>CM034359.1:22772668-23436884 GCA_019925275.1 Mytilus edulis | reverse complement strand
TTAACAATAAAGTACGGGGGTATAAAAGTGTTTCGTTTTTTTAATTGGTTATTATTTTTCCTTCAATTTACAAATATGGTTGACCTCTATGTTGCAAATTATTGAATTATTTAACAATGTATTGACACAATTTTAAATGGTTAACCACAAAATACCCTAACAAATGATATGAGGTTAAAATCAATATCATTCACATAGTACTGTATATTTCAAAGTTTGCTATTTTGATTTATATTATTTTAAAAGTCGGTAATTTGCATACTCCAACCTTCGGGCATATGTGCTTTTCAACTACACACATATACACAGAATAGTTTCTAGTGTAGTATTAATTGGTATAATAGCACAAGAAGATTATCATTTAAGTCAATATGACAATATGACAATATCTAACATTCATACATACATATAACAATTATACGTTTAACACTAGATGTTGCTCTTTTGTCTTTTTTTCACTATAAATTGAGGAATAATTTACATAATTGTGTCTTTGATACGGGAAAATGCTAGAAGATATATATATATATCGATACCATATTAAATAGGATTTTGAGTGATAAAAATCATTTCAATTCATTCTTTAAAATAATATTAGCAACAGATAAACTGTGACTATAAATTCAAAATCAATTATACAAAATTGTGTTTGTAAATAATTACTCGAAAAGTCTAGAAGATATATATCGATATCAAATTAGAAAGGATTTTAAATGGTGAAATATTAGAAAAAAATAAGTATCACAATTTTTAAGAGTAATATTAGCACTATGTTATCTTTTATCCCCATGGTATTTATTTTACGTTTTTGTCAAATACAGCACCATACACATAAGCAATAAAAACATATAAACAATCATCTCAATAATGTGTACAACAAATGTAAAATCTTTGATATGTTATGATTCCAAATGGATTTCTCAAATGAATTAACACTTGAATGATTCATTGAAGTGTTATGAAATTGATTGAATCATGAAATAAACCTCAAATGAACATACTGGCTTAAAATAGTCCCAAACTTGACAAAATGAATATTACAACAAATATACATAATAAATCATATTTTATGAACAGCCATAACACAAAATAAATCTGACATACCATGAAAGAACTAATAATTCATTTTATATTATAGTAATTCGTAAAGAATAAATTCAATTTTCAGTTCTCCAACTAGAGACTATTCATTTGGCTGAGAATAACATTTGCACTATTTATCAATCGTCTAACCCTTTGTTTTAATAAATGTTTTGTCTTCGCCATCTTTCATTCGATCATTTATTCTACGTTGTGAAGCATATATAATATGATGTTCGGACAGTCTTATTATTACTGTGGAATACTGTATAGTATATCTGTTAGCTAATTTGAAAACATGCTTCTATCCTTTCCAGTAATATTTATATCTACGAACTATGATTATGCACGAAATACAATGTATTAAACTGTGATTTATTCTACTTTTCTCATCGATTGTCAACCAAGAATGACCATTGCGTGATCACCAATCGATAAGAATGGAAAATGCGTGTGCTATGTAATTTTAAGATATGCAGTGTTACTTATAAAACATGCAATATATTTATGATGTATATATACATGATAATGATGCCACTTTCATTCACATTGACTAGAAATATATTTTTGTATAGATAATGGTTAGAATTAATACAAATAAATGAGTATTTTATTAGATTAAATTTGGATTTTTAGTTTACACATATAATTATGAATAATAAATTAGTCCTAACAAACGGCTAAAGCTCATCTTTTGTTATGCATTAATACTTTAACATTACTTTCTTATTTACAATAAACCTACATTAATCTATATGCTTATCTAGAAATAACTAAAATATTTAACGTTTCAATTTCCTTTGTCATCTTGATCTCAATTTGGAATGTTCCAAGTCAATTAAAGTACGCTTTAAGAAATGCTTTCATTGTTTTAGTCTTTAGACCGGAGCAAAGACACATTACTTTTGAAAATAACTTGTAGATTTGTGTTAAACACTCTAGTTATTTTATAGTAAGTTTCCGAGACATCAGATTATTATTTCACATGAATGCTTAAAAAGCATGTATGGAACTTGCTATTACAAATACATCAATAATTTCAAGAGATTTATCTTCCTTTGAATATATCCATCCCCTTGAAATACAATTGTATTGATTAGAAAAAATCAAAGCATATGCTCCTTTCTTCCTTTCAAGTTATTTACAAATCACAGTTAAACCAAATTAAAGCGAATATATAATGAGATCATATCAATGTCAAAATGAAAGATTGCATTGTAGCACCCAGCCGAGAGTAACCTCCCATTTTAAGAGTAGTCTCCCTTTGTTCACTTCTTTCCATGCCCATCATTGTAATATAGCAAAGCCCATGGTATATCACCTCTGATTGGACCATCAGGTACTGAAAGATAAAAAAAAACACATCAATTATTTTATAAATATTGCCGATGTTTACCATAACACCAACAAACCAAATAATTTTTTACTTATAAAACATTCAATACATGTTTGGTGTGTATATATGATAATGTCCCATTATATAGAAAAATTAATGTAAATCAGGAGATTTTTTTTTTATGTTTTACTCTTCTTTTTGGGAAGTGAAATATTTTTTTATTTGTATATAATACAGAAACATTAAATGTTATGGAACGGATTTCATAAAAGACCCTTGCATATTTTTATATTCATCAATATTATGTATACAAAAATCTCAATATCTTATTCAGATAAACAAATCAATAAGTCTGTTTGCTAAATGCCAAATGTCAGTGCATGTTTCATGGCATTTTAATTTTGCATGACATATAAAAGGAAATACAGTTTTATAAAAATTTCTTTATATTGAATAAAACAACATGCTAATTAAGAGATTGTTTCAATATTTTTTTTTTTTTTTGTGTTTTGTTTCTTGATTTTACTCATGTTATGGTATCATAAAAAGTAAAATTTAAAGCTTTCTAGTTTGGTAAATCTTAAACCAAGGTAGCTAGACAACAAACATATCAGTGAGTATCTTAATGCAATAAATTAAAAAAAATGTGTCCCCAGTACACGGATGCCCCACTCGCACTATCATTTTCTATGTTCAGTTGATCGTGAAATAGGAAACTTTAATTTTGCAATTAAAATAAAAACATCTAATTAAGGAAATATTACTAATGTTTCAGGTTGTTGTGACTTAATCTCATAATGTATCGATCAAAAAATAATTTAAACTTGAATGGTAAATCTAAACAAAGGTACGTGAAATTGGAAAACCAAACATACATGTATATCGTAGAATGCATACACATTTGAAAATATATAGTTACTTTAAGAAAGGCATTTTTGATCATTTTGATCATGTATATTTCTTGACACACCGATATTTTGCTTGAATACTTTAATTTACTAACTCATTATACCATTCAATATTTCATTATAGAAAACAACAACAACAGCAAAAGCCTTAAAATTATCTCAACCAAGGCTTTCATTAAAATATGTCAGTATTGAAAACAAAATAAAGTTAAAAGCTTTAAAAAAAAGTATCACCCAGGGCTTATATTTAGTAATTAAGCCAAACACCAGCAAATTAAAATAATTATGCCAAACAAAAATAGAATGCAAATCAAAGTCCAATGACACAAGCTTTGTTAATAATAGTGATTTATTCATTGTAACACACAAAATTTACTTTAACGAATGATAGTGAGTAATTAATAATATAAATAAAACAATACAGGCGAAAGGAACCAAACAAAAACTATTATTAAATCATTCACTATTAAACCATTAGTTTGGACAGTCATTTCAAGCATGCTCTTATAGTTTTCAAATCATTTCACCTTGTAATGAACCGCAGTCATGTGTTATAAAGTAAATTGTTCTGATATTCAATCGTCCAATCGATGTTTATTAACTAACTAATTCCAAAACTCATAAAATATTAACATTGATTAATTGAAGTAAACTAACATGTAAATATTTAATAGATTAAATAATGGTTACAACTTCAGAACAACATGAACAAATATTTAAATACAACATTCAAATTGCATCTGTACACATTCTGAAACTTAGCTTATAAGTTACTAGTATAAAAAGATTACACAATACTGTCAATTAAAGCTTTAAAAAGGTCGAGTAAATCACGTTCAGTTGGCAGAGCAAACATTATGTTTAGAAGTAAAATATGCATGCATGCTTTTCATTGAAATGACTGTTCAGGATAAACAATGGCTGTCTGCTGAGATCAAACCATGCATGAATGACATGTGCTTACAAATATATAGATTGCATCTGTAATGTGGTTTCGTCATCTGTAGGTAAAACATATGTAATAAGTTTTATGATATAGATGTTTCAGACAATAAGGAATTTATCTTCAACGTATAAGTAATGTAGCTGCACCTCAGAGTGAAATAATTATATGATAGTACTTACACTTTTCAGTTTTTATTAGTTTACACCGTTCTTAGAACATCATGTACATTTGTTATATAAAATACACAAAACGTATCGAACATTTAACCAGAATAGACAGTGCATTGTGAGATAAATATAGTGTAAACAGTACATATAATCAAATGAAACAATACATTTACCAATAATACATTTGTGTTGTGATATATTTCGGATTCAGCCTATTCATTATGTGTTATATATATTTGACTATCAATTTGAATTAGTATGTATAGATATATTTCCTTACCTGCGTTATATTCACATTTCGGACCTATAAATCCATCTTGGCATATACAGGAACCAGACGAAGGATCACATGTTCCTTCATTATCACAGTCACAGAAATATTCACAATTGGGACCAAACCGACCTTTGCTACATGCTGAAAGCAGACATTGTATATATTCAAATATTCTAACATATGAATATATAAATCGTTATTATTAACTTAGTGAATTATATGTTTTCCATTTTTATCTTTACTAAGGTTTCATTTATCTTAAGGATAATAACAAAGATCTTCAAAATAACAGTGTGTAACATAACTATACTATCCCTGAAACTGAATTATCAATTTTGATATTAACAACTACAAAAAAAAATCAATTATTTTTGATAACACAGTTTATTCTTAGATAATATAGATTTTAGTGAGGAACCTCTTGTTCTGTAGTTGTTGTTTAAATGGTGTGGTTCATTAATGTTTTCGTTTCTTGTTTTTTTATTTAGATTATAATGTAGTTTTCCTGTTTGAATAGTTTTACACTAGTCACTTTGGGGTCCTTTATGGCTTGCTCTTCGGTGTGAGCCATGGCTTTCGTGTTGGATGCCGTCCTTTGGCATATAATGGTTGATTGTTTTAACAACAGCACAATGTGTCTTGGAATTAGAGTTGCCTCATTTTGCGCTTATACACCATCTTGTTTCTATTTACTCTGTGGCTTGTACTGAACAGTTATTAAAAACAAATCGAGATTCTAACCTTTTCTGCAATCAGGACCTGTTGATCCTGAAGGGCAAATACAGTTTCCTGTCATGTGATCACATTCTGCTTCTCCACAATCACATGTCTCTCTACAATGGCGGCCAAACGTTCCTCTTTTACATTCTAAAATTTTCAATTCTATGTTTGAGTATGAATTGCAAAATGTTATTACATAAATTAACTTGTAGTGAACTATAACTAGAATTATTTCACTTGATGGGCGGGGTTTAATAAGTTCGCTCATTTAAGACCAGTCTATCTATAGGTAGGAGGATACACTCATCAATAAAGTGTGCAGTTATTCGTCCCATACCATGCACTCAGTTCTTTTGTATATGCGTTTGGTGACACTGGTAGGTGATTAGAATTCAATAATAATTATAACGGTCATCATCCGTATCACACACATCTTCAACTAGACTTCTTATGCAAATTAAAACATAAGCTCCGCCCGATCAGTTAAAATAACATTGGTAATCATATTGATTGATTACTTAAAATAATCAAGTCGCACAAGGATGAAAAATACAGGTTTGAAGGTTTAAAATATAATTGTTTTTTGTTCTTTTTACAACTGATAGTTTTGTAGAAAATAGCTATTTTTAAGCCTAAGTTATGACTTACGTGTTTCACACTGATCTCCAATAAAACCAAGAGGACATTTACATTGGCCTGTCATGGCGTTACATTTCCCTCCATTGACACAATCACATTCCTCTGAACAATATGGCCCATGGCTACCAACAGGACACTCTGAAAAGCACAAAACATTAACATTGGAATTACATAAATTGAGTTTTTTCAAGTTACTGTTTCTAAATTCTGTATGAAATATATAGTTTATATCCAAAGTATAAATTGATGCAGTATATTATATTTTTCAGTAGTGATAAATGTACGAATTGCTATATAGTCTTACAATTATGTCTTGATATCATGGAGGCAGACACAGAGAGTAATTACATATTTATAAAACCAAATAAGTTCACATTGCACAGCACCACATACTTATTTAGACAATAATTTCGTGCTGTTTCAAGGCAAAAGTTTAAAAAAATCGAAAAGATTATACAAATGTTGAACTATAAAACAAAAAATAACCAAATTTCAAACCCTACCAAGGAACCACGGTTGCACATAATGGATATACATTCCTAAATTTAAAAAAAAACAATATCTGGTTTTTTTATGACTGTTCTGAAATATAAACGTCACCTAAGGAATAAAAAACATTGAAATATTGAACACACTTTTGTGCTCTATATGGTTTTTTTAGTTTAGTAGGTTTGAGAAGTTTTACCATTCTTTTTCAAACTGTGTCATATTTTTCTGCGTGTGCATTCGTCTGTGTCTTATCTCTTACCTAGTTCACAACTTTGACCATAGAAACCTGAGGAACAACCACAACATCCCGATATAGGGTCACATGTGGCCTTGTTTCGACAGTTGCATGTATGAATGCAACCTGGACCAAATCTTCCCTGCGGACACATCTGATCACATGATTCACCCATCCATCCGAGATTGCAATTGCACCGCCCAGTTACATGATCACAATGACTATTTTCTGAGCAGCGGCAAATTCCAGTGCAGTTAATCCCGTATCTTCCATTTACACACACTGAAAGCAAAATAAAACATGTTTTTAATACTGTGTTTATGTTAGTGATTTTCTTTCTATATCTTTATAATAGCTGTAAGGTTGGGTGAGCATATTTTAAAAAGTTTTGACTTACTTCTTTAAAAAACAAATCGAGGTAGAATAGTATAATTATTATTAAAACACTCACTATTTTGACATTTGTTGCCATGGTAACCTGGCGGACATATGCATTGTCCTGTTCTCGTGTCACATGATCCTTTATTCTGACAGTTGCATGTCAGACCACAGTTTGGACCATACCTCCCAGAATGACATGACTCAGTACAAGTAGGACCAATATATCCATCTTTACACGTACATGCTCCAGTAACGATATGACAAAAAGCACCATTTTCACACTGACAACCCTGATCACAGTTGGCACCAAAGTGTCCTTCTTTACAACCTGTAAAATTAAAAATGTATTCAAATTACATATCAAAGAAAAAATGATATCGTAAGTCACAGTTGCATATATCATACATGTGTTCTACGTCATTAATTTTTGTATGAAGGTAGGAAGACTTGCAAATAAAGTAGTATATAGGAGTGACAAATTGTACTACATTGTGCTGGTTTTAGTAAAACGAATTAATTCTAACAATTATGACAACTTTAACCAAGATACTGAACGCCTAAAATGGTTTTCACAGTACTATTGCGATAATTAACCAAAAGATTAATGACTAAAAATATAGTTATTTTTAACTTATTGTTGGATAAAGCAGATTGACACTTAAGTAAATAGGTTTGTTTAAAACGGACATATAATATCAAATACAATTGTTGTGTATAAAACAGGTAACAAAGATTTTACCGGAATGTTCAAATTTGCAAATATAAACAATAGGACAAATGATGTCATTATTCACAGGCTTAAAGATTGAAGAATAATAGGAAGTAGATGTATAGAAGCAATACATATAAGTGTGTACCTAAGCAACAAAATAAATCTTTTGCAAATGATAAAAATTAACATACATGTAGCTAATGAATAATAAAATATGTATGTGTATAAAGTGCCATTATAAACGAGACGTTTGAAAACATAATTGCTTTATTATGATGAAAATTTAATAAATAAAAAGATCGCCAAAAGAATAGGTTGTACACTTTTACCTTCCGAAACCAATAGAAAATACAAAAATACAAAAGCCAAAAAAATTATAACTCAATCTGGAAACATTCAGCGGGCACACACATTCTTAGTATACAACATAATCTTTGAACTCAGTAATAAATTGTGCTAATCAAGCTAAAAAGGCTAAATGTATTTGAAAGACGCCGATGGTATTGTGTTGACGATATCGATGTCGATATCGTTTATTTAGAAATATAGCAGAATTGTTTGTTTTGAAATAACACCTGTTATTTAATTTCAATCTGATTTTAAACAATATATATGTAAGTTTCTAAACTTAAACGTAAATGCTTGCGTAAGAATATATAAAAATGCGTTTTCCTGTCTACCATGTTTTTAAAATACATTAAATTGCAAATATGTAACATAAAATAAAGAGTAAGTCATCGATTTTCTATCCCAAATTCATGTATTGTCACGGTACTTTTCTATCCCAAATTCATGTATTTGGTTTTGATGTTATATTGGTTATGTCATGGTACTTTTCTATCCCAAATTCATGTGTTTGGTTATGATGTTATATTGGTTATGTCACGGTACTTTTCTATCCCAAATTCATGTATTTGGTTTTGATGTTATATTGGTTATGTCACGGTACTTTTCTATCCCAAATTCATGTATTTGGTTTTGATGTTAAATTGGTTATTCTCATCGGATTTTGTCTAATGCTTAGTCTGTTGCTGTGTGTGTTACATTTTAATGTTGTGTCGTTGTTCCCCTCTAATATTTAATGCGTTTCCCTCAGTTTTAGTTTGTTACCCCGATTTTGTTTTTTGTCCATAGATTTATGAGTTTTGAACAGCGGTTTACTACTGTTGCCTTTATTTTTCTACCATGATATTTAAAAAAAAAATGAAAGATTGTAATACTACATCTACATTCTGATTGTACATACCAGTCCATTTAAAAGCTATATTCAATGGATTGTTACTGTTAGTATTCTGCATGATATAAGTACTAAATACCAAATGAGACGTAGTGGTATTATAAATAAACAGCTGCGCCATGAGCGCATGATACGCCCGACGTCTTGTGTGGAAGTTTTAAGCAATAACCATTTATTGTTTTTGAGACACGGCGGGACATGTGAACCCCCCCCACCCCCCCCCCCCCCACCCTGTTTTTTTTTTACAAATATCACTAAAATAAAATTTTGAATCAAACCAAAAAGTATACAGATCTTTAAATTAGTATAACAAAGAAGTGTGTACAGTTTCAAGCAATAATCATAAATTGTTTTTGAGATACGGCGCGACATGTAAAAAAAAAACCTCCCCTTTTTTACAAAATACTCAATAACTCAAAAATAAAATTTTGAGTCATCACCAAAAAGTATACAGATCTTTAGATTAATATAACAAAGAAGTGTGTAAAGTTTTAAGCAATAATCATAAATCGTTTTTGAGATACGGCACGACATGTAAAAAACCCCTCCCCCTTTTTTACAAAATACTCAATAACTCAAAAATGAAATTTTTAATCATCACCAAAAAGTATACAGATCTTTAGATTAATATAACAAAGAAGTGTGTAAAGTTTTAAGCAATAATCATAAATCGTTTTTGAGATACAGCGCGACATGTAAAAACACCCTCCCCCTTTTTTACAAAATACTCAAAAACTCAAAAATGAAATTTTGAATCATCACCAAAAAGTATACAGATATTAAGATTAATATAACTAAGAAGTGTGTAAAGTTTTAAGCAATAATCAAGAAACGTTTTTGAGATACGGTGCGACATGTGAAAAAAAACACACCCTGTTTTAGTTACAAAGTGCCGTAACTCAAAAAGTATAAATCTTATTTTCACCAAAAAGTATACAGATCATTTGACCATCATAAGAAACAACTACATAAAGTTTCATGAAATTTGGATAAGTCGTTCTCAAGTTACGGTGCGACATGTTTACGCCGGACAGACGAACAGACGGACAGACGGACAGACGGACGGACACCGGACATTTGTATACCATAATACGTCCCGTCAAAATTTTGACGGGCGTATAAAAAGGGTTCTACGAAAACAAAGTCATAAACCTTCTTTCCAGCATGAAAAGCTTATTAAATATATAGTCATTGACCACCTGTTTACGATCATTGTTAGGGTCATATCCATGATGTATACCGGTGGTATAATGGTTATGGTGTTTAACATAGAAAACTTTAATTTCGCAAAAAATATAAAAACTTAATAAAGGTGTTTCATGTTATACATTTTTAGAGCTTAAAAATGATTTTCCTGTTATGACAATTATACATATAGTAAAATTCATCTGGATTAAAAATTGATAAAATAAAAACTAATCAATCGCAAATACTTGAAAATAAATTTCATCAAAAGAGCTTTATTCAAATAATGCACATACCCGATCTTTCATTTCTTTCCAACTCTAATTTAGCTTTTCGTCTCAGCTTTCTCCGATGACGAGTTTTTCTACCTTTTCTATGTTTTTTATTTGACTTAGTTGGCTTAATAACTATATTCCAAGCAGCAAATTAGTAGGAAATGTATATTAGTAGTACAAGAAATTAACAACGAGGAAGTATAATGTCATAAAGTTTTTCTACCTTTTCTATGTTTTTTATTTGACTTAGTTGGCTTAATAACTATATTCCAAGCAGCAAATTAGTAGGAAATGTATATTAGTAGTACAAGAAATTAACAACGAGGAAGTATAATGTCATAAAGTTTAAAATGTAAATGCTTTCCTTGTTGGGAATATTCAATGGACGCAAGAAATTTAGTATGGTTTGTTTTGTTAGGATCGAAGTATTTAAAATGTGAAAACATATTCAGAAAGTAATCGATGATTTGGGTCCTTATCAAGACCAGATAAACAAAACACACACATGATAATAAAATGTGTTGATACATTTTAACAAAAGAAACACTTGTAATTCAATCATACAATTTAGCTGTCTACATTCAGACATACTCAAGCAAGTCTGACATTAAAATATTGAAATCGTAGTTAGTGTGCAAGGAGGTTAGTATTTATAAGTGTGTAAGCATTGAACATTCGACATACAGTAATATCTCATTCAAATTCTTCCGGATTCGATGTTTTTTCTCCAAAAGACATGTGTTAAAACAGATGAATAAAAAATAACGGTATAACCAACACTTAAATTTTTACACGTCTTCGATCTAGAAACAGATAGATTTAGATAGCTTTCACTTTAATTTGTAAACAAAACTTTTTCTCGAATGTTTGATAGTAAACATCACCCTCATAACATTACATTTTAAACTATTGAATATATACAAACTGATTTTTACCTGCCGTCTTATTTACAAAAATCTAATGATAAATTAATTAGAAATTACAATCTAAAATGATGAATAATTGCGTATTATTTGTGACGCACATGGTTCCCATCTAATTACCTCTTGAACAATGTTTTCCTCTGTGTCCTGGTTTACATACACATTGTCCACTAATTGGATTGCACGCGAAGTTTTGCCCGGTACAGTTACATGTCTGACTACACTCTTCCCCATACGTTCCTTCTGGACATCCTGAAAGAATAATAGTTGAAAATTTGTTCTTAATAATCAAATTTTCATACTAAGTGCACATTAGGAAAAGTTGAATTTTAGTCAAGTTAAAAGAAATTTAAAAAATTTAAAAAGTTCAATTTGAATTCCTGAAACTTTTCGAATAAACTTTACAAATTTCATTTCATTCAATTGAATTATTGTTTACATATATGTACGTACTTTGTTCACATGAATCCCCTGTCATCCCAGGATTACATCTACAGGCTCCTGTCATATGATCACATGGTTCATCTATGGCGCAGGTACATATTTCATTGCAATCATCGCCATATGAACCACTGGCACAAACTGCAAGGTAACATAATATTGATATAAGAACATTGGAAGAGACGTTTTCAAATTTTTAAAAGAATATTTAATGGAAATGAATCATTTAGCGATACTCTAAATGACAAATCTAGACAAAGAAATATTACAAAATGGTCCTGTTCATATAAAGTACAAATAATACCTTTGTCACAAAAGCGGCCTTTCCATCCTGGTTTACAGATGCATTCTCCGTTCTCATGGTTACAAGTGGCGTTGTTGCGGCAGTCACATGTTTCTATACAATTGTCACCAAAGAAACCTTTAGGACACACTATATTTGGTAAGAAAAAAATATGAAAATGAGGCATATTTTAATTCTGTACATGACAACAGAATTAATTGAAAATATCTTGAATACATCATGTGCAAGTCACATTGCAAAGTTTACCTCCTACCGGCATTATATCTTACTAAACAATAACTACTACTCATGACCAAATACATTTTGAAAATAAAGACATTTTTTATAACTTGCTTATTTGCAGTGCATAAAAAATGAATCTTTGCACTAAAATGAAGCTAACTATTTAATATAAGACAATCCAATAAAAAAAACGTCTAGTGGAAACATAATACATATTTATATCAACCTACCCTGATCACATTTATCACCTCGGTAACCTGGACTACAGCTACATTTACCACTAAACCTATCACATGACTCACTGTTGATACAACCACAATCCAGAGCACAGTTAGGTCCATAGTGGAAATTATCGCAACCTGAAAAAATAGACACGATGAAAAAAAGTCCAGATGTTAAATGAATACGATGAAAATGCGTGTATAACTTTCTTCAATGATTTTGCATGGCTTCACAATTCTTATAAATCAAACTTCTGTAGGTAAATTAAATAACTGTTAGCTCTGTAATTCCTGAAAATTTGAAAGACAACATGCGTTTTGTCTAGCGTCATCATTTCTGTTATATGTATGTTCTGATTTTCAACTTGTAACTAACCAAAGTCATTGCTACAGAACTCTCCTATGTTTTTAGGGGTTGTTGGTTCGAACAAGGAGTCGGAGTAATGTGTTCGAGTAAGATAACATGTCTTCCTACGGAATATTATCTACTAGAAATGACGACTAAGCATTATTGTCATGTAAAGCAATTTTCGTATTTATATCAAATGATCATGTTCCTGTCATAATACGCGTTTAACATTTGTCACTGGACATTAAACATCAATCTATCTATTGTTACTTTTATTGACTCTTTATTAACTCACCTAATTCGCACGCCTTTCCGGTGTACCCATTTGGACAATTACATTTTCCATTGATGTTGTCACATTTGGCATCATTCATACAGAAGCATCGATACAAACAGTTAGTACCATAAAAGCCTGGTGGACAACCTGAAAATTATTAAAAAGGAAGTAAAATCAAATAAAAAAAAACATTTCTCTAATTTTTGTGCTATTTTAACATTTCCTAAAGAGTAATTCAAACAACTCTGCAGAAACTAGAATAGAGAAAGTAAAATGTCATTTACTTCAAAGTTTAAGTTATCTTCAAGTCCTTGAAGTTATAATAGTTATTGATAAACTTTCTTATTTGTACCTTCTTCGCAAGTGGTTCCCTTCCATCCAGAAGAACAGATACATGTTCCACTAACGGGATCACAGGTACCATTGTTATGACACACACAGGTTTCCGTACAATCCTGACCATACGTTCCAGGTGCACAACTCTTCCTACATCTCTCTCCCATCCAGCCAGGAGCACAAGCACATTTTCCATCAACATGGCTACATTCAGCTTCATTTCCACAGTCACATGCTTTCTTGCAGTCAATCCCTTGATAATATTAGATTAAGTATTATGATTTTGTTTCTGTTTGGATTCTTTTACATGTTATAAGTATTTGTTATTCTCGTGGGATTTTGTCTGATGCTTGGTCTGTTTCTGTATGTGTTACATTTTAGTGTTGTGTTGTTGTTCTCCTCTTATATTTAATGCGTTTCCCTCGGTTTTAGTTTGTTACCCCGATTTTGTTTTTTGTCCATGTATTTATGAGTTTTGAACAGCGGTATACTACTGTTGCCTTTATTTATAAGTGGTGTTTCTTTTTATGTCAAATGTTGTCACAAGTAATTGGAGGGAAACAGTGAGAGTATGCATGTTGCATGATAATCATTATTATTTTGAAACATTTGATATCACTTCTTATAATAATTGGATACTATATTGTTCTTTAGAAATATGAATGACTTACTTCTGGTATAGTCTTATGTAGACGAAACGCGCGTCTGACGTACTAACTTATAATCCTGGTACCTTTGATAACTGTTAACACCACTGGGTCGATGCCACTGCTGGTGGACGTTTCGTCCCCGAGGGTATCACCAGCCCAGTAGTCAACACTTCGGTGTTACATGAATATCAATGATGTGGTCATTTTTATAAATTTCCTGTTTACAAAACTTTGAAATTTTCGAAAAAACTAAGGATTTTCTTACCCCAGGCATAGATTACCTTAGCCGTATTTGGCACAACTTTTTGGAATTTTGGATCCTCAATGCTCTCCAACTTTGTACTTGTTTGACTTTATAAATATTTTGATATGAGCGTTACTGATGAGTCTTATGTAGACGAAACGCGCGTCTGGCGTACTAAATTATAATCCTGGTACCTTTGATAACTGTTTACACCACTGGGTCAATGCCACTGCTGGTGGACGTTTCGTCTCCGAGGGTATCACCAGCCCAGTAGTCAACACTTCGGTGTTGACATGAATATCAATTATGTGGTCATTTTTATAAATTTCCTGTTTACAAAACTTTGAAATTTTCGAAAAACTAAGAATTTTCTTACCCCAGGCATAGATTACCTTAGCCGTATTTGGCACAACTTTTTAGAATTTTGGATCCTCAATGCTCTTCAATTTTGTACTTGTTTGGCTTTATAAATATTTTGATATGAGCGTCACTGATGTGAGGAGTCTTATGTAAATTATAATCCTGGTACCTTTGATAACTGTATAGGACACTAATTGCAAATTCCGTTTCATGTTTAGTTTATCCTTGGTGTTTCACCTTTAATTTTCTTCATAGCAGAGTTGCATTGGTACTTGTCACTTTGTTCAAATACTCGAAGTAACGTCTTTTCTTTTTCATGTTACGTATTGGCGGTGTTAATTGAAGTATACCTCATTTTTCTTTTTCTTCAGAACAATAAAATATCTTGCTGTATGACGTAATAAAATAAAAACGCCAAAGAGGCGTTAATGATTAAAGAGACATACCATAAAATCCTTCTGGGCACGCCTTTGTACAAAACTTCCCTCTCCATCCAGACGAACAAACACAGGCACCACTTATATGATCGCACATTGCTCCATTCACACATTTACATTTCTGTGTACATCCGGGTCCATATGTTCCTTCTTTACATTCTGTAACATTTTGTAAGGAGATTAATAGGAGATTAGACACATTGATGTTATATCGATGTTCAAAACTCATAAAATTTAGATTCTATACATCTGTGGTTACATCCTAGATCGGGATTTTAATAAAAAGTAAAATATATCAATGGGGCAAGCAAAAATTATAAGTCGAAACAAAACCAATTATATCATGGCAAATAAAGGAAAATTATCAAAGGATTGTCACTGGGCTTTGTTATTCAGATTCAATTGTGATGTTGTAAATCCAATCATACTGGATGAAACTTCAATGAAAGGAAGCAGAAATATTTGATTTTCATAAAAGTATCGTAATAGTTGGTACCCTAATTCCTTGATGAGTTTATTTTTTAAGAAAACAAATTTTGTATTGAATTATTGATAGCACTACGAAAAATAAGGGATCCGAAAGACTTGTTGTGATTTTTTTACACTTAGATACAATAAGGTTTTGAACAATATGCACAAAGATCGATGTACTTCACGCAGCGTTACTCTGAAATCATTTGAAACATGAACTGCATCTGACATTCAACTATACTTCGATTAAGGATGTTCGATATTCTGCTTCAAAATAACAAGCTTTTTAAAAGACTGTTATAAATTGATAGCATAACAATAAAGGAGCTAGAAAAGCAAAAGAAAATAAGTGTCTGTATGTTTGTTTCCCAAATGTAAGCTATTGAACATTTGGAAGGATATGATTCTCTTTAGATTATTCATATATTTAACATTGGTGCCTTTTTCTTCTCCAAACTATGAAAAAATAACAAGGATTTTATAAGATTTTCGAATATGGCTTTTCAATTTTAGACTTTAAGATTATGAAAAGAAAAGAAAAGAAAAGTAGGGATTAGCGGGCAAAATAGTCTAATGGCACTACATTGATAAAACCAGAGGATTCAGAAAATTTGACTTAAATCATGTTTCGTGAATAAACTGTTACTTACTTTCGCTACATCTAGATCCTCTCCAGCCCGGGGCACATACACATTCTCCTATAACAGGATCACATTCGGCACTAGTATGACAGTCACATTTTTGAGCGCAATTTGCTCCAAAAGTACCAGGATGACATTCTGTAAGAAACATATTTCAAATAATAAATTAATTACGAGTTAGAATAATAAAAATTCTTTGAACTATAGTTCTTGTTTGGTTACATTGTATGTACTGCTAATGTACAATGAAGACCAAATTCTAAAATAAAAAATAATGCAATGTAGTTTTTGTAATCTCCTGTCGAGCCTAAAAGTCCATTGTATTTCTGTAAACCTTCTGCAGTTGCATTAAGTACAAATCTGCATTTTTGCAATACATGTCTCCTTGACACATGCCCAGTTGCCATTCTCTATTATATGCTGCATTTCACCCTTCTCCTATAATCGTAATAATATCAACTACGTCCCACTGATGGAATATAATAAAAGCTTCAAAATTAATTTCAATTTCGCAATACTTTTGTTTTTGGTATACATATGTGCAATTATAATACAGTTATAATTTAAATTAAAAGTTGAAAGTCCCCAAGGGTAATACCAACCCAGTAGCCCGAATTTTCGTACTGGCATGAAATACGGATGTTATGTTATTTCAATTTGCTGTTAAAACATTTGGGAACTCATTTAAAATCAAGGAATGTATCTCCCTCATTCAAAGCTCTGATTCCTCGCCAAGCTTCGGATTTACAATTTGGTGCGTTTTTATTCATAGCTCTCAATATTTTTGATAAGCTTTTGATCTTCAAGTATTTTGGCCTCGAGTTACACTGAAAAGACATTGATTTTCGAAATGCACATCTAGTGCAGGAAAAAATTGCACCATTTATGTAATTAAAACCATCAAAATTGCTTATTAAAAGTAGCCTAGATTACCTCTATCACATGTTTGTCCTTGCCATCCAGCAGTACAGTTACACTTGCCATTCATAGGATCACAGTAGGCTTTATTTTCACACTGACATCTAGAGAGGCATTGAGCACCAAATCTTCCCTGGGGGCAAACTGAATTAAAGTACAGTAATCGCCATGTTATATTTCAATAGTATGATATTAACTTTCCCATTATATTTGAAATGACATGTTCGTTTGTTTTGTGTGGGTTTTTTTTTTAAATTATATTATCGTATTTTTTTCTTCAGATTTAAGATAATTTCTGATTAACAAGATTAAAAAATTACTACTATTGTTTCAAATAACTCGGAAAATGTCTTTTAAACACACAAAATTATAGGATGATTAAGAAATAAATATTTTACTAAAATATATTTCAGGAAGATCACCTTCTTCGCATTCTCGTCCGAACCAGCCATCTGCGCAAATACATTCTCCAGTTTCAGCGTCACATTTTGCGTCATTTTGACATCGACATTTCTTCATACAGTTAACTCCCCAACTTCCAGGGTGACATTCTGTAATAAACACATTTTTTTTAATTTTTAAAACATGTGCCTATTTCCCTAATTCTAGGGATTGGATAGGTGGTTTATGACTTTTTGTTTTATCTCTCTTTTAAGATATCTCATCACTCACTATGAAACCATAAAATCACCAATCAGAACGTGTTGATATATACTTTGAAAGTATTACCCAGAATTTATTTAATTTTAAAACGTTGACATACGACATTTTGTAATGTCTTGCCATAAAGCAAATTCTAGGTACAGCAGTAATTGACTAAATAACTATTCCGTAGTATTAGTAGTTTTGTTAGCTGTAACTCACTATGTTTACAATGTTTCCACGTTTTCCTGCCTCACAGACGCAATGGCCCGTTTCTGGATTGCACTGACTTCCTCGACAATCACAATTGCGTTTACAATGTTTTCCATATTTACCCTTTGGACAACCTATTCATGGTGTTAAGAGAGAGAAGAAAACAAACAAAAACATATAAATAACGTAAACATAAAGATAGAAATTAAAAATAATAACACTACAATTTTCTAATTCTATAAAGCAAACATGAATAATAACATGATATGCCAACGCATTCCTTGCATAAATCGTTTCCTTCCAATAATTAATTACTATAAATAAAAGCACATAAAATAAATATATTTTAAAGACGTCTACTAAATAACTACATATATTCAGGTTGTAAGTTCCTACTGTTCATCCCCAGCAATGATATATTTTACTTTGTTATAATACTTTAAAATGCGTGATACGTTTGGTTTTTCAAACATTTAATAGCAAGCGTGGAAATAAACAAACTCATCATAGATACCAGGACTAAATTTAGTATATACGCCAGACGCGCGTTTCGTCTACAAAAGACTCATCATGACGCTCGAATCCAAAAAAGTTGAAAGGCCAAATAAAGTACGAAGTTGAAGAGCATTGAGGAAATGAGTGTGTTGCATACTGTCGTAAAGAAAGGGGCATCACATATGATATGTCTCATACTACTTATTCGGTGATGTCATCAATGATGAAAGAGGGACCGAATTTATTCTCCAACGACAAGTGAATGAAATCTGTAGTAATCCGGGAGATATCTATTGTCGTCCAAATTAAGATGGCATTACAACATCATAACAACAGTTAAATAAATTATTAATTAAGAGAATAAATAAACTCATCATAGATAAGTATATCTACAATATGAAATATAAAAAGAGTTCAGAAATAAGACGTGTGATATATACATAAAACGTATATGAAGAAAAATTAACTATAAATTTAGCATGCAATAAAATTAACATTACAATACTGTTTTTACTGTTTTGAACTTAAAAAAGCAATAAATAAAGGAAAAACATTCTATTTGACTGTACAAACAAGAGTTTGCTTTTCAAAACCTGGTTATAAATGCATCCATGGAGATCAATTTCACGTTGTGTTTGAAAAAAAATAAACTAGATATACTAGGAGCAAAGCTAAAAAAATGATACCTTCGCCCTAGCATAAATAAATTGCAAAGTCCTTGATTTTCGATGGGAACCAATGAGGATTTATACATTGAATGTTCTCAGAAAATTTGAATAAATTATGATAAGAGGTTTATATTGCATTTCTTATACTTCGATACGGATACAAAAAAAAACACAAATGTTCAGGTAAAAAAGGCCATTCTTCCAGTAGGATATTTTTTTTCTGATATGAAATTTCAAGCTTTAAAACAAAATGGCAAAATGTATTCCTTCCTTTTGGTCTGTTATGTGTTATTGAGTACGTTACTTGTATGTTAAAATGTACAAAAGATATTTTAATTCAGAGATGTAAATATTTATAGTATTTGTTATATCTATCATATATTTTCAGGAAACTATAACAGCTTCTTCACTTACAATGAATGATGTTCATGATAGCAGGGAAATAATAGATCCATAATTCTGCAATTTTTACATTCAGTTCATTATTTTCGAATCTATCATTATGGAAAATCATTCTATTTTATATAAAATTACAAGACACATCATGAATTAAAGGCTTCATAAAACAGGTTTACAAAATCTAAACAAAATAGTTGGTTCCAATTCATCTACTATTCGAGTATCTATTTATGTACCAGTAAATGGAAAGCGTACAATACTATGAGATACAGGCCATTTAAATTTGCAATTAAACATTATGCGCAAATGAGGTTTTGGCCTTCGCTTTTTGTATCGCAAGATTGTTTCAATCTCAAGACAACTTTTAAACATAGGCATTGTCTTCCTTAACAAATTATGATAACTCATTTCTTCTTTTAAGGACAGAATATATTTTTAGCTTTTTTTCAGATTATACGAATCTCTAAATTGCGTCAGTCCGTCTTTTTCATAATAGAGAAAACCGTTAAAACATCAAACAACTATGATATTGAATGCAAGGTTGTCAATTTTCTTACTCTGATCACACGTTCTCCTATCCAACCAGCTGGACAGTTGTAAAGGCATGTTCCGGTCACGTGGTCACATTTGAAGGATGTTGGACAATTACACTGCTGTTGACATTGTCTACCATAGAAACCATCTTCACACTTTTGGTCACAATTCTTACCATGCAATCCAGGTTTACATATGCATTTTCCAATCTAGTAAAGGAAAACTTAGTTAATAATTGAATATATATGTAGCAAATAATGTTATGCATCATCGACATGTCTTTTTCGACAAATACTCAACGAAAAGAACCAGCTGAGATGAATTCGAAAGCAAATCATAAATGTAAAATGTAAGATGGTATTCTTTTCTAAAATTTGTAATCTAGTTAAATAATTTTAGTTCACTCCTTCAAAATGGATTTTAAACATTTTGTCTGTTATCCTTCAGTTACCATAACCCTAAAAATTGCTGCTGAAATGGTTGTAATTTTTAATACCAAACAATATTACTTTTTGTTATCAAAGTGTAAGAGGACAGAATATGATATCATAGATAATTGTCTATTGCTAATCGTATGCACATGTCTAGGTTCTGTTGTTTGCTTGATTGCAGCCTCATTTCCTTATCCTTAACATCAACTTTCAATTCGAATAAATAATTCAGTTAATATTTAAGAACTATCTTTGAATTAAAACTAAAATGTATATCGTTTATACTATTAAAAGAAAAAATGTCTGACCTTATTATCACATGTCTCTGTATTTTCATGATGGCATGTACACTGTTCCAAACAGTTAGCTCCATACGTCCATTCTGGACATGGATGGTTACATGACGGTCCGAAAAATCCAACTGCACATTCACAAAAACCAAAAATTCGATTACAAAAGCCATTAGGACAATGTGTCGGACATTTTTGGTCACAGTTTTGTGTGTAGTACCCAGGTGGGCAACCATCCTCGCAATTGTTGCCCTTGACACCTGGTGGACAAATACAAATGCCAGTAACAGCATCACATGACCCGCCATTCTGACAGGTGCATAAAGCATTACAACCATCTCCAAAATGTCCCTAGAGAAATAAAAATACGTATCATAGCAATACTTGAAAAAGCTTGTAGGTATATTGCATTTACATTCCATTGAACTTGTAGGTTCGAGACAACATACATGAATGGCTTAGCGTAATGTTTATGCCCATGATATTAAAAGTTTCAAAACGTTTAATAAATTTTGTTTAATTTTCCCCATTTGACATTTTTTTCAAAACACAAGTCACACTCCCTGAAATCGTTTTATGAGCAACACATTCATAATAGCAGTAATGTTTTGGCAGGTAAAACGTGAAACGAACTTGATTTCTACATTTAAAAACCAAAACAAGTGGTGCAATTTTCGGAGCACTATTATTATATAAACCATGCCACAACAGAACCGTATACGACAATTTTTGTTTTAATTTTATCGAATTTTCGCCTGTAAGTTGATGTTTGTGGTGCGCGATGGATGCAGAGCGAAGATTTTTACCCAGTCGAAAACCTCGATCTCTTATTTTCTTACAGTTCATTTGATTCCCTTAAATTTGGTTTATATCTTGAATCGTATATTATAAATGAGATATAAGCATCCGGAAACTACTTTTGCATCTAATTTACCTTTGGACATGTATCATTACAGATCGGACCTATCCAGCCAGTTGTACAAATGCATCCATCTTTCTCTGCAGTGCATCTTGCATCATTCTGACAATTGTAACAGTCATACTCGCATTCGTCACCAAATGTTCCAAGTCTGCACTCTATGGAAGAAAACAAAATAACAAAGATCTATGAAGTAAAGACGTATTTTGAATTCATTAGTATTGTCATGGGCTACCTGTTTTCGTATGTATGACGAAGACACGAATTCAAGTACTCGCAAAAATACAATTTTTTGTTACTTAATAGGACACAAACGAAATATAAAAAACTTTCTAAATTTTTAGTCATAAAAAACAAGGAATTGGGTGTCCTCAGAATGCATTGTGTTCTCAAATTACGAAAATTAATACTAACTTAGGTATATAAGTCCACTGTTAGATAAACACAAAACTTATGATTTAGCTTAAATATATTGAAGGGTACATATATCAATGTATATAGTTTATTATTCAACTTCAACAATGTAGTTTATCTTTAAAGCAAATTCCTTCGTCGGACAATTGTTCCCGATTTAACATATAGAAAGGGAATTCAAAATAAGGAAAGATAAAACGTCAGTTATTTTCTTCATAATGTTACAGTAATCATTTAAAAAGTGAAATGAAATATAGAGCAATAGTTGAACTCCGACAAATAAAAAATTTTAAATAAATAACTACACATCGAAGCCAAATAAATGTGTGGTTCCAGTTACACAACCGATCTCACTCAGTACCCCTTCCCTACCATGGCCCTTTACCTTTTTTACTTGCTTCAATGTTCTGATACCTTGTCCCACAACTAACATCAACGCGTCATACACAAAAGTTACACACCTAAATTTAAAGGTTTTTTTTCAAATCAACCTAACGACCCTTTTTTTCAGGAAGTCACTGAAACCACACATATTGTTTTGTTCGAAATAAATAAAAAAAACTAGAGGCTCTTAAGAGCCTGTGTCGCTCACCTTGGTCTATGTGCATTTCAAGAACGAATACAAATTAAAAAAATTTACATAACTTATGAGAATTGTTTAAAATTGACAATAAAGGGCAATAACTCCTTAAGGGGTTAATTGACCATTTTGATAATGTTGGCTTATTTGTAGGTCTTAATTTGCTGTACACTATTGTAGTGTACAGTTTATCTCTATCTATTATAATATTCAAGATAATAACCAAAAGCTGCAAAATTTTCTGAAAATTACCAATTCCGGGACAGCAACCTAACAACCGGTTGTCTGATTGGTCTGAAAATTTCAGGGCAGATAGACTTTGACCTAACGAACAAATTAATATCGTCCGATTTGCTTTAAATGCTTTGGTTTATGAGATTTTAGCCAAAAACATCATTTTATGCTATGTACTATTTTTAGCCATGTCGGCCATCTTGATTCGCAGGCAGGGTCATCGGACACTTTATTATCCTGAATGATGATTGTGGACAAGTTTGGTTAAATTTGTCTCAGTAGTTTTAGAGGAGAAGATTTTTGTACAAGATGACAAAAATTTACGAAAAATTGACAAAAATTGACAATAAAGGACAATAACTCTTTAAGAGTTCAGCTGACCATTTTTGTCATGTTGACTTTTTTGTAGATCTTACTGTGCTGAACATTACTGCTGTTTACAGTTTACCTCTATCTATAAAAATATTCAAGATTATAACCAAAAACGGCAAAATTTCCTTAAAATTACAAATTCTGGGGCAGCAACCTAACAACCGGTTGTCCGATTCATCTGACAATATCAGGGCAGATAGATCTTGACCTGATAAACAATTTTATCCCCTGTCAGATTTGCTCTAAATGCTTTCGTTTCAGAGATATAAGCCAAAATCTACATTTTACCCATATGTTCTATTTTTAGCCATGAGGCCATCTTGGTTGGTTGGCCGGGTCACCGCGCACATTTTTAAACTAGATACCCCAATGATGATTGTGGCCAAGTTTGGTTAAATTTGGCCCAGTAGTGTCAGAGAAGAAGATTTTTGTAAAAGTTAACGACGACGACGACGACAGACGGCGGACGACGGACGACGGACGACAAGTGATAAGAAAAGCTCACTTGGCCCTGTGGGCCAGGTGAGCTAAAAAGGGCTGAAACTGAAAAGTATAACTTTGCTGAAAGTCATTTAAATGATTTAATTTATTTATGTACAATAGATCTGGATATGAAAAATATATATCTTTGTAAAAAATTCTTACCAACATGTGTTCCGTTAAAGGCTGCATGTATAAATATAAAATATATCAAGATTAATATTTTGAATAAAGAAATCAATGAATGCTGTCATTTATAATCTACCTACCAAATGTAATTTTACTCTGAATAACTGCATCTCTTAAATGTTCTGATTCCGTGATCGGAATAACAGCTTTAGGTGTGGTGTCAAATCTAAGATCTGGAAGGTCACCACGACCAGGTCCCAATGTGGGAGCTGGAGTCACTGGGGTTAATACTAAATCAAAACAACATAACATAAATAATATTGTAAGAACACATGTAATTACTAAAAAGAATTCTATCAAAAGGCTCATGACCATCATTCCCAATTTTACTTTTCTTAAGATATTTAAATGTTCGCCACTACATCTAAACAAATGAATTACTTAGTTTAATATAATGGCATAAATCAAAACAAGTTATTAAATGTAAATGTACATGGTGGTTTAACAATATATTCGTCTATTGTACTTTATTAAGACCCTGGTCCAATTTTATCAACTTTTTAGAAATATTGAAATATACAGGATTTCTCTATCAACATAATAACATTGAAATTGTTTTATTTAATTCGCATGCAAAACTTTGTATTTGTATAATAAACATTCAAAAAATATAAAACATATTGAACAAGTTCAAATACTCTATATATATGAGTGATAAAAAAAACCATATCAAAACTATATTCTTTTCATACCTTCTCCTTTTTAAAAAATGTGTCAAAATGTGCTAATTGATCATAAACAATTAAGTGCGTTTTTCATGTAAATGTTTATTATTTTATAGATGAACATGAAGGGTCCTGTTCTTAAACCATTATTTTTCTACCTGACCATTTTTGTTTATTAAACGCCACTATTACACCAATGAAATAGAAAAAACATACGGAGACATCTACGTCTGTCTTGAGCCAATCGAAATCCTTCTTTACAAGCACAGCTAAAGGAACCTTCTGAGTTCACGCATATTTGTTCACAGGCGCCATTGTCATTCAAACATTCATCAACATCTGGAAATATAGTTGTACACTTCGAAGATAAGTGTTTTGAAACAGCAAATACATAATAATAATTTACATATAGAGAACACACAAAAGAATTGTATAGTAGCAAATACATAAAAATTGACATACTAGTATACAGAACACAAAGCTAGTATCTTTAATAACAAATACACAAAAATTGACGTATACAGACCAAGTCTTAGTAACAAATACATTATCATAGACATATACGGAACACACAACCGCCTATTTATTCCTATGTTGAGTTGATCTGCAGGTTCTTTTCAGCTGTTTAAGAAATTAACATTTATAGGTGTCATTATATTTCGTTTAAATAGAACTTTATGCTATCTTTTGCTCGTGTCTGTGCAATCCACAATCAAACTGAATTAAACAACTTTACAAAATTAAAATTGTATAAATTATCTTGTGTGAAAAGGTCGGACATTATATTATATTCTGGAATTTTGGATCATCAATGCTCTTCAACTTTGTACTTGTTTGGCTTTATGAATATTTTGATATGAGCGTCACTGATGAGTCTTATGAAGACGAAACGCGCGTCTGGCGTACTAAATTATAATCCTGGTACTTTTGATAATTACTTTTACGCATACAATCCAACAGTTCCGTTAGGAATAAACTGTTTGTTAGGAAGCAGATATTATACTCATGTTTGCAGAGTTAACTAGTATGTTAACTGGACAAATTCCATCTTAGATTTTACTCACCGTTTACTTTGGCTTTTTGATGGTAAGTGACTCGTTCCACTTTGCATAAACATATCATAACTCAATAAAGTGGGAAAAGTCTATAATTTTCGACCATGCAAGACGCTAATAAGTAACTTATGTCGTTAAACAACCCCTTTAAGAAGAAGCAGCCCTATAATAACTTACCATCGCATACACATCCATCATGGTTAAGTACAAACCCAGGTCGACATCCACACGAGTATCCACCAGGTTTATTATTACATAACTGTGTACAACAGTCGTCCCCTAATCCACACTCATCTTTGTCTACAAAGGAAGAGGTGAAAAAGAGTGAATCATCAGTTTGGAGTAAGTTTGATGCTTATTGAGAGTTTGTGTGTAGTATTTTACATACATTAATATATCATAACATTGGATAGATAATGATTAAGATTCTTTTGTTTGGTTGGCTTAAATAAAATAAAAAACGTTTTTATATTTAAGAGAAGTTTATTTTCTAATTCTCTAGACTCCATTACAAAGTGACAATAGTATCTAGGAAAAAACATTATTACAAATCAAAACAAATAGCTAGACGTTACTTTTAAATTCAGGTTTTCAAAGGATACCTATATAGATATAAGACGATGTGGTATGGGTGCCAATGAAACCACACTCTATCCAAGTCACAAGAAGTAACAGAAAGACCATTACAGGTCAAAGTAAGGTCTTATTATGATCTTATTTGATATAAACCGTCTGATACAAAAGAATAAAATTGAGAAAGGAAATGGTGAATATGTCAAAGCGACAACCACCCGACCATAGAGCAAACAACAGCCGAAGGCAACCAATGGGTCTTCAATGTAGCGAGAATTCCCGCACCCGTAGGTGTCCTTCAGCTGGCCCCTAAAATATGCATAATAGTACAGTGATAATGGACGTCATACTAAACTCCGAATTATACACAAGAAACTAAAATTTAAAATCATACAAGACTAACAAAGGCCAGAGGCTCCTGACTTGGGACAGGCGCAAAATTGCGGCGGGGTTAAACATGTTTATGAGATCTCAACCCTCCCCCTATACCTCTAGCCAATGTAGAAAAGTAAAACAATAACAATACGCACATTAAAATTCAGTTCAAGAGAAGTCCGAGTCTGATGTCAAAAGATGTAACAAAAGAAAATAAATAAAATGACAATAATACATAAATAACAACAGACTACTAGCAGTTAACTGACATGCCAGCTCCAGACCTCAATTAAACTGATTGAAAGATTATGTCTTCATCATATGAATATCAGGTACAATCCCTCCCGTTAGGGGTTTAGTATCATACTATCATAAAATATATGAGAAGAACATAACCCGTGTCATGCCAACAACTGTTTTTTTAGAAATAAATGTGTTTAGTTCCGATGCAAAGACCCTATCAGTGAATCAATGTTAAAGCCAAAATATGCAATCTTTAATGACCTGACAACAGTATCGTAACTATATCCCCTTTTAATAAGTCTATTTAAAGGTTTTGTTAGTTTCTGAGGAGAATACTGACATTTTTGTGCTTTATAAAGAATATTTCCATAAAATTTTGGATGTGAAATACCTGAACGTATAAGATGTCTGCATGTTGAGTTATATTTACGAATTATTTCCTTATACCGGTGATAAAATTTAGTAAATGTTTTGACCAGTTTGTGATATCGAAAACCCTGGTGTAATAATTTTTCAGTAATACATAAATTTCTCTCGCTAAAATCTAATACATTGTTACATACACGAGCGAATCGTACAAGTTGAGATATATAAACACCATAAGATGGTGACAAGGGAACGTCACCATCTAAAAATGGATAATTAACAATAGGAAATGAAAAATCATCTCTTTTATCATAAATTTTTGTATTAAGCTTCCCGTTTATGATATAGATATCAAGATCGAGGAAAGGGCAGTGGTCATTGTTATCATTAGCTTTATTTAAAGTAAGTTCTACAGGATAAATTTCTTTAGTATACATACTGAAGTCGTCATTATTTAGAGCCAATATTAAAATATTTTTGACTGATAAAAGTGTATTTTGAACTATGAAATAAAATAGCTGTTCAATGTAGTCACATTTTAAGTCCTTGAAATCAGATATCACTATTGGTGGATTTTGAAATGAAGTTTATTATAACGATCATTACTCCTTATTCATTAAATGTGTATAACGATTTTTGGCATCTACGACATATATATTTGCCTGAAGTGAATAAAACAAGTCTTTGTGTCTCAAATGTTCTGAGGGGTTAAACATGTACCTGCACACGATTTTTCATCAGCTTGTAAGAAGTATCCTTTCCTGCAGGAACATACGGGACCTTTATCACCATGACGACATTTATGGGCACAACCTCCATTTTGTATTGCACAACTGTCTACCAGTTCTAATTCAATTCCTATAACAAAATCATTTAAGAGTTTTATTTACGAGTAAAGGAAATGTGAAATATTGAAAGCCACGAGGTGGTACTATTCCTTGAGAAAAATATCTACAATTTTATAATCATTCTAAATAATAAAATTCAAGTAAGATTTGATAATTTAGATTTTTTGCCATTCATAAAATAGATAGTGGGCAATTTTTAATTTTCTTTAGTTTACAAAACAAGTTCTTTATTGCACACGTACAATATGTCTACTAGCACATATAAACAAGCAACAATAAATATTTAAATTACCTTTCATAAACTCTAAATCACTGGCCTTCCTTACCTCTTAAAGTAAGCATGTTAGAATAAATGACATAAGTTTATTTCGACAAAACATTCACTTTGGTATTATTATTATTTCTATTACTTTATAAAATCAACTTATGAGATTACTTTTTGTAAGCTTTTACTTCATAATAAATTGTGTTTGTAATAAATGTTATCTTGTAAAAAAATAAAAGATACTTCTAAGTATAATCATGTACATTTAATATAAAAAAAGAAGATGGGGTATGATTGTCTATAAATAACAATTTAACATTGTTTATGATTTAAAACAAGTGGCAATCTAAGTTAATAATATGTCTTTAAAGTTTTTTATTGATGGAAAAGAATTACTGCAAGATAATGTCTTTTAAATTTCTTTTATATGTAACAATGTGTGTTATGATTAAAATAAAGATTTTCTTTACCTACCATAATAGCATCTAGCATCTTCATGCAGCATTAAAATAATAAATATCATTATCATTTCATCGAGAATTTCTTTTTCTTTATCAAAACATGAATTTATTCAGTGCAACCGATTGTTTTTATGTTAAAAAGGACTTCTGAGAAAGATCTGATGTTGTAGTTCCCTTTCCCTTTACATATTTAATATCTAAATTCAACCACATGAAAGTAACATATGGTTTTGAATTGTATCATTATTTTATTTCATCTGACTATAGAAGTTGAGAAGAATTAAAGAATGATACTTCTGCCAGACATACATATTATCATATAGTTTTACTCCTCAACAGACTTGAATGGAAGACACAGGTGTACAAATAAAAGTAGTAGTCTACAGTCTTATGATATCATATCATATAGTGTTCATCTACGAACAGTTAACTAGTTAGCACTAAATCAAATGAATTATTTATTTACACAACGATTTCTAACAGCCAATATGCTACTAGCTTTTCTAACTGATCAACACAGAAAATAATTGTAATAAAAACAGCACTTACTGTAACAAGATCTACCGTCTACACCTAACTGGTACCCTGGTGTACAGGTACACTTAAAAGAACCGGCAGTATTGATACAGGACTGTGTACAACCTCCATTTTCATTAGTGCATTCATCAATGTCTAAAAATAAATAAAATAAATAGAAAGAATAAAGAATAACAATACAAAACATCGGACAAAAGTCTCAAACTTCGGCATTGATTTTGGCTTATTTTCGAGCGCCACAGAAGTTTTATGTAGACGAAAGGCGTGTTTGGATTACAATTCAATGAGCCTGCCAGCTTGAATTATTTTTTTTTAATTCCTCAATTTCATCAATTAATCAAAAAATTTTAAAAAGTCAAATTTTGATCGTACCTTTAATTAAGTCTATATGTAGATAAAAGAAGATGTGGTATGAGTGCCAATGAGACAACTCTCTATCCAAGTAACAATTTGTAAAAGTAAAATCTTTGTGTCAAAAGTATGGCCTTCACACCGAACAGCAAGCTAGTTTAATTTTAAACAATCAAAACATGTGTACAGTACCGTAATAGTAACTGTAGAACGTTACAAAAAATGGTGCAATGTTTGATTGGCATTGTATTACCTGGTGTTGTTGACTTCTTGAATGTTAACCATAATGTTCCCTTAAGGATGTACTTAGGTGAGATTTTGTAAATTGGTGTCAAATGTCGGATTCCTTGTTTTTTTCCATCAAAACAGGGTAAAATATATTGCCCCATAACACCTATTTTTCTTTTCATAGAAGACTTTAATAGCTCATAAAAGGTCATTTTCCAAAATTTTAGCAGATTCTTGATTTTTGTTCTTTTGATTTGAGACCCAAATAATACCAATGCAAATGTAAGGTAAAAGATCGAGTCAGCCTTTTCCCACCATTTTTTAAAACTCAAATATCTCGAAAAGGAGCTCCATGACCTAACAATATTTTTTGCTTATTTTGTTCCTTAACTGGTGCTCTTTCAACATATAGTATCAATTTTGATTTGTTGATTTTTAAAATTTCACCTAAGTACATCCTTAAAATATGTCCATGAAATAAAAGTACTATTGTACGAATATCAACTAACATGCTAATATAAGTCCTCACAAATTACCTAGACACTTTCTGCTATCTCTAGAAATCTTATATCCATCCCGACAGTGACAAGAGGCTCTACCGTTGTCATTTTTACATATATGGTCACATCCACCATTTGATGCACGACATGGATTAGACACTGAAACAAAAGATAAATAGAAATTGAAATTGAAAAGATTGAATTTTCACGCATACAAAATAATTCTTTATGGTCTTATAAGGAAACAATTCTTTAAGATAATTTTATTAAAATGAGAATTAGTAAAAAATATTTTTATGGTTTTTTTTCAGTTTTAACACTGTCTTTCATTTACAATATTGATTTAACATTTTTTGGATTTGTTTTGATAATTAGTCCGCCGCTGATATACTTCATTTCATTCCTTCCCAATATTTTGTGTTTACTATACCTCTACATGATTTCCCGTCAGACTGTAGTTGGTAACCTTCTCGACACCGACAATAGAAATGACCGTTATAACTGTCTACGCAGATATGATCACATCCTCCTTGGTTTCTGGTACATCCAGAAACAGCTGAAAAGGGTTAAAACATAGTGTGTTACTTTATCATTTTACTGCAAAATATCTTTGTATTAACAAATTAGTCTGAAGCTTTTCCAGACTTGAAAGGTCTTTGTCAGACTGATAGAACCCTGAAAATATTTACAAAGAAGTCCATTAAAGTAAAACCAAAATGAAAACAATTAGCTAAATAAGCAAGTGCAAAGGTTTGTCCCAAAAACCAGAATGTAAAGTATTAATAAGTTGTATATAAAAAAAAACATGTTTTGTACTTTAGTGGGTTAAGTCAAGCTAGAATAAAGATAGTTTGACTTAAGAGGATAATAAATAAACTATGAAAATGTCCCCTGCTAAATCTATTTATTGTAATAAATTCAATTTCATTACTATAATGTCTTATATTCATTGACCGTTAGCACGGATAAAATGGATACTTTGTACTTAACAAACATATACATGTTTTCAAAATAAAAGATACATCATTATCTATTTTTCATTTTCAATCTTTTTACAAAGAGCGCTAGGAAATTCACGTTGCAAATATTTTCTGTCCTAATAAAATGAACATAAATATTTCTTTTTTCATCACGTTAAAACATTTGAAAAATATTTACAAACAGCAGCAGCTGAAAAGAAACAAACATATTATATATTAAAACAACTATTATCTATGAACAGTTGTTATTTTCATACCATATTATCAATTGTATGATCAATGCAAATTTAACTCTAAGAGTCTTGGTGAGTGACGTCTTAAAGAATTAGAAATTTACAAAAGAATGACGTTCTCATCAGTTATAAATTTACAAACCAATGTAATAACACTACTAAATCTGCCAACTATGTAAAACATACGCAATAATACGACAGTGATAAACCGTGATAAACAAGGGATTATTGTCCAATGAAATGATACTTTGTGATAAACCGTGATAAACAAGGGATTATTGTCCAATGAAATGATACTTTAGTGATAAACCGTGATAAACAAGGGATTATTGTCCAATGAAATGATACTTTGTGATAAATCTATCAGTCAATAAAGCATTAAAATAAATAATGAAAGGGAGGAGGCAAAATCCTCTTTTATATACAAGCCCTTTTCCAGATTATTCCTTATATTTCCAAGTACATAAATCAGAAATAAATTACATTTGTTGATATTTCAATAAAAAAAATCACATCTAATAACATCATAGACATGCACTGTTAAATCTAGGCAATATTTCTATAGTTTCATGAAAGAAAAACAAAGAGAAATGCATAGTTTTGTGTCTGCATATCAGTAAAAACAATGCATTCGCTCATTCATTCATACATATTATTGGATATCACATGGCAAACATCAAAAGAACTCTGCTGAATATGATAATAATGTAAGAGTATGTTTTCATGTCACTGTTATCACATTTTTGAATGGAAGTGGTTTTTAATTTTTAACTAATGAAATAATGAAACACAAGAATTGAAAGACAGTAAAAGGTTAAAGTGCTCATTGAAAGGATACTCATAATTGTACAACCATATACTAAATCTAAACCGTATATATATTTGTATCCAAAATAACAATCAATGTAAAACCGTGAGGTAGAGGTCATGATTTCTCATATACATGAGTTCTCACATCAAAGTATTAAGTCATGCAACAGCCAATTTTACAATGAAGGGTTAAGTTCCTCATTCCAAGAAGAGTTTAATAGATCGAACACTGGATCTCAGCACTGGATAGTATCAGTCACATATCAAAACCATCCAAAATTGAGACTTTGGATTAGTATAAGTATGCACATGCTACATAGTAAATAACTAACATTTACATGAAATGAGTTCAATTTGTTTCATATGAGGAGGATCAAATCCCTCCACGATGAGTCATAGATCTTGCAATGTAAGGATAGACTACAAGCGTTTGAATGAATTGATTCACACATTCACGATGAATTAGAATTCTACGAACAACTTGCATAGAACCGATACAGTTCAAGAGTTTGAAATATAAAAGAAGTCAAGCATTCATGGAAGAAAATGCATCAGTACAATTTGTCTTCCGTGTTAATAATTTGAAATATTTAGTTAAGACAGCACATGCTTCAAATATTCATATAAGCATGGTAAAACATCCAAGAGAGACAAATGCTTCATATATTTACCCTTTACGCGCAGGTCAACAATTTTAATATATGACCTATCTTTATAACGTGGTTTATATCCATAAGCTAAAAAGAATGTAGTATTATCAAATGTGTACAGTATAAAAGACCGATTGTTGTACAGTATCGTATTTTATTAAAAAAAATAAAGTATCAAAAAAGTGTGTACAATATATATGACTGATTTTTATAACTTGTTTATATCCAAAAGGTCAGAATGGTAAAGTATAATAAGACTGTTTACTACTAATATACAAAAAACGAAAGATGATATGAAAATAAAGACTTCAAAATAATGAACAGAAAATTGACTAAAATCAAGTTGAGTTATCCTTCTTTGAATTGATATAAGATACATACAATGTATAAATGAAGATGGCATTAATGATGAAATACAAAACATATAATGTGAAAACACCAGAAAGTTTTGATAGTTAAACTGTACATATCTAAACAGGCATGCGGGAAATATCAAATGCCTAAACACTATGCTTGACAGAAAAATAAATATGTCATCAAGAAAAATAAAACGTCGCAAAAATAAAATACAGATTGAAGCAATACAAGAACCAAGAGAAGAAAACAAATTTAACTTGAGATAAATGATAGCAGTATAAGGTAAAGAAGGAAACAGGACATTAGAAAAGAAAATAAATCAACAAAGAGGTCCTCTGAGGGTAATACGTGCAAACAACATCGAAAACAACGAAAATCAGGACGTGCAGAACAACAATGAAGATAGTGAAAATCTGGGAAACAAAACGGAACAACACAGGATGCAGTTAGTACCATTATCAATGTTTTCAGATGGAAACTGGTTAATGCGTTGCCTGTCATCAAGGTTACGTGCAGGTTGCTGTATCTGGTTTTCATAGATATTACCTTGAGGATTTATTGCATTACCGGAAACAAACTGTGGTTCTTTCCTTTTGCTTGGTGCGTATTCTTCCACAGTATTGTTAATAATCGAAATTGAGTTGTCTGAAAAGTTTTATTCATAAAATAACTGTCAAATAATGCAATAAGAATGTTATCGTATAAATGTCTTCTTAATTAAGCCGCGCAGTTGAGTGTCATCGGATATGCCATATGGACCAATCAGAACGTACAAAACTAAATAAGACAGTCCTATGAAGAATACCTTTATTTCATTGCTTCGTTCTCCGGTAGTGCATAAATATTGATCAAAATGAAAAGTATATACCAGAAGAAATGCTTCCAATAAGGAAGATATTCTAACTGTTTAAATTAAATGTTCTGTGGCGCGCGTTGGTCGACCATAAGAAGTGATTTGCTAATAGTATCAGAAATAGATATATAAAGTGTGAAAACAGAAGTTATTTATCCTAAAAGGGAACAAATAACGTCGGATAATTAAATGAAAAGTAAACAAAGCCAAAAACTTTGAAGAATGGTTAAACAGAACTCTGCTCAACGTAACATACTAATATAGTTCTGCGGTTAATGACATCATTACACAAAGATGAAAAGATAGAAATACTAAACTCTCAATTCCGGAAATCGTTATTATTGGAAGTTGAATCATCATACTTAACATAGAGCTTAACGAATCTTTTCAAATAGAAACTTGAAACATGAATAAAACAAATAATCGAAGTAGTAATACTCTTAAACAAAAATGTACAGGCTCGTTAAAATTAATCACTGTGATAATGAGATACTTTGTAAATTATTTCACCCTCCAATAACAATAGAATTCACACCTTTCAAATATTTACAAACAAACTTCAATAAACATTTGCCATCATGGATACTTGAAACACCTGGGAATTCGATAATTCGATTTCATGGCTGAGAAATTAAATAGATATTTGTACATAAGAGGAGATTTCACTGCTATAGCACGTATATTAGCGATCAATATACAGCTTCATTTCAGTTTGCAATGTCTAAGAATAGACACAAAACAAAGTAAGCTTGACCTTTATTTTATTTTAACATCTTAAAATAGAACATATGGGTGATTGATCATATGTAAAAAACTAAGAAAATCAAACCAATGCATAATAATGGAAACATGTCCATCTAGAGTTTCCTTTCGATACTTAAGGATGTACTTAGGTGAGGTTTTGGAATTTGTGTTAAATGTTCGGACTCCTTGGTGTTTCTATACGATACAAGGTAAAATAATTACCCCATAACACCCATTTATTTGTTTATATAAGACTTAATAGCTCATAAAAGGTCATTTAACAAAATTTAAGCAGATTCTTGATTTTCTTTCTTTTGATTTTAGACACAAATAATACCAATGCAAATATAAGGTAAACGTCCGAGTCAGCCTTTTCCCGCCATATTTTATACATCAAATAACTCGAAACGGAGCTCCATGACCTATCAATATTTTTAGCTTATTTTGATCCTTAACTAATACTCATCCAGCTTAAAGCATGAATTTTAAATTCTTGATTTATTTAATTTTACCTAAGATCACCTTAGTACATCCTTAAGGAATACAAATAATGACCATTAATGAGTCAAAAGAATTCCGACCTGTATGCCAAAGTTTAATAAATCAACACAACATAAGCGCTGCATGTTTCGGAAAAGTAATTTGACAAAGAGTAAATTGTTTTACTTAAATTTACTGTTACCAAGGTTTGAAAATTTATTACAATTTATTAAGTACTATATCCCGTTATATAACTTTCTTATACTTTTTTTTAAAGTTCGAAAACTAAGACATGACATCAGTGTATTCATTTTTTCAGGACAGCGGCTTCGTGAAAACTTATTGTATGAGAAATATGAATATCATTAATTGCGTTGTAGGATTTAATTTAGGACAAATAATTCATAGACGACGCTATTACATGTACAAAAAAAGTGATTGGACAAGAAAATTTTCAACTAATGAACAATGGTACTTCTGTTGACATTTTTAACCACACTCATAGAAATAAAGGAGAAAACTTCTTGTATGTATGTATACCATTTAACGCTGTTTGAATTTCTAATTGCAAGCCTCTAAAATATTCTCAAAAGCTAACGAATATATAAAAAGACACAAAGACGCCAGCCGTAGCAACATAATTTATCATCGGTCATCATTAACATCTTTCGATTCATCTTTACACGCAGTGTTGCAGAATATGCTCCATTTCTGTCAACTTTTATCTCTTTTGAAAAAAGACATTAGCAATTGCATATTGATAAACACATTTGTTTTAACACAAATGATGTTTTCAAATAAACTAAAAGTACAATAATTGCTAATTTGTTCATATACAATTAACGCTAGGTTTGTTTTCGTTTTGTGAAAATCACTATTACAATCGATTCGTACCACGACTTTGTTTATACATACCCTTGCAACCTTCAAAAGAAATATTAGTGATTCATAGAAACACATACAGTTGTTTATTGTTAAAATAACATCTGGCTGTGGGTACAACAAACAATAAATAAGGGTGATCTATAACTGCTCTCATAAACTTTTTAACATAAAAATAAAAATGAAATAAATAGCAAACTGAAATCCAACCGTTAATAATTGAACTGACTATTTCATAAATGGTCTCTTTTATATGGCCCCGGTTAACCCGTGGAGCTACTCGATATTAACAATTAAACAAGAAGATGAATTTGATATCTATCGGTCTGAGCAACCCAATAAATTATAGTTTGAATACTAATTGAGACAAGTCTTATTGACAAACAAGAGATACATTCTTTCAAATACAAGTGGTGATAAATCGGCTTAACAAAAAAGGATCAGAAAACAAACAATAAACCATTTGACTGATGTCTTCAAATCAAAACATTTAAACCAGAACCTGTACTTAAAATTGCCATAATCAAATTTATAACTTGTTAGGACCATAAATGACATTTAATCCATTATGGACACACAGTAAAAAAATGACCCACCATGAAATTTTTATTATTGTGTTCGCTACCTGAGAACGGTTTAAATTTCCTATTCAGTGTCCAGATGACCACACATAAAGGTGCAATACAATTGGTTCAACAGGTTTGATAAAGTACCACACCTAGAACGTTCTTAGTTGAGGACCATTGCGATCCTCTCTAATGCATTTTTAGAGAAAAAAAAACCAGTGATGAAGCTCTTATTTACAAAAGGGAGAAAGACGAAAAATACGAAAATAAGAAAGGAAAGATTTTTTCATAACCTGACAACTTTCGATATTCAAATTTAATTATTTAAACAGCAGTGATTGTCTTAAGTTCGGCCTTGATTGATGATGTTATTGCAAATGACCAGTATTATTTTTTTAAACCTGGTTTTACTTTTCGTTTGTTTATTGTTCTTAGCACAGATCTTAGCAATTGAATCGACACAGATGATGAATTGGAAGATAACATCTAATAAAGGTACTATCCACTTTACGTAATAAACACGGTGAGACGATTAATACAATGTATTTTATAAGAAATTTCATTTCTATCATGGTTTTGGAAATTTATGGAAGATTCCCATTTGATACTATTCATTTCTAAAATGTGCTAAAATGTGCTACAAAATTTATGGAAAATTTGTTTTTTCATCAGTAACCTCAAGCCTATTATCAACGCAATAAAATATGCACGATTTTTTCTGAAACCGGAAAGAATATTTATTAACAGCACAGAATGTAAAGCATGCGTGACATGTTTATCATGTTTCATTTCAAAAGTTGACCGACTACATTCGAAATAAATTCAGTAAAATTAAATCCAGATGTTATGAAGCATGAATTTTAAATGAAACAACTTTTTAATATATTCTATTTTGATATATTTCTTAGGAGTTTTATGTTTCAGATGTATTCGATAAACATGCATAATTGCATAATCAAAGAGGTATTTTATCACCAAACCTGCATCGTTTGAAATCAAACTTATTATATAATTATTACTCATAGTAGCAATATCAATCAATCTGAAGCTGTTACAAGCCAATAAATTGTTTTATCGTATGATTTCCCCTGTTAGATGCTAAGTAGTTGAAGTGTTTATACTTAAAACACCTAAAATGTTTCATATAACATGTATAAATAGGCTAAACAAGTTCACATTTAAATACGCGACGAAGGATAGAACTATCAAATAGTTACAACGCCTAGTTTGTGTGGGCACAGAATGCAAACTCCGGTCAAAATAATATATTTTTTTATAATTGGTCATTAAATGATAATGAACTATTGATTATTGGTGTTAAACGCCATTTTCAGCAATATTGGCTTTATTGTGGTGGTCTTGGTTTTTTTTTATGAAGGAAGTCGGAATACCCGGAGAGAACAGTAGACCTCGGCAGAAAAATGTTACACCTTCTTTACTCTAAGGCACTGTCAAATTTAAGTGTAGTTTTTATTTATTTATTTTTTATGTATATCTTGTGAATTTAGGACATACGAGCAATACCTTTTAATAAATTTCTAAAACAGCTAAACTATGCTATGAAAATGGCATACTTTTTGAAATCATTCTATGCGTTCCTAGATAAGTTGTGTGATTATTATTTTTTTTCGATTTGAAATTAGCAGTTTTACAAAAATAGACAGAGCCAAGAAAATATATGATATGTATAAGTGTTTTAAAAAAAAGTGAATATTGAACGAAACTTAAAATTTCCCACCGAGCTGCGAACAATTTAGACTAAATAAAACATAAAAGTAACGACACATTTTTGTAACCCACATCGTTTGATGTGAAGCTTTACAGAATTTGTTACTTAATTAAATGTAATAACACCGAGACGAATTTAAGATAAAACATGCTATTTGTAATCATGAACCAATATTTATATCATACATTTCATGTTTATCTCGATTTTTCACCCATTTAAAACATGTTTAATTAACCAATTTCATAATGACATTGACCAACTTACTGTTCTTAATAGTACAAACAAATATTTTAAATTATTCAATTATTAGGTTCACGTTTTCTGGAATTAATTTAAAAAATATGAGATGCTGTTTTACTTATAACTCATTTTCTCATATGTTTAATTTGTTTGAGATTATTAGCAGCTGTCATTTTTATTAAAAAATTCTTACAGCAATCCAGACAAATAGTTTGTTCTATTAATAGAACGAAACACAGCAGCAGTGACACTGCCGGCAATATTTTCCAAATGCGTCTACTTTGAAATTACAAAATCTTTCAATAAACAGACTTTGCAGAAGCGATCAGTGAATGCACAACTTTCTATATAAATCAGTGAATTGCACAATTTTCTGTATAAATTAGACAGAAATAACGCATTTGTGCTAGCAATTTGACTATTACAAGTGCATTAATACCATATAATATTAAACTTAGCATGGTATGTTTCTTATCCTGTCTTACTCTCATGTGAAGGTTAAGTCGTATAATAAATCTGTTTAAAAGAAAATAAAAAAGATAAAAACCTATTGTATTTAACCGTCCTTACGGCACCAAGTAAATACACCCTCTTGCATAACAGAACGCGCCTTCGTCTTACAGTTATCATTTCACATCTAAAATAACCGACAAGACCTGAAAAATAGAGTCTATATGAAACGAACTGTTATATGCAGTTGGTCTATGATACGCAGTGTTTTTTCATTGTAACGAAATGGCAAATTAGGGTACGAATTAGTAGTTTTAGGTACAAAATTGTTAAGGTAAGAATTGACTAGCTGCTTACCAATACATGTTCTGCCATCGGCATGCAGACGATATCCATCTGGACAAAGACAAATAAAGCCACCATGGCTGTTTTGACATCTGTGTTGACATCCTCCATTTTTGGTTGAACATTCATCAATATCTACAAATAGATTCAAGAAATAAAAAAAACCTCATTTCAGGCCAGAATATTTTAATATTTAATTGATAGTACTTCAAGGGCTACTTATATAAACTGATTAGTTGTCAGACTACTTTCTTCCAGAGACAAAATGACATTGCGTGCGTCCGACGCGTTTTTCTGATAAAGAAGCAGAATTAGAAAAAGAAATTGATTTTATCGCGCTGTCTTGTAGGGTTCCTGTTACTTAAAACTTGTGAAGATGTCTGTCTGTACAATCTTTTTCGTGCAATCATGATGTAGTCTGGGATTTGATGTTTATTTCTTTTGAAACCCCGGCCCCCTCTACAAAGAACTAAGGTTTATACTCTTGTTTATTTTTTGAAAATATTATCTCAATTCTATTTTTAATTTGCATTTGTTTCTTGATAAATGAACCACGTGTGGAGCAGTATATGCTTACCGATTAAAAACACACGAGATCAACCTGTTTTTTTTCATGGGGTTTGTGTTGCTCAGTCTTTAGTTTCTATACACGGATTTGTGTTGACCTCCGTTAATTTTCTTTTTATTATGGTGTTGTCGGTTTCTTTTTGATATTGAAATATGATGTTGTCTCTAGTGTATCTTCCGCCTTTTTTAATCTATTTTTTACGGAGATTTTGTACTAATTGAGAAATGTCGGTTGAACTGATTTAAAGTTTTAAACTGTATTGTATAATAATTCATCTGTATGTCATATACAGCAATTATAGACAGATTGTTTTATTCAAGTTTGTTCAATGTTGCGGATTTTTTTTATTATTATCGTGTCTTTCTTACCAACACATCTTTTATCATCTTCTGCCAACTGGAAACCTTCATGACAACCACAGTAAAATGAACCAATGGAATTGAAGCATTTATGTTCGCAATTGCCATTGTTTGCTCGACACTCGTCAACATCTGAAATAAATCAACCGTTAAAAATAAGGTAAATATTTTTGTATGTGGTTTAGGAGGGTGGGTAAACATTTTGCTTTCATTATATTTAAAATTCAAGAATTGTTTTTTTGTTGTACTCTACGACGTCAAACGTGATTTTACTGTCGCTAAGGTAAATCTGGCGTCGAGAAAGCGACTGTAAAATCAAAAGATGAAGTCTTCAAGTATTACATCAAGGTTTTTTTCCTTTTCTAGTGCATTTGCTCAATCATGCCGGATGAACGATAGTTTTTTTTATAAACGGAAACATAACTTGTGATTGTGCATATTGTTCAAGCATAAATCTTGCATTTTTAAACCCGCCTCTTTGCAATCAAAATAACATTAACGTTACTAAACAAATTTATAGTAAATTGCATTTGTAAAAAATTACACCTAGCAGAAGGGCATCAACATTTTGTCATTCCAAAACCCAAACGCGAACGAGGCTTGATTTCATAGGGTGGGCACCAAACACTTGTAGTATAATTCACTTATAATACGTACACCAACGATATCAGGTGTGAATGTATACTTTGACGGATAACATAAAAGTTAATGAAACGGTGTTTTTAAAGAAAATTTTAAACAAAAGCAAAAGTTGAAATTTTCCAAACTAGACTGGATTATGTATTTTATCACTTTTCTCGTTCAACAGCATTCAAAGAATGTTATATAGATAAAGCTTGTTTAAAATCTGTACAGGCACAAGATATATCTGTTCTTTCTATTTTGCCATGAAGTCAATCTACTATATTATTTAACAATATGAATTTTGAAACTAGAGCATAAACAGAAGAGATTTTAAAATTATGTAAGACAAGATAAATTATAAATGTTGAAACACTTAAAGAATATTAATCATAGCAAATGAATTTATAGGTTAACGTTCTCGTTTTGTGATGGATTGGATAACTATATAATGAAGGCAATGATATAATTTATTCCAGTCAAAATTTAAATGAAGCAGAAACTATAGATAAAAGAACAATTATAGAAACTTTAATAGATGGAATCATTTCACTGTTGACATACTGAATGCATATGTCGAAGTTGTGCGCAAATTACTGACGAGTGACGTCCCCTAGCTTGATACCGATCAGATTTGAAACAGATTTATCAGTATATACGCAGTAATGAAAAGGTACGATAAGATGTTTTAATAACAAACTGGAAAAAGCATTATAAATATTTCTAATAACATTATGAATTTATTCCCAAAGTACTAGTCTCACAGTGACTTGTCTGGTGCTTAAAGATATTGATATCAAAAGGTTTTGATATTGACTGGGCCTGCACAATTACTGCATTGCAATAAAGAAAAGTAAAAATCAGTAAAAATAACCTAATGTTTACGATTTTGTCGTTTATTTTACCGAAAAGGCAAAGGGACGTTTGATAAGAGCAACTTTAAATATTCAGACTTTCATGTACTATCATGCTAACTACAAGTATGAGAGACTAAATTAAAAATGTCTTTAAAATGCAATGAATAAAATGACGACAAAAGTAACTAGATTAATTTACATTATACATTTATAATTATTTCTTACCTGTTAAATGATATAAAACATTTAAATTGATTACAAAAAAAAATGAAACAACATGTGCTTTATTGCGATATACTGGTTTTACATTGTAAATAAAAATAAGTAACAAAGGTCTTTTCATTACAAATTTGGTTTTTTTTTTATCTTTGTGTAGAATTAATTACTTTAAGTGGCACCAATTTTACTGTACCAGATGCGCATTTCAATAGAAAATGTCTCATTGGTGGTAGTTATGAATGTGTGGCTATTTATCGTCCATTGATAAATTGAATACATATCTAAGACAATCATGAACCCTGTTTTACTAGACACTGAGACGGATGTTTTACGTACTGTTAACAAGGTAAAAGTCCACAGGAAGACTTGCCACCCTCCCCGACACATCAAAATCACTCTGATCCTTCCCGCCATTGCTCTTTCCTCTAATGCCATGTGCCTAGATAATGCCAATTCGAAAGTCTCTTGTTTGACCATGGTCGGGTATCGAACCCACGACCTATAGACATAGGAAACACCCTTGCATTTTTGTTTGACTGGAATTAGTATCTATTTAACAAATATTAACTTAATAAATAGGAGTTTAGCCACTGTTTGGATTGAACAAATACAGACGAAATCGAAAGCGTTTAATCTGAGGTGTAAATACGCAGTTCTCGCTCTCAAACTATCAATTATATTACGTGATGAATATATGTAGGTGTACGCTAAATTTTATTATTTTCTAAATGATAAATCCTTTCTTTTTTATATATTTTAAATGTCAAACTACTAAATACGTTAATGTTTATTGCAAAAGGCGTCTTTAAAATATCAAGTAAACATGATTCTTCAGTTACAGTAACTTTTATGCACAATATATATCTATTTGTGAAGTGTTCATTTATATTCAATTACAAGCTTATTTAGTGTATTACACGTCCTTACACTTATTATAATATTTTTAATCTTCATTTCATCAAAGTATCCATTTTCATTACATAACTTAACTGTACAAAGGATAAACAAAATGAGAAGAAAAAACATTCTTAAGGAAACAAAATATGGATCAAAAGGTTCAAATTGAAATAAGAGCGAAGGGACCTAATTAAAAATAGTTAAACGTTTAAGGTCTATGGCGTTCGTGCCCACATGCCGAAATTTAACTTATCTATTTATTTAATACGCTAAATGTTTTTAAATAAACTAAATCGACAGAAACGTAGCAGATACATGTGATGTTTAAACAGAAATGATTTCATATGTCTTAGTTTATTCCATTCCTTAAGTTGAAAACACAACACACCATTAAACAAACAAGTTCCTAAATAACAAAATAGGGCCAATAGCGGAACAAAACCTGGCTCATGAAAATCCTGAAGGGGTTAAGATCCAGGACTATAACGAGCATTACGATCAGAATAAAAAAATGCAGTTAATTTCTGTACTTTAAGTTGGTTACTGACAGATATCTTTAACAGAATGGAACCTTTGTTTACAAGATATTCAGTACAATATAAGAGGCAGCAGTGTTTTATCGAATGTTCTAAATAAAAATAGCAGGTAACAATTTATACGTTTCGTGCGTCCGAATCACTTTTCATGTTTTAACTTTAGCAACGAGCGATAAAACCATAAATTTAAACACCAGGACGTGTAAATTACGTAAAAATTACAAGTTATATGACTTAAAGGGACATAAAAATAATAACCAAATTAGCTAAGTTCAACTTTGGCTGGTAGAGTTGGAAAGCTGAGACTATTATACTAATATATTAGGTCAAATATTACAGGAAAGAGCAAGTACAGCATATTTTCATCCCATGGGGTTGTTAAGAAGTATATCGACGATCTAACATGTGATATTTGCAATATAAAAAATGTTACCTTAGAATCCTTCACTTGTCAAAACCCTGATTTCGTGTCGAGGTGGAAAAATTGTCAAATAGGTTCTCTAATTACAGTAAGGCAATCTGACATGTTTACAATAACATTTATAGTTGATTAATGAAACAGAAGTGTGTGGGTCATAAATTAATTGTTGAGTTCAGTGACGTTAGAGTATTCGATATGAAAAATGTCAGATTTTCCTAATTTTGATTAAATAAAATACTTTGTGTGACAGGGTGATGTGATTTTATCTCATTTAATGTCAAATTTATCATTTTATTGAAGCCTTAACGAGATAAAAAAGGTGTTTTTTTGTTAGGATGATATATCATCGTATATATGGTGGTATCTATAACAAAATAACGTACCAATGAAATAATGGTCAAGATGCATAGATAATTGATCTCCTATGAATTACTATCAAAATGAAAATGCGTATTTTGTAGGTCTCATTTTGTAAAAGGGCGGCAAATTTTAAATGCCTTTAGTTGACCTTTAAAAGATGGAATAGGGGTAGTTTTTTGCAACCTTTCTAACATTTTCTAAAAAATAATTAGAATAACATTCTTAACCTTATTTTAAAATTCATTATGGATGTAAACATATGTTTTGTCTTAAAAGTGCAAAAACTTCATTCTGGTAAGATATGTAGTTTCATGCAAAATGTTACAAAACCGTAGAAGCGATATTGTAACAAATATGTCTAAAACAGTAATGAAACACTCGGATGTGTCCGGTGTTTACCGTGATTGAGTAAAATCAAGATAAATATGTCCTCTTTTTAAAAATCAAATCATGATAGTTAAGTTGCATTAAGTTTCAATCTTTATGACGGTTTGACCCCCCCCCACCCCCCCCCAACCCCAAAATAAAAACTGCTCCCCATTCTATGCCTGCTACTCTTACATCATAATCAAAGGCAGTCATAAAAAAAGAAAACATGTAAGATTGTACATTACGAAAGTAGCAAGATTGTATCGTCATCAGCAAGGTTGAAAACGATAGATGAATAAATATATATAAATATATATATATAAAGTGCCTAGAAAATCAACCTAACGATGTTAAGAGTAGATTTGATTCGTAACTTCCTCCCCGGCGCCGGGGCTGGAACCTTTACTTTTTTTCTAACTTCTACGACAACACCGCCTAGCATTGAGCAGAGACCTTATCCCCTCCTCTAACTCTAGCTTATAAAAATAAGCTTTCGTTTCGGGAGGTGTTACCTTCTTGTAGGAATTAAACAAGGATCTCTGATACATTACACGAAGTATTTACTTTTAGTGTACAGAAATGATCATCTACTCATCTCTTCAGTATAATTACAGGATGCTAATCTATTTTTAGAAGCATACAATCACTGTATATATATATATATATATACATAAGTACGTCTGAGTCAGTGACAACCCTACAACAGATGTATCCATCGGATCGCCATCAATGATGGTGATACATGGCTGTGTACATAATGTATATACAACTCGTCTAAACATCAACCCAACAGTGGTCTAGCGGGACGGCTGCAGTGCAGGCGATTTGGTGTCACGATATCACAGTAGCATGGGTTCGAATCCCGGCGAGGGAAGAACCAAAAATTTGCGAAAGCAAATTTACAGATCTAACATTGTTGGGTTGATGTTTAGACGAGTTGTATATATATATATATATATAAATACAAAAAGGATTTTGAAAGAATTTCTTTCATAAGTGGTGTTCACATTATACTAATGATATAGTGCAAATATATCAATGAAACAAGAAATAATTGCCTATTACTGTTATAGAATAAAGATTTTCGAAGCATTTATTTGGTAAATAGTTCTTATGTTTTGCAACGTTTAGCTAAATGGTCGTTAATTGCTAAGATTGCAAGTAGTTAAATGGAGCATTTGTATAAATTTATTTCATATGTGTATCATTTTAAGAACATTTAATAATCATTTGATATAATAACCTTGTTTCTATTTTACTAATCAACCAAGCTTTTTGTAGATACTTCTTATGTTTTGCAACATTCAGCGATATGATCATTAATTGCCAGGATTACATGTAGTTGAATGGGGCATTTGTATAAATTTATTTCATATGTGTATCATTTTAAGAACATTAAATAATCATTTGAAATGTATATTTTGTTTTTATTTTATTAATCAACCAACCTTTTTGTAGATACTTCTTATGTTTTGCTGCGTTCAGCGAAATGATAATTTATTGCCCAGATTACAAGTGGTTAAATTGGGCATTTATTTAAATCTAATTCATATGTGTATTATTTTAAGAACATTTAGGACATATGATATGTTTACCTTGCATCTATTTTACTAGCCATGCTGATATAATAAATTAATGAGTCAGTGTAGTAGGTAGAACCTTCTTTACAGTTGATTATCAATTGATATTTTACAGCGTGAACTTTCAATTCATTAAAATGTCCTAACAGCAACGATCACGTGTTGAAGATTTTTTTTGGGAAAGAGGGGGGCGGTAATCTCGTTTTGTTCTTACTAGGCTGACAGTGTAAATGTTTCTCTCAGCCACATTGGTAAGTAAAGACCGACCATGGCAACACCGTATGCTTATATTATCTTACATGGTTCAGTATAAAGTATCTACCTTTTGACAGCGTTAATGCCTCTCCATATCGCTTAGTTAAGTGCCTTTCATGTTGATAGAGAAGCCTATTGTCGCTACCATATGATTAAGAAACTGTAAACCAACTTATTTTCGAGAGCGATGCTAGTAGAAAAATAAAGCGAATATAAAACGTCGCGAATATGTAAAACTTAGATCTTTTCTTCTTACACTACTTCAAATAGAAGGAAAGCGCGTTTTTAAATAGCCGCGAAGTGGACTAGCAAGGATAAAACGCGAAATTCAGTTGGTTTACAGTAATAACATCAATGTTGATATCGTGTATCCTCTATTATATGGCTCAACGAATACTTACCATGTTGACATCTTGTGCCTTCAAAGTTTGGTGTACATCTACATCTCTGATCATAACCACCATAACATGTACCACCATTGTAGCATGAGTTTGGATCACATTGTCCTAAAATTATAAACAAGACAATACTATTAATATCAATAATGATTGATGACAGACGTCTTCGTTCGAATACTGGAAATTTAAAATATTGGGAAATTAAATGACATGGTCAAGAATAAGATATAGATGCTGTTCTATGTAAGAAACGATAGAAAACATAATAAAAATGTAATAAGGCGCATAATTCATGTGTAGTAGTTGGTTAACTATTTGTACAGTTATAGAAATATTAATGAAAATATTCAATATGCTGCTTTTCCCCTCGAGTGTTTTCGGTGAGGCGTAACCCCGTGAAAGTGTCAGGAACCTGATGTTCAGTGGTTGTCGTTTGTTGATGTGGTTCATAAGTGTTTCTCGTTTATCGTTTTTTATATGCAAGTAGATTAGACCGTTGGTTTTCCCGTTTGAATGGTTCTACATTAGTTATTTCTTGGGCCCTTTATAGCTTGCTGTTCGGTTTGAGCCAAGGCTCCGTGTTCAAGACTGTTCTTGAACTATAATGGTTTACTATTACAAATTGTGACTTGGATGGAGAGTTGTCCCGTTATTGGTACTCATACCACATCTTCTTATATCTATAGTGTAGAACAAAAGATGGTTGCGATAAATTAACCTCTGGAGTAGCTAAATACATTGACACTGTCATACTTTTGTAAAGGGAATGTTGAGTACACGTCAACCAGACAACTAACTACCGAACGACACAAGACGGAAGATGCACAGATGACAGATGTCAAGTCACAGTTTCCAAAACGAGACAAGTTTTCATTAGTTCAAAATCTAGAAATGTTTAATAAATAAAAAAAATACTAACAAAGACCTGTTCGTAATTCAACATCCCTAAAATAAAAAATGAAGCATTCAAACCATACGATAGAACAAACAATGATGGTGTTCCTATCTTTGGGCAGACAAATACACGTGTGGCGGGTGATATCGTTTAGTTTAAAGACATTCACATTTCTCTACGGAAGATACATCAATCTTTCTACTTCCACATGCTCTACAGTGCAACAAAATACAAAACTATAAAAATGACACTTTTATTTGATGATTTCTTTGAAATATAGACACAATTTTGTAAAATATTCAACCCTTAAACTGTTGCACTTTAAGTGATATCCCTGTTTATGTAAAAACATGGTATCATTGTTACAATATGCAGTCACAGATGAATGTAAATATTCTTGTTTCAGGTATTTTAGCCACATTACCCAAATCGTATAAAAATAAGCCTATAGTATAAATATGAATTTTGAGTAATGTACATAATAAAGCCAACTGCCAATGTTTAGGTACATGTACTCAATGTCTAAACCATCTTTTGACAATTGAACAAAATCTATTTATGAATTTCCTTTTCCCATCTTCTTAGAGACGATTTTTCAAAATTTATTTTTTGTGAGAAAGGTTTTAAATATGTGCAATAAATTAAAATTGTCAACTTGAAAAAAAATACAAAAAAAAATTTATATCTCACTTTCAAGTACAAAAATATAAATTTATTACTATGAAACCTTCAAGGGAAGTCTGTTATCTGAAACAGCTTTCTTGTTTATTTCTTAAATGAACAAGTTTTTGTGACATTAAAATGTTTAAAGTCAATTAAAATGTCTATTTTGACAATGCAACTGCATGTTTAATTTTTATAGTGACAATAAACCTCCTATTTCACTCAACGTTTATACATTCAAATACAAGGTAAAATAGGTTAACAGAATGCACTGCAAGAAATATTTTAATTATCAAAGTTTGCTTTGTATTAAGAAACGGATATGTAGCGGAACAAGCATAGAAATAGCTACATGCTGAGGGTATAATAATGCATGAATTTATAACCAAGGCTTCCAATTCAAGAACGCCCAAATCTTCTAAATAATTAAATATTCATAAAAGATGTAGGAATTTAATTAGGGTTTTTCTTACATTTGGAAAGAAATTAACAAATTAACAGTTGTGGTCTTTGCTGATTAGTTGTTTCATCATTCCATATTACATTATAAAACAGTACAACTTCTCAGCAAAACCTCTGCTACAATACCTGATATTTCTTGAACTACCAAACATTTTTAATTGTGTACGGGATTGAAGCTTCAATCTATCGATCAAGACTGGTAATAATGAAACAGTTATATTAAAGGTTAGATTCTTAATTATATTTAAATTAGAATAATGTGTAAAGACATGTGTATAGGATGTGACTTTGTTACATTTCAATCATTCATGTAACGGCAATCCACTCAATATCGTCACCTGTAATTAAATACTTCAAACACCTTTGATCTCCTCGAGGTATTACCTAATACAACAAAGGTGAAGGTGTTACTTGACACATATATACATTAAGATTGTGACACATAGGTAACATAGACACAAAACTGCATATTTTATGCTCAGATAAGAAACTTTACCACGGTTTTGTTAGCTTTTTGTAGTCGTGTCGAAATTGATACTTCAGTTTGAATTATTATTGTATTGCTGTGACATGATTTTCTTCTTCATTTACCTTTTGCATGCTCAACTACGAAAATGTTTATGTTAGCTAGTATCATATTTAGGATACAATAGCTTAGGATCTCTCAAAACGAGGCATGCTTTACCAAAGCTACAATCACAAACTATAATCTCATGGAACTGTAAATCACTACATTGAAAACTATAAAGACCGAGGAACACGAGCCTCTCCAAAAACAGCAGATTCCTCTTTTAATGCATATGTAAGATTCGGTGTTGATTCGCATTAAGGGTCGTGACATGAAAAATAGAACTTGCTGTATTTCATAAGTCTAAACCTGGCAAATCTACATGGCTATTTCTCACATTAACACAACTTCAAACATAGACGTGGTTTATGAAGACAACAAAGTAATGCCAAATGAAAATATAGGTAATGATGTAGAAGTTATATCCACATAATACTGACATCTTTAGAATTGCAAGAGAGGCAAAAGCAAGACATGATATGTCTCGGGTATTTGCTTGTTTCTGTATTTTTGAACAAAATGTTCTTGTACCAATTATCATCTGCTAAAATGATAGTGCATACTCGAGCGTCACTGAAGAAACATTTATTGTCTACATTGAATTGTTAATTTTGTTACATAACGCTACAATAATATTTTTGTTCAAATTTTTAGATTTATAATGTTTACATTTAGCATTATTGGCGTGAAATGTTTGAAAGATGTGCTTAAAACATGCATGTATCAACAATTTGAAGACATGTTCATACAATACAAAATATGTATACCACATCTTTTTTCCACATGTCTACAACATGCAATTTAAAAACTGCTGAGTAAAAAAATATTTCATGATGCATTGCCTTTTTTGCACCTATACACTATGTACACCAGAAAAACTTCTAAAATTAGAATAAAAAATAGACAGCTTTATGTTGATTGCATGTATGTGAAATTACGAACAATTAACGTTAGAAAGTGGGTACATAAAATATGCAATAAAGACAAAAGTTTATACTTCACAGCCGCTTTAACCAATAAACGCATGTGTTTGCTCTTTTGCAGATGGAAACAAATCTAAGTTTACAGTTTTATATTTCAAAGAGAATGTCAATTGCAACATTAAAACGTATGATTCAATATGCGTTCATGACTATGAAATTTGAAAAAGAGGTAAAAAGTCGTCTTAATTAGAAGGTAGTGCCAAGAGCTTGAAATTGTTCACCAAAAACTTAACACAATTGACACATCTATTTTTTCTGATATACGGTTCATCAGATGTAAATTACTGCACTAAATCGAGGAGAAAAAGAGAACAGCGAAACAGATCATGCAATTTGAAACAAGTTAAACATTCTGAAAAGGTACGTTCGGAGTGTAATCGCAGTATAATACATTACGTCAACAATAAGCAATAATTACTGTTTGTAATACGCATACTGTAATGTCATTTCTTATCGTCCCATCGTCGTTGTTGTTTTCTGTTGTCCTGGATAAATTCATAGTTTTACATCACAGAATGGCCAATAGAGAACAATCCACATCATAAAAACACACATGGCGATCAGTATTCAATGGTATGATATAAATACCACTGATATTGTCATATTTATACATTTATCTGTTCACAAACATTATTGGAAAATAAAGGATGTCCTACCCAAGGAATAGATTACATGAACCTTAGCTGTATGTTCAATTTATTTTATTCTTCGATGCACTTCAGGTTCTTTCAACTTCATGTTTCATTTGACTTATTTTTATTTGAGCTCCACTGCTGATTCTTTTGTAGACAAAATGTGTGTCTGACGAACAAAATTAGGAGCCTTGTGTCTTAGCTGAGTTTTTTTTTTTTTTTTGTATACATAAACTTATTTTACACATTATAAATTTTAATTATGAGATACAATTCAAATAATGTGTATAACGAGAAGTAAAATAACAATAATACCGAACTCCAAGAAAAATTCTAAACGGAAAGTCTCTAAGCAAATGGCAAAATGAAAAGCTCGAAAACAAAAAACGAATGAATAACAACTGCTATATACCTGGCATTTTCCTTATGTAGAAAATGGTTGATTAAATGTTTTATAGCTAGCTAAACATCTCACTTACATGAGAGTCGAATAAAATTCCATTATATTGACAACGATGTGTGAACCAAACACACAGACATGAATGGTAAAAAAAAGTCAAAATAGGGGTACAGCAGTCAACTTTGTGTTATAATCTGTATCACTACGACAACAAGCAAATATGTCAACAAAGATAAACAACAACAAAATAGATAGACAAACCCCATTAAAAAAAGAAAGATAAGAATATAAAAAATACTTTAGCACAATAACGGGATGTATAAATACTGAACCACGTCTAATAAGAACTGTACACTCAATAAGGACAGATTTTATTTCTGTGTTGGTGTATCGTAGTTAATGTTTATATTCATTAGATTTTGCTTAGAAAGACTATATTTGATTTAGGAACATACAGTCTCCTTCTTGATTAGAAATATCGGCAATAAAATTGTCCTGAAATTCTGGTTCAATTAAATTAAGAGATTATTTATAGATCTGAGGTATTATGCGTGCTACAGTGACATTACGGATTATTTGAAAGACAAAAACTTTTTATAGTGATATGGTATTTAGACGAATTGCCAAGCATCTTCGTTTTAATAACGAGGATAATTTTCACTAACTAAATCAAGGATAATAGCCAAAAGATGCTAACGAAATCAATTATTCTGACGTTTGTCATCTGTGTTTTCATAATTATACTAGAATTAATATTCGAAAAAGCTTAAGGAAGCTGAAATATCGATGCACATTGCCAATAATGATACCACAAACAATAGTCAACCACTCAAAACCTCCATAACTCTTAAAAGAAAACGAGTTATCCAATAACTGTAGTTAGTGGTTAAGACAAGGTAAAGAAATCAAGAGTATACCACAACACCCCGTTGATTATTAAAAATATTTTACGGGATACCTTTGCGTTCTATTTTGATATTTGAAAAACTAAACTAACTAGAATGGATAAGTTTATGGCAGTTGCCAATTATAGACTGCAGTTATAATTAGTACCTTCGTTCTCGACATTAGAGCCCATGTTATAAATTATGGGAAACTTGCTGGTCGTTGAATCACATTCGAATGTAAGTGTTTGAATCTTACGATCTTAAATATAATCTATACTAACGATGCATACAGAAATAAGGATTTTTCTTGACCCGACTAGAAGACATCTTTCAAAGATTATAATAACGTCATCTTTTCTAATAAGTGTAACGGTACCTCTGCTAATTTGATTATTCTTACCAAACTTTAAAAGATATGTTTTTGTTCTATGCACAGTTCTATACTTATTCCATCAGCATGCAATCGTACATAATGTAATGTCTTATAACTCTAGATGAAGCCAATGAGAAAATAATTATATTTCTATAAAGCATAGATGTCCATGTAGTCTATGCACAATGGAGACTTAGTAAACATGATACAACAAAGCATTTGTTAAATCCTCTTGATAGGACATAAATGGACGACTAGGTAAGCCAAGTCGACATAGGGGCCTTATCGCTATAGGAAATGAATTTGTTATCTTTACATATTTATGGGTATATGTAACGAAAGTTTCAATAAGCAAGTTATACATTTCATTAACTTCATAAACGCAGGTGTTAAATAGATTTACAAAATACTTATCAAAATTTTAATTTACATGCCAGTGAGGTAGAAAATTGAATTTTACGCGTACTACATACAACAAATACACCAATGCATATATAACTCAGTGATTAACATATTTAAAGTTAAGTATATAAAAACTGACATGTTAAATAAATATGAATGAAAACCAGATACACTTTTAGCAGGATTCAAGACGACCTGTAATATCCATAACATAATATGATATTAAGTTAACCTGTTTTAATATAGTGAGGTATAGTGACATCTGTCAGTCTTGGTTGAACTGTACAATCAGTTCTTATTAGATTTCAAAAGATAATGCCATTAATGTAAAAATGATAGGCTCGATACGGGTCTTTTTGTAAACGAATATGACAGTCTGTTAGAAATCGAGAGTTTAAAAAAATAAAAGTCATAGTGCATAAGAAATGAAATGTGTATATTTCTATTTGAGGACCATCTTTGGGGAAAATAAATGTTTAAAAGCCATAGTGCATAAGTTAAAGAAATAAACGGCTCTTTTTTTAATTGAGGACCATTGTGGGATATATGTAAATTTTGAAAAGTTCATAGGGCATAATAAATAAACTGTTTATATTTATAATTGAGGACCATCTTTGGGAAGGTTCTCATTTGTTGTTATAATTTTAAGTACGCTAACTAAGTAATAGAAAAAAATATACGTGTTTATAAGAGTTCCATATAATTTATTATTTTGATGGAAATTTGCAGTTTATACATTATTGTGTCCTTCGTGTTCGAATTAAAGCTGTAAAATATGCGTCAGTGACACAGAAAACTTTCTACTTGGATAGTTTGTAATTTGGAATTTAACTGAAACAAAGTCCGTTCGTCCGTCGCAACTTTTAATAAAGTAATATATAACTCACTTTCTGTATTCAAAATAATTAATTTTGTTTGAAAGAGGACGAAAGATACCAAAGGACATCAAACTCATAAATCTAAAAACTGACATCCGTATTATTATGAAATGCATAATTTGTAAGTGGTATCTTTTCATGTTTGACAATACTTTGAACTTTTTATACAAACACTCTCTAAATATTGAATTTTTCGAACGGTTATATACTTTGCATGATATCGTGATATCGTGTGCAACACTTGATTGCTTCAAGGTGAGAAGCTATGGCTTTCATCAATATTCTCGTCATCTTGAAAACAACAAATATCGGTTCTGATTGGTTAACTAATGGTGTGGGGCTTCGGTCCTATTGTGAGCATAGGATATAGAATTAGGAACATGTCTCGGACAGAAAAAGATATTAAATACGGACAATAAGTAGGGAAATTACAGTAGGAGAGTTAAAAAAAATCCATTAACAATATTTTTCCATGTTGACGTAATTAATGATATTGCTCCTTTTAAGAAAACTAACACTTGAACTTCTTACTTCAAACGTTCCTATTCATCAGACATTGCTAATTGCCTGTACATTTATTATTTTACAAAAAACTATCTTTAACACAAAATACACACTCTGGTGCGTTATTATGCTATATATTCAAGATAATAAAATAGCTTTCTATCAGGCTTTTCTCCTAGATAAATAAGAGAACATGGTTTCTAAATGATTCTTAAAGAAATAATTGAGGCAAGATGAACCTCGCAGACTTCAAAGTTATTGCGGTAAAATAAGCATTTGCAATTTTTAAAGTTTTATTTACGACTTTTATCAGTTAAAACAATTTATGACCATATTAGTAAAGGTTTCTAAAACCGCTTACGTTATGACGGTCTAATAGAAAGAATTCACTAGATAGCTTCATAATGGCCGATTTTAAACTATAAAAATTAACTAATGTCGCGCCAGTTAAACCTCGTACCGCCGATTAAGATGATATGATAAATCGTACGTTACTTTCCACTATAGAAAATTATTGATTTAAATGTTTTTTCGGTTATTATCTGTCCCATGTTTTACATAAAAACTATGTAGAATTTTGTAATGATAATGATAATTACCATATTGTTCAGGGCTTGATTATAGTTCTTTTACAAAAACTGGATTGAAAAACATAATCTATTTGGACAGTTTTATATATCAAAGACAAGATGTATTTAGTTCAAGTTTTGAGGTAAATGAGTGTCTGTAACATGCGGTTTAAATCAACGACCAAGGCCGATACGATGTTTGTATCGAAAGTATATCTTTATTTCGGAATAGTGTTTATAATTTGTAACTCATTTTTTATGAAAAGTAAGTGCCAATTTCCCCTTAGAGTATATCACACTCAATGGCAAAAGAGATTTAAAAACGTAATGAAATTTGAGATCATTAAGATCGTGTAAAAAATGGAAAACAACACGTTTAATAATTTATTGCATCCGAAGCGCTTTTCTGGATTTACCTTCATCAGGAACGCTCAAAGCCAAACATTTGAAATCCGAAGATGTATAAGTACCGAAAATCGTTGAAGAACTATATGTTAAAAATACCTAAAATAAATAGCCAATATTTGCCACTGGACTTCATACGCTATGATTTGCTTTAAACAGTATAGCATTATCGGTAATATCTCAAAGATTCAATTGTAATATATCATTGCAAATAATTTATGGGAAAAAGTCTTTCCCTTAATTTAAATAAACAGACTCTTGGATATTGAGCGCGTTTTCTTTCCTTTTGAAGCTATTCATTAAAGTCAGTTCCTTATTTCAAGTAAACAAAAAGTTGACATTGTCTTTCCTCATGAGGCTATTTAATAAATTCCTTTCATAAAAATTTAAAAAAAGTCATTTCCTTTTTTCATATAAACAAAAAATTAGATATTGAACCCATGTTCTTTTCTTTTTGAGCTATTTAATAAATTGCTTTCATACATATTACAAAAAAAGTTTAATAAACAGAAACTTTAATATTGAGCGTTTTTCCTTTACTTTTGAAGCTATTTGATAAATTGCTTTCATATGAATCAATATGTTGATTTTTGAATATTATCTGTATAATTCACCTGCACAGATCCATATTCTTGGTGCTAAGACATTGTTATTAATTTTTGAGTGACAAATATGTTCGTTAGAATGTAATTATTTCTTTTGTGTTGTAATGCAACCATAAAAATACCTCTGCTGGTTCAACGAACTACAGAAATTCTGCATATTCTTTTGTACTGTTATACTAACCATAACAATACCTCTGCTGCTTCAACAAACTGCAGAATTTCTACATATTAAAAAAAACTATACAAATAAATGAAAATAACACTTTATTATTAACAATTTCGTTGGTCCAGAGCATTTTTCTTAATTTACCTCCATCAAATAACCACAAACCTTGTCGTTTCAGAATCTAAAGGACTGTGGGTAATTTCATTGTTCGTACACCGAAATGAAAAAAAACGTTACGTGATTAGTTGAATTTCCATTGTTTTGGACGTTTTCAACCAATCACGACGTTTTGGTGTACATTTTTGAAAATATTACCCAGAATGCATTAGATTCTGAAAGGGCGAATTTTAGAGTTGGAAGCCAAAGATGTATGAATCAAAAGAAAAATCAGGTAAAGAGGTAATTTTCCCAAAGAGACAGAAAATAGTACAATTCGTATGAGGTTAATTTTGTGAAATTCATCTAACTAATAAGGTCAAATATATTTAAGTCACACTATAAGTTGCAACGGAAATTGATTAAAGGACATGTCATTATTTATATAAATAGGTTTGAAACTTTTATTTGCCTTATGAATGGAATTCCAAAAAAGAAATTATTTTTCGTATTAAGTGTTTGAAAAAGTATATGTATTTGGTCGGAAAAGTCGTGTGTCTCAAATTACACTGCGTTAACAAATACAATTGAAAGTAAATCAAAGATTGGCATAATCTAAACGGTAATCTTTGCCACCTGTCTCAAAGACAAGACAACGAGACTTATTGTTATTTACAGACAATAATTCATTCATAATATGGATCTCACTACATAAACTGTCAATCAAATTACAGACAGAAGAACCGTTTGATCGACCTTGCATTTTTTTTCTAGAGGTCATTGGTCTGTAAACTGGGCCGACTAACTCACAACCTAACTATAAGTCCGAATGTAAACTTGATGAGTCAGCGGCGAAGTTCACGCTTCAGTTTAAATACGCCTTAGTTACGGCCAAAGAAGGAGCGGTTGGTCTAGGCAAAATAAGTCCCTAAGTTACGATTGTTACGCGCTTTTTTTAAATAAAAAATCATTATAAATGAGACAGGTATGACAATGTTCTATTTTTTTCAATAACCAGAAATGTTATAAGAGAAAATATAGAGTACATTGTCAAGTATTTTCCATTTTCCATTTTTTTATGAGACCTGCAGTCAATTTGAGTTTTATTTTCACATTTGCAATGTTGTTGCTTTCAACTCCTATTTGTCAGATTTTAGTAAAATACATGAAACTCAACTTCATAAAAACACAAATGAATACAAATTACATGTAATTTATTTTGGCATACTTTAAGGACTGAGTAAAATACTGACCAATCATAAATCACCAAATGTTGACTTTTTTTTAACAATACGTATCATTCCTATATCATCATGATCATTATTTAAAAAATAACTAAAGTCTTATCTTTTAAATCCATACTTGTTCATTTTTGAAGTGCTTTAAAAGGGTAATGTAATTTCAATCGATTGTTTCCTAATCTCCAAATGAATAAATATTTTAATCTTATTTCAAGTCCTTATGAAATAGACAGTACAGTGTAAGTATTAGTATGATATTACTCTTGGCTTTAATGTAATGTTGTATTGCCAAGGGATTAAGATTTTTAAAAGTTTAATATTTTTCTTGGTTTTACATTTAGGCGTGCCTATATCTATATTCTGGTATCACCCATCCTCTCTAGCCAAGGCCTATGATTCAGTCCCTTCCTCTTCATTTTGTCACCATATCGTTCCCCATCTCTTTAAACTGAAATAATCTTTTTTACCAATAACCCTTGAATAAAACTATTTCAAAGGGAACGAATTTAACCAATTATACGTCACCTAGCGGAATTCAACTAAAAGCAAAACCCATGCCGTATAGTCAGCTTTAAACGAACGCCACAAATGAAAAAATGTGATACAATTTCAACATATAAAAACAAAGAAATAAACGCAAAATATTTATATAAACGATAGCAACCAATAACAATCACCGTATAACAGACTAAAAAAAACTTTGACCGACAGAAACCAACGACAACTACTGAATAAATGTGTCTCGCTTAAATCATGCGCATATAGAATATGGCGGAGATGATGCTTTTCAGCGCTAAATGGTAACATGCGTGTAACACTGAGCACAACTTAAGAACAACAGAAAAAATGGAAATTGCTTGATTCAGATTCATCTGATTGGCATGACACACAACAACTACCATAAAGGCAAAAGACAAAAAGTTCTGATCTAATATTAATCTCGGTCACTGAAACCAATTCAAAGCCAATAACAACTAATAAATAAATCATGTTTTCCCAGACTAAAGTATCAATCAGTCCTTATCCAACTGTTTTACTGTACAGACATCCAACCTCTTATTTACCCCATAAATTGTATTATTGAGTAAATAGATTACTCTTCTTCTTTTATGATATATTCAAGATACCCTCCTCCCCTGCATTCCACATAAATTATATCTGTTTAGTCTTTCTAAAACAAAATTTACAACGTCATATCTTGCGATAAAATATTTCTCCGCACTTCACATGCAGTTAAATTCAAATCTTTTAAATCATCCCAAAGTTTCGTGATTCAAAGTTTGAAAAAACTAATTGTTTTATGCGAGAGAAAAAAATGTTGTGTATCACTATCTGCAGCGATATGATTTATATTTCTGGTTCAAAGAAATAAACAACCAGCAATTTACAACTTGAGAGCCCTTTTAATATCGTTCAACACTTTCATAAAGAGCTATTAACTTCATGGTCTGCATTAAGATTTTTTACCAAAAAGAATGTATATTAAGTTTTAAGTATATACTTATATCAAAGGAACTATTTTCTATGAGAAATGTAGCAACGAATAACCAGACAAGTATAAAACGTTCTGGTGATACAGAAACACTGACAACAGCTGTAATCTGTATCTTTAGAACGTTTTAAATGAAAATACGATTCTTTCACTCCTGTTTTTGCAAGGCAACTGCAAAAACATGCAGATGCATCATTGATTATAATACCTGCGAACCTGAGACAGGCCAATTAAGAAAACCAGCTGACTCTTTACACCTGTGATGAAAAGTTAAAAACGAATTTCTTTTTCGCAAAAAGTTGTCTTATAATTGAGAATATAGCATTTAATGTGATGTGCTTTATAAACATGTATAGACTAGACATATGGATCCACACATTAAGTTTTTTCATACTAATTAAATACCAATATCAATTGAATACTTTCAGAAGTATATGATATGTAAGGATTTCACTCACTGGAAAATAAAACCTAAAGAATGAATGTAGACAAATAGTAGGGCTCTTTAGCACTGAGAACTGTACGTGCTGAAAAAACACATACACAGATTTCAAATTTAAACTTTGAACGATACGATCACAAGATTAAGCTAAAATTGAGAAGTTGTGATATGATTGCCAATGAGACAGACAACTCTCTTCAAAAGACCAAAGACACAGCAATCAACAACTACAGATCACTGTACGGTTTCAATAATCATGAGTAAAACTTATACCTCATAAGCAGCTATAAAATGCTCGAAATGACAAATTTAAAACAATTCTAACAAGAAACATAACGGCCTGATTTGTGCACAAAATATTGAACAAAATCAATTGTGATATATAGCAACAAACGACAAGCATATTTAGCTTTAACATAAAGAACTAGAATTGTATATTATTAGGTCACAGTGACCGACTTATGAATCAGTTATATCCCATCAGGATTTTATTAAGATTTCTGATAAAAGAAAAAGTGAGTCCGATGATCAATTTTAGCAAATGAATAATCATAAAACGCATTACGACAATTACAAGAAATATTAATAAAAAAAGCAATGAGAGCCAATGCAATGCTTATACATATACTGCATTACTCGACACAAATAATTACCGGTAAAGTTATACTAAGAAGGTCCTTAGGTCGACACATAAAGTGTAAACTATAGTAGCTCATTTACCTAAACATGCCAACGGCTTGATCACATATTTCGATGTACTATACAAATAAGATGTCGTAATCTTTTGAAGTAACTTTGTATTTTTTGTTTCGTGATTACGGGCTTTTTTTCTTTCAAACATTTTCTCTTTATACCTTTAAACATAACTCTGTCTCATAAAATTATCTTAAAACAACAAAACATTATAAAGTTAAACGATCTCTTAAAAAATAAAATTATGTAATATCAAAGTAAAATCGGCTACTACTCAATGGAATATCTGGACGTATATTTAAGCTTTGAGCATTTTTATAAGGATTGTCAAAATAATTCGAAAATCAGGCAAACCTTTGTATTACAACGACAAGCATGCAATTGTCATGGAATGGGCTGATACATGAGATCCAAATACACCCAACACAATTTCATATCTGCATTTTGCAGTAAATTAAATTTTGTTTGACACTTAAGACATTTTTCAAAAATAAATCCCTATCTGTAACATAGGAAGTTGCTTATCGTTATATCAAACCATTTTATTTTTTTACAAATATTATGAAAAAAAAATCAAATTATTAATACAACTTTGAAATAATCTTGTATCAAAATGCAATCACTAAAAAGAATAACATCTGTGTTTTGTATATTGCACTTCCGACTCAAGAAGTGATTACATTTCATTTAAAATATATATCATTCACAAGTACAAAAAGAGTAAACATGTTTATATAAAAAAAAAAAAAAAACATAACAAAAAAATAATAAACGGATATGAAAAATTGGCCGATGTACAGCAATGCAAACAAAATACTTTGTACTTTTGACACAAATAATTTCTTGTGAAGTTATACTTAAAAGGTCCTTAGGTCGAACACATAAAGCGTAAGGATGTAACCTATAACCAACAAAAGACCAGCGGCGTAATCGTATGATACGCGATTTTTTTGTGTGTGTAAGATACAATTACTTGCTATTTAGAAAGTTACTGTTTTAAAAAAAATTTGATTTATAGCCTAAAGTTTGACCTGTTATATAGGTCAGATTAAAGGTCGTTTTCTTAAAGATCATATTTCTTTTTTTATTACATCATTATTATAATTATGCTACATCGACCGTACGGAATTACAAGAAAATATTGCATGCGTTCACGCACCTGTAATAAAAAATGAAATCTAATAAAATAGTGAAATATCGAATATCGATAAAGGAAGAAAAAAACACAATCAAATTGAATAAATTCTTAAGTAAATCAGTGGCTATGTCATTATGTGGAATATTAAAGCCACGTATTCATTTTTAAACTCAGGTTTAAAGTCAGAGTGAAAAAATCTGATCCAAGTAATACTTTTTTTTTAAGTTTAAAATGTGAGTTTCAAAATGTGCTTGTGGCAAAAGTTGTCATGTCATGGTTAGCATGCATCAATATTCATATTAGTTTTTGTGGTGGGTCTCGTGTTGCTCAGTCTTTAATTTTCTGTGTTGTGCTTTGTGTTCTGTTGTTTGTCTGTTTTTTGGGGTTTGTTTTTTTTAGTATTGGCCTTGTCAGTTTATTTTCGCCTTATGCGTGCCGTTTGAATGGGCCTCTAATATCTTTCAACTCTATTTTTAAAATCAGATGCAGTTGAAAATATCTGAATTTGGAAAAGAAAAAACCGGCTATAATATCAGATGGACTATAGTGATATTCTACGAATACATAGAATACTTTTAACTACAGTAATTCGGAATTCACATAAGTTTCTCTGTCCGACCTAATCTTTTCAGTGTACAAGAGGGTGTGGTATGATTACAAATGAGACAAAAATTAACCAGAAACAAATAGGTCACAAAACAACCTTCAATAACTAACAAAACCTTTACCGTTTAAAAAAACGCCCGGCCTTATTGAGCCAATTATTTAAATGATTTTTTTAAATAAATCCCACTTGATCTTTCAACTCTGTAAATGCTCAATTTCATAACGACGAATCTTTCTTACACTTTTGTAGGAAACATATTGTATTTTAAAAGCATATACATATAAAAAAAAAAAAAAAAAAAAAGAAGATGTGGTATGATTGCCAGAGTGAGACAACTCTCCACAAGAGACCAAAATGACGCAGAAATTAACAAGGTCTTGGGACAGGCACATACATACAAAATGTGTCGGCCTTAATAATTTACCCAGTTATACATGAAAGATTACGTTCGTTAAAATCAACAACAAAAAAATAAACGTCACAACAGACACGAGCATAGCGAACGAGTTGTGAAATATAAACACCGTAAGATGGTGCTCAAGGAACATCACCATCTAAAAATGGAAAATTAACAATAGGGAACGAAAAATCGTCCTTTTTGTAGTTAATTTTAGTGTGGAGTTTCCCGTTGAAAACTGAAATATCTAAATCTAGGAAAGGACAGTTATTAATTTATTTATTTGAAACCGTGTTCAATGTCACATCCAAAGGTTATATTTCGTATATTTCATCATTACATCTGTGATAAAAAAATAAATAATGTGCTTTTATTTACCTACAATTCCACAAAGGCGGAATTATATTTGATATTTAGTTTACATTACAAATGCGAGACGAAAGATACCAAGGGGATATTCAAACGTACTGTAATCTGTAATATATATTCTGCCAATGTAGGCACACCTCTTCCGAGTATTGGAGTTCACAACATGAATAGAAATATCTTCCACCAATATCACTATACACTATTTACATTGTACATCATATTCTTGACGATAAAATTGTACAGAACGTAACCAAACTGCAGTACATAAAGCTCAACATAGCAAAATAAAGACTGAGCAACACTAATATGTAGACTCAATTCAAATGAATACAATCATGATAATATTCGATAACTGTTCCTCAGACTATTCAAACATATACTGTAGTTATGTGAGTTTTGAAGAACTTTGAACACAGCATGTTCTGATTATTTCAGTTCAAGTTTCAAAGATATCTAATCTCAAAAACTTTTATAAAAGAAATCGTTAATTGGAAATCGATAGATCGATATCAGTCCATTCTTTAAATTTCATTTTTTCAACTTGTATATTGATCAGCATTGTATTCAAATCCATGTTGGTAAAGACTGGTTGTGTCACTGTGGAGATGTATGGTTATGCAAACATTGATCTAAACAATTCTAATCTATTATTTGTAAATTATGCATGTTTAACAAAAACTAAAACGATTAACGAGAAAGAATTTTCTTATAATAACAACATGCAAACAATTGAAATAATTAGAGGCATATAAAAAATCCCTAAAACATAATTGCTGCAAGACAACCTGAGGTTCATAAGATAAATATTTTGCCAAATTTTACGAAGATTACAACATTGTATGATATTGCACATGTACTTCACTTCTTTGTAAGTGTCTGTTTCAATGAACTTTCTAAAAGACCTTTTCAACATCTATCGACACCTACAGTTGAGAACGACTACGACAGGTAAAATATGAGGGGTCGTCTCAAAATTTAAAAAAAACATAAATCATTATTGATTTTATTGCTTTCATTGACAATGATAGAACTTTCCTTCAGAGTCCAAATAACATGAATTTTTTAAAAATTATTACAAAGAAAATGATGGACTTTAAGTCACATTTCATCTTTTTAGACGTTGAGCTTCAGTCTAGCTGTCCTGGTGGAATTTGGAAAATGAAAAGAACAAAGCATGTTTAATTGTAGTTGATATTTAATTAAACAATGTTTTATGTCTGTTGACAAGGGCGGCACATGTTTCCACAATGTCTGTTAGTTTTGACTTTGCGTGCCTCCATAATGTACTGAATACTTTGTATATTTTCAATTCACCAATTTGGTGTTCCACTTGAATTCTGTATTCACCAATCACGCGATTAAATTTTCTGCTCTTTCTCTCAAATGTTATGGCTTACGATTAATTTGAGATGTTGAAAATGTTGTAACTAAAGGATTACGATTTGGATAAACTTTGTCTCTAAGGAGAACACAGTCCCCCGGGAAATGCAGCGGATTATTTCTCCCTATTTTGATTCAAGCCCTCCCTTATGTATGGTCATAGATGAGATACAAAATAATCTTAAGTACGAAAAAACTTGAAAAAGGTACAAAACTTTGTTCCGGAAATTGGATATAGAGAAATAAATTCTGACCCGATGAAAACAAAACAAAATATAGCAATGACAGTGTATAGATAAAAAACGAAATTTGATCAACTTCTTGTAAGAAACCCAAAGGTCATTTTGAGGAACGGGGGAAGGACACTATGACGAAAGGACAAGGTATGTTGTTCTCAGGACATCAGCCGCCGATCTCTAAAACCCTGCTTAGCACTGTCCATATTGATTTTGCAATGTCAACAAGCTCTAAGTATTAACTAACAATTTGAAACATAAATTCCATACACAGGTATGTAAAATAATACACTGCTTAAGATGTTGTAACATTAAAACGAGAAGTCAATTATATTTTTTTTCAAAATTTATCATGAAAAACATCAACTCTAACAAAATATCTTGTAGCGGAGAAGTCTGTCGTTGATAAAAAAAAAAAATAGATGTGATATTTTCAAGTTCCTTAGACCTTCAAAATCAATATGTGATTATCCCTCCAGAAATTGAATATGTACAGCAACTAAGGTGAAGATCGGTTGAAAAATACCAATTTTGTCGTGTTCACAAGTGTGATACGGACGTACGGACAGTCCAGTAATTATTTTTCATAAATTTTAGAAAATTTCATAAAAGCTTTTACACCAACATATTAATCGTTATTTACATGCGGCAAATATTTGGTAAAGGACTCACATAATCATAAAATTGAAGAGAAAGCGGATCAGGATGCAGAATGGTTGCTATATTTGTTTTAATCAATTCAACATGAAATGTCGTGTAAATATACATACAAAATTAAAATATTATATGACAGAGACAAATATTTACTTATTCATTTGGTTGATATATATTCTGAAGCTATATAGCAGTGGCGGATCCAGGGGGTGGGGGTCCGTGGGTTGAAACCCCACTTTTGTGTGGTCAATCAATGCATTTGAATGGGGACATGTGGTTGGAACCCCCCCCCCCCCCCCCCCCCCCCTTGTAGCTATAGAGTAAGCTATAAAAGCAACTAGGATAACAAAAGTGTGCCAATATATATCATATAGTACTTACGAAACATGCAACCAAGACCATTTACTTCCTGCCAGCCATGACAACATTTATACCGTGTGACGTACTGGTGTTGGTACCGTTGTCTCGTTGTCTTGTAGTAATGGGTTCTGAAACAATAAAATTCGATACAGTATTTGAAAAAAAAATTAAAACTTTTGGCATAAGAATTGTAAAAAGACAAGCAATGAATTGTATTAGATTTAAAAGAAGTCCAATCGGTTATACATGTTTAAAGTAATGATAAATCATTCGCCGTTGCTGATGACTCCGATAGTAATATTACCCCATACTCAAAATATATTAATAGCACTTAGGTACCTTAGTCGATTATTCTTATGTCTATACTCTTTATGTCTTGATACTTCGATATGAAAATACATGTAGGTATATTGTCAATGAGACAGCTGTTGATTAGATATTAAAAGGACTATCCACCAAAGACCAAAAGACTATTCAATATAGACCTAAGGACTATTCATCAGAGATATCAAGACTATCCATCAGAGAAAAAAAGGTTTAGATAACGGAGTCAAACTGCAAGTATGCAAGGCATGTCAGTTTTGTGGATTCATTTTTATTCTAGTGTATTTTTCTATCTACCTAGTCTGTATAGGTATGAAATCTAACTTCAATCAAACCAAAAGTAAAAAAGACATGCCCTCATTCAGAGAATTGTACTTTTTCTCCGAAACTAAATTGATGATGTAACTAGATTTAAGATGCTGTTTGTTTATCGACAAATCCAAAGGCTAATTTGTTAATAAGTTAAAAATAAATGAAATAAGGAAGTTTTGTAAATAATTAATAGAGAAGTCAATGGACCTCATTAATTTTAATGCTTATAGCGCCGTCTTGATTTATTTAACTGCGATCCTATTGACAATTATACGCATGTGAATAAATTGTAGTACGGGTGAATTTTTATTTGAATCGGGAATTTAATTGATGGGTTCTGAATGTTAATTATACATGTACATAGGATACGTTGCGTAATTGCATATATGGGTCCTGTGAGTCTCTTATTACAGAAATAAATCTTACTATAAAAATAGATCGGTAGTTTTACAGAAATGTTCCGACTTTAAGAAATTTATTTTGTTTTTATTTTTTTCGAGGAGGGGTGTAGGGGGTAGTAGATTAGTAAGTTTCAAAGATCGATTTAACTATTCACCGATTAAACATTTACATTTATCCTTTTAATTATCTTTTTCCCCTCTTTTTTGCGAGCCCTCCCCTTTCTTCGAATATTAAATAAAACTTAGTGGAATCGAAAAAATAGATAAATACTTTAAAGAATTTCATTTCTTCATATAAAAAAACTGTTATTTAGTTTTGATAAATCTTTACAACTGTTACATGTTTTTGAACAAGTTTGCATCAAAGGAAATCCGGAGCCAAAAATTAATTAGTCGACGTATCTTAATTTCGGTAATACTAAGTTTCGCTTCCGGTAGATATTTGTATTTATTAAACAAATTGCTTTATGGTTTTTGATGTAACATCAGTGTTGTGCTATGATCCAAAAGTTTTTCACAGTAAAATTCGACATAGACCACCCAACAAATACATTTAGAACAAATTATTCTTTGCACTTACACGTTTCGCTCTCAATTACTTGTATACTTAATGTTTCATTTTGTTTATTGTTACGAGGTTTTATTTTTTATAGTTTTAAAAGCCCGTATTACCCGTATTTATCTCACAATATGTGCTCAAATGATAGGCTTTCAGAAAGATTTAAATATTTTATATCGTTGAATTTAAAGCTGATGATTTGAAGTTTATTATAGATACATAACAGAAAGAGGAATATCGTGAAATGGTACTTTAATATACACGTTACTATAGTAATTTGGGTTGTTTAAGAGGAGAAAATTTGGCCTTCTCACTCACAAGCTGAATCAAGTCCAAATGTCATTTTATTAACAAATCTGTTTACGAACACTTACAGAACTATTTCGCCGGTGTAGGAATGATAGCCGTATTGTAAGGAAGCAGGTTAATTTATGACATGTATAAACGCTTTGGTTGCCATGACACTGGCAAATGAAACAAGACTTTAAACATATAATATTGGAATTGTATACGTATGAAAGCCATGTCTACGCGAGTGGCGATTAATTTCTGGAGTAACCTACTACAGGAGCGCTCCAGAATATAAGTTTGGGATCTGTTTACAAGTTATCTTTTTCTGATTTTTGATACGGGGCCACCATTTTAAACCGTCTGTGTTTGTGGACCGCTACTGATTCAGATTTGGTTGTTACCAAAGGTGACAAAGTAGTATAGATGGTAAAATACTACAATTAAAGCTGTTGACTAGAAACTAATCTATATATTAGTTTGTAGTTATATCTTATTTTCATTATTTAATTTCTTGTTACAAACCCATATCATGTGTTTAACTGCAATTACAATATTGAATTGAATTTAAGTTATTCAAATGAAAAAGGAGTTCCCCAAAACAGAAATATAGCTGTTTCTGGGTCACCAAATGGTTAACAAAAGAATAGACAACCGTATGACAAGCTGACAGCTTTAGTGAAATGCACACGAATGATTTGAAGACACACCCTCGATTTAATATAATAGATTCCAATAGCATAGTTGTAATGAACAAATATAATTCCACAGTCCTATATATTGTAACTGTTATTGCACAGCTTTGCCATTTTGAACAAACACAGAAGTGGAACCTAACTAAATACGAAAGAGTATTTTATTGGAGTTTTTCTTTAGTTTTCTATGACTAGCTTTGTGAACTGTTGTATGACTTTTCGATTTTTTCCGCGTTCGGCGTTTACCGTCATGTTTTCTTCAATTGGTGCTGCAACTGCTCCGTCGTATTTAATCGAACTGACCTCGCTAAGTTGTTTTCGCTTGTAACTGTCTTTTGTCCTTCGAAACTTGATTGCTCCCTTTGCTTGTCATTCTGTTTATCTTAATGTGCACTAATATTACCCGACTAATCCAGTCGTTATATTTCGACTTACTATGATATCGATTGCTATACATCCCACTGACCGATAGAGGGAGCAGAATCATTCGAGTTAAATGTGCACTGAATACCTCATGCTGAATACCTCACACAAACTTTATTCGTATTTACTGTCATTTGTAATTTTCACTTATAATTGTTTTCCACTTCATAATAATGTGACACTTTCAAGATAATATAAATGCTATGTTTGGTAATTCGATGTTATGTTTATTTCTGACAAGAACATGACATCTCGTTATGGTAGGTCACCGACCCACCAAGAGACCATTAATTTGTATTAATTATTTTGCATTTAAAAAATCATCTCGAATTAAATACTCAAGAAATGTTGTTTTTTAAACTTGAATTAAAAACTACTAAAACTGAACCACTTAAAAAATTAGTATATTATTTACTAGACATGAAGATAATTCACGAATAACTTAATTTGTTTTCAGTTGATAAACAATTTGACAAAGGTTAATGTGCTTATAACGCGTAGGTGATCTTAGATGAAATTTGACTGACTTTTCTGTTTTGGTCCTTTTGAATGCTATTGTCGCGAACGGTTAATATTTTGGATGTCGAACCTACATAATTAAAGGTTTCATAAGTATCCCAACAACACATACTGATACTGTAAATTCACAAATTATTGCGAGATTTTTATTATGGCGAAATATCTGATTCGGTATTAAGTATCGCCACAATAAGAACTCGTATAACTGATATATACTAGTATATCTATATACAATTACAATTCCTGACATCGCAATAATTAATCTTGCATTTTTGTTTATGACTCACTCGGCACAATATATGGATATATGTAACTTTCGAGTATGTAATTCCCTGCCAACGATAGCAGTGGGGGATTGCGTTTTCTGGTCTGGCGTCCTTCCGTTCCGTGGCGACTTAAGTTTTTTGTCAAGGAAGGTTATCATTAAGTTGAAATTTCACATAAACTTGAAACTTAATACATATGTTCATTATGGTGTATACTTTTCAACTAATATGGCATATTACTGTTTTTAACCTAATTTCAAGTTTTAATAACATAAGGGATTGACTGGTCTTCAACGCCAGTTTCAACTCTATTGTGTCAGTTTTTATTCGAGAAGGAAGCCGAAGTGCCCGAAAAGATCCACTGACCGTCAATAGGAAAAATTACATCCTTGTCAATGAGATTGGAGTTGAGAGCACCGCCCGGTTTGAGATTCAGTGCTGACTGACAAGTGATGCAGTAGTTTGACTACTTATATCACTCGGCCACCAATGCCCCATTTAAGAACATGATAATGAGAAAGTGTGAAACCAGTACATTCTTATGTCAAAGTTTTTGGTTAGCAGGTAGTCAACCTGATGTTGTGGTCACACCAACTTGAAGCTGAGTACACATGTTATCATGATTTAAACCTTTTGGATGCCAAATTGAGGTTTTGACCGTGATTGAAGGGTTCACTGAACAAGACAAATTATAGTGCGAGCGGACACTGTGTCCTCTGGACACATTCTTGTTTTATAATAGCTTCAATGACACATAGTTCCTTAAAAGCCATGTCTAGAAAACCGCTGATGGAATGCCGCACATGAAAGCAGAGAGAAGACACATTAAGTGACATATGTTGTGTGGGTAATTAGAGGTTTCGCTGATATGTCATTTAAATTTCACTGCAGTATGTCAATAATGACAAGATGTTCGTTACAAGAAGTGACCCATAAAATATGTCTCAAGAAATTATAGGCAATTCGGATAGAAACTTTATTTTTGTAAAGGTTCTTTCTTTTCTATGACATTAAGACGTAAGGGTTGTCATGACATTTATAAGAATAATGAATAATGTAGCCATTCTACATGATTCACAAATAACTTATATATGATGTTAAAGAGGTGAAATAAGTAAACGGCGTTATACTATATACTTGAAACCATGTAGATCTATGTGGTCTCGTTCAGGATAACGTGATTGGCCCGAGTGCAGCGGTTATGGCGTTTGATTCTCGGTCAGAGACTTAACATTCGTTATTGCTGCTTCATAGTTAATTGTATTTCGGAGTAAGATCGTATAATTATAGTCCAGCTTCGAGCCAAATTAGCGTATCCTGTCAACCTGACATATCCTCATGTGGTCTTTGCATTGCGACAAACACGTTAAACAAGGTGTTTGTAATTCATGGCAAATATCTGACATACATGACGATACCTCGATATATCAGAATGCTTCTTTGTCATCATAAATGGTCAACCAAAATGTTTGTCGATATAAATGTCATCAAAAATAACAAAAGATCAACCCTGCAAAAACTTTATATGTGGCGGATTTTGGGGAAATACCAAGAAGACTTTTCCTTTAAAGAAAATATGTATGAGCCATTCATAACTTCAGATAATCTGGTGTACTGTCGTATAAATTTTTTGTAGCTAATGTCATTCTACTTAGCTTTGATTTTAGCATTTATCTTATGACGTAATTAATAACTTATTTTATCCTGTCATTGCAAATTTAAGCCGACTGACAAAAAGTTTGTATTTGTAGAATTTCCTATTTTTATGTTGGCATTAGGTTCTGAATCAGTTTGCTTATTTATTTGTTATCTTAATTGGATAAAGTTTTTTTCATAATTCCCAACCTAATAACCTCTCTTCGTAAATAAAACAATCTAATGATCTGTCTTTCAGAAGTTTCAATGTACGAATTATCCAATTATTCAAACTTGAAAGAAATTGCGAAGTCTGGAAAACAATCGAAATATATCAGTGGAAACACAGGTAATTATGAAACGCTAGTTAGTTCTTTAATGTCCATTGTTCGTACACTTAATTGCATGTCTCATTTCGTTAGTTCAGAAGGTACAATTATTGGACATCGATGAACGTAAGCGGCTTTTTTTGTATCGAACAGTCAATTAATGAATAAGTAACGTAAGGGACTGCACTTGATTAGAACCAATCAATTAATCCGTTACAAATGACGGTTACATGTAATTGTAATACGGATCGGAAATAGCAGATGTGTTTTGTCAATTTTCTTTTATTACGGTTTCTTATAATTATTAAATTATTTGGTATTCAAGGCACTGAATTGAAGGATTATTTAACGAAAGTGAAGTCTCACGCAAACTTTGTCAATAAAATACTGCATAGGTTTGAAATATGAAACAGCTCACGCTATGGTCTTCTATATGAATCTTTGTTCTGATTTCTAAGTAAACGATAAAACATCAATAAAGACATATATTCAAGCAGTAAAAATGTTGCTTTATATCTTGAGTTCTTTGTTTCTTCTTGACGCGTCATGCTAGGAAACTACATCGTAAGCTATTCGCCGTCTTTAAAACGTACCAAACAACGTCGGATACTAAGTCGTAAACAAAAACATGATACTGATAGAACATTTTAATTGTTCTTTTAACAAGATTGCACAGCTTATTCCGAACATCAGATACTTTGGAACTCCTCGCACTTTTAGTCATATTAAATATACTTTCACTTATTTTCGTTTTTAATGCATTAGTGTTTTATTTCATTTGCAATATCGATATCATATAAATTTTATTTTCCATTTATGCGTTTCTAATAAACCATCTTTAAGAAATGGACAAACTTACTTTTCTGAGTATAGTATTCAAACATCGATTCAATAAGTGTTTTAAATAGCAAGTTACATGTAATTCTCTTATAGTAAGATAGTTGTTTATGTGTATCCATCACAGAACAGGACTTATGGTTATATTAGAATAATGCGGCTCGGTGAGTGTCGCAATTATAACACATTTTGAATTTTGTTTGCTTCCAAATAGCTATAACAGTTCCAAAGGATAACTTACCTTCGTTCATGGCCTATGCACCACTTTTTTGTACCTCCGCAATTTGGTTTCCATACTTTAACCATTCTCGTATACCTTTGAACACATGGGACTCTAACTAATATCATTTGTACATCTTGATAAGGACACACGTTTGGCCTGAAAAATAAAAATGCATTTTAGGGGCAAAGAAATCGTTGACCATTTACCCAAGCTGCGAGATTGTTTTCAAACCTAAAAGTGAAGAATATATTTTTTATTTTGTTTCGTTACGAAAATGATAAACGAATTCGTCAGTCTGCATGCATAATAAATTCTGACAAGAAGTGAAAGCAATAACTCAATTCTATTTCATATTCTCCTTATCCACTACCCCCCCCCCCCTTCCCCGACAATAAAATAAACAAGTCTACAAAGACTTAGTAAACGGTATACTAAAGCTGAGCAACACGAACCCAACCAAAAACTTGAGATGGTCACATGTGCTCCGGAAGGTCATTACTGCTGTACTAGTAACATTCGACTCCGCTCTAACGGAAAACATTCTTTAAATACAACCCTCTTATTGTTGCAATAGTATATTTGTTTATTTTAATAAAAAATAAAAAGATAATACTTTACTGATATGAAAAATAGATAGCTATTCGATTTAATTTCAAACTATACTTCATGTGCAACTTTATGTCTCTAATACGTGCATGTTAGGAGTATATTTTCATGGTGTTGTAAAGATAGTGATCAAATTTATTAATATTTGTCAGTAATTTATAACGATATTAACCAAATTTTGTATTTGATATGAACATAAATCAGGTTTGATTATAATCGCTTTTGGCCTTCCCATCGTGTTTATTAAATGCATTAAACCTGTTTTGCAATATTAGAGTAATATATATTTTGCGTAATTATTGTATAAATAATGTAGATAAGGCTCGAAGAATTCACATGAAGTTCTATGAATTGTTTGCGCTGTTCGTTTAACTTGTGACGATTAACGTTTTTTATATACAACGCTTAAAATTTGAAAAAAAAAATGAATAACAAGTGTGCAAAAATTGAAAATTAAAATAAAAAATCGCAAATGATGCTTAAAATAGAATTAAAACACTGCGAAGTGTTGCAAAAATGAGGAAACAAACTAAGAGGATAACCATGCAAAGCGATGTTCTGCGAAAATTTGAAAAACCGACATCGTAGTGTTGCAAAAATTACGAATAACGACAAATTGCGAAGTATTGCAAAAATTGGAAAAACAACATCTAAGTGTCCCAAAAATAAGATGATTGCGAGTTGGTGTATATTGGGCATTGAAAAAAGAAACCCTAAGAAATATATTGACATGATTGCATGAGTCAGGTATTTTTACGACATGATAGCTGCAAGATCATCATTACGTTTTAAAAATCGCCAGACTGACTTCTTGACTTGCAGACGACAGTACATGGACTGGAATTTATCTGATTTGTTTAAAAATACAAATCTTAATTGATTAGTACTGACATATTCCATATGTTTTATAAAGACACTAATTTGTTTAAATTAATTTTAAATGCATCTACTTGTTGTACATCAAATGATTAAATATTTAAATGATTTTATCACACGAACAATGATGTATGATATCAGCGAACGAGGTTAACACAATAGCCGTTGTCAAATGAGACATTCCAACCACCAGGTTGCATCTGATAAATGGTTGTGCGAAATAAATAATTACTTTATTGATATGTCTATATCTTACAATTATAGCGCATTATAACTCATAGTCTTTGAAATCAAACCGCATGACCTTTATAAATTAAATCGGTATTTTCGGTATTTCTTTATTATTTTTATTTTATGTCTGTAGTAAATTTGACAGTAGTACGTACATAGATGGAAACTATCAAATAAAATTTCCAAAGATATTTATTCACCTCTATGCTATACTTAATTTTTAAAGGGGACTAAAACACGCGTTTAAATAACACTATTATAGCAGTTATTGAAGATTAAATGAATTTTGTTTAACAACTTATCTCAAGGCAAATTTGTGCAGACACATATTGTATTTGAGATTTGCATGGCGATCACATTGCCAATACTCTATTTGCGACAATCAAATCATTTGTTGATGTCCAACAAATCTTCAAATACAGTACAGTTATCTTAATTTTAATGCGAAAACTCCATTAAATCCTAGTACATTTAAAGTTCGGTCAAGTGAAATGTGCACTTGGACGCGCAATATCGGACCTCCATCAATCGCGGAATCAACTCCATTAAATATGTGGCGCTCTCAAATTAAAATGAACATTACAACAGCTAGTGCTGCTTTAGAATTGTTTTTACTGTTGTGGTCTACAATTGTTTCATATTCGGTTTAAAAGCTCATCAGAGCTTATGTTTGATTCTTATTGTGTAATGTATGCCGACTTTTAAAATGTTTACCGACTTACTTATTTACAATTGCATACGTTCACAAACGCCAAGACCTTTTCTTTGACAAAAAAGAATATGTTGATGTGAAACATATTACAACCTGTTAACTATGAATTATTTACGCTACAAAACAACTGTTGACAATGCTTGTAAATTTCAATTTGCATGAAATTACAACCACTTTTGTCGTTAAAACATGAAATGTGATTAGTAATTCATTACATAACCATAAAATAGACACTATAATGACTCAGTGAATGTGTTAAATTTGATAAATTACACGAAAGGTGGTCTTTAATACAGAAATATGAGTATGCATTTCACTTTAATAGTACACACAACGGTAGGTGCATTTTGTATTGACGAGACGAACAAATAAAATCCGAGGCTTGATATGTGTAATTCAAGCATTTATACGTGTCTTGTGCATTTCAGATTAATACGGTACACAAACCTGTAGTTGGCATTTTGGCATAGACTCAATGTCGAAAGTGAAACCCTTACTTTAAAATAAGTGTTATCAAGCATCTATACATTTATGATGCATTTCAATACAACGGTATGTTGCATTTTGCTTTGGACACGATGAACAAATTGATGCTTGATACGTGTAATTCAAACATCTTTACGTGACTGGTGTACTCAAGTCAAATGCGGCACACACAACGGTAGGTACCGTATTTCTTTGTATTGACACGATACCAAAAGTGATATGTGTAATTCAATTAGCTATACGTGTCTATGAAAAAGTTTAAGATGAACAAAATGTCTACACAATGATTTAAGCGGTACCAACTTTACTGCACCAGATGGGCATTTCGACAATTAATGTCTCTTCAGTAATTCCTGAGGCAAAAATATTTTTAAAAGTCCAAAATCTAATACAATGTCAAACGTGTAGAAGGGCTAAAAAAACTAAAGAGGCCAAACCTAGACAGGAAAGTTAGCATCAAGATACAATGGGAAGATCGATTTTCTTTATAGTCAGCTAGTGCCCACAGTTGAAATAATAAAAAAAAATGTTTTCCTCTAACGAAAAGAAAACGGTAGATTATTTTTGATTTTGCTAAGTTCAGCAAAATAAAAATGCAATAAGATTGCTGATCATTGTCTTTCGTATTCAATGTATGAAGGGTTTGTCCTCTATTGCCACCAATGAATAAGGGGCTGGTAGTCTTCTCTGGGCAACACTGACCCTGGAAGTTCTGCTTTATACATTTGAGACAATTATTAACTGTACCGATATGTATCTACTAAATCATGCCTGTTGTGTTCTGAAGCCAAACTACAATATATATCTGGGTGGATACGTTATCGAAGTCGACAGGTTCGTGGCAGTAATTATAACATAAGATACCAAGTACACATGATTCATCCAATTTGCTTGAGGTAGGAGGTGAATTATGAATTGGAACCAAGAAGTCATCTTTAAGTTAGATACAATATTTGACTAGCACATACGTTTTCAATATTAAAAAATAGGAATTGTAATAATTGTTAAATCAGATTTGTCGAAAATCACTAACTGGATAAAGTGCAACATATTTGTTGAAGGATATCTGGACTAAATCCGTGTTTAATTATACAATGTTAGGGTAATGTAGTGCAAAATCGTATCCGTCTAGGCAGTTTGTTAATCTGTCAAAAACAACTTTACAAATTGCTGTAAAAACACGTACAAAATTGACAATATAAAACCATTACAAGTTTTCATAATTACAAATTAACACTTAGTACAGACTTATTAACCTTTTACGAAAACCTTTTACGACATTCCACAAATGGAGATCTTTTGTTTGTCATTGGAGGACTAGTTAAAATTGCTTTGTTTTTCCCACAGATAAACATCTTAATGACTTTGCAAAACAAATATCAATTTTTTAATCATTGTTATTGGAATGAATTGTCAGATGGAATGCTTGATAGTACCATGTACCATTTTCGGATAATTTCCGTGTTTTTAAAATCGATGCTTAAACGATAAGTGATACCACACATTTGCGCCAAGGTTCAAGAGGACTGTGTCAATTTCAAAGTTGGTATTTACAAAAAAATAAAAACAAAGTCCTACTAGTAATATCAAGACGAAATTATTCGAAAACATAATGCTATCAACAATTATTTAATACGACTCGCTGATATTTTTTAAGCTACGGTTTGTGCAACATGTCAGATTTGTAAGGATTATAAAGCAGTTTTGTGAAACTAAAAAAAATTAAACGATATAATCTTTAAAAAAAACATACGTGCATTCAGAAAGTAAACAAATGAGGTAATTAGACTCACTTTTTTTTACCAAAAAACAAAACAGGTAAAATTGTACCTATAAAAGTATAAAAGTACATTACATGTATATGAGTTAGCTTCCCTAATAACACTTTCTGTTATTGGAAGATAAAATGTATACTCAAATCATTCAAATGAAAAATTTCATAACAAATTCCATTTCCGTATCAAATTTGTTAATCTAAGCAATCTTGACAGGTCTTTTGCAGCTATTCGCAATCTCAAATGTCCATCTACCGGAAATATTAAAAATAAACTAGACACTAATCGGAAGTGTAACATTTAGTTACGAAATAACTTTGATTTCATAACTCTTTTTAGGTACAACATATTTACCAAAAGCTAGTTAAACATTGAAAGAAGTTGATGATATTCATTACAGAGTGCCGTTATCAATTAAAGTAGCACCGAAATGAGTAAGCAAGTAGGGATGGTGATTACATTTGATTAAGACAGATTATAAAACGGATTTAAAATAGACATGTCTTAAATTATTAATGAAGATAAAAGACTTCTCATATATTCAAGCTTTCATTACAGCATTGCAATGTCGTTTGTCAGTTTGTCATCAATAAAGTTTTCCACTGCAAGATGTGTTAGTATATATTAAACCTTGATGTTGCGGCATTAGTATCATTATAAGTATCATTATTATCCTTTACGACAGACAGAAATAGCTGATCTGAAAGGTACACCGCCTATTTGCTACTATACATTATGCTCTGTGTTACCACAGTAGATAGAGGCGACGAGGAAAACCAAACGCAGTATATATATTAGATATAATCTATAGGTGGTCAATTGGTCTAGGATGCCTACGATGTCACAGACCCAATGGTTCAAACCCCGCTGAGGGATGAACAAAAAACTGATAACGCAAATTTGAAAATCTATCATTGTTGGACTCAATTTGAAAAATATACATTTGTATATAAAGTGCTCCATTCTTTATATATGTTTTATGCCAGTGCTCTGTATCGTGTTAAATGTAGTATTTAAAGTATTAACGATAAAGATATTCTCTTTGGTGAATGATAAGATCTCGAAAAAAATAAAAACTTATTGAAAAAAAAGCTCGTGGTGACAGATTTTAAACAACAAATTCCTTGTTGCATAAAATCTGCTGATTCAGCAATCAATTGTAATGAAATGTTTCATTCAGAATAAATAGATATATTTGTAACATATCTTATATAATATAACCATTAAGTTAAAAAGTAGTACTACTAACCTCGTAAACTAAATATTAAAGCTAAAAGTACCGTTTCTACACAATGGGTGTCCTGTAATTTACCACTTCATAGGAAAGTTTTTAAATATTTTAAATCGGGTTTGTAGAACCATAACGACAAATCAGCCTGGCGAAAAAATGTATAACTTTTCGAGACATGCAAAACGTTTGAAGGAATACCACAATAAAGAAAATATGCAGAAATGACAAACAACAACAAACATCATATTGTCGTTATAAATTTCTACATTTTAATCCTTCTAAACTTAAAATATTTCAACCAACGAAACCAATGAATTCTAACTGTTATATTTGACTATTTACATGCATACAACGCGTTTCGTCTACAAAAGTCGTCCTAAACATGCATGCAAAAATTTGCCACTGGATATTATTAATTCAAATATGAAATAATCTTGATAAACTCAAATTATACTTTAAAAAATTGGTGGTAATGCAATAATCTTCTGCAAAAATACTTCAAATACTGGGAAAATATGAAAAAAAATAATGTTTCATTCTATATGCAAGACTCACACAGATAACTAGAGTCGATTGTAGATTTGAGAGCATTAAATTTTATAGCAGTTTATTGTGTAAATTTTAAACATAGATAATGAATCCGATTAAGTTATAGTTATTGACCAAGCAAGTCGGTATATAGAATTTAATCTGCACAGCTCAGGTGACCCTTATTAACCCGAACGACGTAGGAGTTCGGGTTAAAGGGTCATCCTGAGCGCGTGCAGATTAAATTCTATATACCGATTTGATTGGCCAATAACTGTTTTAACACATGACGTCATTAATTTACGTGAACGTTTTAGATGTGGACGATTTTCCGCAATCCACGGATCCTAAGAAAGGGGGAAATACGACTTTCATTGGTGAGTTTTAAATTGACAACTTTTTTGGGGTTTAGACTTTTTGTAAAATTGCGATTTAATGGTAGATTTTTTCTTAATGTTTCTGTTTAATCTATTCCCATTTTTTTATTTAATAAGTGACGATTAAGACTTTGACAATTTGAGTACCTTCAACTCGTTGTATGAAAAAAAAAATCATAACTGAAAGGGTTATTGAGTTTAGATTAATTGCTTTTGAATATCTTTCCATCAATGACGTGCTTTAATAGAGAAAGATAAACCGAGGAAGATGTTATATTACCTAAATTTTAAATGTTGAATAAACAGAAAATACGTTTCTCTTTCCAATCTTTTCCTCCCCCTCCCACAAATTTCTTTGTACTGTATTAATTTTTAAGACACGTCCATCTAAATGAAGTCTGATTGATCTCCAGCTAGGAATAGATATTGAAAAAGTCGTTATATTAAATTCCATTGAGTCTTAAACTAATCCAAATCAGATTTCTTTTATTCGGATATTCTTATATACATTTCTTTTTTGGCGGAAATGACCAAACATTGTTTTAAGTCTCTTTCTGACTTTAAAACACTGATTTAAGATTTATGTTGTACGCAAAATATAATAAAATGTTTATGTTCAAGCTAAGATGAAAAAAAAGGAATGAGAAACCTTTCTTTTTTCCTATTTTGAAACTACGATGTTTGTACAAAGTTAAATTTTGTCGCAATTTCAAGGCAGAAGTCGGATTCGGGGGTGGGACGAACATATCGTTCACCCTAGGATTGGACAAAGTATCGTGTTTTGCCTTAAAATCGTCAATATTGTTTTAGTCTCGCTACACTCGGTGATATATTTTTTTAATTTGATAGAATAACGACCCTGTCAACATCTAGGAACCGCCCCTAAAGGTAAAAATAGATTTGAACTGTGCAGTATATCTGAGGTAGTTAATGCACACCTTTGCTGTGCATTATCCAGATTATAGTACAGTAAGAACAAAGAGATTTTGCCCATGTCATGTGTTAAAGGTTCATACCAACCTAATATTCCAGTATTGTAATTCACATTCTTACTTTTATATTTGATACTTATGCATATTAGTTTTTAAGACGTAGGCTGAAAATACGAAAATTATATATATTCACACTCATGTTGAAGACAAATTGACAACGCAATGACATAAGAAACACGTAGCAAAAAATACAAGGAACGACTAAATGACGAAGAACAAAAGACTGATCACACGAACACCGCAAACACTAGCGGTAAACTCAGGGCTCCAGTAAGGTTAGCAATTTCTGCTCCAAATGTAGCACACGTCGTGTTTCACAAACATGTATAAATAAGGTCAAATTTCATTCGAAAATGTCACAAGTGGCACTTAAAATTCCACGGTTCTCATCTCTCTCCACCTACTCTGCACAACCTGTCTACATACATACATTAGAGATCTAGCTGATTCATTGTCATCATGGATATGTATGAAAGGTTTGCCACTGGCCGTACAATGCAAGTAATAATCAATCAACCAGCTGATAGGTTAGACATTTAATCTATGTGTAAGATAGTCACAGAAAAAATGTGGGAGACTTTAAGATATCAAAATGTGAATGAACACGGCAAAAATCCGATGCAAATTTTTTTGACACATTCTAAAGTTATGAAATTAATAAATTTCCCAATTCAAAGAAATTGATTATGTAGTTGATAAAAAAGAAAACAAATGAGAAAGATAGCTTTCAGTAAAAGATTTAAGATGTGCTCGTTTTGGAAAAAACTAACGTAACGGCAATTATTCAACTTGCCTTTGTCAATGGTTAACCAAGAACAAAATATTTCCAGAAACCCAGCACCATGGACCGATAACTATCATCAGAATTACTTGGGTTAATTTTTTAACAGGGATCTAAAAAAAATACAAAATGTGCTCTCACGTCGATACAAGAGTTTTAGGGAGCTACCATTTGATTTTTATGGGGGGGCTAGGATGAAAAATTTTGTCCTGCTTTTTTTTTTAGTTGTAATCCCTGTCCTGCCTTTTTATTTTTTACTCTATTCGGTCCTGCCTTTTTTTTTTACAAGTTTATCCCGACTTTTTTTACACAAATTGTCATCCTGCCTTTTTTTTTACCAAGTGGCTCATCCTGCCCTTTTTTTTTACTCAAAACTCCTGTCCTGCCTATTTTTTTCAAATTTCATCCTAGCACCCCCCCCCCCCCCCCCCCCATAAAAATCAAATGGTAGCTCCCTTAGCCTCAGTATATATAAATGTTTTATTTATTCTATTTTTACCAAAAGTAAAAGAACACTTGCTATACTACAACTTAATCTATAATTGTGTTTGAATAAATCAACCCCTTAAAATGCATTACACGTATGAAAAGGAGCTAGTTCTTTCTTTCTTTCTTTCTTTTCTTTACCGCCCTTATCGCTATTGTGTAGTAAGATACTGTTTGATTTAAGATATTGGAAAAAAAAATACCTTCAAGAATTTTTCGAGTAATTTAATTGCATAAGAAAACAATCAATTATTCTTCAAATAGTACGGCATGGTAAAAAGGAAAAACGTAATTGTATAATAGTCGGCTATCATACAATACTCAGTCTATTTATTTAACCCGAAAATCTATTAATTATAGAGAACGAAAAAAGAAAAAGCTCATCGAACCGTATGTAATAATATCTAATTACAGAAGAAATCGAAAGTCTCCGAAGTACTTTTCATTGGTATCCGAAGGACATAATAACAGCTTCCAGTGATTGTAATTTTAAAGTAGAAAACGTGTGTGACAAGAAGATTGTTTCCGGTTACCAAAAAGTCCCTGTGTGTTTGATGAGCAATTTGCTTAGGTCGATTTTTTTTCTTACAAATGTTTTTATCATGTTGGTCTCATTTATTTTTAGCATTTTTAGAAGACAAAAATATAACCAAAAATTATACACGTCAGTCCAGGAAATATCCAAAAATGTTTCTGTAAAATAGAGATAGAGACGAGATCGATATTATTACTTTCTATCGCTCATCTAGATATTTTTCGACAGTTATACAGATACAGAATAGGGTGAAAATGAAGAAAATTACATTTTATTGAAATTTTTATATAAATCTTTAGAAAAAAACGAAATTTACAAAAAAACGAACAATCTTAAATTGATCTAGACAAAAAAGCTTTACTAATCATAACCTGAAAATCTTGAAAATAAACTCTTTTGCAACCTCATTGCACATGCAGTTAACGATGTTTGATTCTTACATGATTCAAATTTGTTTATTGATTTTAAATACAACGTATACAGAACAACCAAACTGTTTTAATTTTAAATTACAACAATACAGCGTAAGTTTCTCATTAATCAATTCCTTAAACAATGTTCCTAATCGGTGAAATTGCTCTACGATCGAATAGTACCTCATTAAAGACATTTCAAAACAGCTATTCCCAAGCATACAAACAGACACAGACAAACTCCGTCCGTTATTCTAATTAAGAAATGCAATATTTGTTTAGGAAACGAACTTTAAACATGAAATCAGAAAAATTCCGGTAACTGTCACACAATGTCGTCTATCTATACCTGAACAAATGGACTTAAATTGTCACTGAATTGGCAATTGCTGTTTAATGATTTGTTTATATACAATTGTTATTTATAACATTAAAGAGTCTTAGTAGTTTGATTCCTGAATAAAAACAAGTAATGACTGTGACATGATGCTGTTTGGAAGTCTCCAACACGAAATTATCATATACATACATATACCCCCGGGACGCACCCTTTAGATAATCCGATTCAACGTGACTTGTCGTTAAAGAAAATATATGTACATGGGTTAGGATAGGGATCTTAAAATTATTCCAAGAAATGTGAAACTTAAATGACAGGGACTCGGAATAACCCCTGAGTAAAATATGTAAGGGGTTAAGCGGAGGGGATCTCAACCATTTTCAAGATAATTGAACATTCTTAAATGGGAGGGAGTTGGGACAACCACTCTATACTCGCCTTATATATCATTCAATAAAACTCAGCAAGTCGGATAATATAATATAAATATATATGTGGTTAAGAAGGGGGGATCTCAGCCATTTTCAAGTTACCTGAACATTCTCAAATAGCAGGGAATGAGTGCGACCCTTTGGACAGACCCTATATAGCGTTAAATTCATCATGTCTGACATAACAAACAAAACCCGTGTAGTTGACAGGTATGAATCTCAATCATTTATAGGAAATTTGGAAATTCTAAAATGGCAGGGGTGGAGGGACCACTTATAGCTTTATTTCATTAAATTCATCTTGACAAGACAAACATGAAAATATATTGCTAAGAGAGGTAGATCTCCGTCCTTTTATGACGCTGAAGTGAAAATTTATATGTTAAATATAACTTTTTATATGCATACATTTCTGCAATGTTTACCATTGATAAGGTAAATAAATATGTAAAACTGATCAATCAATCAATATCAAGTGCATTTTCTAATCTAAGATTATATATAAATGCATATACAAATAGAGTAAAGATAGATAAAACCACATTGGTCACTAGACCTACATAAAATGTACAGTCAAAAAGTCAAATTAAGTGTCATTGATAGATAAAATCTATAAAAAAAACTAGATATACCAAGTCTTAAATTTGATAGTTCAATGCCTGTGGGTTTTAGTTTTTAGATTACGTATTGAAATGTTCTTAGTGTACATATCTCCTTACAAAAATCTTTGAAAATCGCTGTTCTACTCGAAGTTTTGTTTATATGAAAAAATAGTATAACAAAAATACTGAACACCAGCAATTAGAGAAAGACCATAAAAACTGAAAAAAATCGAACGCTATTACTAAACCGAACAAAAGAATAACAACAGCTATATTCCCGACCTAATACAGGTATTTCCCCAAAAAAATAATTTTAAAGCTAGTGTAACCTCCCAATTGTAAGACCGTTGTTTATATTTCCGTTATATTGACAAAATAGGTAAGCAACTCAAACATAGTATACCTTTTGCATTTTTTGTAGATATCTGTTGTTTTGTTTTGTATTGGTGTGGCTGTTGACCCATTGGTGGATTTCACGCATCTCATTTATTTCTAATTATTTTTTCATAAAATATCAATAATTTCTATTCGTATGTGTTTTACCAACCCAAAATATGGTGATGTGGTATGATTCCCAATGTAACAACTATCTGCCAAAGACCTAATTATACAAAAATGTTTACATTTACTTGTCTCCATACGACCTTCAACAAAAAGTCAAACCAAAACCGCATCACATATCCTTTACTCGTTAAAAGCTTATTACAGACATTTTAGAAATGTCTTATTTCTTGTTAAATATAAGCATCTATCAACAAAAGCTACAGGTTAAAACATTACGTATTGACACTGCCAAAATTGAGAAATTAACCAGAAAATTGCAGTAATTAGCGTTTGCTAATTATATTCTGTGGTTCTAGGTAACAAATTACACGTTTTATTTTGTTTATGTCTATATGCCAACTTTGGAAAAAAATGTATTTTAAGTTTCCGCAGTTTTCTTATTTTCCGTTTTTTTGCTAGCGTTGCATGCCCTTCCGGATTTCATCCCCGGTCATTGGTTTGGTTTATATTGTCAAAACATAAGTTTTCTATATAGTGGTGTGCATACCGTTGTATGTCTGTTCGTCTTCTGTCTTTTAGAGTCATAACGTCTGGGTTTTTTCGACTTATGTTTGTTTATTGCCCCTCTCATCCTGTAGGCCACAATGACATAATATGTATGTCATGTCTTTTTTTCTTTCACAGTATATAAAGTTTTGACATTCTTTTTTTACAGCAATGAATATGTCTCATGTTTTAGTCACATTAACCTGTCCTGCTTATTAATTATTGGTCAAAAATTTTTACCTTAAGTCACAAGTCCAGTTTACAACAGTTTAACATCATATATAACTGTCTTCTACGTGTGAGCGCTTTTCAATAGATGAAAACCATATGTTAACCGGTGCATGGTTGGTTTTCCCATTTGAATGGTTTTACACTAGTATTTTTTTTCGGGGCCCTTTATAGCTTGCTTTTCGGTTCGAGCCAAGGCTCCGTGTTCAAGACTGTTCTTGAACTATAATGGTTTACTATTACAAATTGTGACTTGGATGGAGAGTTGTCCCGTTATTGGCACTCATACCACATCTTCTTATATCTATAGTGTAGAACAAAAGATGGTTGCGATAAATTAACCTCTGGAATAGCTAAATACATTGACACTGTCATACTTTTGTAAAGGGAATGTTGAGTACACGTCAACCAGACAACTAACTACCGAGCGACACAAGACGTACCTTGACCCATAATGGTTTACTTTTATAAATTGTGATTTGGATGGAGAGTTGTCTCATTGGCATTAATACCACATCTTCCTATATCTACATAAAATGGGCTGATGTTTCACTGAACTTTTTCAAATATCCATGTTTCAGTTACAGTATCTCAATAAAGACCGACCACAAAACGGGATCGATTGTTGTCGATATATAACTAGTCCTTTACTCAGTTATAGCTGACGTCGATGTGGACACGTTATGGGGGAAGGACACGTTTCTGAGTGATACATATATACTAGTATGTAAGTTTTGGATCGCAAAAGCTGTGCCCAATTTATCTAAACATTATAGTATTGTACTTTGCAAATAACAAGGTTTTCTCGATTCAGTTGTTTTACATTTTTCATATTTGCAGGTTTCATAGTTTGATTTGCTCATTGCTTATAACCGTACGGGGACCTATAGTTGCTAACCACTACATCATTTGGTCTTTGCTGGAGAGCTGTCTCTTTGGCAATCATATCTCATCTTCCTATTTTTATACAGGTTGCTTGTCAACATAGTTACACCTATAAATATCTTGTCAGCCTGTCATAACATTACTGCATGTATTCCAAGTCTCGCTATTTTCATTTGATGCCTCCAATCTACTTGTTAGTGTTTGTCACTAAGGTATACTGGTGCACCAGTCTACTGGTATGTGATTACGTTTTTGTTTTGCCAGTCGTAAACACCATTATTATATAACATGTAAAGCTGATAAACATAGAACTGTACCAGAAAAATTGAAAGTATTACACAAATAAAGCAGAAAATCAAATTCCTAGACAAAGATTTTGTAAATGATACACGCTAATGAATCTTAAAACAACTCGTGCGTGACAAAATGTCTCATTTTGAGCAGGAATACAGATATCCTAAATAACTCAAATGCTATGGTAGGCAGAAATGTCTATAAAAACTCACTCAACATGCATTCATTCCATTTCAAAGACATAGTAATTTGATTAACTTAATGTAATGCACTCCTAAATGACAACATTTATATTTCATTTCATTGTAAAATCTTCAAAGTTCTCAGTGAACGCGATCTGTTTCACTCAAATATTTTCATGATCCTGTTTTACTTTATGGAACCTGTCCTTCAAAGTTATGGATCAGTTTGTGTTTAAATTAAGTTAGGAATATGTTTTAGGTCTAGGGCTAGTAAAGGCAAGGATATCGTCCGACGTCATCGAAGCTAACCGTCCACCACGCGGCAAGAGTATCAACACCATATGAACCAACATTCTACCATCGACAGCAATAATATCAACGTACCGGAAGTATATTTACCGATTTTGCTGGATTCAAAGCGTACTTTTATACAGCTTCTCAGTGTTCTTCTTTTATTTGTTGTCTCTCTAATATAGAATCTTTTTTAAATGTCAAGCGAACATTCGGTTATTTCCAGAACTAAGCTGACGTCATGTATCAATAATATATAGCAGTTCTCATATATTTTCCAGATTGCGTTTACACCCCCATCTTGTATCGAAAAATCTGTCCAATAACCAATCAATAAACAGAAAACGATAAAGAAACACATATTTTGCATTAAAAAGTGAAGTGAATCTAGAAGAATAGCTGATTGCTATTTTAAATGTAAAACATTGTCATTTACAATCGTGTAAAGATGGCAATTTAGAAAACAAATGTACATATAACATATAGGGCTCCAAAAGGGTATCACTCCCGCACTTTTAAGCAAACGATACAGTTTTACACTTGTATCTGATTCACTGGCTTGAACAATTTTTAAAGTCACAGATCTTTGTGAAAAAGGCTGTTAGGTTACATGGTCGCCCGCCAAACGCCCTAAGGTTACAGTACGAATTTGATCATCTTGGTGGCACATACATAGGTTGTATACATTCGAAGAAACTCGACCAATGGACCATTTTGCAAGTTATTTTAACCATTCTTAGTTTTGTTCTTTGTTCTTTAATTTCTAAAACATATCGGCCAGGAGAGAAGAAAAACACATAAAAAAAAAAATCAAAGTCAATCTTGTTCAAAAAGTTTATCACACAAACTACACATCTGTTTGTTTTATTTTCTTTTGGACCAAATAATGATTTGGGGTATACTTCTGACTAAATTCAAATGCTCCCTTACAAAGTCCTTTTTTCAGATTTTCAAAAGATGTTTTTAAACATTTTTGTTTTTGTGTTTTACCTTAGATCATAAAAAAAACTCTCAGCAAGTGCAAGGACAACAAAGATGATCACAACCTAAAGAATTACTTAAACATTAAATTAAAAAAAACAATTTTTTGAAGTAGGCGTTTTACAAACCCTATCCACAAAAAGATTTTCTAAGTTCTTTACATTCCCATCCGTTTTATACATCTTTGGTTATTTACCTTCTTAACTCGGAGAGTTTTGATAAAGCAGGGACCAGAAATGCTAATTTAACGCAACAAGAATATTTAAAACTAAATCGTTTTCTAAAAAGCAAATTCTATTTCTATTTCTGACTTTTATTTTTATTTATTTTGTAAATGTATAAAAGGACATTCAAATACTTCAGAAATTCCCTAGACATTGCAATCATTTTGTAAGGAGAAGTAAATGGGGTTTACTCATCTCAGATAAGAATGCAGCCTAATGCATGCCCATTACAATAACTGCATACAACGTATTATCAATGTAAGAAACTATTTAACAGAAGCTGTCTATTTCATACTTTCTCCTTGTTTTGTAACAAACTTAATGTTGACTGTATTTGTTTTCGTACAGATAAGGATGTTCATTTGTTTTATGCTGCAAAAATGCGAATATGTCTGCCACTTTCATCAAGTAAAGAAATATGCCCTTTAGCTTGGAGAATCTCTTAAGGTAGATAACTGACGAATTCAAAATAACAACATTTTCATAAATGATGCCTTTTTCAATTGATAACCGCATCAATATTATGGAAAAGTACATTTGTTTTAAGAATACAAACAATCGGAAATTGTAAAAGTTTTTGCTTTTTTTGGCGGGAAAAATATTGTTCTTTATTTTTAGCTCACCTGGCCTAAAAGGCCATGTGAGCTTTTCTCATCACTTGGCGTCCGTCGTCGTCGTCGTCGTTAACAATTTTTCAAACATCTTCTCCTCTGAAACTACTGAATGGATTTGAATGAAACTTAGCATGATTGTTCCTTAGAGTATCCTGCACAAAGTGTGTGCTTCGATTTTTGATCCGTCAAAAAACATGGCCGCCGTTACTTAAAATAGAACATAGGGGTCAAATGCAGTTTTTGGCTTGTATCTCAAAAACGAAAGCATTTAGAGCAAATCTGACAAGGGGTAAAAATGTTCATTAGGTCAAGATCTATCAGCCCTGAAATTTTCAGATGAATCAAACAAACCATTGTTGGGTTGCTGCCACTTAATTGGTAATTTTAAGGAAATTTTGCAGTTTTTGGTCATTATCTTGAATATTATTATAGATAAAGATAAACTGTAAACAGCAAAAATGATCAGCAAAGTAAGATCTACAAATAAGTTAATATGACCAAAATTGTCAATTGACCCTTAAGGGTTATTGTCCTTTAATGACAATTTTTCACAATTTGTTCATCATATTTGCTAACTTTAAAAAATCTTCTCCTCTGAAACTGCTGAATGGATTTGGATGAAACTTAGCATGATTGTTCCTTAGAGTATCCTGAACAAAGTGTGTGCTTCGATTTTTGATCCGTCAAAAAACATGGCCACCGTTACTTAAAATAGAACATAGGGGTCAAATGCAGTTTTTGGCTTATATCTCAAAAACGAAAGCATTTAGAGCAAATCTGACATGGGGTAAAAATGTTCATTAGGTCAAGATCTATCAGCCCTGAAATTTTCAGATGAATCAAACAAACCATTGTTGGGTTGCTGCCACTTAATTGGTAATTTTAAGGAAATTTTGCAGTTTTTGGTCATTATCTTGAATATTATTATAGATACAGATAAACTGTTAATAGCAAAAATGTTAAGCAAAGTAAGATCTACAAATAAGTCAATTTGACCAAAATTGTCAATTGACCTCTTAAGGAGTTATTGCCCTTTAAAGACTTTTTTCACAATTTGTTCATCATGTTGACTTACTTTTAAAAATCTTCTCCTTTGAAACTGCTGTATCAATTTCAGCCAAACTTAGGCTAAATGAGTTTTAGAGTTTCAGAGTATCTAGTGTAAATTTTATATTTCATTTCCTTGTATGTCAAGAAACATAGCTCCTATGGCTAAAATAGAACATAGGAGAAAATGATTTTTTTTTTTGCTTTTGAAGAAAATAGGACGATTCAAAGAACATTTAAATAAATTGAAAAGCCAAAATAATCATTGATATGAGATTAAACCAAAAAAATTCAGGTGAGCGATTCAGGCTCTTGAGAGCCTCTTGTTATAGTAATGCATTGGATTTCATAATGAATCAATGATAAGCTGTATATCAAGGATTAAAATAAGATATACAAAAACTTCATGCGTCGTTAAACCCTGTCTAATTCTAAACAAAATGTTCATAGTTTTAAAAAATAATTCAGTCAGCTAAATACAGTTTCTTTGCGAAAGTAATATAGTGCAGTCCTGTATAGAAAATTATGGAGATACATTGAGCGCATTATAAAAATAAACTTCAACATATTAGTGTCAAAAAATGACATGTAAATCTGCTAAAGATGATTGCGGTTAAAACATATGAAACATACCATTTTACAAGTATTTTTACATTTTAAACAAGATATTAAAACGATTTTAATTGAATAATGTAAATTTTCGGTATTTAGCCCTCTTTATACTGATTGCTTGGCAATTCCAAATTATTCCATTGTAAATGTAGATCCTTGTTCACAATTGACAAAGATTTGTTGTCACGTAAGGGGTCAGCATAAATCCCATTTGACTGTGATTATTTTCAGCAAACCCTTAATACGTTTTCTTTCGAATCAGCAACTTACTGGCAACATTTAAAATAAGAATGTTCTACTAGTAATATCATAGTGTACTTGGGTACCATGCAGCCATACTCAAATTAGTAAAATGGATTGTTGACCTACATAGCATCAGTTCAAGTCTCTTCAACGAGTATTGTCTCGCTTTAATAATTAAATTATCCTTTGCATGACTAGTATGGTCACCTCTGGACATACCCTTGCTTTAAGTAAAGATTGATCGTCAATTCTTTAATTGAGTATATACAGAACCAAAATAGTGATCCAATGCTTTATTTCGTGAAATGATCACATGTGAGGTCATCAGACATTCCATCTGTCATGGTCAAGTCTTGTCAAATTGTTGATTCCCTATTGAAAGAGGCAATATTGCTAATGCAACCCAATTAGGGTAGAGAGTGTCTTCTTAGTCATCATTGTGTTTTTTCTTTTCATTTTTCATCTAGGTCGCTTCGAAGCTTTTAAGTTTGCACAATGTGAATAAAATGCTGGTAGACACATCAAAATACCACACTGTTTGCGGTCAATTAGGACAAATTATATGCCTTACGAAACGGCAGGTAGACATTGAAATTGGTTACTGAACTTGTAAATCAAATTTGTTCGGATAATAATGTCGATTTTATGTGATGGTAGGCAACTTTCAAAACATCAAGGAACCTTTGAAGAATAACAATCTACTGAACATGTAAATCAAATTCGATGTGAACCGTTTTTAAATTACATCATGCAAAGCAAGTGATACGGTAAAATAAAGAACATTTCCAAAATAAACTTATAACATTTTTTTTGTGGTGAAGCTTTGATATAGTCAGTATACTACTATTAAAACATCGAGGAATCCTTCCAACACAAACAGAAAAATAACAATTAATCAACTGAGCATGAAAATCTAATTCAATGTGAAAAGTTTTTAAATTACATGAAATAAAACAAAGGGACAAGACAACATGAAGAACATTACCAAAATAAACTTATAAACTTTGTTTGGGGTGAAGTGTCGACTTGGTATGAACTTACAAAACATCGAGGAATTATTCCAAAACAAACAGAAAAATAACAATCAACTGAGCATGAAAATAAAATTCAATTTGAATTTTTTTTAAATAACATCATGCTAAACAAGTGATAAGTCAAATTGAGGAACATTTCCAAAACAAACTTATAAATCATTTTTTGGCGCGATGTGTCGATTTGGTATGAAGGTAGGCAACTTACAAAACATGAGGTAATCTTTCCAACACAAACAGAACAATTGCAATCAACTGAGCATGAAAATCAAATTCGATTTGAATAGTTTTTAAATAAGATTATATTAAGCAAGTGATAAGACAGACATGAAGAATATTTCCAAAACAAACGGGTAAATAATTTTTTCGAACTTTGAGATTTTTTATGAAGATAGACATCTTACAAAGCATCGAGGAATCTTTCCAACACAAACAGAACAATTTCAATCAACTGCATCAGCATATATACAATCAAATTCGATTTGAATAGTTTTTGAGTTACATCATGGTAAGCAAATGACAAGACAAAATGAAGAACATTTCCAAAACAAACAGATATTTACTCATCCATCAGTATAGGTTTTAGATATACTAATAATAAAACGACATCGGAATTCGCTAGTAAAGACATGATCAAACGTGCAATTAACCAGACGAAGGTGCAACAACCTTCAAACTGCTGTAAGAAAATAAAGAGAACAATAATGAGTGTAAATTGATTGAGTGGTTATTACTAAACGAAATATTTTGCTATTTTTCTGCAATTTTTCAGCAGAGGTCAAGGTTCTATATAGTATTTTTACAATAATTTATATTTTAGTAATGACCCCATGTCGCTAAAATTACCACAAACAACTTATGGCGTGAAAAACATCAAAAGTAAAAATGTGACAAGCTTGACCTCATAATGACCAGAAGGAAACATTTTTTTTCCAGATTTAATTTATTAGACCTGAATGTTTGTATGAAAAAGTTGTACTGAGAAGTTAACACGTCGGTTGTTTTTTTTTGGGGGGGGGGGGTGCAATCATAGTAATGATGATAACTCGGTTGTAATTGATTGATTGACTGGTTAATTTGTTAATTGATTATTTGATTGATTGATTAATTGGTTGATTTGTCGATCGATAAATTGGTTGATTGACCGACCGATTGATTGATTGATAGATTAATTGGTCGATTTATTGATTGTTTGATAAGTATGTAAGTACATATAAAATGAGAAGATGTGAAATGATTGACAATTTAATAACTTATCTAAATTTTTTTTTGATTTCTGTATATTTTAAAACTGTTTAAATAGGGGTCGTCGAAATTTATGTTTTAGATATATATTCGTTAAAAGTCATTTATATTTGGAAATTGACCCCATGTTGTTAATTTTGACCACACACAACCAGTGGCGTGAATATAATCAAATGCATAATTGACCATCTTTATACCTGAGATTGACCTAAAGATACTTACTACTTTCATTTAACATTTTTTTTATTCACACATAAGGCCTTAAACATATAACATTTTTTAAATGTCCCTATGAACTATATATTTAGATAACTGACCAATATTTGTTCATGACAGTATAAAATAGCAAACAGCCAAGGATTATCAAGGATAAATTCAATACTCGAATACTTCAGGAGCTGCCATTAAAGAATAGCCAAAACCATTTATTGATTTGTTGAATTAAAATACTGGTGCATGTTTGTGATTTATACATATGTCGAGATTCGAGATTAACATTCACTTGAAACATCAATGCCTATATTGATAGCCAAAGTATGATTAAAACCAAATCAGATGCAACATTTGAAGCAGAATGTTCTTATCGTTTCGTAGCTATCGTAACTACTCGGCCATTCTCGCTACTTCTACAATAACGTTATCGAAGGCGCCGCGAGAATGAACGAGTAGTTACGATTGCGTTCCGTACCACCCTCGCTTTTTTTTTTGCGTTATACTTCATGTAGTGTTTTCTTGATTACGATTAAGAAGTACATGGTTCGTCTTGTATCTGTTCAAAAATGACAACATATTATTTGAAGAGCTAATGGGAGAGTTCCTATGAATGAATAATCATGCACCATAAAACGTGTTTCTCTTAATGAAAAGAGCATGCTTGTATTTACATTCGACTTTCATCTTGCACTTGTGGCCTCTCAGTCTTGGCAGTCTACTTTTATATGAACCATTTATACAAATGAAATATATGCCATTAAGTGCGGGATTGAATATTTCACATGCTTAAGTTTTACATTTTCTTGGCTGATATGGGCATTCTTAGTCTAAATTTTATTTTAGCTCGTTATAAAACCTTAAATTTTATAATAATTTACCTTGTATAATGTAAAAATATGTAAAAACTTTAATACATAAAATCATGGGATTAAGATCTAAAAATCTAATTTAACAATCTCGCCACGTGTTCGTGTTTCTTTATCAAGACAGAGGTTGTCTTTCATTACATCGTAAATGTTTTCTTGTCAGTTGAAGGAATTTGTTATTTATTCAAGTATATATCTTTGATAGTCACTGTTTTTATTTAAATCTTTTATATAGCCGGAGCGATTTAGAGTTTAAGCATCTTTAGATTTTGTTTCGTTTGGCTATTATCCTGAATACCCCTCATCTCATTTTGTTCGTATCGAAGAGAGGCAAAATATATCAGAGGGACATTCAAACTCACAAGCCGTATTCAGTCGTAAGAAAACTGACGATGCCATGACAAAAACACGAAAAACAACGAAAAGACTTTATAAAAATTATAACAAACTGCTGGTCTCATTATTATAGTATGGTAAAAGCATTGAATATAAGAACATCGCCTGTTATCGATTCCCATTGCAATTAAGCAGAGAGTAACGCCATTAAAGCATGTTTTACTTAATGAAAGATACATGCTTTCGTTTGCATGTTACTTTTATCTCAAATAAATAACAAAATTGTTGTCAATTAAAGTTTACACGACGTTAGGACTGTGATGGTTATCTCCAAAGAGGAATGTCTTGCTTAAAGACAGAAACATGCTTTGAAAACAACATAGTCAGATGCCTATAATTACCATATGTATTTAGTGTGAACAAATGTGAATGAGTATTATAAAGGAAAACCTTAAAAACTCGTACTGAGCTTTAGGTGCAAATGACTAACAGATCCAGTAATGGTGGCTTTATTCCTATGTATGCGTTGGTTGTTCACTTGCTTTGATCTGTTTTTACGCATATATGGTGATTTTAAAGTACTGGCAAGTACAGAGTGGGGAAATCTTAGGAACTCGGCCAAACAACTCTAACCTAGCTTTATGGCGCAAATGACTAACAGATCTTGAAAATTAGCTATATTTTTATGAAGTAAAAATGTTTGCGTTGGTTGTGCACTTACTGTCCTTTGAATTTAACAACGACGGTCTTAAGATAAAAGTAGTAAACTCCCGCTTTTGAAATTAAACAATATGTCAAGACAATTAATGGCCAGGGTGAATGAATAGCTTTATGTAAAAAAACAAGATGAAAAATCGAGATAAAAAAAGGGAGACACTTGGAGATTTATATCATTAAACGTGGTATTATAGAATAGAAATCATTCTTTACTGGTATTTGTTCAAATCGGTTTCCAAATGATCCAATGGGTATACGAGTGACTCTTTTTATAAAAATCTTGCGCTTATAATTAATTGATCGCAAGTGAAACTGAAATATTCATGACTTACACGAGGGTTTTTACCGCAATATTTTTTGGTGGTAAAGATTGCTGTGTAGATGTCACACACAATAACTATTTAAATAACCGACAACTTCCATGTGTTGACGGTATGTTATTTGAGAAGTAAATATTCAGAATTAATCTTTTTTATTTATTTCCTTCAGCGTTTAATTGAACCATATACAATGACATTACAAAAACTATCGTACCGACTTTTTTTCAGATAAAAAATATAATCTTAACTCAACAAGTGCCTTCTTAAGAAATTATAATACCACTCATAATTTTAACAAGATAACCATCTAACATATAAAATTTGTTAAAGTTTTATGACCTTTCTACGCTTGTTAATTTTTTTGTTGAAATTTATGAAAGAAGCACTTGATATGTGCATACTTTAACGAACAGTAATCATACTTATCGTCTGCTTACCATAAGTGGGAACTTTGTTGTCGTAAAGCATATAAAGTACAGTTTGTGACAAACAAAATACAAAATACAAATTACATTAAACTTATAATAAACAATAAATTTAATACTGTCACCTTTAAAAGTGGGAACTTAAATACTGACAACTCTCAAATCAAATATTTAACAATTAACAATTAAAACCTATTGCACTGTTTCGTAAGTCTTTTAATGTCGACATGACGTTACATAATGAGAGCAAAGAATGTCTTTTTAAAAAGACGTTTCTATTTAGATCAAAAGAATAAACTACAGTTATTTCAGTGATATAATTACAGGGTTTTGATCAGACAGGAAAGGAAGACTGTGATTTATAATTTATCCTTAAGCAATGAAGTAAACAACTACAATAATGATAATAATAATAAATTTAGAAACGTACTGATCAAACTCTAAGTTTTTCCGTCTATGTAATTTTCTTATTTTTTTATTACTCAATTGTTAAATATATTTGTATATATCAAACTTATGAACTTATCTTATTTTTCTAACGTGAAACTATTTTATGAAATAAATATCTCTAAAGATAAAAAGAAATTATCAATTTACTACGTTTATATGCAATAATCGTTAAAACTATCCAACTGTTAAAATCGATTTGAACCAAATTGCCAGTATAATTGGAAGGTGGGACTCGAGAGATACTTCAGAGAATTACAGTGTTGGTATACTTTGTAATTAAATGAAATCGAAATAAGTAATATATACACAGTTGTATCTCTATACGATAATTCTCAATCGTTTAGCCTTATACAGGGTCATGAAAATGTTAATGGCGGTTTTATGGACTGAAGTTGACATAAACTGTCTACCGTTTCAAAGATTTCGAGGACAATTTTATAATATGTCCTGATAAGGTTTTGTTTAGTTTCTCAGTATACAAAAATAGGACACATTGAAAATGTTGTTACATACTTGTTCTCTGTGCCAAATGAAATAATCGAAGAAATTTAGCTGGAAGATTATTGAAAACTCACATTTTTATTTGATGTTTTTAAAATTTATTTTGTATTATATTTCTAAGGTCACCAAGAATAAAAAATAAATAGTTACCCTGGTATTTTTTTATCATTATATATCATTTATTTATACATCTCATTTTTTAAAAATGACTGCAATCGTTTGCACTCTAGAATATCGATCATAAAAATATTCTCAAAAATGTGTTAGAAATGCCAAATCAAGTATCAAGATTGCTTGATTTCAAAGTCTGAGTACGATATTTGTGCATCTTAATTTTAATGACATCAATGTCTTGAGTTTCGATCATAAACTCAGTATTCAAGTTACAAAATGTGTACTCGAAACAACAATCAAGTATTCTGATTGGTTGATTTCTGAATCTGAGTACGATATTCGTTTTCGAAAATTAAACGACTTATACTAAAGACGTGCAAACAGAGCAGGCATATCTTCTTTGAACTACCAAAAATATACTAGTAGGCGGAAGTACTGAACAATTGCTTAGGTGTTACTAATAATGTATTGCAATCCGATCTTGTTACTGTTCAGTCTTTTATATAATAAAGTACAAACAGATAAATAAGAACAAAAAGATATACAATGTAGATAAAACACATTTATTTACATCTCTTCCTGTCTGCTACACGTGTAAAACTAATTATGCCAGGAACACATATGTCATTATTAATATCTAATAATTACTTTCATTATAAGAAAAAAACCAAGATTTCTCAGTACAAATTCCGAAGTATATGAACTTCAACGAAGACAAATGCATTCTGCTACAGATGAAACCAGAAATAGATGAAAATTTCAGTATAATTGCAGTAAATAATGAGTGTTTCATTGTACAACAGTAATTCATTACATTTCTGCAATAATCATGTTACAGACGGTCAACTTAAAGCTCTGCATCGTGGGTTACTGTTCTTATACGTCCTTGACTTTCAAGTATTCGGCTGTAGACGTTCACGGAAAAGGTAAATCACGGAAGCGCTTCTGACGTATAATGTTGTTTTCATTTTTATTAACAATTTTAATTTTAATATGTTTTAAAGTTTTATTTTAACTACTAGTATCAAAACCAAGCGTTGAGTTGACTATAGAAATATGGTCATCAGAACATTCTTCCATTCAGCACAGTAAAATGCATGCGGAAGCATATTTTTGTTTTGCTTTGTGGGATGTATAAATACGCATCCACGTCCTGTTGGATTTGGAATTAAATTCGATGCCACGTAATAAAGTTATAGTAGTTTTAGGGTTCCCTTTAAGATGAGATTTATGGTGTAATTTTAACTAGTTTATAATATGAATTATATCTTCCGTCATCAACTCAGACAAGTAAAATAACTAATACCCTTTTTATCCTTTTATCAAAAATCTAACATAGATACTTTAATGTTGTGCAAAATTTAAGATAAAATATCTTCTGTTAAAAGGATTGCATGTGATGTTTATGTTTATTCTTTTTTGACGACTATAATCCGTTCATAAAGAAGGTTGCAAGTTTTGCTTATTCAGCAGTTGTGAAATCGTATATACATTATAGTAAAATGATTAAAGTCCTTAGACTTGTTTCTAATGGTCTCTGAGATGGTACTGAACTACAACAAAACTATTTTGAATCCTGGTTTATTCTTTCACTGCAGTTCTATAGTATTTAGACAGTTGCAATAAAACTGTCGAACTACGAATGATAAGAGATTTGTTTTATTTTACTACAGAAATAAAAATGAAATCAAATTTATTTTTTACGACATACAACAGGTTATAAGTAATCATTTGCACACATAAATCCATCCCAACAATGTTTAAGTTATTTTTATTTCCGATGTAGTGAACTGGATCTCAACAAAACAGATTGCAAGATGTTAACATTTTATCAGTTTAACATACAGTTAAAGGTTTTGAAAACATTAAGTACAGATAGTCCAAGTCGCCTAGTAATTTACCAATGGTACCTATTGTCCGTTATCTTATTCTGGACAAGGGTCAAATGAGGTGAGATTCAAATTTCCCAAGAATGTAAAATAGTTACCACTTAATTTTGTTTGTCCAGTGGCAAGATCAGAATTATACAAAGAAACTTAACATATGATTAATGCGCTAGATCAAATACTACGACTTTTATTTTGAAAGGTAAAAGAAAACATCGTTATATCTTTAGAAAAGGGTGTCTCTATTTAGATACACCAACCTCTGAAGTCAAATTTACATGAAAATCATTCATGTGTGACCAAGCAGTTTATTTCTTTTTTATAGGTTTCTGCTTGGATAATAATATAAACATTTTAATTATATTTAAAACATAAATTTTAAATTAGAAAATCTCAACAATACAGTTTAACTGTTATGGTTGCATTTAAAATTACATTTCAGTAACATGGGACTATAAAATTTAAAAATTACTGTATATGTTCCCTGTAGCTAAAACTGTACAAACTATAGACGTTCTTTATGAAGGGTGAATATTGACAGAAGCCCGTCTTCTTATGTTAAATTTTAATATTTTTATTTTATGTACCATTCATTCATACTTATGATCCCACACTGCATGCAAAAAACAGATAGTACAATGTTTCTCAGTGTATGGTGTATTGCATGATTGAAGGGGACGACCTAAAATTAAAAAACAACTAATCTTTATAGCTATTCAACTTTGTAAAAAGTTTCGTCTTAAGATTATGCAAAATAGTTTTTTTAACTTTAAATTGTGAAATGGGTGGCCAAAAAGTCTTATGCAATAAAGATGTCAAAGTACTAGAGTGTGAATTGGGTGGTCAAATAGTGTTTTGCAATGAAGATTTCAAATACATGAGTGTGGTCAAATCTTTAGTGACCTAAAGGGTTATAAATGAGGACATCTGAATTGATTCCTACCGACAGTTCAACCAACTTAAAATTAAGAGGGACGTCTACTTCAAAAAGCTGTTCGGGATGTTTAAATACACAGCCACATCAAACAAGAATGGGTTCTTTCCATTGTGAAGATAGAGTGTCATGCTCTCTGTGTCTTAAATCATCCTTACAGTAATTCGTTGATGTGTCCCAATGTGACGTGATGTAAGGCAAAATTCCTGTTTCTTTCCAATATATCCCTTTTTTTTTCGAGTAAAATTTTACGTTAATTCATCCCAGTCGACCCTTTCCTGAAACTCCGTACAGTGATCGTTTCCGTTCCGAAACTTTACTCCATTAGAGTAGAGTAGTATGCGAATCGGAGCTGGAACTGCCGGGGAATTTGCCATTTCCTCAGAACCTATTTTCTGATAAATGTCCTTGTCCTAAATATGTATGACATATTTAAAGGGATGATAAGCAAGCAACAATCAATCTCGAAGCATTAAATGTCTCGGTTGCAAATGACATATGCATGCACATAAAGTTTGGTATTTAGTTCTCAATGATAATGCTTTACATGTGTATGCTCTTGGGATTGTCTCGACTTGTATTGTAGACAGCATTTTTGACATGTTTATTCTCCTTGTGACATTTCTGCAGTGCCAATCTAATCTCTGCTTGTGCATTATATTCTAATAAATATCACTCTGATGTGATTTTATATACTGATCAAACGAGTGCTTCGTTAGTACATTTCGAACTTATTTACTAACACAAGATCGACAACACTGCATGTGGACTATAGGACCTCGAGTAATCAGAAGTGAAGCATGCTGTATTACAATGTAGATACATTTTGAAGAATTCCAGAGAGTCAGTGAATTTATTTTGTTGAACTAAATAGTTTATAGTTTTATAAAGCAGCAACTTACAAAATAAAGCACGGGGAACTTTCTTCAATGTTCAATGATACCATGATAGAACTCAATGCACTGAGTAATCCAGAAACATGAGGATCTGTATGGAAAGGGTTTTACTATTTCATACCAATTTTACACATAGTTTCGTCCTAAACGAAAGAGGCCACACGGACTTGCATCGATATCAAATCAAACATGGGCTCTGGTTATATTCTGGTTTAACAAGCAGCGATTTTGTGTCAAAATAAGTATGAAACAGATGATCCATTACCCATTGGTCTATCTATTCATTCAAGACCGTCTTTTCATAAGTAAATATTATCATCGATGTTGTCTTATTCAATTAATAATCCCTTCCTGTTTGCATAGACGACGTCGGTGGAGCAATCAGAAGACAAAAAGTAAACTTATCTTTTCCCATTACACTTGAGAATCATTAATACACAAGTAGCTGAAGATCAAACAAGTATCTGTTACAGAAAATATGTATTGTTACCTGTAATTTATGAGGATCAAAGTCAATTTACCTTCCAGGTGAGATTAAGGGTGTGATTGTCAACAGGTAACCTCAAGTATCAATTATATCTTCTGTCGTCAACTCAGACAAGTAAAACAACTAATATCTTTTTATCCTTTTATAAAAAAAAATCTAACATAGATACTGTCATATTGTACAAAGTTTAAATGTTGACGTTTTCTGTATTGTTCTGTGTAAATTGGAATGCATGATGCTGTCTCAGGTTTGCGTTTTTGATACTTTCGTGATGTACTAAGTTTTAGATACTGTCTGAGGTATTGTTCTGTATAAAATGAAAGGATTACACGAGGCTGTCTTTTGTTTGTCTTTTTGATACTTTCGTGTTGCACCTAATTAAAGATTAAAATTGTGTCTGCAGTATTGTTCTCTGTTGATAAAGTTACATCACGATGCTCAAAGTTCGCCCTTTCCACGACAATGATTTGCAGTTTGTTGCAAATATAACAATAAGAGGTATGATTGCCTTTTAGAAATCAGCAGAAACATAAAAAACCTGCAAGGTGTATTTGAAGATCGGTCGGTTATATCAGAATTAACGTCAATTCTATTTATCCTCTGTACATGTATTTAGGTCAGCTGGGCGACGTGGAATCAATGGCGGTCTTACAACATACTGCGAATCTTAGAGAATTCAGATAGAAGAAAGATCAGGTCATTAACCTCACAAATCTCACTTAATCATACTACCGTTAATGCATAAGATCAAAGTGAGTCTCACTCTTATTACTAACTAGAATGTAATTTGGTTATTAGGTAACCAAACTTTGACTCTTGTACTATAAAAGATGTGTCTGCGAAAGCCGACTACTCAAATAATGACGTACTGTCATTTTTTTTTTACTTTTACATTGTTATCATTACAATACTAGAATCTCATGTTCTCAGCATCTTAAAATATATTCAATTCGTAGCTTGACGTCTCTCAACAATAATCGCTTTTTATAAATTTACCACTAATATTTTTACATCAGAGGCCCCTGAGGGGCCTCGGGTGTATTGCCATCGCCTACTTTTCAATTCGCGCAAAGATCAAAGAGATGCATATATAATTAGTTTTGGAATAATAACCGACATTATAGACCCGCGGACCTATATAGTGCAGAATAAAATTCCGTATCACTTCTTTTAAATTCATGTTTTCAATGGATACTCAGTTTTTTTAATTTTTCTTAATGCAAAATTTATAATATGAAAATGTTTTGTCGTTAGAAATATTTGTATTTTAATCAAACGATCTTCAATATCAAAAAATTGTTGTTGCGGATGAATACCACGAGTGCGCAAGAGGACAAGAGCGAGTGTGTAGAAAATCGAGAGGAAATCAATTCACACATTTATACACAGAAAGGTAATTATATTTCAATTATTTGATTTGGAGTAACCTTTTTAAACCGTTTGTAGCATATATTTGTCTATAATATTAACGTAGCAAAACCAGGAAAATTTAATCTGTCATATTAAATATTAAAATAAATTATCAGGTCACGTCCCCGCAGGCCATTTTGAAAATACCAGCAGATTGGGTAGGAGTAACAAGAACCTTCAAGGCCTTTAAAGATAAGGTTACTATTTGTGTATTTTTTATAACAACAATTTGTTTTTATAAAGATCTCAACAATTTTTTGAGTTAAATTTCTTTTCTTCGTAAATAACAAGTAGATTGATCACTTGGACACACACACGGAACTATTTTCTGTTTTTTAAAGATACTGTTTCGGATTTTCGCTCCCCGACTTAGTTTGTTGCATTCAATATGTCCCCTTGACTGGAAAATACGCGGAATTTGTAATGACTCTGACTGTGTCTATGTAAGTAATTCTAATATATAATTATTGGTTGAATTCATTGTTTATATAATATTCAGAGAAGACTTTTTCTTCTTCCTATAGAGTTGGACTCTTTTTGAGTGTATAAAGACTCTTGCTCGTAAAATCAAGAGTCTTAGGGAGCTACCATTTAATTTTTATGGGGGGGCTAGGATGAAATTTGAAAAAAATAGGCAGGACAGGAGTTTTGAGTGAAAAAAAAGGCAGGATGAGACACTTGCAAAAAAAAAAGTCAGGACGACAATTTAGGTAAAAAAAAGTCAGGATAAACTAAAAAAAAAAGGCAGGACCGAACAGAGTGAAAAATAAAAAGGCAGGACAGAGATTACAGCTAAAAAAAAATGCAGGACAACATTTTTCCTCCTAGCCCCCCCATAAAAATCAAATGGTAGCTCCCTTACTTTACACTGAAATGTCAGAATTTGGGTTAATCACATTTACTGAATTACTATAGATATATTGGGGGAAACCTTACAGTTTTGGAGATATAAATATAGATTAACTGTCCTGTTTTTTAATAGGGCTCTTCACGGTTAGTTCGGCCATATTGGATAGGGGGAAGATTTTCATAATAGAGGTAAAAATGGTGTGAAAAATACGGGAAAACATCATTAAAACAGAGCTGTTGCTTGGAAACACACATAGGATTTCCCACACTTTCATACCATTTCCACCTCCTTCCAAAAAATCTGCCCCCTATCCAATATGGCCGAACTAACCGTGAAGAGCCCTATTATAAGTCTTCCTTAGCTTGTAGTATTGTATTATTTTGACCATATATGACATGTATCGCCAAAATTATATGATAATTTGATGACATACTTGTGCTTATCATTCTCTACAGCATTATTTAATTTAAATGTGTTACCATATCCATGTCAAATTTTAGTAACTTATGTTAGACATTTGTTCACACATACATGCATATGTGCATATGAAAACTTGAATTGAGCAAATATGATTAGTTATATCTATATATGAGAAATACAATCAGTTAACTTTATCTATGAGCACCCATGAGATCTTAAATTGAGCAAATATGATCAGTTATATGTTGAGTAAAATTTGAGCTAGATCTACTTAATTGAGTTAGATATATATCAATATTGAGACTAATCTAAATGGTTATTTGAGCACACATGAGCCTATTTATACTATTGAGAGCAATATTGGGATACTGCATGAGCAAACTAAGCAAATCTTTATTGAGACAAACCTATGAGCGCTATATTTTTAAATTTGTTCTTGACAATTTTTTGTTTATTTTTAAAAAAAATATAGGGACAACAGAGTTGGTGTATGTGGGTTCAATTCCCACCCTAGGCATTCATTTATATTGGCTGGTGCAAAGCGGGCAGTTTAGCTTAGTGGCCCCACACTGACTCTGTTGTTCATATGTTACTTAATAAAATTAGGCGGCATCGTTCAGGTCTTGCCATCTTTATTTTTCTATTCGAAAATCAGACACAACAAAACCATTGAATAATTGTGAAAATTATACCACAGATAACTATGGTAAAACTTTAATTGTTTTTGGCATAATTAAACTTGGCTGCCATCCAAGATCTAAAACGTTTTTATATTGATGAATTATATATATCAGATTTGGATTCTTTTGGTTACAAAACATTTTGGATGGTACATGTAGGTAGCGGCCAAATCTTTATTCCTAAAGGCTTAAAGCTTTCAGGTCTGAAAATTGCCCAAAATCATCACATTTTGACAAATTTGGAACATAAAATGTACTTTTATGAAAAGAACTGATTTATTGAGTGTTAAGACTTTTGAAATAGACCCAAATTACGAACCAAATTGAGAACTTTTTGGAGTTTTATATAGTTTAGGCTATTTTGGGCAATAAGTGAAACTTGTCCTTTGAATCAGTGGTTTCACAATAACCATTATATACTAAGTATCTGTTAAAAGATAGCTCTTTCACAGTACATTGTTAAACTTAAAGATAAATATTATACAATTACTGTCTTTTGATGAGGTAAATGTGTAGTTTTATTGACTTTTGAAAAACTGATATTCACTGAGGCCAACGGCCGAAGTGAATATCAGTTTTTCAAAAGTCAATTAAACCACATATTTACCGAAACAAAAGACAGTAATTGTTTTATTCCATATTCCGAGAGAAATGTATGTAATGGCAATTATTAACCAAAACCAATTGTACATCAATCGTTTTTTTACCAAAATAGTGCAGGTAAAAGCACGCGACGTTATGCGCGGTGAATATCCCTTTTCCGCAGGTGAATATGCTTATTTATTCAAAATCCCATTCATATAGAAAAACCTACTAAAGTTTTATTAATATGGAATAAATACCGACAATGACCAATATTAATGATGGAATGAGATTATACATGTATATATACTGTTTTATATTGTTACATGTACATACATAAATGAAAATTAAAACCAAACTGTTGTCATTATTCATAAAAAAAGAAAAGGGAGGTATCATCATTGTATGATTGGCATAAATCAGACACCAGCTCTAGACAAAATGATGAAAAAGAAATAAAGCTTATAACCATACAACATTTTTACAATCAGAAAAAAACTATACATAAATCAGTTAGAAATAGCCATGAAATGTCAAATGTTAAACAATATATACAAGAAAACTAATGGCCACATCAATGTACAATCGGGAAATCAAGATATACACCAAAAAATTACAAGGCCTGTTTTACAGGTTTCTTACAAAGGACCGACACATTCATATGGTAGTTGTGTTCTATATGTATAGTGCAAAATGTTCTCATTGCTAAACCAGTGGTATCCAAAGTATTAAATCCAGAACAAAGTAAAAAAAACCTAACAGTTGAAAAACTATCCAAATGTTGTGATATTCAATTAACAAAAATACCATCATTAGCAAATGGCTATCTACATATAATACATTGTAATATTTACAATGAACCATTTAATAATTAAAAACCAATTGTTCAAAGAACAATTGAAGGTCTTTCCACAAGTGAAGATCTATTTTATTATCAAAATATTAAAAATCAATCTAAAATGTCAGTTCCTATGGCTTTATAATATATAAATATGAATTTAAAGCAAAGGTCAAAATCTAGAACGTGCAAATTACCTATGACCTTGACCTCAATTTCAAGGTCATAAACCAAGGATCTCAAATCAAAAGACCCTAGGTCTTTATTATGTATGGTTAATGAGTTATATGACTTTACGCATAATTCTAAATATAAGATGGGCAAAAACTCCTATTTATTGTTTACGCACCCTTTCAACAAAAATTTATAAGTAACGGCATGTTGCAACTAACAATTTAGTGAAAATAAGATGTAGATATGTTATAAGGTTTTGAAAATAAGTAAAAATAAGCCAAAATAAAAAATATAGAATATGACCTTGACCCTTGACCTTGACCTAATTTTCATTTTTTTGGGACCAAGGATCTCAAATTAAAAGACCCTAGGTCTCTATCACTTATGGTTTACCAGTTAGAAATGCAAATCACTTATATCAAATACATAAGGGGGAATAACTCTCATATGGAGTATCAGGATAGCTTCGGTTAAAACTAATCTCCGAATCCTGAAGATGTAACGAGCAATTTGGTAAAATAAATTTTGTCTTAATCTTTTACGGTTGCGAAGGAGTAGTGGCCACAAGAAAAACAGTGTTTGGGGAGATAACTCTTACTGCGCGGTTGTCAGTTTTAAAGCGTATAAACTATACGATATCATATTCCAAATATCTAAGCGACATCTTTTGAAACAACAAAATTACGCAAGAAAAAAAATTAGGCGGAAGAAAAAAAAAATAATAATCAGAACAAAATCAATAGGTCTTTCCACGGAAAGGTGGAAAGACCTAATTAGAAAACAGAACCTACAATGTACATGTATAGCTGCTAATTTAAAAAAAAAATATAATGGATAAATGATTGACTGTGTTACAATAAAACCAAGATACAAATGTAACTCAGTGAAGCTATTTATGAACATTTAAAGAGTTTGTGTTGACTGCAACAAAAATCTAGAATAAGGGATAGTAATCTTGCTGTGTTAACATCCATTTAATTAGCAATTGATCCAAAAGCTAAATGTTTCAGAAAAAAGACCTGGATACTACATGTACAAACATTGTTAATTAATGCCATTTGTAGAGCAGGATCTGCTTACCCATCCGGAGCACTGAGATCACCTGTTTTGGTGGGGTTCGTGTTGCTCAGTCTTTAGTTTTCTATGTTGTTTCTAGTGTACTTTTATTTGCATGCATGTCTTTTTCAGTTTTAGTCATGGAATTGTAAGTTTATTTTCCATTTATGAGTTTGCTGTTCATCTGGTATCTTTAGCCCCAAAGTTTCCCCTGGGTCAATTATTTTTTTCGCCACCTCTTTCGCCAAAACAATATATTTTTCCCCACTTTATTTTTTAATTAGCCACAATATTACAATTTATCTGTTTTGATATGATTGTCTTAAACCTCTTTTTCATAGTTCAGTGACTGACTATATAGCTACTTGAAGAATTGTTTGCTATGTTGATTCTCTATTATAAGTTATACGCTAACGATTTTTGTATGCGTGCAACTATATGGTCATAATGCCAATCTAACAGTTCTCATTTGACCAAGTAATCATTGATAATTCACAAAGTTAAGTTTCCTAGTTCAAGTCAGTATCTCAGATATGATAGCATATTATATTTAATATTTGTACTATATTGTATGGTGAACATATCTGTCTGGTAGGTATAATATAAACACCTGTCATTTATCAATAATTCAACACAACTTGAGGTCCTCTGATGTTCAGTACTTCAGTACTTTGATTATTAATTTGCACTTGAACAATAATGAAATACACCTCCATTGTCAGCATCTGAGGTCTACCGCAAATCTGAGCGGGCGGTACTTGATATTTGATACGTGTTAAATTTTGCATCACACAGGGGAACATAATAACATGGTGCGAAAGTCGAACTGCCGTCCATTGATTTGTTTGGAACATTTTCTGTTTAACTTTATAAATGTTCTGGTAACAAAGAATCTTGATTAGAAGTGACCTAATTTCAAACCAGTAAAATCGAAATCAGTAGTCCTAAAATCATTAACAACGTATTAGTATTGTTACAACTTTACCGAGACGTTTTGCAAGACGAGATAATACAATAACATTAACAAATCGTCCCTGAAGCACTTAAAATGCAAACTGAATTAAAATGTCTTTAAAATTCAAATTGAATTTTTTTTCTTTAAAATAATATATCAAATATGCACACATGTACGTAGTGCACCTTTTAGTAGGGTTCATTTATGTGTTTATTTGTCCAGTCTGTTCCGACAATTCACTCTAAGGCTAATAACATTTAATTCATCGTGATTTAAAATTTCACAAATTCTATAATTTACAGAAATATAAAATAAAAAGTCAATACCGTGACGCTGGATAGAACGGATCTAATTACGGTTTTTTTTCTCAGTTTAACATTACAAAAATCATATTCAAAAGTACTTACTATCTATAAACGTGCAAATTATGCAAAAACTATGATCATATTTCAATCATGCTCTGACAGTTTACAAAATCATTCATAAAAGATAGATTATGTAAATTCGTCTTTTTCATTAGGTTTAATATTATTAAAATAAATATCAAAATATTAAAATGATGCCATCTTGACACAGGTCATGCCAACCTTACGTTCGGAGTACTAGTACAGACAAGAAATTTGAAGCTTTCGGAAGTCTTCTAATTAAACATTGTTTAAACAGTAAACATGGTAAACATGCAGAAAAAATTAAAAACAAATAATTCTTTGGAGGAAGTTAAACAGGATAAGTTATACACCTTAACGACTATTTTGTTAAGATACTTTATAAACAGAAAAATTTGGAATTTAATTATTCAAAAATAAATAAATATGTTAACCTTCAATCAGCTTTAAGAAACAAAAATAAGAAACCGACATTCTGTAAACTACATTCATTATAGATTATATATGAAAAACTGTATATAGGGGAGTTGTAAATTTTTCCAAGGTTCCTAAATGTTTACTTAACTTTTCACACATTTCATCAATTACTTTTTTTAAAGTTTAAAATGTTCGTTCAATGGTCACATGTTTTTATTGTCTAACGTATGATTTTACAGTATGAACTCATTATATTTTTATCCTTAACTGGACTAAAGTATTTGTCTATTGGTCCCATCAGTTCTTAATAGTGAAGAGATAAGTGTTCCTTCTACTGCTCAAAAGTCATTTAAACCCTTCGCATCTAACTCATATCGCCACATTACATTCAATGAAAATAGATTCTTAACGGGGACTTAAGTATTTGTCTATTGGCCACAGTTCTTAAAATAGTAGTCGAGATTTTGTTTCCTTCAACTGCTCAAATGCCATTTAAACCCTAAGGCTTCGCATCTTACTCATATCGCCACATTCAATAAAAAATATTCTTTACTGGGACTAAAGTATTTGTCTATTAGTACCATCAGTTCTTAATAGTGAAGAGATATGCTTTTCGTATACTGCTCAAAAGTCATTTAAACCCTACGCATCTATTTCATATCGCCACATTCAATGATAAAATATAATTATATATGCAGGTATATATATATATCAAAGGAACATCTTTAAAGATCTTCTGTTTGACAAACTTATAAATCTCATGTTTGATTTATATCTTTAAATGCAGAAATTTAAGAGCATATGCATATATTTACTTTGTAATGTTATTTAAAGCGTCCTTATTTGTGATAAAGTGCAGTTTAAGTCTGACAGAAAAAAACATGGAAGTTAATTTTCAATGATGAATGAATGAAGTCTTCCATATGCATGGATCATAAGTAAAATTTCATTCTATGTGAAGAAAGTTAAAGTGAAATCTAAATATGTCATATATATATATCAAATAATTTTACGTAATCCATTTACTATACAAAGTCAACGTGGAATGGTACAAAAAATATCAAACTATTTTACTATCTCTTGAAACTGCACATAAACACATAAACATGTTACGTAACTTAGTACAGTTTGATTTTGAAATTGAATATACATGTATTACTTACATGCAATTTTATATAATCCATTTACTATACGAAGTTAAAGTGAAATGTATAAAAAAAAATCAAATTATTTTATCATCTCATGAAACTGCACTTAAATATGTTAAGTAACTTAGTACAGTTTTATTTTAAAATTGAAAATATACATGAATTACTTACATCCCGAATTTGTTTACAATTGAAAATATACATGTATAACTTACATCCCCATTTTTTACAATTAAAAATATACATGTATTACTTACATCCAATTTTTAAAATTGAATACATACATGTATAACTTACATCCCCAATCTTTAAAATTGAAAATATACACGTATAAATTACATCCCCAATTTTTAAAATTAATATACATGTATTACTTACATGCCCGGTCGTAATCTATATTGTTCGTAGTTTGGTGCAGGTACTAAATCCCAGTTACAGGAAAAAAATATTAAAATCCAACTAAGTGAAATTAAATTATCCATTTTATCACAATATATACTAATCCACTATCTTGTACTAATCTAATATCACACTTCTTCTAATCTCATGCAGTCAACATATTAATAACTACGAATTTGAATATTAAATACACTTTACATTTCGAAAGTTCAAAACTTTTTTTCCAATAACCGCACAAGTACAATTTTATTTATACTGGGTCTGTCATTTTCCCAATATTTTTTATCCTATTAAAAACTCCATGTGACAGAAAATTTAAAGTGAATATGATTGCCTCACATTAAATAAGTACTGACTAAATCGTTGTAGTGTAAATATTCTGTATTACACCTGGTTTGAGGACAAAAATAAACAAGCTAGGCTAATCTATGCTACTGTCTTACTTCAAGTATTGAAGAACACATAATGTATTGAAGTAAATGTAATGAATACTTCTGGCAGACGACACGCAAGTCGCGCGCGAGTTGTCAAACCGAGGCGGAAAGAATTCAATGTTTTGTCACGCCTTGGATGAAAATTAAAAGATTTTTTTTCAAACAACAAAACTTTGAATATAGGTTGAAATTTTCTCCCTTAAAGATAAACAATCCGCATTCAAATTGTTCGTTTAAGTTGTAATTAAAGGGTATGGATTGTACTCTACTATCTTCTGATTACTTAAACAGGTGTTTAAAGGGGTCGTTGTGACAAAAGTAATTGCAGACGATTGAGGGTATATAAAGAAGTATAGATTGAAACATTTTTGTCAACCGATCTTAATATTTCTGGCTTCTTAAGCTTACATTCATAAGGGTAAATCAAGATTAGTAGAATAAATCAAAGTAAATGAGTGCTCCATTTAGACTCGTGTAATAAAACGTTGCATTACTATTTTCTTTGGTATTTCATGTAATGCTTTATATCTTTTTGGAAATAATGAAATTATTAGTAGATTCAGAATCTGCATGTATTCGCTTTGAGGAATATGTTTATCAGAATTACTTTATCTATATCAACTGACATTCATTATTGTGCAGTTTATAAATGTTCAAAGATAAAACTATACGAAAATCAAAAACCTTTTGTAAATATTTACATAATTTATCCGAGACTTGTTTAACATTTTCAACACTCAAATATTCAATTTTCAAAATATCCCGTTGTGGAACATTGCTGCTCTTGCAAGCTCATTGATGGAGACCGTTTTTGTCTACTGTGGAAAAGATTCAATTATTTTCAATGGAATGACCCATAATATTCAGCTTTTGAGTAATTAAGGTATCTTTTTCATCGACATTTAATATAATTTTCATTAAAATAAAGGAAGGAACCTCTGTTTTTAATATTACAGGGATGACTTCCTCACACCTGCTTTTTAAGTTCGGCATTCACCATCATTTTGGAAGATTAATATATGCACATGTTATGTGGTTTTGTATTATTCCATGCAGTGGAACCAATAGTTCACACCCTAAATTTTACGCCAGCACATTTTATTTACGGATTTTAACTGTAGAAACAAGTGAAGATGCTTGGACCCACATGCTCCCTGAAAAGTCAACCGCTGCTTGTGATTCACAAACTGAAAATAGAAACAGCATGCTCAAGCGAGGGTATAAAAAACCACAATATTTTTGTTGGTAATTAGATAAACTCTTCGATCGAACTCATTAGGAACTCCTACGTACACTCATACTTATCGCTGTCGTGCTTAATTAGCATGAATATTTACATGTAATATAATTAGTCATATATTCACGTCAATATTATGCAAAGCATGAAAATATCTGAGTGATGATTTTTAAAAAAAGTCGGAGGTTAATCAACTTTACCTGGTATACTGTATCTGTACTTTCGTGTCAAAGTAAACCGCGCCATTTTTTACTTTGTTTAATGTTGACACGGATCTGAACTATTTGTAAAAGCTGAAAGTGATTCTTCAACATGAGATTCAACGTGGAGAAGGGGGTTCCAGTCTTGTATCCGCTAATAACCCGTGCTTTTTAAGTCTATTCCCGGAAAAGTTTTGTTTCACAGTTTATGGCGCGAAAAAAAAACCACAATTGGCCCCATCCTCTGTTGGATAGGCCACCATTCACATTATGTATAAGCCTGTCCCAAGTCAGGAGCCTGTAATTCAGTGGTTGTCGTTTGTTTATGTGTTACCTTTATGTTTGTCGGTTTTTTTACACAAATAATGCCGTTAGTTTTCTCGTTTGAATTGTTTTACATTGTCATTTCGGGGCCTTTTATAGCTGACTATGCGGTATGGGCTTTGCTCATTGTTATTGTTGAAGGCCGTACGGTGACCTATAGTTGTTAATTTGTGTGTCATTTTGGTCTCTTGTGGAAAGTTGTCTCATTTGCAATCATACCACATCTTATATTTTTACATTAATTCAAATAGAGGCAAATATTTAAAAAGGCAAACAATGAAAAAAACCAAAATAAGTTTGAATTGGTCAATTTTGCCTCATTGGGTTACCACATTGACATTTGCAAATTACAGTAGAATACAAAAAAAAACACATTAAGAACCGAAAAAAGTGTAAAAGTGTTTAAGTTATTAAGGGCTAAGCTGGTCATCAGGTTAATCAACTGTTGGCTCCACAAAATATGTTTTAACTCGTCATTTTATATCAAAGCGAGATGATATGCTTTGATTTTTTTATGACACATGGTAGATCATTTAATTGATTGTTGGTGTTAAAAAGGCCACTTTCATTACTCTTGGGTATATTGGGCGTCCAGGTTCTGTTGATGGAAGGAGCCAGAGTATCCAGAGAGAACAGTTGTTGAGTCCACCCTCCTCAGTGACCATGACTTTTTTAACAAATGGAGCAGCATACTGCATAATTGACGGACACGAAAGAATACTGGCAATACTCGTGTTAAAAGATCGGAGTCGAACACTATATGCCGTGAGCGTCGTTCAAACTCACACCCTTATGAGTTGACAGACATGTGTTCACGATATTACACCGTCAAGATCCATGACACACTACAAGACTCAACCTATCTGATCTTTCTCAAATTCTTCTCGAAGGATTCGCAGGATTCTCAAGATTTGAGCTTAATACCGGAACTTTAAAACCTTTATAGGCAAGAGCAGCCAGACATGTTCATTATGTTTATGAGTATATATGTTGTGTACAGGTTGTAATGTTGTACAAATTATAATTTGTACAGAATTTTTGTACAAGTTATCAGAGTTTTATGACCTGCTAAACAAAAATGGATGATGCAAGCATACAGTCTTTTGCCTCGCATATTTCTGTCAATTTTTCACAACTTCATGATACAGTCTAATACTGAGCATTGATACAAAAACATTATAAGACCTCAAAAAGATTTTGTATAGATATGAATATGGTATAAGGAAAAAAATAAAATTAGAATTTAAACCATTCAGGTATCCTTATTTCCAGTTTGAAGGCAAGGAGAATAGCACTAAATGTTAGGTTGACGTATATTTTTTTGAATTTAAAACATTACACTGGTACATTTTATAAGTTAAACCTGTATCACCTGTTTCAAGAAGGTAGGTGTCAAAAAACTTATAACTTGTACAAAAACCCTGTACAAATTATAATTTGTACAAACTTACATCTTGTACACAACATATACATAATAACTTTACACACAACAATACAATTTCGAATATCAATATTATTGGCACGAAAAGGCACAAATTCATAACTTTGTTAAGCTCATGGAACATGTTCTTGTAATACACACAACTGTACAATTTCGTATGTCAACATTATTGGCATAAAGCACACACATTCATAGCTTTGTTAAGCTCTTGGAACATGTTCTTGTAATTCTCGTTGATTGTACAAAGCTACAGCCAAAGTTAACTTGGCAATGATTCGAAACGTGTAATCAGATGGAATTATAATTGGAAATGCATGCACTTCCGGTCTCCGAACATTCAATCAACAAATTTTGATACCTTAGTATAATTACATTACATCACGTTTTTACAATTACGAAATCAAATGTTGGTATACTATAGCTTTCCTATACATAGATCTAAAGTCAAAATTATTATAAATCAGATACTTAGATCTCCAGCTGTGCAACACATGCAGACGTTTAGGTATGAATAGTCTTGACAGTAACATTGCTAAGATTTTTCCAACTTGAAATTCGCTAAGATTCATTAACTTGTTATTTTATCACTATAAGTGATGATTGCGACATGTGTAAACAACCGCTGTAAATAGGACAGCATTTAGGAATGTCGGTCATCGTGAAACACAACAAAACGCCTCAATGACATATTTATCATATCTTTCAATTTTCATTCCATAAATCAGTTAAACGTCTGTGAAGAGAACTAAAGATTTTGTTCTTTTGTTAGACAGGTGTCCCCTTTATACAGGTACTAACTAAGGTGATTGCTTAAAGTTCAGTGGCAAATATATCATGCAAGACTTTACCTTAAATCATGACTGAAGAGTTCATTTTCAACATGTTTCTAACGTATGAAAGGTTCAGGTGATATAAGTCTAATTTCAAAATATCTTCTGGAAGTTACAGATGTCTATTTCTTATTTTCTTAGAAATGTCAAAGAAATTTTTCAAAAAAGTTTGCTCATAAAAAGACGATTCTCACAGACTAGCGGCAAATTCAGGTTAAAGGAAGCAAAGAGACTTGAGCCCCATCTTATATCCCAATATGTGTTTCTTATCTTGACTGCCCCCTCCTTTAAAGCAGTATTGTTCGATGGACATCTATGCTCTCCACCCTTTTTTGAAAACTTTGGATCCGACATTGTATACTCACATACATGCTATATTGGTATTGGGTGACATAAGCAAATCCCTTTGCGTCTTATAAAACAAAACAGACAGATGAATAAACATTTACTAATCGATTCAATATACAGTTCTCGTCATTAATATTGTCATCACCAAAATGGGGATTTAGGTCAAAATCACCATTTGGTCCTTCAACTGAGTTCGATCTACGAAATCAGATAAAAATCATTCAAATGGAAAGTATGTTAAACATGAATGCATCAATGAGACATCAAAACAAAAACATAAGATAATAAAAGAAGACAAACTAATGCATACTAGTACTCGAGAAGTGTTTCATGGTGGTAACAATTTGTTACGAAAGAACGTATGGTATTTATGCTAACCATAACATGTTCGTCATATATCAGAACATGCTTATAAAAGTGTCGTATTCGAGCAGGACACCAATAAAATAGAGGAATTCATTATGAGTATTATTTTTTAACTTGCGAACTAGATCACCCACGCCAGATCAAAAGTATAACTTGCGAGGCAGGAATTTGCCATGGGACATAATAGAAATAGGGAGTGCAGTTTTAGAATTATTGTTTCAAAATGTCATTGGTTCTAAATATTACTACATAGGACGAAAAGGGACCACAGGAAGTTTAGAAAAATGTAAGATATGCGTGGGGGCAAACTAGAGAAAAATAATTTGACAAACGAAGTGCATAGTTATAACAACATTAATAATTATAACTTATGTTCAAAAGCTTTCAAAAATAAACAATATGCATTGAACATGTACTTAATCACATAAAGCTCATTGGTTGGATCTGTGTTTGACCAAAAGTATCTGTATTGTTTCACATTACTCCGTAATATTCTAAGTACTTGACCGCTCACAAACATGTTTAACCCCGCCAAATTCTTTATGTGCCTGTCCAAAGTCAGGATTCTGTTGTTCGGTAGTTGTCGTTGGTTCAAGCCTATCATATTTTTTTTACGTAAATTGTTTTAATATGAATGATATAAAAAAGAAGATGTGGTATGATTGCCAATGAGACAACTATCCACAAACGACCAAAATGGCACAGACATAAACAATTATAGGTCACCGTACGGCCTTCAACAATGAGCAAAGCCCATACCGCAGAGTCAGCTATAATAGGTCCCGATAAAACAATTCAAACGAGAAAACCAACGGCCCTATTTATGTAAAAAAAAAATGAACGAAAACCAAATATGTAACACATAAACAAACGACAACCACTGAATTACAGGCTCCTGACTTGGGACAGGCACATACATAAATAATGTGGCGGGGTTAAACATGTTATCGGGATCCCAACCCTCCCCCTAACCTGGGACAGTGGTATAACAGTACAACATAAGAATGAGTCCTTTTGTTTTCTCAATTGAATTGTCTCATACTTACATTAATTTCAGGGCCGTTTAAAGCTGACTTTATACAGTATGTATTTTTCTTTTTGCCGAAGACCGTACCATTGCCTATAATTGCTTACGCCTATATTGCTGTTAATTTCTGTGTCATTTTGGTCTCTTGTGGAGAGTTGTCTCATTAGCAATCATACCACATCTTCTTTTTTTATACATCAATTTCAATTGAACTTTGGTGGATAGTTGTTTCATTGCACGACAATCATACCATTATTCCGGATTTTTATATAAAACAATTTTACAAGGAAACAATACCACGGGGACAATTAAAAAACACCATGAAGTCAAAGAAAAACCGACAATAAAATGACCAAGAGAAAAAACACAATTCTTAGAAGGCTTAATATTGTGCAACAATGACACCACCAAAATCTACATTCGATTGTTGTAAAATCTCCAAATTCTATGGGTTTCAATCCACAGATGGATGTAATGATTTCGACAATTCAACCTCTAGCAAAGATTTCCATTCAAATCAGTGTCAACAAAATTGGTAACAAGATAGGGAGTCTGTGTCTTTTCCGTGTTGGTGACCTTATTTCGATTTTGTGATGAGCATGAAGGGCATTTAAAGGAATCTTTGTGTTTTGTGTCATCATCTAATGCAACATATCTCTTCAATTCCTTTACGTGGGCAACATGTCGTTATTTACTAAGAATGTCAGTGTTCTTGTCGAAGGTCAATAGATTCTCTACAGGCATTTTGGATTCCTCCACCAATAAAATAAATCTGTATTCCCTTTTTACCTATATCTAAATGTGACATCTCATTTGTTTTACTTTGTTTTGCTTTTTTACTTTTTTATATTCTGGCATGACTTGGAACAGAAGTTAGATATTCTTATGTGCTGTCATCTTCCATTAATATAAATGTCTGTTTCGTTTACTGTTAATTGTATGAAATTATACTTATTATTTCTTTTACAATTTTCATAAGTTCTTATGATTCTGTAATATATGAATGCCACAGATTTAATTTTAACAGTTCATGTAGATTGATTGATTTTTTTTTGCCCTACGACCAGTGGAAACTATTCAATAAGCTTGCTGTTCGGTGTGAGCCAAACTCCGTGATGAAGGTCGTACTTTGACATATAATTGTTTTCCGAAGTTGTTACAAATATTTGACTTGGATGGAAAGTTGCCTCATTGGCACTTATACCACATCTTATATCTATGTTTAAGACGAGAACACTATTATAAATGTAATAGGTAGTATATAGGTACTAGATCGGGATGGAGTACGGGAAATTTAGACTCTCACTGGAGAAAGTTGGTATATGTTGAATATGGACAGATATGTTTAATATGGACAGATATGTTGAATATGGACAGATATGTTGAATATGGACAAGAATGTTGCCTTGCAACAGACTACTTAGCGAAACAACACAGAGTTGTTACAAGGGTTCTTTACATTGAAGATTTGTTGCAAGGGTTCTTTACATTGAAGATTTGTTGCAAGGTTCTTTACATTGAAGATTTGTTGCAAGGTTTCTTTACATAGAAGATTTGTTGACAAGGGTTCTTTACATAGAAGATTTGTTGCAAGAGTTCTTTCATTGAAGATTTGTTACAAGGGTTCTTTACATTGAAGATTTGTTGCAAGGGTTCTTTCATTGAAGATTTGTTAAACGGCTTCTTTACATTGAAGATTTGTTACAAGGCTTCTTTACATTGAAGATTTGTTACAAGGGTTCTTTACATTGAAGATTTGTTACAAGGTTCTTTACATTGAAGATTTGTTGCAAGGTTCTTTACATAGAAGATTTGTTACAAGGGTTCTTTACATAGAAGATTTGTTACAAGGCTTCTTTACATTGAAGATTTGTTGCAAGGGTTCTTTACATTGAAGATTTGTTACAAGGCTTCTTTACATAGAAGATTTGTTACAAGGTTCTTTACATTGAAGATTTGTTACAAGGGTTCTTTACATAGAAGATTTGTTGCATGGGTTCTTTACATTGGATATTTGTTACAAGGGTTCTTTACATTGAATATTTGTTGCAAGGGTTCTTTACATAGAAGATTTGTTACAAGGGTTCTTTACATTGAAGATTTGTTGCAAGGGTTCTTTACATTGAAGATTTGTTACAAGGGTTCTTTACATAGAAGATTTGTTGCAAGGGTTCTTTACATTGAAGATTTGTTGCAAGGGTTCTTTACATAGAAGATTTGTTGCAAGGGTTCTTTACATTAAAGATTTGTTGCAAGGTTCTTTACATTGAAGATTTGTTACAAGGGTTCTTTACATTGAAGATTTGTTGCAAGGATTCTTTACATTGAAGATTTGTTACAAGGCTTCTTTACATAGAAGATTTGTTGTAAGGTTCTTTACATAGAAGATTTGTTACAAGGTTCTTTACATTGAAGATTTGTTACAAGGGTTTCTTTACATTGAAGATTTGTTGCAAGGGTTCTTTACATTGAAGATTTGTTACAAGGGTTCTTTACATAGAAGAATTTTTGAGTTGTAAGGTTCTTTACATGAAGATTTGTTGCAAGGTTCTTTACATTGAAGATTTGTTGCAAGGGTTCTTTACATTGAAGATTTGTTGCAAGGGTTCTTTACATAGAAGATTTGTTGCAAGGGTTCTTTACATTGAAGATTTGTTGCAAGGTTCTTTACATTGAAGATTTGTTGCAAGGGTTCTTTACATTGAAGATTTGTTTGCAATGGGTTCTTCTTACATGAAGATTTGTTGCAAGGGTTCTTTACATTGAAGATTTGTTGCAAGGTTCTTTACATTGAAGATTTGTTGCAAGGGTTCTTTACATTGAAGATTTGTTACAAGGTTCTTTACATAGAAGATTTGTTGCAAGGGTTCTTTACATGAAGATTTGTTGCAAGGGTTCTTTACATAGAAGATTTGTTGCAAGGGTTCTTTAATTGAAGATTTGTTACAAGGTTCTTACATTGAGATTGTTGCAAGGGTTCTTTACATTGAAGATTTGTTACAGGGTTCTTTACATAGAAGATTTGTTGCAAGGGTTCTTTACATGAAGATTTGTTGCAAGGTTCTTTACATTGAGATTTGTTGCAAGGGTTCTTTACATTGAGATTTGTTGCAAGGGTTCTTTACATTGAAGATTTGTTTCAAGGGTTCTTTACATGAAGATTTGTTACAGGGTTCTTACATTGTAGATTTGTTACAGGTTCTTTACATTGAAGATTGTTGCAAGGCTTCTTTACATTGAAGATTTGTTGAGGGTTCTTCATTGTAGATTGTTGCAAGGGTTCTTTACATTGAAGATTTGTTACAAGGGTTCTTTACATTGAAGATTTGTTCAAGGTTCTTGCATTGAAGATTTGTTGTAAGGGTTCTTTAATTGAGATTTGTTGTAAGGGTTCTTTACATTGAGATTTGTTGCAAGGCTTCTTACATTGAGATTGTTGCAAGGGTTCTTTACATTGAAGATTTGTTGCAAGGCTTCTTACATTGAAGATTTGTTACAGGTTCTTTACATGTAGATTAGTTGCAAGGTTCTTTACATTGAGATTTGTTGCAAGGGTTCTTTACATAGAAGATTGTTCAAGGGTTCTTTACATGAAGATTGTTGCAAGGGTTCTTACATTGAAGATTTGTTGCAAGGGTTCTAACATGAAGATTTGTTGCAAGGTTTTTACATTGAAGATTTGTTCAATGGTTCTTTACATTGAAGATTTGTTGCAAGGCTTCTTTAATGAAGATTTGTTGCAAGGCTTCTTTGCATTGAAGATTTGTTGCAAGGCTTCTTACATTGAAGATTTGTTACAATGGTTCTTTACATTGAAGATTTGTTGCAAGGTTCTTACATTGAAGATTTGTTGCAAGGTTCTTTGCATTGAAGATTTGTTGCAAGGCTTCTTTAATTGAAGATTTGTTGCAAGGGTTTTACATTGAAGATTTGTTGCAAGGGTTCTTTACATTGAAGATTTGTTACAAGGGTTCTTTACATTGAAGATTTGTTGAAGGGTTCTTTACATTGAAGATTTGTTGCAAGGGTTCTTTACATGAAGATTTGTTGCAAGGGTTCTTTACATAGAAGATTTGTTGCAAGGGTTCTTTACATAGAAGATTTGTTGCAAGGGTTTTTACATTGAGATTTGTTGCAAGGGTTCTTTACATAGAAGATTTGTTGCAAGGGTTCTTTACATTGAAGATTTGTTGCAAGGGTTCTTTACATTGAAGATTTGTTGCAAGGTTCTTTACATGAAGATTTGTTCAAGGGATTTTTACTAGAAGGTTTGTTTAGCAAGGGTTTTTACATAAGATTGTTTAAGGGTTCTTTACATTGAAGATTTGGTGAAGTTTTACATAATGTTAGTCTTATGAAGATTCATGCAGTTACATAATTGTGCAAGTTCTTAATAATTTTCAGTCTTCATTGAATTTGCAAGTCTTACTAGATTTCAAGTTCATTAATGTGAGGTTCTACATTGAGTGTCAGGTCTTACATGAAATTTGTCAGTCTACATGATTGTTCAGTTCTTACATGAAGATGTCAGTTCTTCATGAATTTGAAGGGTTCTATAGATTTGTTCAATTGCAAGGGTTCTTTACATTGAAGATTTGTTGCAAGGGTTCTTTACATAGAAGATTTGTTGCAAGGGTTCTTTACATGAAGATTTGTTGCAAGGCTTCTTTACATTGAAGATTTGTTCAAGGGTTCTTTACATTGAGATTTGTTGCAAGGGTTCTTTACATGAAGATTTGTTGCAAGGGTTCTTTACATTGAAGATTTGTTGCAAGGTTCTTTACATTGAAGTTTGTTGCAAGGTTCTTTACATGAAGATTTGTTGCAAGGGTTCTTTACATTGAAGATTTGTTGAAGGGTTCTTTACATTGAAGATTTGTTGCAAGGGTTCTTTACATTGAAGATTTGTTACAAGGGTTCTTTACATTGAAGATTTGTTGCAAGGGTTCTTTACATTGAAGATTTGTTGCAGGGTTCTTTACATTGAAGATTTGTTACAAGGTTCTTTACATAGAAGATTTGTTACAAGGGTTCTTTACATTGAAGATTTGTTGCAAGGGTTCTTTACATTGAAGATTTGTTGCAAGGGTTCTTTACATAAAGATTTGTTGCAAGGGTTCTTTACATTGAAGATTTGTTGCAGGGTTCTTTACATTGAGATTTGTTACAAGGGTTCTTTACATAGAAATTGTTGCAAGGGTTCTTTACATTGAAGATTTGTTACAAGGCTTCTTACATTGAAGATTTGTTACAAGGGTTCTTTACATAAAGATTTGTTGCAAGGGTTCTTTACATTGAAGATTTGTTGCATGGGTTCTTTACATTGGAGATTTGTTACAAGGGTTCTTTACATAGAAGATTTGTTGCAAGGGTTCCTTACATTGAAGATTGTTACAAGGGTTCTTTACATAGAAGATTTGTTGCAAGGGTTCTTTACATTGGAGATTTGTTGCAAGGTTCTTTACATTGAAGATTTGTTACAAGGGTTCTTACATTGAAGATTTGTTGCAAGGGTTCTTTACATTGAAGATTTGTTGCAAGGGTTCTTTACATAGAAGATTTGTTACAAGGGTTCTTTACATAGAAGATTTGTTGCAAGGGTTCTTTACATTGAAGATTTGTTACAAGGGTTCTTTACATAGAAGATTTGTTGCAAGGCTTCTTTACATTGAAGATTTGTTGCAAGGGTTCTTTACATTGAAGATTTGTTGCAAGGGTTCTTTACATTGAAGATTTGTTACAAGGGTTCTTTACATTGAAGATTTGTTACAAGGGTTCTTTACATAGAAGATTTGTTGCAAGGGTTCTTTACATTGGAGATTTGTTGCAAGGGTTCTTTACATTGAAGATTTGTTGCAAGGGTTCTTTACATTGGAGATTTGTTGCAAGGGTTCTTTTCATTAAAGATTTGTTGCAAGGGTTCTTTACATAGAAGATTTGTTGCAAGGCTTCTTTACATTGAAGATTTGTTGCAAGGGTTCTTTACATTGAGATTTGTTGCAAGGGTTCTTTACATTGAAGATTTGTTGCAAGGGTTCTTTACATTAAGATTTGTTGCAAGGGTTCTTTACATTGAAGATTTGTTACAAGGCTTCTTTACATAGAAGATTTGTTGCAAGGGTTCCTTACATGAAGATTCGTTACAAGGGTTCTTTACATTGAAGATTTGTTACAAGGTTTCTTTACATAAAAATTTGTTGCAAGGGTTCTTTACATTGAAGATTTGTTGCAAGGGTTCTTTACATTGGAGATTTGTTACAAGGGTTCTTTATATAGAAGATGTGTTGCAAGGGTTCTTTACATTGAAGATTTGTTGCAAGGGTTCTTTACTTTAGAAGATTTGTTGCAAGGGTTCTTTACATAGAAGATTTGTTGCAAGGGTTCTTTACATAGAAGATTTGTTGCAAGGGTTCCTTACATTGAAGATTTGTTACAAGGGTTCTTTACATTGAAGATTTGTTACAAGGCTTCTTTACATAGAAGATTTGTTGCAAGGGTTCTTTACATTGAAGATTTGTTGCAAGGGTTCTTTACATTAAAGATTTGTTGCAAGGGTTCTTTACATAGAAGATTTGTTGCAAGGCTTCTTTACATTGAAGATTTGTTGCAAGGGTTCTTTACATAGAAGATTTGTTGCAAGGGTTCTTTACATTGAAGATTTGTTGCAAGGGTTCTTTACATAGAAGATTTGTTGCAAGGGTTCTTTTCATTAAAGATTTGTTGCAAGGGTTCCTTACATTGAAGATTTGTAAAGGCTTCTTTACATTGAAGATTTGTTACAATGGTTCTTTTCATTAAAGATTTGTTGCAAGGGTTCTTTACATTGAAGATTTGTTGCAAGGGTTCTTTACATAGAAGATTTGTTGCAAGGCTTCTTTACATTGAAGATTTGTTGCAAGGGTTCTTTACATAGAAGATTTGTTGCAAGGGTTCTTACATTGAAGATTTGTTGCAAGGGTTCTTTACATAGAAGATTTGTTGCAAGGGTTCTTTTCATTAAAGATTTGTTGCAAGGGTTCCTTACATTGAAGATTTGCTACAAGGCTTCTTTACATTGAAGATTTGTTACAAGGGTTCTTTCATTAAAGATTTGTTGCAAGGGTTCTTTACATTAAAGATTTGTTGCAAGGGTTCTTTATTTTGAAGATAGTGTGCTGATACACGAAACATAAAATTCTGGACGTGACTGGGTGTTTATACATCCACAGTTTTATTGTGTAATGGGGTGGGGGGATTCCAGCGATATCCATATTTCTACACCCCAGTCAACCCTTAATTCAAATATCGTATGTTTGTTTGTTGGCTTTGGTATTTTCAGAGTTATCATTTAATATGAATATAATTCCTATACCTAGTTTTAAGTATAAATTTAAATGTTAATTTGATGATCACCAAAACTGATTTATTTCGTATCAACTTTTTTTACCCCCCCCCCCTTTCCCTTTTCCTCTTTCTTATTCCTTCACCCCACCTTTTCCACTAAAACGCCATTGATATTGCCTGAGATATTGACATACAGCAGAATTTGAGTGGTATAAATAAATTAAAACACTAGTAATTATCCACACTGATTCATTGGTATAAACACGCCAATACCACCACTGCTACTATCTCCGTGCTATCATTATAGTTATATACGATCACTATAGTCAATATGAACTAATGTGTTTATGTAAAAAATTACTAGATTAAGGCAACAGTATAGTATGCCGCTGTTCAAAAGTCATAAATAGATTGGGAGAAAACGATTCTTGGTTACCAACTAAAACCCAGGGAAACACATCAACAATAAGAGGAAAACAACGAAACAACTGAAGTGCAACAAAAAAAAACGACAATGCAAAACACACAGAAACGAACTATAAGATTACAATTACCATGACCTGGACATGACATTTTATGGCAAAATGGTGGGTTTAACCTGGCTTTGTGGCTAGCCAAACATAGCGCTGTATGGCAATGTTATATATAACACTAAAATGACTAACATTACATGACAGTAATACAGCACAAATAAATGCAAGAACATTCAGGACAGAGAAATTGACAAATGAACAATACCATAGTATACATTTCGACATGCTTACCACTGAACAAAAATGAACACGTAAAACAATATAGGACATCACACATAAATAGCACATCAGAATCACGAACTGTCGGTCACACGAATGGATCATCGCCACAAAAGTGACGTCAAAGGTTTTTTTTTTAAAATTTGATTTAAATCAAGATTAGGTTTGTAATTATGTTATTTGGTGTATTTTATAACAATTACAGGAATATTAATATAGAATTGGTGTAGTAATTAGATAGTTAATTGTATTAAACTAGCTATGTCGGAATTTCTTCTGAATTAAACTGTAAACAACATCTAAGGATACTTAGAGGAAGTCAAATAATTTCATTAAATACAGCAAAAAAAATACCCCAAAAACAGAAGAACCTAGAAAAAAACAATTATCAATAAAGGCTTATCACTTGTATGGTGCAGATGGCAAAAAGGAAAGGTTTTGCGCTCATATAACTTTAAAAATTATAACAGCATGTCGATGTATAAAGTCCAGCTTTCTGGACATGTGTTGTATAAAACATTTGCCTCTTTCATAATAAAAAGAAGTTGTAGTATGATTGCCAATGAGAAAACTCTCCACAAGAGACTAAATGACAAAGAATTTAACAACTATACATAGGTCGTACGCCTTTAACAATGAGCAAAGCCAAAAACTGTTTATCTGTTGTTAATTTCTGTGTCATTTGGTCTCTTATGGAGAGTTGTTCATTGGCAATCATAACACATCGTCTTTTGTATATCTATTTTTCGGAGGAGTCGTGTGCTAGTTGTTGTCGTGGTCTGTGTTGCTAAACAATATTTTTGGTCATTCTGTTATCGTTTTCATGTATTTATATTATATGTCGGGTAGACAGCAATGATGTTGAATGTGTACTGCTTGATTTTTGTCTTAGACGCATATTTATTTATTTTTTATCTTTTTATATATATTTTAGTACTTTCAGCTCTGTGGTGTCTTTTTTTTATTGTGGGGATATATAAGTACCTTACCACTATCTTGACACTCTATATCAATAACGCAATGACGTGGCTATGTATTTATACATCCTGAACTGCCAAATGTCCTGCTTTAGAAGAAAAATATGAATGCCGGAACTGGAGAAGTACACGCAATAGTTACAAAATTATTACTACTTAATAAGTCATCTTTGTTGAAAACCGTACTTTGACCTCTAGGTTTGTTTATATTTATATGTTTGGGTAGCTGTCTCATTGACGTATATCCCACCTCACCTTTGATATTAAAGTAAGAAGAAATGGTATGATTGTCAATAAAAAAAATCTCCACCAGAGGCCAAATGACATAGAAGTAAGCAACTATAGGTCACTGTTAGTTATGGAACGCAATAGCTGCCTTATAAGATGAAAATGGCAGGACGCAATTGTTGCTTACATCATGTCAAAACACTATATGAATATATCATTACATGATGTGAAAGGTTAGTTAATATTTTCAATTTATTGTGAGAAAAATAATATATGTCATTCTCAGAACGTCAATGCAGTTTGCACATTGGCAAACAACAAAGAAATTAGTCCCTTTAAAAAAATCATTTTTGAAGAAAGTAAGAGCCCCAAACTTTCCAAACTGACACGAGGTCAAGGTTCAATGTTAAAATGTCTCGATATATGAACAAAATGTCGTTACCACTATCTAAAATTGGTCAAATTGGTTGAAAATTGTTTTGAATTGGGACAATTAAAGTTTATAGCAGTCGAATTGACCTTTAATAGGTGGGCTGTCTGAAAATCGAATAGAGTTAATCTTTCATTATTAAGTTTTCATTTTCAATTGTTTGATGGGCGTCAAACATAAATTGTATTGAATGTTTTACAATAGAATATTGAAATATTTGATAATAATTTTAAAATTTATAATTTATAATGACGATAACTGCAAAAAGAATAATAGAATTTAAAGGGTGAAATAATAATTATGTGGTATTGAATTTCCATAGCATTGACTTTTTACTTTTGAAAAATTGAAGAAAGCACCGCACTAAGAACAAATTATGAAGTTTAACGTCAAACGATGAAAAAGTTTTTTTGGTGCATATACAAAATGTAATTTCCTTTATATACTAAAGCCATTCCACTTTAACTTGTCAAGCTTTCGTGAAAATTGTTTTGCTTGCTAATAATTGGTTTAAACATGATTGGTAAACTTCATAGTCGTGCTGTTAAGGGTAGCATGGGTGAAGTATCCAAGAAACAGGTTAATTTTGAAGTCATTTTAGATCTGAGGGTTGGGTACTTGTTGCCGTGTGGTCGAAGTAGTTCATCTGATATTATCAACTGCCGGTCAACTTAAAGAGGAATTCGCACCCTGCTCTTCCTTTATTGACCAACGATTGTCAGCTTTTCCGTCGATGATCGGTGATGTCTCTCCGGATAACTCTGTTCATCCTCTGTCAGTAAAAAAATATGGCTGCAATAATATCATCAAGGTTTTATGACATGTTTTTTTTAAGAAAAGTGTTGAGCGACATAAGAAGTGTAACTTATTTTCAAACTGTGTATATACCAAGATTTACGTCTTTATATTCTCTATTTCCTAAATGATATCAATATAATAAAACGAATTTATCTTAATTTTTTATGGCATGTTTTAAGTTTCTGTTTTATTTATTTTTTATTTTATGGTTTAGAGTACCAGTATGTTGACCATTGGAATCGGTTGAAGCTTTTATAGACGAACACATTGAAATAAATACAGTAAGTTAATCCTTGTTGTACTTTTAACTTAAGTTATAAAGGACAGGAGGACCGCCTTACAGTCTCATGAGCAAATATAATATTGGTAATAGTATATTTCAATTTATTAAAGTGTTTTTGGCAAACTAATGCAGACTAATGCATGATAATTGTTATATTATGAGACTTCACACAAATTACACCTAAACGCACCTATATGCACTTTTCATGGAAAATAAATAGTTGAGGTTTTTTTTGATAAAAAAAAAGAAGAAAATATTACAGTGCAATAAGTTATCACTGGGCTCGTTCCTTATACAATTTAAGATTGTAATTAACAATACTGCCAAATTAAAAAAAAATATGGCTTAATAACAAGTATAGAACGACAGATACCAATTACTGAATTCATCTCAAATTCCACTGCCACTTGGATGATAATGTCTGCAACGAAACCACATGTAAAAACTGAAATTTTATATATTATTGCGTTATTACCAAAAACCCTCTTAGAACATTGAACTTGGACAATTTGGACTGTTTTAAAAGTCTTCCTAGTGCATATGCAATTTTTTTTCTCAAAGCATGACAACAACCCTAACAAAGAGTAGAAAACTGCATAAAGCCACCTTTGTGTCATCAACGCAGCGAATAAATTCCGCATCCGAAGGCGGCCTTCAGCTGTCCCCTAAACAATAATGTTACAATAGTTCAGCGAAATTGAAGCCAAATTCGATCATACAAGTAAAAGACAACGCATACAACACAATGAAGTCAGGAATCTGATGTTCAGTAGTTGTTGTTTTTGATGTGGTTCATCAGTGTTTTACGTTTCTCGTTTTTTAATATAAATTATACCGTTTGAATGGTTTACACTTGTTATTTGTTGGGCCCTTTATAGCTTGCTGTTCGGTGTGAGTCAAGGTTCCGTGTTGAAGACCGTACTTTGAGCTTTAGTTGTTGATTTGTGTGCTATTTTCGTATCTTTTGGAGAGTTGTCTCATTTGCAAACATACCACATTTTCTTTTTTTTTTTTTATATTTGACCTATGATGGTTTACTTTTACAAATTGTGACTTAGATTGAGAGTTGTCTCGTCACAAATTACTCCTAAACGCGCCTCATGTGTACTTTATATGGAAAACAAATAGTTTCATAAAAAGGAAAATATTACAGCACAATAAGTTATCATCCTTACAATTTAAAATTGTTATAAACAATACTGCCATGTAAAAATAACTACAGCTTAATAACAAGTAGAACGACAGCTAACAATTACCGAATTTCATCTCAAATTCTACTGCTTCACATGTAAATTATACTGAAATTCTTCATCTATTTATTGCGTAATTCTTAAAAAAAAAACTCTTAGAACATTGAACTTGGACAATTTTGAGTGTTTCAGTCTTCTAGTGCGTGTGCACTGTTTTGTTTTCAAAACATGTATATTCGTGAATGAAAACAAGGAATGTGTCAAAGAGACAACAAACCGACCAAAGAGAAGAAACAGCCCAAAGTCACCGATTTGTCATCAACGCAGAGAGAAAATCCCGCTCCCGGAGGCGGATTTATGTTGTTCCCTTAACCATATACTAGTTCAGCGAAATGGACGTCACATTCGAGCCTACATGTACCAGAAAAAAACTTACTCTTCCGGAGCACATGAGAGCACCCCCAGTTTTTGATGCGGTTTGTGTTGCTTAGTCTTTAGTTTTTATCGAGCCTGCGACTTTTGTCGCAGAAAGCTCGATATAGGGATAGTGATCCGGCGGCGGCGGCGGCGTTAGCTAACTTCTTAAAAGCTTTATATTTTAGAAGGTGGAAGACCTGGATGCCTCATACTTTGTATATGAATGCCTTATGTTACGAAGTTTCCGTCAGTCACATGTCAAATGTCCTTGACCTCATTTTCATGGTTCAGTGACTGTAATGTTAAATTCTCTCTTATTATAAGTAATAGGATAACAATATTTGGTATGTGCGTACCTTTCAAGGTCCTCATGCCCGTTAGACAGTATTCACTTGACCTTGACCTCATTTCATGGATCAGTGAACCAGGTTTAGTTTTGGTGGTCAAGTCCATATCTGAGATATTATAAGCAATAGGTCCAGTATATTCAGTGTATGGAAGCACTGTAAGGTGTACAGGTCCAACTGGTAGGTGTCATCTGGCCTTGACCTCATTTTCATGATTCAGTGGTTATAGTTAAGTTTTTGTGTTTTGGTCTGTTTTTCTTATACTGTATGAAATAGGTCTACTATATTTGATGTATGGAATGATTGTAAGGTGTACATGTCTAATTGGCAGGTGTCATCTGACCTTGACCTCATTTTTATGGTTCATTGCTCAGTGTTAAGTTTTTGTGTTTTTGTCTGTTTTTCTTAAACTATAAGCAATAGGTCAACTATATTTGTTGCATGGAAGAATTGTTAGCTGTACATGCATGCCTGGCATGTTTCATATGACCTTGACCTCATTTTCATGGTTCAAAGGTCGATGTTTAGTTTTCTTTGATTATGCGACAGTTGTAATAAAGCTTTATATTTAGGACTATCAACATAATGTCAATGATTAGTAAAGAAGGCGAGACATTTCAGTGTGTGCACTCTTGTCTATGTTTTTTTTTTTGTGTACTATTGTTTTTGTTGATTTTTAGCGTTGTCAGGTTATTTCCAAATTGGGAGTTGAATGTCCCTTTATTATCTTGTTTTCTTTATGTCTGTTCGTATACGTTTGCTTTTGTTACAGGTCTGAACCTAAGCCTCTTTTAGGTTTGTTGTCTCGATTTGGTTTTAATTATTCTTTGAACACAACAAATTAATGCTTTTCTATAACTGATATTGACGATGGAAAACAGTTGGATGCTTGTTTGTGTTGTTTACAGGAGTTACTGTGCGTCAAGTTTATAGAAATAGTTTACACTTATATTTTCCCCTTCAAAATACAGTATTTTGACCGTTTCTGCACTTAAGCCTTTCAGAATCAAGTGCAGAAAGGTTATAGTATACCGGTATAACAATTTAATTTAACTGTGGTTTGCCAGACTAATGCAAGATAATTGGTGTATTTATGGGACTTAAATACATATATCGAAATTTTTAACGTACAAATTACTCCTAAAAACACATACCCAACTATATCAGTCATATTCAGGACCGATAACTCTGTCGATAGATATTATCGGGTATACAATATTGTTAAAACCAGACCAATCGCATTAATTTATACGTCTCTGTTGGAATGTATACAATAACTCTTTTTTTACACAATTTTACACAATTTAAACTTTATATCGATTCATTGCCTGGATTTAGCTTTAAATATTGAATTAAAAAATAAATAACAATAAAATCATATTCAATGATCGAAATTTATTTAAATTAAAATTTGAATCAGAATATTTCTTTGAAATAATTATAGAAACATATAAATATTTGAATGCCTTTTAAGCAAAAAATATTTTTTTAAAGAATTTTTCATAATATTCATATTTTCCTAAAGTTTATTATGAAACATACTTCTTCTGATTTGACACGGAAAGGAGAAGATATTTATTTGTACATTTATGAAAACTTTTGTATATCACAAAATTTAAACTCTGGTAACACATGTATACACACTGACAGGATGTTAAATGTCACCTGGTTGCTTTTGGTTTGCATGTCTACCTGACAATATATTATGATGTAACATTATAACCCAAGTTAGATTTCACCTGTTCGGTCAAGGAATGAAATTTTAAAGGTATAGAATATTTATCTATTATAATTGGACATTGTTTTTTTTCTCTTAGGATGAAAACATTTTTTTTTTCTAAAAGGAATGTATAAATATATTTCTAAAGAAAGATAAAATATACAGAAAACTTGAAAAACACCTTCAAAAAAAGAAGAGATTTTTTTTTATTATAGATATTGTAAACTATTTTCTGGTAACAGTATCTCCTGGATGAATATCTGTCGAAATAAATGTTCCCGTGTCACACTTAAAATATTTTTTTTTTATTAAGAAATTTTGAAATCAATGATATCGAAATATCACTAAAGGAAAATAACAGAAACATCAGAGATTTATTATGAAAAATTAAATATAATCTAGGAAAGTCTTACTATAGAAATCATTGATTTGATGCAACATTTCCATATGATACATCAGCCGCCATTTTGAAAAATCTCGGAAAATTACCTTTTTTAACTCGATGTTTGACCGAATTTGCCCTGAAATTAAACTGTTTTAAGTAGTATTCTTCGCCAGCTATATGTTTGAATATACTTAATCGATTTGCAAAGTTTGTGTTTTATTTACAGAATTTCATTATTTGTTGTAAAAGTAGACATGGGAATCAGTAAATTAGCATTGAGTCAACGGAGAAATGACGAGAAAAAGTGCATGTTTTACGATTCCGATTTGACCGAATTTAATCAAAAATTAAACTGTTAGGACCAACATTGTTTGATAGAAATATGTTTGAATATAAAGGATTGATTTGCAAAAGTAAGAAAACGGATCAGGTTTATGAGAAAATTAAACTTTATTGAAGCATATATGCATTTTATATGGGGAAATATAATACAAAATGGCGGCTATTATACGTCACAAAAGTCACGTGATGTCTAACTTAGTTGGATATGACCTCCTTAACATGGAAAACAAATAGTTGAGGTTTTTGTTTAGCCAAAATAGAAGGAAAATATTACAACGCAATAAGTTATCACTGACTGGTCTCATCCTTAAAATCAAAGATTGTTATAAACAACACTGCCATGTAAAAATAACCACAGCTTAATAACAAGTAGAACGACGGCATACAATTACTGAATTTGATCTCAAATTCCACAGCCTCTTGGATGATACGTGAATAAACTCATCATAGATACCAGGATCAAATTTTTATATTTAAGCCAGACGCGCGTTTCGTCTAAAAAAGACTCATCAGTGACGATCGAATCAAAAAATGTATAAAAGGCCAAAATAGGGTACAAAGTTGAAGAGCATTACAACGTGTACAATTTACTGCTTTATATTTATTCATTATGTAATTCACCAAAACCATGTTAGAAGCTTGAACTTTGACAATTTTGGCTGTTGAAGTCTTCTAGTGCGTATGCTATGTTTTGTTTTCAAAACATGTGTATTTGTGAATGAAAACGGGGAATGTGCAAATAAACTTATAATAGATACCATGATTAAATTAGAGACAACATACGACTAAAGAGCAGAAAACAGTCCAGTCCTCCAATGTTTCATCAACGCAGCTAATAAATTCGGTGAGCTTCAGCTGTCCCCTAAATAATAATGTATACTAGTTCAGGAAAATGGACGCCAATTCGAGCCTACATGTGAACGACAAAGCTTATAAAAATTTAGGTCTTTCATCACTAAATAGGGTTTCCTACAACTTCATTGTGAATATAAAATCTGCATGATGCCTATTCGTATTCGTTTGCTCTGGTTAGTCTGTACCTACAAATGTAAGCCTTGTTTTTTTCTTTTGGGTTTTGCTGTTTCGATTTGGTTTTAAATAACCTTTGAACACGACAAATTAATGATTTTCTACCTGATATTGACGATGAAAAACAGTTGGATATTTGTTCGAATTGTTCACAGGATCAGAGTGACTATGACTGTTCTTTTTCAGTTTGTGTCGAACTAGTTAAAACACTCCATTCAAAATACAGAATTTTGACCCCTTTTGCACTTTTTGCCTTTCAGTCTCAAGTACAGAAAGGTAATTGTATATATATATATTTCAATTTATTTTTACTGTTTTTGCCAGACTAATGAAGGATAATTGGCGTATTTATGGGACTTAAATACATTTATCGAAATTTTGAACGCACACATTACTCCTAAAAACACCTCCTTAACATGGAAAACAAATAGTGGAGGTTTTTGTTTAGCCAAAATAGAAGGAAAATATTACAACGCAATAAGTTATCACTGACTGGTCTCATCCTTAAAATCAAAGATTGTAATAAACAATTCTGCAATGTAAAAATAACTACAGCTTAATAACAAGTAGAACGACGGCATACAATTACTGAATTTGATCTCAAATTCCACAGCCTCTTGGGTGATACGTGAATAAACTCATCATAGATACCAGGATCAAATTTTTATATTTACGCCAGACGCGCGTATCGTCTTAAAAAAACTCATCAGTGACGCTCGAATAAAAAAAATGTTTAAAAGGCCAAAATAGAGTACAAAGTTGAAGAGCATTACAACGTGTACAATTTATTGCTTTATATTTATTTATTATGTAATTTACCAAAACCATGTTAGAAGCTTGAACTTGGACAATTGTGGCTGTTGAAGTCTTCCAGTGCGTATCATATGTTTTGTTTTCAAGACATGTGTATTTGTGAATGAAAACGGGGAATGTGCAAATAAACTTATAATAGATACCATGATTAAATTAGAGACAACAACACGACTAAAGAGTAGAAAACAGCCCAAGTCCTCCAACGTTTCATCAACGCAGCTAATAAATTCGGCGAGCTTCAGCTGTCCCCTAAACAATAATGTATACTAGTTCAGCAAGGAAAATATTACAACGCAATAAGTTATCACTGACTGGTCTCATCCTTAAAATCAAAGATTGTAATAAACAACACTGCCATGTAAAAATAACTACAGCTTAATAACAAGTAGAACGACGGCATACAATTACTGAATTTGATCTCAAATTCCACAGCCTCTTGGGTGATACGTGAATAAACTCATCATAGATACCAGGATCAAATTTTTATATTTACGCCAGACGCGCGTATCGTCTAAAAAAAACACGCCATATTCGAGCCTACATGTGAACGACAAAGCTTATAAAAATTTAGGTCTTTCATAACTAAATAGGGTTTCCTACAACTTCATTGTGAATATAAAATCTGCATGATGCCTGTTCGTATTCGTTTGCTCTGGTTAGTCTGTACCTACAAATGTAAGCCTTGTTTTTTTCTTTTGGGTTTTGGTTTTAAATAACCTTTGAACACGACAAATTAATGATTTTCTACCTGATATTGACGATGAAAAACAGTTGGATATTTGTTCGAATTGTTCACAGGATCAGAGTGACTATGACTGTTCTTTTTCAGATTGTGTCGAACTAGTTAACACTCTCCATTCAAAATACAGAATTTTGACCCCTTTTGCACTTTTAGCCTTTCAGTATCAAGTACAAAAAGGTAATTGTATATATATATATTTCAATTTATTTTTACTGTTTTTGCCAGACTAATGAAGGATAATTGGCGTATTTATGGGACTTAAATATATTTATCGAAATTTTAAACGTACAAATTACTCCTAAAAACACCTCCTTAACATGGAAAACAAATAGTTGAGGTTTTTGTTTAGCCAAAATAGAAGGAAAATATTACAACACAATAAGTTATCACTGACTGGTCTCATCCTTAAAATCAAAGATTGTAATAAACAATACTGCCATGTAAAAATAACCACAGCTTAATAACAAGTAGAACGACGGCATACAATTACTGAATTTCATCTCAAATTCCACAGCCTCTTGGATGATACGTGAACAAACTCATCATAGATACCAGGATTAATTTTTTATATTTACGCCAGACGCACATATCGTCTAAAAAAGACTCATCAGTGACGATCGAATCAAAAAATGTTTAAAAGGCCAAAATAGAGTACAAAGTTGAAGAGCATTACAACGTGTACAATTTACTGCTTTCTATTTATTTATTATGTAATTCACCAAAACCATGTTAGAAGCTTGAACTTTGACAATTTTGGCTGTTGAAGTCTTCTAGTGCGTATGCTATGTTTTGTTTTGTCCCCTAAACAATAGTGTTTACTAGTTCAGCAAAATTGACACCATATTCGAGCCTACATGTGAACGACAAAGCTTATAAAAATTTAGGTCTTTCATAACTAAATCATGTTTCCTACAACTTCATTATGAATAAAAAAAATCTACATGATGCATGTTCGTATTCGTTTGCTCTGGTTAGTCTATACCTACAAATGTAAGCCTTGTTTTTTTCTTTTGGATTTTCTTGTCAGTTCGATTTGGTTTTAAATAATCTTTGAACACGACAAATTCATGATTTCCTACCTGATATTTAAGATGAAAAACAGTTGGATATTTGTTCGAATTGTTCACAGGATCAGAGTGACTATGACTGTTCTTTTCAGTTTGTGTCGAACTAGTTAACACTATCCATTCAAAATAAAGAATTTTTACCGCTTTTGCACTTTTAGTCTTTCAGTCTCAAGTACAAAAAGGTAATATTATATTTCAATTTATTTTTACTGTTTCTCCAGACTAATGCAAGATAATTGGTGTATTTATGGGATTTGAATAAATGTATCGAAATTTTTAACACACAAATTACTCCTTAACACACCTCCTATACGTACTTTACATGCAAAACAAATAGTTGGGGAAGTTGAGTATTACAGCACACTAAGTATTCACTGGGCTCATCCTTTAAATCTAAGATTTCTATACTGCCATGTAAAAATAACCACAACCTAATAACAAGTATAGAACGACAGCTTACAATTTCTGAATTTCATCTTAAGTTCCACTGCCTCTTGAATGCAATACAATAAAATACAAATAGTTTATTTACGTCTCATTATTTTAATATTACAATACATAACATAATAATAATAAATATCACTGTACAGCTAGATTTTTAAAAAAATCCTTAAAATATTTATATTTACAGTTTAGACAAAATGTTTAACGATATAAAAAAAAAGACGTCTTCTATCTAAAATAAATTTGCAGATTTTGGCACTATAAATAATAATACTATCACAGTTACTGGCTAGAACAATAGACAATTTATCCAGATTAGAAAAAGTTTGAGTGTTCTGACAAAATAATTTTAGAAAGTTCATTTCGCAGATCATCGTACAACGGACACTCTAACAAGACATGTTTCTCAGTTTCAACAATGTTTTTACAGGTTTCGCAAGTCCGTTGTTGCACGGGTAACCTCTGAAATCGTCCAGTGTCTAGGCGTATCGGTGCAACACCACACCAAAATTGCGCGTATGCTCTCTATACGGTGGAACTATAACTTTGTGCATGTATTCCTCGGTGTGAAATGACGTTTTAAAAGTTCTATATGTCCTCAACTTATTTCCACCGTTACCATTCCTTTGAGATAAAGTTTTATTGAGATTGTTTGACCATTCATCGTACAATTTAGATAAAAGTTTGTAACTACATGTACATGTAAAAAAAAAATGAAATTCTTTATCTATTTATCTTTTTTGCGTAATTCACAAAACACCCTCTTAGAACTTTAAACTTGGATATTTTGGACTGTTTAAGTCTTCTAGTACGTAGTGAGTACAAAGTGTTTGTGAGTGTTTGCTGCCTGTTTCAATACGGTTACTCGTGTTGCTCTGTGGTCTTTAGGTTTTGCTTTTTCGATTTTAAGTTCGTTCATAACACAGAAAACCAAAGACAGCGCAACATAATTAACATTGAAAAAACTAATGACTCAACAACATAAAAGGCAACACTTAGAAAACTCATGACTGTGCATCATAAGCAACACTCAGAAATCATATGACTCCCCAACACAAGCAACCGTCAGAAAACTAATGATTTTGCAACATAAGCAACCCTCAGTAAACATATGGCTGCGTAATATAAGCAAAACCGTCAGAAAACAATTGTCTTCGAAACATAAACAACACTCCAAAATGGTTTGTAACAATACATGCTTAGTAAATATACTCTTTTTATTGTTTTTTTGCGAGATTTGTCGTTAACTCGCTGATATTTCGGCGCTACCTTGCCTTTAATAAAACTGCGTCTACCAACGACATGTACCCGTGGAATTTCCTAAGCATTCCATTGTAAGAGGTATGCGCAACCTAATAGATATAAAAATATTTGACACAGAAAAACAAAGTAGGACATTAAATTAATTATCTCGTGCAAAGTTTCAGGGGCGTTTCGAAGAAAACAATATTTTTCAAATTAAAACAAATCTTTTTGACAAAAGAAAAACATAAATGATGATGAAAACAACACAAACGCAATATATTTAAATTAAACAACTAATGCATTTATAATATCATAATTTGGAGTGACTATCTTACAAGCATCAGACGCCTACTGGATGAACAAAGCATATGCATTTAAGTAAGAAACTTCTTAGAACTTATGTTAACAGTGCTTTAATTATGCCATTAACAAACCTACGTTGATGTAATTATAAGCAGAATGTATGTTTAGAAATAAACAATAAAACAAACAAACATATAAATAGGGGTTATTGCTTTCAAAAATTACTTCGAACACATTTTTATCATTAGGGGTATACATAATACGGTTCGGAACGAAGTCAATGCTCTGGAAAACGTTTCCGGTGTAAATCCGGTAATTAACCGCACATAATTGTCTGGGTCAAAAATAATTTATAATTGAGAATTTACACTGGATCATCTTGTGATGACATAAACATTAATGCGTTGGCAATTTTATTACATTTAAATAATGTTATTTAAGTTCAAATAGTTCTGTTATAGTAGTTACACGTTCTGTTCGTTTTGCTAAGTGGTTAAAAGCGGCTGGATTTAGACATAGCTCATCTGAAATCGTTTTAATTGCTTCATTTTTACCAATCTTTAACTATCATATTTCATTATCATTTATTGATCAAAGTTAAATGACACATTAACGTGCAAAATGACGTCAAGTACCGAATATACGATTTGCATATAACCGACATTTGACTCACGTGCTATGATTTTTTCAACAGGTTACCGTCCTCGGTATTTTATTTTATCAACAATTGCGATAGATATTAGTTTTATTTATAGTCCATATCAATAATCTTATCATTGATACCAGGCTTGACATTTTGTGTTTCGTCTTCAAAAGACTAATCAATGGCGCCCGAATCAAGGTGCGGAAATTCTCCTAGATTTCCTTAAATGTTGGGACTATTATTTCAAGATAAAAAGAGATTTATGTTGGAGGAGGAATATGCAAGTAATCGAAATAGAACGATTTTTGTCGTGATTTTCTGACATAGTGATTTAATTTACGCCTTGAAATCATTTTAAAGAATTCTGAATAATAGCGAAATACAAATATTAATACCAATATAAATTTCAAAAGGGTGTTTTGCTTAAAGTTTGAACTTCGTCACAAAAAGTATCAATTTTTGGGAAAGTGTAGTAAGATAAGAACTTCCAACATTTCAAATGAAATTTAAACTTGACAAAAATTAAGTTCATTGCTTTCAAAGTCATTAAATATGCATTTTACAGTGTTTCGTTTTCCTTTTTGTAATGTAAAAATCAAAATTACTGTCATTTGAGACGCCATTGCGTAATAAAATAATCGTTTTTTTGTCCTCTTAAAGTCGTTTAAATGAATTATTTCATAAATTTGTGATAACGTTTTCAAATTGACATTATGTTTTTGAGCGTAGGAAATGAAATATTGAAACTATGTCATACTTTTATTTCTGAATTCGAAAAAAAGTATGATTTGAAGCACTATTTTTGACTTGTCTATAATAATCTTCATGTATCAAGTGTGGCTTGGCGTAACTTTAATTTCATTTCAAGACTTAGAGTCATTAATCGCAAAATTTATTGTCATTTTAGTACTAAAAACAATTAAAACGTGAGGCTTTTTTTAACGACATAACACATGTTTTATACTTGGAGGATTTAGGAAGATACAGGAGAGTATGTTATGGGCCCATAAAAACATTTAAAAGCATGGCGGCGATAAAGCTTCCTATACCGTGATCTCCTGTAAGAATGCCAAAACAATGTGTGAAAAAAAATGTAATAGTCGGTTCTTTACAGACATACTGTTCTTACATACGACGTTTTATTTTTTTCCCAGTCATTTTTATCAGTCTTACTTATTCAGCTTTTTCTAGTTTATAACTAAGAACTGCAGTTTAACCCCTGTTTCATTCCAATGTTAGTTGGCGAATAAGATTCTATAAATAAAACTAGATATCCCAAGAAGCATACACACTCACATTTTAGTTCGAATCCGTTTTGTGGTTTCAGAGGATATTTTTGATGAAGATAACTCCGAAGGTGTGAGCTAAAAATGATAACTAAAACCAAAAAGAAAAACTTGGTGCAGACAACAAAAGCAACCAAAGACTCGCCTACCTACTTTGGGTTATGCCATTTTTAAAAATAATTGCAGTATTTAATAATTGATTATTTATTGGTGTTAAATGCCACTTTCGGCACTCTATGCTGTATTGGAGAAATTATGCTTAATTGGCGGAGAAGTCAGATTGAGAGGAACGAAGACAACCACCAGCCTTAAGCAAGTAAACTGGCAATCCCGCGGTCAATTAAGTTTAAATCGAACACACCTGACACGTGCGGGTTTCGAATGTGTTAAATGAAATGCTTATCCAATATAACTATTATTATTTTTATGTTGAGCGAAATTTGGATCTCCCGCCATTCCTTATAATTAATTTTAGTTGCTCTTTATTTACACTTATTTTCATTTTGACATAATGTTGCTTAAGTATATCTTGCATAAAGCATTAAATAAACATTAGTAAAACAACAGCATTCAATTAAACACATAATTAAACATGACACTCTGCATATCTGTAAATATTTTTATTCGACAATAATTGATAAACAATGCCAAGGTAAATCAACAAGTGCAAACAACAGATTTATCACTTATTCAAAACAACAATTTTGACTTTTTGTCTTTTTAAAACAATAACAATTAATGAGCATTTTAATTTTACTACTATCTGTTTAATCCCGCAATAGTTTTTGTGCCTGTCCCAAGTAAGCCAGGAATAGTTCAGTGGTTGTCGTTAGTCCAGAGTGCCGTTAGTTCCATGTTTGGCATATTTGTTTTTTCGTAATTGTCTTCTTCATGTTGTTGTAATCAGGCCGTTAGTTTTCTGAATTTATTTGTTTCACATTTCATGTCGGGTCCATTTTTAGCTTTTAGTGGATAGTTGTCTCATTGGCAATCAAACCTCGTCACCTTACATTTATATGTATGGGTGTTGTGTACAAATAATATAGCTTATTAATAAGTTTACTAATCTTATAGATGGTTTAATTTAGCTCCGGAAAATATACATAGGTGCTTGAAGAATTGTTTTTATTACTAGTATTTACTGTATAACTGATAAAGAATTAAAAAACATAAATACTTGTAGACTTTCTAAAACGATAGCAATACAGCATTTCAATTTTACAGCTAGTCGTTTGGGGTGTGTACAAAAAAATATAAATTAAGTTTGCTGATTTGGTAAATGGTCCATACAATTCCTTTTTTCATTGTTTACGTACAATCTATTTAAATAAATCGGCCAATTAAATAAGGAAAATGTTTAAACGGTGCTTGAAAACATTTTTGTGTCTGTTTAATGTATAACTTATCAAGAATTCATTGCTCTTGTATCGAAGGAGAATGTACAACTAACCTTTCACCTTCGTAATAATACATAAAAAGAATAAAACTCCGAAACAGTGGTGACATTGCTTCGCTGAACGACCATTATCAATGTATCGGACAATGTTTCGGAGTTTGAAAAATACTGAACAGTAAAACAGAGCACACCAACTACAATTACCCGTATCCTTCTGAAAGAATAGACTTCCAATGAAGACCAATATAAATGTTTAAGTACAGAACAATGTCTGAACAACACATGGCTCAGACACCAAATATGGTAGAGGTTTTACCAGTGCCACACAAACCTCTCCCACTTGCTTGTACATGTCTATATATATACACATATAAACTATAGGTTGCAAAACTAAACACACAATAAAACAAATGTTCAATGCTGCAAATAACAGTATGCCCACTATTGTGAACAAAGAAATGAAAAAAACGGTACGCATTTTGGTAAGCAGGTCCAAATAATCTCTTTAGCTATAAGGTCTCTGCAGCTGTTTGTTGAACACAGTGGCTTAGTGGAGAAACAATCTTTCCATTTTCAAGTCTTACATAAAAGTCAACATATATAACTGTGTATTCATAGTTTGATAAGACGATCATTGCGTATTATAACACTGTGTGGTGAAGTATACTATATTCAATTCATTGGAGGTGTGCCTACATTGGCATAATTTATCTCAATACAGATACAGATACATAAAAATACCGATAGCTTAAATTCATCAAAAGAAATACAACGTTTTAACGTTTGGTAATTACTGATTTAACATCCATATTGAAAACGTATTCCTACCATTGGGATTCATGTGGATACAAAGAGTGCACCGGCAAGCGAATTTGGAAAGTATTATCAAAAAGCTTTTATGACATTTTCTAAACATCACTTGTGTCAGACCATTGTTTAAATATAACGTTGACATTTAGCAGATGCTACAGTCATCTTTTTCAAAAGTCTGGCAACATAATATTGCGTTCTTAACGTAATGTAAACTGATAAGATATAAAAAGCAATGATGTCTGGTTAGAAAATAGCTTAGACAAAATATCTGGCTATAACATTACTAAAACGACACTGCTATTTTGTCTCAAGAGTATAATATACATCATGTTAGCTGTGAAAGCTATTAGCTTTGTCAGTTTCGGTACAATTAAGGACAATCACTGATGCTTCCGAGAAAAACACAATTGATCATATCCAAAATCATAATCGTATTTCATTTATCATCCCAATGAGAAACGATTTCTTCATCTCACACTAATTGAATTATAAAAGAGAACAGATTTTTCAAGTCGTGTTCATTTTCTTTGAATCGATGATTTTGCGTCCAAACGAACGGTTATGAATGATATAGAGGTTAAGGGTTCCGAATGTTGATATTGATTAAGCTATTATCAATGATTTGCAGGGTATTCCGAGATCATCTGTTTTTTTGGCATTGATTGATTTTGTATAATTTTCTTGGTTTTTAGAAACATGTTATCATAGAAAATGGGATTGCGTTTATGAACTAATCAATGATATAAGCATTAGCTCTGGAAAATTTGTCATTTTATTGGATAAGCTAACCTAAGCGGTCTTTTTAATAGCCGCTTACAGCAATGTATTGTTACTTATAACTGATGGTCAATTACAGATGATTCATTATTAATTTAAAATTGAAATTGCGAAGCTATGTACATTAAATCGACGTTTTAGACTTAAAATAGATATATCTTTTGGTTAAAACTAATATTTATATGGTAAAATACATATGCATTTGTAACTATTATAGTTCGGATCGATCATGAGTAATTGTTTTTGGGATATTTGTAACCAATCGTCCATACGATTCCTTTGTCAATAGTGAAAGGAAAAGATTGAATATTGAACTCTCTTTATCTAATAAAAATGAATGGAAATGAAATATAAGATATGAAGTGACTGTCTTCAATAGAGATGTTGATCTTCATTTAATAACCAACGTTGTAGAATAAACTTTTCTTTTTAAAGATTCATTCATGAAATAGTTCTAAACTTTATCTGAACTCAGGCAAAAAAGTGGCCAGTGAAATTTTCTCCAAATTATGTCTTATCCACAGTCACCTTTCAAACACCATTAAGACATTTTTATAAATTTTATTTGATACAACATTATCTATCAAGACATATTCACGATTGAAATCTGAGTTTATAAAATCGGCTGATTTTCCCAAATGTTACGGTACGCATATAACTGCCGGGAGCGCTTGGTTGACGGTATGACCTCTCCGGACTATTCTAAATCCGTTTACGAACATAAAAGACTGTGTTCAGACAATGATAACACATTTCAGATCTTTGGGGGTAGTAATCCTACTTTAACACTTTTTTGTGTCGTAGCACTGTCTGATACCTCAAACGGGAGAAATAGTTTGGCAATGTGTGAACGCCTCATTACGTACGCAAATATCATAATTTATTTAAAGGAACACCATGAATACATCATCTTAAATATAATTATTACATCATATATGCATGCTAGGTAAAAGATCATACGGAGGTTGTAACGCTTAAAAATCGTTTGTGTCAAATGAAAGCAAGTAATATATTATTAAGAAGCCGCTTAATGCGAAAACAATATACATAAATCGTGATGAGCTTTTAAAACCTCGTCATAAATGCAGGTTTCCGGATAAAAACTACTTTCAAGCGATCGTTAGGGACAAAAAAGCATGAGTAAAAGCAAGCTGCAGAAAATAATGGTTATACAGCAATTAAACATACACGATACCAGTACACATACAGAACCAATGAATCAGAAAACTCCGTCAACAGTTACTGTTTAAAACATTCACTACATTTAATTTTTAAAGATCCTTGTCTCGAATGCTTGCCTTTCTGGTCTTATTTTCATACAAATGTCGAACAGAATTATGGTACTCGGACTCAAAAATCCAGAAACCCATATCGGATTTGGTGTTTCAAGCCAGACAGACAGACAGACAATTTTATTCTTTAAAACCACTGTATACACATTGGTACAAAGAATGAAATAATAATACATAGTATACAAAATAAATTGTGCACATGACAAGATAGGAATGTTACAATTACTTTGCATATAATTAAATATATATATATATATACAAGAAGTTATCATAATAGAAAAACAAATAGACAAAGGCTAACCAGGAAGACCTGCTACTGAATTTATAACCTTAATAAATTTGCATATATTTTTTAACTTATTTCTATGTGTTGTTTGTAATAATTTACAAAATTTAATTATATTTACTCTGCTACAATAACAGTTATCTAAAAACAGTTTTCTTGAGTCGTCTAGGGATTTACAATTCAAAAGAAAGTGAAATTCATCACCTAATTCTTGACATTGACATAAATTACAATATCTCATTTCTCTATCTAAACCTATCCATCTTCCAGTTTCAATTGGTAATCTATGATTCCCAGTCCTAAATCTACAAAATGTAACTCTATCTCTATCTGGTAATATATCTAAATATTTTTCGAATTCAAACTTATCCTTATATAATCTATATGATAAACCTTTTGACGAATTACATATATTTGAACGCCAGTTCTGTTGAAATTGATCAAATAGCTTCTGTTTTAAACTATTACTCAGCCATTTTGTGCTAAAGCCAGTTTGTGCTAACCATATATTACTGTAACCACATGTATCAAGAATATTTTTGATAAACATAACCCATTCAGACTTACAATTATTCTGTGAATATTTTAAAAACATAAAGTTATACAAAATATGTGACAACTTATTTTCTTTGCCGTGGACAATTCTACACCAATAATTTACCATACGTAGTTTAACATAGACTACCATGGGATACACACCAAGTTCACCATATACCATAAAGTTTGGAGTTGACTTTTTCAAGTTCAGTAGTAGCTTGCAAAATTTCAAATGTACTCTCTCTATAATATCTATATTACTGAACCCCCAGATTTCACACCCATAAAGTAAAATCGGCTTCACTATCTTATCGAACAAATCATACTGACATCTCACCGAAAGGTTATGAACTCTCCCCTTCTTAAGTACATCGTACATGGCACGGTATGCCTTAGTAACTAATATCTTTTTAGTATTTGCAAAGCTACCTGTCCTTGAAAAAGTCAATCCCAAGTATGGTATTTCTTTGACAACATCTAACTCAATATTATCAAAATAAAAATGAGGATTGTGAGATAAACGTCCTCCAGAAAAAATAATAATTTTCGTTTTACTAGAATTTACACTTAGTTTCCAAAGTTTACAATATTCACTAAATGTATTAAGTTGAGATTGAAGAGATTCAGCTGATTCAGCAAATAGAACTGTATCATCTGCATATAATAAAGCAAACAGTTTAATATAAATATTCATCTCATTCTCAATTTCTTCAGATATACTACTAAGTCCCAAAACATCATGTATTTGTAAAAAAGATTCCAAATCATTCAAATATAAGGAGAATAAAAAAGGCGAAAGATTTTCTCCTTGTCTTACACCAATATCACAAGGGAAATAGTCTGATGATTGTCCATTATATACAATTCTTGATTTAATACTACTATACATATTGAATATAACATTATAAATTTTACCGTTAATTTCGTTTCCAAGCAATTTCTGAAACAATCCATTTCTCCACACACTATCAAATGCTTTAGCAAAGTCTATAAAGGCACAATACATTTTTTTCTTTTTACTTTTCATTAAACTAAATAACATGTAAATAACAAATAAATTATCTGTAGTACTGTATCCATTCCTAAACCCTGACTGATTTTCACAAATAATCTGATAATCATCAGAAAATTTGTTTAATCTTTTGTTCAAAACAGAGGTAAATAATTTGCCAAAGCAGCTAATAATAGTGATAGGCCGAAAGTTTTTGGGATCCAATTTGTCACCCTTGTTTTTATAAACTGGTATAATATTTCCCAATAACCAAATCTCGGGAATAATGCCACTGTCAAATATAATATTAAACAGCTTTACTAATATACTAGATAAAATATGGAACGAATGCTTTAAATACTCATTTATAATGATATCGTCACCAGAGGCTTTATTATTTTTCAGATTTTTAACTGCTTTTTCAATTTCATCTACACTTATGGGTACATTTAATGACATTTTTAATCTATCCATATCATTTTTGTTGTTTACATTTTCACCATCTTCATTTGCGCTACCAGCATTTAATGTTTTAAAATAATCTAACAATATGTTCATAGGTATATCAGGGCTTTTCTGTTTTTTTCCACTATTCAAAATTTTCCAATATTCTTTTGGGTTAGTGGATTTCAAATTATTTATTTTATTTCTAATTTTTTTTCTATGTTTTCTCATACTTTTATCCATAGTCCTCTTATATTTTTTCTCTAACGATTTAGTTTCGGCCTCCTGAAGTTGAGATCGATTTCTTCTCAACTTTCTTTTTGATGATTTATATGTTTTCCTGGCTTCTTTACAATCATCGTCAAACCACGGTTTGGATGCCTTCTTATATTTTTGTAAATTTGGATTAAGTTTTTGCTGGGTATATGTGCCAAAGGTACTTTTAGCTGCATCGGTTAGTAAATTACTTATACTCTCAACTGCGGTATTTATGGTTGTTTCATTTATTGTTGCATTGTCAACCATATTTACTAGTTGAGTCAGTATTTCGTTTACTTTTTCTCCGTCTATATTATCAATAAAGTCTGCAGTTTTAGTACTCTCCCAGTCTTTAATCTTTTCATGCGATGGTTCATCTACAACCACTTTATTTTCAACTACTTCGGCTTTAACAGTTAATGATAACGGATTATGTATATCCGAAAATAAAGTATTCGTTTCTAATACAGAGAAATTTTCTATAAGTTTGAGAAAACATGGGGAACATATATTATAATCAACAACACTAGCATTTTTACAAGTAAAGTGTCCACTGTTGTCACCAATTCTACCATTAACAATAAGCATATTGTTGTATTTACAAAAATCTAATAAATAGTTACCGAAATTGTTCTTTTTAACATCCATACTTTTTCTCTGGATTGGTAAACATAAATTATGTAATGTATTAATACAGGTATTTTCAATATCTAACATCCCCGAGAATTCATCGTATTCAAGGTCAATAAAATCTGGATCTCTGCTTGTTCTAGAATTGAAATCTCCCATAAGACAAATGTAATTATAATGCGAACAAAAGTTCAAAAACTCATTTTCCATTTCGTTATAGGGGTCCCCAATACAATACGATGAGTTTTCAGGAGGAATGTATACAATTCCAAATAAAACATTTTGATTTAGACGAAATATTTCTTTATCAACTGTGAACCACATGATATATTTACTATCTGTATCAACCATATTTATCTTATCTGCTAAATGTGTCCTAAAACATAATACTATTCCCCCCGATTTTACCCTTCGCAAAGTAAATCTATTTTTCATCTTAATTTCAAAATTTGGTATATCAATTTCGTCTAAATCATCCGTTTTTGACTCTACAAAACAAAGAATATCATAATTATTAATAAGATCTAAAAACTCAGGATATTGAACACGTCTACTTAAGCCACACACATTTAATGTAAGTATTTTTAAAATAGTTTTATTAATCACATGATTATTTGTATTGTTAAAAGTTGATTGAGCTGGAATGTTATTTTCTCTTCCAAGGTTGACCTAACTATGTCCGTCCCTGTCTGGAGTAGAACTCACTCTTGATCGTTTCTTCGGTCTGATAGGTGTCTGGTGGGGCTCTTCACGAGGCGCTTCGTCGTTGGAAACTGTCACTAACTCGTCATTAACATATAGTTTGTCACGGATGAGAACAACTTTTGAGTTGTTTTTTCGTTCGGCCTTCATAATCGGATAAAGTTTCCGTCTTTTTTCTTCAATTTCAGCTGGAAATTGCTGGTTCACTCCATAGTGTGTACCTTTAAGGTTTTTACCGGCACGTTTTATCATATCTAAATCGGAAAAGTACAGAAACCGTGCTATAATTGGTCTCGGTTTGTTCCGGTAACTCTTCCCAAAACGATGAACATTGCCAAATTCTAGTCTATGTTCAATTCTCATGTTCTGATATATGAATCGGCGGAGTTTGTCTTTACAGTCTTCATCTCGATGTTCCTCAATTCCAGAGAATATAAGATTGTATTTCATCGAACGGCATTGTATATCAATCAATTTGTCGTTCAATATACACTTATCTTCCTCTAAATTGTCTATTTTCTCTTTCATATTCTCTTGTCTGTTTTCAAAATCAGTCCTCTCCCTCTGTAAATGTTCTATATCTGAAGCTAATTAAGCAGAACAAAGATTTTGTACCACAAATACTGACACTACTGAGTAAGATTTTGTACCGCAGGTTCTGACACTACTGAGTAAGGTTTTGTACCACAAGTTCTGACACTACTGAGTAAGGTTTTGTACCACAAGTTCTGACGCTACTGAGTAAGTTTTTGTACCACAAGTACTGACACTACTGAGTAAGATTTTGTACCACAAGTTCTGACACTACTGAGTAAGGTTTTGTACCACAAGTTCTGACACTACTGAGGAAGGTTTTGTACCATAAGTTCTGACGCTACTGAATAAGATTTTGTACCACAAGTTCTGACGCTACTGAGTAAGTCTTTGTACCACAAGTACTGACACTACTGAGTAAGGTTTTGTACCACAAGTTCTGACGCTACTAAGTAAGGTTTTGTACCACAAATTCTGACACTACTGAGTACGGTTTTATACCACAAGTTCTGACACTACTGAGTAAGGTTTTGTACCACAAGTTCTGACACTACTGAGTAAGGTTTTGTACCACAAGTTTTGACACTACTGAGTACGGTTAATAACGCAAATATCTTGATTTCAATTATTCATTAAGTTTTGTATGTATATGTCCGTCTGTCATTCATTAAGGTTGTGGTGTACTAGTAGATAAAAAAAGGAAACGTACATCCAAGGCCAAATCATTATATTAAAAATGCATAGAAATAATGGAATACTTGAAGTTCAATTATACATAAATTAAGACTGATTTGTGCATCAGAAAAGTATATAATTTAACATGAAAATAGATATAGTATACTATATAGGCATATTTAAATTGAAAGATAAAAAATAATGTCATACAATTGTGAAACTTCTAAGTCAATTAGACAAAATGATCTTTCTGTTTTAAAATGAATTATTTATAAGGAAACATTTATTTTTATTTTGATGCAAGAAATTGTTTTTTAAAATCTCAGAATATGATAAAGATTCTTTGATAGAAAGTCATTGAATTTTCATTTCAATATAGTGAAGTATTTTTAAGATGCTTGGGTAGTAATTTTAATGGAGAGATCATAATATTATCAATAAAACATCTTCATTCTGTACATTTATTGTCAAAGGGTAGCCTGTTTAAATCTAACCAACTTTACACAGTTCTCAAACGGGATTTTACTTTGGAAGTATATTTATATTCGGTTATATCTATATTAGCAGGGTTGATATTTTTTCTTCGGTACAACCTCAATTTACTCAATTTCTTTGTAATATATATACTAGTAGTAACATGGATATCGTTTTTGGGTGCCTTTACAGTTTGCTGTTCGGTGTGAACAATTAAATAATCCGTGTTGAAGACAGTACTTTGGTCTATGATGGTTTACTTTTACGAATTGTGACTTACATGGAGAGTTTTCTTATTGGCACTCATACCACATCGTCTTATATTAATCTGCTCATTATTAGTCAATGATATGTTCTAATTATTCAAGCATTTTATTTTGCAATGACTACAATGGTGATAAATTTTAATGTATACAGCCTCCTCCATTAATAACTGCTGTTTCCTTTGAATCAGAAATAAGAAATAAGATAAAACCAAAGGTTTGCGTTATAACGCAAAAAGGTTTGCGTTATTTCGCAAAAAGGTTTGCGTTATTTCGCAAAAAGGTTTGCGTTATTTCGCAAAAAGGTTTGCGTTGTAACGCAAAATGTTTGCGTTGTATCACAAATGTTTGCGTTATAACGCAAAGGTTTGAGTTGTAACGCAAACATAGGAAGAACAATTTTAAAAAAATGTTTGGCGCTAATACGCTTCCGTAGCAAATATTCCTGAATCAATCATTTTTGTATGAGTAAATAATTTTATGAACAGGACAGGTTTTTGGTTTGTAATTAAGATTGTTAAACTATGTGCTTTAGTGTTTTGGTTTTTTTTTAAAACAAAAACTGTATTAGATATATTAAAGATATAAATATACCCAGTTATACCTTTAATTAAAGATATAATGGATTATATATATTTATTTCAACGTCGGAAAATAACTACAAAAGAGAGATAACTCTAAAGCTATAGAAAGCTTCTTACTGCTTGTGAATAAAACTTTTTTTTTTAGGTTAGCGTGACATTTACCTAGCAAATATGTTAGATATTGGGAGTCTACGTGTTATGAATGTTCTCAAGAGATAGACAAACGCACAAACCATGAATCCAGCTCTTAGTCATCTAGTCCTTACACATTCTTTTTTCGATTTAATATGCAAACTGATTCTGATAACCGTGCACAAATTCGTAAATGGTGGCGAAACAAAATGGGCAACCACTGACCAGACACAAATAAAATGAAGTATTAAGTTTACAATATTTCTTTTGTCAGAAACCCAGAATCATTTAGAATGAGCAGAAAAAAAGACAGCATGGAAAAGGCATATATAATTACTTATTTTATATTTTACAAACTCAATCCAAGTTTCGAACCAGTATCTTATCATATGAATCGAATGCTTATATTTGTAATTTTATAGGTATAAACGCGTTGAAAGTGTTCACATTTTTAGTTTGAAGCATACGAAATAAGATTCATTCTTCGGAATGTTTTTAGTTTTATGTCTTATTGTAATGTAAGTCATTGGTTGTCGTTGTTTCATATCTGTAATGTTAGTGTTTCGTTAATTTAGTATTTATAAATTATAAAGGCCTTTAGTTTTCTAGTTTGGATTTTTTTACATTTGTGTACGTCTTGGACTTTTACAGTTGACCATAAGGTAGTTGCAGGCAACCGGTGACAGATAATTGCCTTTTAACAGGACACACTAGTAGTGGATAGTTGTCTTATTGACAAGCATAAGACATCTCCTTTTTGGTATTAAAGCAATTTTAATGAAGTTTTATAATGTTGCAGTAATGACTCAAATTTTTTTTGGGTCTTTTCTTGGATTGATACAGTCGTGCGTAAAAAGGCCAAATAAATGATATAAGGCAATAAGCATGAACGAAGAACAAGTATTGCAGTTTTCTAACAATTTTATTGTTAATAATTTATTATTATCGATAAATAAGTTTAGTTAATTTGCATGCAAACAAATTGAAATCATTACATAAATTAAGCACTATACAATTTAAAATTTGCACCAAATATACATATACAATGTTATGTCATTACAGATTCTTTAATAATAGTTTTAATATCACCACGGCCGCCATACTGATGTAAGAGATGCTTGGTTGGTAGGAGACTGGACAACTGCTGAACCATGGAAACCTGAATCGTTACAAGTGAGGTCAACAGGCCATAAGTATGAAGCGGACGGAGAAACAGAAGATGGCCTTTCGCTGTGGTTGTAGGACATGTTAATGATTGGTGATGTGTTGTACCAGGTGTTGCTACTGAAAGCGGGCGATAACTGTTGGCACGTGTTGGTGTCGGCTGAGAAGAAGCTGTTTGGAGATCTGGCGGCAAATCTGTCGTCGCTGACGGTTGAGGCACGTGACTCTGGTCGAGAAGTAGGTAGACCTGGTAGAGAATTAACGGCACACGTCATAAAGTTCTGTTGAGGAAAGACAGGTGACATGGCAGTTAGGGTCGATGATAGATGATTGGAAAGACTGGACACGATCTCGTTGCTGTAACCTTGGATACTCTGGTGTCGAGATACTTCGTGGATGCATGTTGTGTAGCCTTGGAGGAAACTATGGACAGTTATATGTTGCCTTTCTTGATCTGAATAAAAAAATATCAGTATTAATTATTGAAATAAGATTTCATAAGAAATATTGAAGGTTTAAAATTAAATTATCAAAAACATATAAAAGGATTTTCAATACAAAGAATGGTTTAGAAACAAACAATGTCAACTTTTCATCACAACTATTGAAGATTGAAAGTACGATTATTTATCCGTTTTGAGCTGTCTCAAATTTTAAAAGCCTTTATACCAATATGCTCTTTCCTTGACATATACCCAACTAATCTTAATTTGTGATACCCTCATTTCAACTGTCTTTTGATAAATCTTAATGTCTAAAGTTAATTTAAAAGAGAGGCAATTTTTTTTAGCATTATAATAGCAAACTATAAAAATTGTATTGTAAGATATACTGTTCCCTGCAGGTGTTCGTTGCTGATTCAATTTATTAACTAGATATTGTATTTACCTTCTGCAACTTGTCTTTGCTGATGGTCTTCAATATATCTGACAGCCATGTCCATAATGTCGGCTTTTTCCATCTTAACATGTTCCTGGAAAAGTAAAAAAATAAATAAATAAAAGGAGATGAAACTCTATAATCATGTACAGTATGCCTTTAGGGAAAATTTACATACTAAAATAAGGTGTTGTTGTCTTTTGACATTAGAGTTTATTTGTTTGTTTTGCCTAAGTTGACAGACGTTTCAATTTCAGACTGAAATTGATATAAATTACATTTCAGTTAACAGCAGACGATAGTCTCGAGAACGAGCGTGTCATTTTTGTAAAGTACCCAACGGGTATGAACCGGAAAGTAAACTGTGAAATGAATCGAGTCATAAATAATTAATGTACACAGTCTACACGTGCCAACGAATGTTTGTCATTATTACATTTGACAAATTAGTATCAATTTAGATTTTGTTTGTCAAGCAAATACTGATTTCACGCATCTTTAATTTTTTTTTTGTCAATTGAAAAAATACAGTTAAAAAAGTCCATGACTTTTTTCCGTTCAAAATTTAAAAAAATAATTTATTGAAAATTGAAAAACAATATTAAAAAAAATATATGCATCTTGTTCGATGTAACTTGAAGTATTTATAATATAAGTACCTCTTTGTTTGTATCCCGTAAAACAAGACTTTTCAGTTGCATTAGACTATTGTTGATACGCTCACGTCGACGTCTTTCTGTCATTGGTTTACTTGTCTGTAAAAAAAGAAAAACAACATAAAAGGTTAAAAAAAATAATAAGCTTTAAAAAATATATTTTAAAAAAATACAGGATAAATAATGTTCATTCTAGGCTATCTTTTTTCTCTAAACTAATTTTTTAATAGATTAAAAAACCAGTGAGAATTAGTGCCATAAAAAAAAATAAGCACAAATGATCTCACTTTTTTTTAAGTTTTAAATTATTAGTGCCATAAAAAAAAATTTGCAAAAATTATTTCACCTTTTTTTTTAAGTTTTAAAATTATTTTAAACATTTGCGAAAGATACAGTACAGTATATCAAAATGACATTGATAAAACAATACTAGAAATAAAATAATTAATGCCTATATCATTATTTTTGAATATGCAATAATTCAATTCATATCAAATTTACAATTTGAAGTTTGATTAATTTTATTTAATTCTTCAAAAAGCATCATAGTATTAAGCAATTAGATATTTCGATAATTTCTTCATTAATATCTTCTGAAAAAACATTTTAAATACCTTTCTTTTCTGTTGGCTCTCAGTTTCTGTAAACTTCATGGTTAAATGTGTGTTGCTTAAAGTGTTATGAACAAAGTACTGATTTTACAGTTAATATATCATATGGCACAAAATGAAACCAATTGGCTCAATTTTTATTATTTCCGACTTATGGCACGTGTGGTCGTGATTTATGGCTTTACCTGTAAATTGCTGTATAAATATACCTGCCTTGTGAGTATTGCCACCGTTTCACCCCAGGAGAATTAACCGGGCGTGGCTTCATTACAAACAACGGACGTCTATATACTTGTCAATTAATACCTATATTACTGTCATCACATGGAGAGCTTTTATCGCTAATTGTAATATACACGTCTTTTAGAATTTAATACTGTACTGACTTAATTTAGAAATTTGTTTTTATTGCAATTAAGCCATTAGTACTTATTATTCCCAAAGGTATAAGTGTTGAAATGTGATGGCGAGAGTAGACGTCCGAAATGAAATATAACTGTTTCTGCTGGACAGACTGTCTGATTATTTGAGTAATTAATAATTAATTACCATATATGCATTTTGATACACAATTTTTTAAAAGTCAATTGGTCAGATAATGAAATAACTGCTTTCTACAGAAATGACTGCCTGATTAATGGTTAAATTAGCAATTGATTTGCCAAAAATGCATTTGAGATGCATTTTTTTTATAGTTAATTCGATTGGTCTTTTGTTGGAGTTTGCCAGTCTCATTGACAATCATACGATACTTGTTTTCATCTTTTTTAGATTAAAGTATGAAAAAGATTGTCATATCACAGAAAAACGCGCTCACAAAGACAGAGCAATTGTGCAAATTTCATTGACGCTTTAAGGATCTGAGTATTTGTCTCCAAGAACAAACTGTTTGCTATTCAAAATTAAAAAATGTATACTTTTCTTATATTTTTTATTTTTTGGTAAAATAAACTCAACTAAAAACTATTTTTACTGTTTTTGTTCGAACATTTCAATTTTCATAGAGCGGAGAACTTACCTTTTGATTGGCATGAATTATTAAAAATGCTTGGGATATAAAAATTATTTTTAAGTATTGTTTTTATTATTAAAGATAAACCAAATATAATGCTAAGGAAATAGATGTATACTTAATACCTGGGACCATTAGATTTATGTATTAATCCCAGCTAAAATCACAGTGAAGTTTTAAAATAAAGTATTCTGTTTCACGTAAGTATTATTGGTTTTATCAAACACACAAATAAAAACAAAAAACATACAAATTATAAACTTTTGTATTTTAATACAGACTTTGCAGATATAAATTTTGTAATTAATAAATTTAACGCTATTCTCATAAAAGTGTTTTTTTTCTTTCTTCAGAAAACGTAACAAACACTATCTGTATTATAAAATGTTATCAAAGAGGGGCGAAATATACCAGAGGCACTTTCAAACTCACTGATCGAAAATAAACTGACCAAAATAGTAATAGACCAACAGACAAATAAAAGGACACAAGACACAACCGGCGTTTTGCATTTGCGCCGATCTGCATTTCATTTGCGCCGATTTTTTCTTTCATTTGCGCCGATTTTTTTTTCTCATTTGCGCCGATTTTTTTACAGGTAAATTACAGGTAAATAACAGGTAAACAGATATAAGAGGATATGGTATTAGTGCCAATGAGATAACTTTTCATCCCAGTCTTTGAAGATACATCTCCAGACTTTTCCTTTACCGTACTCGTAGATCTTCAGCCTCGGTCTTTCGGTCAACTGCCACATGGTTATGTTCTTTCTGTGTTTTGGTTTGACAATAGTCTCCCAATCAGAATCCGTTGTGACTCTGGCTTTACACGATTTAATGGTACATCGGCAAGATATGTTATTTTTCTTGACACTGACCCTCCGATATGTATGGCTGTCGAAGATTAAAGAATTGACTCATCGGGTCGTTACAATATGTCCATCGTGTTACAACGAATTTCCAAAACAATTAGAATCAAAATAAACTTAAAAATGGTTTACTTTCATAAATAGTCTTCCAATCAGCTTGGATGGAGAATTGTCTCATTTGCATTCATACCACATCTTCCTATATCTATTAAACATAAGTGAACAACGTTTATAATCAGATATACCAATAAACCTTCAAGTTATAGTACAAGTAAAAGTATTAATTTATTTTTACCTGTAAATCCAATTAGGAGAAATTATAAAATCGGCGCAAATGAAAAAATGAAATCGGCGCAAATGAAAGAATGGAAATTTTCAAAATCGGCGCAAATGTCATACGCCCAGAACAACATAGAAAACTAATGACATCACGACCCCCACCAAAAACTAGGGGTGATCTTAGGTTCCCCAGAAGGGTAAGCAGATCCTGCTCCACATGTGACACCCGTAGAATTGCTTAGACATGTTATTACAAACTCTGTTTAACATCTTTTTCGGTAGGTCACATTCGTGAAAAGGGAACAGGATTGTAGTTACGACATCAGGAACATATCCGATATCATCTGTGAAACGGATATTCAATAACGGTCAACCATTTCGCGATGGCGTCCGCAAAATTTACGAAGGGTGATTTCAACTTCACCATTTGGAACTCTTGGTTTAATAGCTGTCTTGTGAGCAGCCACCCTCTATCAAGGAAATCAGGATAGCAAATACAAGCCTGGAAATATCGTATCAATTGGGAAATAGATGTATACTGCGTATGCAGGCTGCTGAAATGTTGCTTCATAGAAATGGAAAGTTCACAATTGGGAAGCTGACATCATCTCTTTTATCGCACAGTTTTGTTTTCAACCGAACTTGATTGTTAATTTCTAGATGTAAGTCAATTTATGAGGTAGACTTACTGCATCTGTTGTATCCTTTATCTCTATTCTCAAGTTCTATGGGATAGATGCGCTCTACATAATCACCAATTTCTGAATTATTCAGTGATAATTACCTCATCAAGTTATTGCAAGACGTGTACGGGATTGTTTTTCTCATTCCATCACTTTTATGATCAAACTGCTGAAAACAAGAATTGCAACGTTATAACAATGGGACAACCATGAACCGTAAGCCGAAGGAAGACGACAGCACCATGACCAACAGAAAAACAAACAACACAACAAAAGACAAAGAGGCAAAGAATACTAAAGAGATATTCAAACTCTGAAGTTGAAACTAAACTTATAACGCAATGGCAAAACAGTGGCGGATCCATAAATTTTCATAAGTGGGGGCCCACTGACTGACCTAAGAGGGGGCCCGCTCCAGTCACGCTTCAGTGATTCGCTATATAAGCAACCTATTTTTCCCCAAAAAGGGGGGGGCACTGCTCCCCCCTAAATCCGCCTCTGCAAAAGAAAAGATAAAACGACCAAAAAGACAAACAATACTATACAATATACAACATAGTCATAAACAATTTAGAGCAACACTTAGGCCGCCAAAAACCGGTGTTGATCTCGGAAGTTTAAGGAGATCTTCACATGCTGTACCCGTCATGTTAATGTAATTTCAAATCGGTAATAAGTATAATTCAGTAGCTTAGTAGCTAAGAATAAAAAGCAACTTAATTTTAAACAGTGTTCCCCAGGACGTCGTGGTTATTTATATTGACATATTGATATAACGTGATTCTATCAGATGTTTTTTTTCTTATAAATTGTGCTATGACTGTGCTGCTACAATTTCTAGGAACAAGATGGTATTTAAAATCCTCTGCATTTGACAAGATGCTATTGGCAGGTTTTTTCTCCCTTAGTTTGTGACGCAAAACCAAGCAGGTTGTTTGAGTCAGCATTAATGCAGAATATAAACTTTTAAAACAGGATAAAAGATATATGTTCATGGTATACTTCTGCGCAAGTGCTTGTATAAGCTAAAGGTATATATACAGGGCATTTTTTTTTAAATTGCGGCTAGGAAACGTTTAGAATACTAGTATAACTATGCTACAAAATTCCTAAGAGAGATTGGCTAAAAAAAAATTGACTCGTAAAACCAAAAAGAATCGGGTTCTTGTATATTATTCTATTTTATAGATTAAAAACTAGCTTTCGAAAAGTATCCTATTTAATGATCTTGGATTTTAGACAGTGTAATATTATAACCAAACAGTTAGATTTAGTGCCCCCAACTTCGTATAGAAGCCGAGGCGCTACAAAAAAAGGGGAAATAAATGATCCCTTAGTACCCCTGATTAGGGAAGATAGCTTATGCGCTCATTGTTCATTATCTGAGATTGAGGGTGACTATCGTATTCAATTTGTTAACTACTTCAACACTTTTGTCCATTATTGTCGATTCTTTTAACCCCATCCACACCCTCATACTCGGACGGTATAAGAAGGGCCCAGTTGGTTAATTTGGTGATCACCTAAAAGAATGAGCCATATCGGTCAATCGTGGTTTTATTACATAAAATGCCACTTGTTATATTTTCAATATAATCAACACTGACACTGTCAGGTCATTTTTATGATACATATGTATATCCTACTGTTAAAGAATGCGGATGGTTATTGTACAAGGCGAAGAAAAATAAACCGTAAAGAATTTTGTATCTGTCCAGTTTAAAATTAACATAGATGCACAACTTCAAACTTGGATCTATGAAAAACGCGATGATTTTAGTTTTCCACGTAAACCGCGATGAATCAAAGACATATTCAAGGTATTAAAAAGTAATGTATAAATGTCTCTGGATATTTGTACACAAGAGGGGGGATAGGAGGGGTCCTGATCCCGAAATCCCGGACTTAAAAAAACGAATTCCCGAGGTCCCGAATTTAAATAAAGTAAATCCCGATGTCCCGAAATCCGAAAAAAAACGATTCCCAGATCCCGAAAGGATCAATCCCGAAATCCCGAGCTTAAAAACACCCGATCCCGGAGTCCCGATAAAGGTCCTATCCCCCCTCACACAAGGACAGGACATTTTGTTTCAATAACCGCTATTGAAGTCTTATACAGGAAAACACGAAAACAACTTGTTTGAAACTACACGAAACGGATCGAAGATACCAAGTAATTGTAAAAATATAACGCAGTAACTGACCAAGCACACTCTTAACAAGTGTTTTGGCGTATTCCATTTGATATAAAACAAGTGCGACCATTGTGGTGACACAGTTTTTCTGCTTCATTGACTTTCATGCGTTACTTCGATTTCCGTTTTACAATTATCACGTGGTACATAATACACAACTACGGCCATATTGGTTACTGCATTCGTGTTCAAGCTAATAAGAAAGTTAGAAAATAGCAAAGGTAAACTTGCAGTGCACTGGTTTAGACACACAAGCATCTGTGGTACACATATTTACACCAAATCGAGGCCTTTGTCACCCCTAAAATGGCGTATTTTAATTGCAAATTCACATGAACTGTGACTGTCTGCTAAAATCGCGAGGATGGTAAAAAATGTGGAAAATATGTTTCTTCTGTTATGCGTGTAGCTATTTTTAGAAACACGGATAACGAAACTTCTTGTAACGCTCTGATATGTATAAATGTTTTATATTGGACTCTTCTTCTACAACTCCAGGCCATGTAAAAATGGAACACCACATGTGTTTATTCATTCCAATACTGTCCATTCCATCGCCTTATAAGTAAACAGATCAAACTTGTCCCAAATGCAATACATCTTATCGCTATTTGTCCGCCATTGCTGGATAACACACAGGTTCCCGTAAAATTTTGACGTCATGAAACAAAATATTTGACGCCACAATGGAAAAGTGATTGTTGTATGCGTCAAAAGTTCAAGCGGCCGGGTCAGCGGGGATTAGCGATAAGGTGTATACACTACCATCAAAAACCTAAAAGGGTTCCTACGAGTCCGCAAACAGTTGCGATAATTTATGTGTCATTGTCAAAAAAACGATTTCTTCCAGATTATTCCTGGAACTAACCCACTAGCTTCCATGGGAGGGGGGGGGGGGGGGGATCCAATGATTTTGGTAATCCCTCTTTAAAAACCACTAGGTTAGCCCTAGCTGCGTAACTGAACACTTAGGTCCTTTTTTATTTTTTGACTGTCTGCGGACCTTCAAGCTATGGTTCTGCAGCTAGATTTGCCCTTGCCTTCCTTACAAGAAAAATTTGTCAATCAAATCGTCAATCATAAGAAAATTGCTTGACAGGAATTACAAATGAATTGATGTAACTGAAAACAACCAAAATTGTGACTCAGATAAAGTCACGATCCAGTTCTTCAGTGGCACAAATTTAACATTAAGGATGAAACATGGATCTTCAGTATTAAAAATACAATATGTAACTTTTTTAGATCAATTTCAATATTAACTGATGAATTTTGTTTTTTTTGCTTCCAACAGACATTCTAAAATTCAGCATGGCTAAGGAGGCTGCTCTGGCTCAAAATATTTTTCTCTTCATTTGACTTTTGAGGAGGTTTTCTTCCATAATTTTTAAAATTGGATGTTTTTATCCTATGTTTTATCTATGAGGCACCCTACTGCACATATGCCAGGCTACATAATTGCAAGGATATTGTCCAAAACATTTGTAGTTTAAATGTTTTTTTTCATGTATTTGTAGGTTAAATAGAAATGGCAGATACATTGAATTTTGGTCCTGAGTGGTAAGTAACAAATCTTACTTAATTATTTTTATATGTTTAAAGTGAAAATTCGCAAAAAAACAAAAATTTGATATTATGTGCATCCTAAATAAATAAGCATATTTCCAAAATATTAAAGGTTTATTCGTCTAGATAAGTGAGTTATTAGATTTTTAAAATCGACTTTCAATTCTCGGGAAGATGCCATCTTGAAAACTAATGACCACGGATATCTAATAACCACAAAGTCCTAGTACACAGCATGACATGTCCGTTAATCAGTGTTAAAATGACTTGTCAGGAAATTGTTTTGGAAAGGAGCTGCACTGTAAGCCACAATCTGTCTGAAATTTTAAGTCTTAAATTTCTGAGACATGACTCACATTACTGTAATTAAAACATTTTGAAAAAAAAAAGACACTAAACAATTTTTTTCAGTTTGTCATTACTAATTTTCAGAAGAAAGATTGAATAATTAGGCTAGCTGAGTAATTGTACATGTGATATCTGCAAGAGATATCTCTTAGCATAGAACCATATTTGAGAATGCATATACATCATTTAGACAGTAACCAATTGACAAAAAAAGATGTTCATTCTTTAATAGCATAGCGTGAAATATCAATTTTAAGTTCAGCTAGTAAACTTATATTTTTCAGAAATTTAGATATAGACAGGAACAAAAACATCATGGTTGAAGCAATACAATTACATAAATTTTCATATTTTTTTTTTATCAAAACCATTTTTTCCCCTTGGGTTTGAAATGGAAAAGGGTACCAGGAAGAACTAAAACGGTACTTTAAAAGGGGGGCAGTTTTTGCATTTTTCAAAATGTCCACTATTTGTATATCTTGTAAAAATGCATTTTGATGCAAATACATTTAATGTACTTAAAGTTGTTAACCTTTCCCTAATCCAGGCTCAGAGCCCTATCAGATGGAAACAATCCTGGCACCCCGCCCCCTTCACCGGGAATTATTGGAAAGTACAAGCTAGCAGATTACCGTTATGGCAAAGAAGAAATGCTAGCCCTCAACAATCCAAACCACACAGAGCCTCTAGAAGAAATAAAGAAATTCACATATATATATGTCGAAAAGCCACAGGAGCCCATCACCATGCAGTCTCTATCAGAGGAAGAGCAGGTACATTTTTTTTTGCTGTAGCATCATTTCAATCTTATTTATATTTGTTTCCATGTTTTGAAGAAAAAAATATCTCTATAGTGTGTACAAAGCTAATCTGTTTGTGTCAAAATTCACATCCATAATATCATGACAATAAATTATTATTTCAGAATAAATGCCAGAAATATTTTATCACACTTATACACAGTCCCTCCATCTAAGGCTTGTAAAATTACTTTCCCATACGTAAGAAGTATTAATACAGACTAATTAAATCAAAAAATTTGTGTTGGGCCTGTGTCTGCAAAAGTTTATCATGAAGACTGTCACTGCCATTTTCTTCAATTTGTAAATTAAACAAATTACAAAATTCATTATGCTTCTTTCTTTGATTTTTTTTATACGCCCGTCGTCTTTTAGACGGGGCGTATTATGGTACACCGTTGTCCGTCCGTCCGTCTGTCCGTCCGTCCGTCTGTCCGTCTGTCGTCCACACTTCGGACAATAACTCAAAAACACTTTCACCAATTTCCATGAAACTTAAGTGAATTGTTTATATCTATTGACGTAAGCTCCCTTTCGTTTTTTTTAAATTTCAGATTTTAAGTTTTGGATTTATGGGGCTTTATTCATAAAAAAGGGGGGATTTTCAACACTTCGGACAATAACTCAAAAAGGCTTTCACCAATGTCCATGAAACTTTGGTGAATTGTTTATATCTATTGATGTAAGCTCCCTTTCAATTTTTATAAATTTCAGATTTTAAGTTTTGGATTTATGGGGCTTTATTCATAAAAAAAGGGGGATTTTCAACACTTCGGACAATAACTCAAAAAGGCTTTCACCAATGTCCATGAAACTTTGGTGAATTGTTTATATCTATTGATGTATGCTCCCTTTCAATTTTTATAAATTTCAAATTTTTATGCTTAAAAAAGGGGGGATTTTCGAATTTTGGGACAATAACTAACACTTTCACAAAATTTTATGCAACTTTGATAAATTGTTTATTGACATAAGCTCCCTTTTCATTTTTATAAATTTTAGATTTTAGATTTTACGTTTTCTTAAGTAATAAATTTTTATACCTAAAAAAGGGGGATTTTATGAAACTTTGGTGAATATATTAATGTAACATCCCTTTTGATTTGTATATATATTTCTAGTTGATCATATAAATTCATTTAAAGCATAAAAGACAAGTTAAAAGAGCAACGGGCGTATCATGCGCTAAAGCGCAGCCCTTTATTTAAAAATTACAGGCAATAGTTTTAAGCCGTTTATTTATTGCTTTTTTTCAGCGGTTAATGTCTCAGTCTGTTAACAGTACAGCAGTACTAAGAATGTTTGGACGAGGGGGGCCTCCTGGAGTCAGGGGTGGAAGAGGCGGTATAGAGAGAGGCAGAGGACGAGGTAAAAATTTTATCAACTAAATGTTTACTTCTATATTAAACTGAGTAATTTTTAATTTATATAGCTAAACTGCCATTGTGATTTGAATGATTGTTGATTTATTACAATTTTATTAAATGGCAAAAAAGTTCTCTTGTCAACTTTTAAGTTTTGGTGATAAGGTATATTGCTATATAATTATATGTCACCGAACAGCTTTCAAATAAATACAAGTGAGCTATTAAAGGCCCCGATATATAAAAGATACCAAAGAGACATTTAAACTAATAACTCAAAAATAGATTGACAAAGCCATGGCTAAAAAAGTTTTTAGACCCAACAAAAAAATAGTACACAAAACACAACATAGAAAACTTGAGACTGAGCAAGAGGAACCCATCGAAAAACTGGGGGGGGGGGGGGGGGGGGGTCCCAGGTGCTCCGATTTATATTTTACAATATAAATGTGAAACATCATACCAGAAAACCAGCAGCTTATCTATAGCAATTCAATATACACATAACAAACAAATTCTAATATTAATCATTTATAATTCAAACTGTATACGTTGTAATTCTTAGGTTTATTTGTAGGTCGAGGAAGAGGTGATAGTGGTTTTCTACAGAGAGGTATGTCAGCGGAGGAGGGAGGGGGATTTGGCAGACCTCCTACACACTCAAGATCAGATGGCTGGGAAGAAGTGTAGGTCTTACTTAAATGAAATCTTCATTTTGCTTTTAAAACAACTGCCTTGAAAGAAAGAAAATGAGAAATTAGCTATTTATAAATCTCAACTTGAAAATATATGTTTGCAGTTTTGAAAGAGTACATGTGGATGATTATTTATTTTCAATCCCCTGGATTCAAAATGCAATTTTTTCTTTTGGTTTATTGCGGATTATTCCCAATAGTTAAATGAGAACCTTTTAAAACTGATTTTTTTTCGGATTTGACATATTTGATTTTTCATTCATGTTAAATTTGACCTTGGCCAAAAAAATAAATTCCTTATATTTGAAATCTTATTTAAATAGTTAAAATTTCCTTATGTATACATGTAAAAAGACCGGAATGAATTAAATAAAAGTAGTTCACTTGATTTGATAAGACTTTCAAAGCTTATTTGATGCAATGTACCAAGCGTTGATTAAAATAGCTGATTTTTGTGAGGTTAACTTAATAATACAATCCAAATGAATGAATCAATTACAAAGAAACTAATATAAAGTAACAAGCTTTTCACTGTTAATTGACTCATGAGAATCTATATTTCGTTTCCTTAATGTAAAAAAACCAAATTAATATTTATGTCTTCTTTTATTTTCACATGATTTTTTGCCAATTTAAATATACTTTTGCAGAGGTGCAAAGAGAAACTACAATCCACGGTTTGATGAAGAAGGAGGACCACAGAGACAGTTTCACAGATCATTAAGTAACGAAAACTGGAGGGACCGGGGAGGGGAGCATGAGGAGGATGAAGGTGACTGGAGAAAAGCAGGGTCTAAATGGAGTAAGTCAAATAAATCTGTGGACATTTATCCTGATTCAGATAAAAGTACCTTATGTTTTGATTTTTCACTGTGAAAATCAACTCTTTGTATGGGAGGGATTTACTTTGAAATTTATCTAGAATTATAAAAAAAAGAGTTGTTTCTTGATAGTCCCCTATAGTCCTTCTAAAGTAAAAAGATGTAGTATACTCTGTAACGGAAATTTTTGGCTGGATGTCTTCAATTATGTGTATGTTGTTGGAAAATAATTTAACTGTACCTCTAGTTAGTTTTGACAATCTTATATTTTTTCAATTATCTTCAACAACTGTTAATTCTATTTCTTCATTAACAGACACAAGAGCTCATTCTATTATTTTATTATCAGACACAAGAGGTAACTGGCGAGAACCAATTAACCGAGGAGATAGAGGAGGCTTTGATGAAAGACCACAGCCTAATGGATTACCAAGGGCAGGCTTTGACAAAGGGAGACAATACCAAAGAAATCGTATCAGTGAATCATGGGATGAAGATGGTAAATTATTGTGAAAAAAAATAGGAAGTTTTGTTGAAAAAGTTCAGTGTATTATTGCGTTGAGTGTTCATGCAATGCCATTTCTTATACTGTGGATTTATTATAACTTGGGGCATACCATCTTTTAAGGGTAAAGAATAATCACTAATTAAAATGTTCAACGGAATACACATTTTCTGTAGAATTGAATTAAGACTTCGACAAAATCATGAAATACATTTTTTTCTCAATCCACTAAATTTGTTTTACCATGGAAATAATTGAATCCACAGTAACTAATTTTAACTTGACATTCATTGCTGGTTATTATTTACAATAATCACCCAAGAAATAAGTTAATGGATTGTTCATCATACAACCTTTAACAATGATCAAAACCAATATCATATAATGAATTATAAAAGTAGGGTATAAAAAACATACAATAGATAAAAATTAATGACCTAATTTAAACATATAACACAGGGCTCACGCTACCAGGCGACTTGGGCGAAGAAGTCGCCTTCCCGACCGTCACTTCGCTTTCCCCGACCCCCAAAAGCGAAAACAAGTCGCCCTGTTCTTGACGACAGTCGCTTTCAGTCGCTTCCGTCATCGGACATTTTCAATTTTTACCAAGTTGATGAAACATCATTTTTTTACTGATAATTAAAGAAATTCAGACATAAACGATTTATTATCTTTAGAAAAGAGGTTGAAGCATTGTCTTCGCAGTGTGTAGCAGGTTATTTGATAAAAATACAACTTTTTATCACTTCGTGCATTTTCCGCAAGTCCCGGTGCTTGTTACTCGAAAACGTACATCAACCTAAATTTCGGCGGCAAAATAAGTTTGTTACTTCATTTAAACGTGATAAAAGTTGCCTCCAGTAAATGTTTAATCCATTTATTGCATTAAAACAGTCATGTTCCTTTCCAAATAACTTGTCAAACATCGTTTATTTTTGTAAATTTTCTTGCATTCGTCCGCCATTGACCGATTTCTAAACTACGGATCTGAACCGGACCAGCTATGACCGAAATCCGTACTTTTACAATAATTACTACGGACGCACGGATGGAACAGCTGACAGAATAATATTGATCCCAAAGGGAAAAATTACGCATTCCACACGCATAAGAGACTTTTGGTTACATCTAATTGATTGGTGTATATAATTCCATATATTTTTTATGGATAGTTTCAAACTATTGATTAAAGTTGCTTAACTCTAGAGACTATTCTACTAATGATCACTAATATCAATATATTATGGCCCAGCTTAATAACTTTTATATTTTTTTATGAGAAACACTGAATTTCATACACAAGATAATTTTTAATTAAATTGTAATTGATATATTATAAATTCTTTACATTTTTTAAAATAATTTTTTTTTTAGTGCTAGATATTTAGTTGGTTAGTTTCTCACAAGAACCTTAGTAAAACTTAAACAACTTTTAATTTCAAATGTTACTTTAATTGTAATTTTTTACTCATATGAATTGAACAACATAAAAAGAACATTATTTACATATGGCCCTTTATACTATTGTAAAATCCAAACATTGTAGCGCACCGCGTGAATGAGTACTTCTCTTTCAAATCTCACCACTTCTCCCTATCAGATTCAAAAAGAGAAGTCACTTCTCCCTATAATTCTGAAGTAGTGTGAGCCCTGATAACATCAATGAAAAATACAGTCACAACTAGTTTGCTGGCTTCTTATTGTGTGTTTAGACTGCATTCTGAAGTTGATTGAAGTTGATTTTTGAGCCCTTGGATGAATTTAATCAAAATTTGTATTACTAGACAATATGCCAGAATGGAGTATGCCTGACACAACAGGAGATGATGTTGGAACATTTGACTCAAGTGGTGCTTTTGTATCTACAAAGGTAGGTGTAACGGTTGACCAAAAATTAGGGTTAAACAACCTGATAATGGCCGTTTCAAATTTGTATGCCTGGGGAATGGGAGGCACTCAAATCTATAAATTGTGGGTGGTGCATTTCCCTTAGAATTTAGTAAGAATCTTTTAAAATCTTTAATAAAGAACAAATTACACCCATAAGTGGGCCAAAGGCATGACAATTACATTTAATAACAATATAATGATTGTTAAAAAGGCATTAACATTTACATATAAAATAAACCAAAACATTAAACACAACAAATGACCTCAATTGCCCCCTGTCCTCAGTTCCATAAACTGTTTAATAAAAGAGCCTAAAGATTTCACTTGCTGACTAGTGGTTGGATTTAGATATATTTTATTTTATTGTTAGAAAAATCTTTGTAGAAAAAGGAAAATTTTATATTATTGGTTTTAAGGGTAAAAAAAAGTGTCTACCTTCCCCCATGTGTTAAATCTGGAACAGTCTTAACATGAACCTGCATGAATATACACAAAAGACACAACAATAATGAAAAGTAAGACCTATGATGGAACCAGTAATAACTTAAAATTGAAGTGATGGCTGTTTGTTTCATTATGGCCACTGTCTGAAGGCATACTTTTACATTTGTCTGAGCTTGTTAAAATAATTTTCTTTCTGCACTGATAGATATCTATTTAAACCAAACATAGAAATTTCTAGTGGTTTGTCCAATAATTTGAAAATTGAGAAGTGTCAAACCTTCAAGATCATGAAGATTGTTACTGTATGCACATTTATAAAATTTCTAAAATGACAGCTAGATGTATTGTGTGTAAACAAATAAATACAAACTTTTAACTTCTTCACACTTTCTTGCAAAGGGATGGTACAAATCTGTAGATTAATAAATGGGTTAATTTTTGACAAAATTTATTTTCAGATTGTTTTCTTTTGTTTCTAACAAATTGTTTTAGTGGAAGTTATTTTGTAATTTCTTTTTTACAGAAAAAACCTGGTGAAAAAGGCAGTGAAAATCATGAAAGAAGAGAACCCCATACAGAAACCAGTGAAAAGAAAGACAATGTTAAACATAAATCACCAGACAAACCGAAAGTAGAGACAAAAGTAGAAACAGACAAAGTGAAAAGACCTCCACCAAATCTTGAAAACAGACAAAACAAAAGTGAAAATGCAAATAAAAGAACATTGGAACCCCGTGAAAACAAGACAGTGACTTCAGAATCGCCAGGTCAAAGTTCAAAACCTGTAAATAGTAGACAGAAGGAAAATAATAATGAGGTGAAAGTGTCCAAGGAAAATAATAGTGCTCAAAATGATTTTTCAAAGAGTGAAGCGACGATGAAAAATGAAGAGACTAATGTAAGTTTGAAGAAGGAAAAAGTCGAGGCAGAGACACTAGCCCGGCTACAGGCAGCTGCCGAAAATGTGGTGTTGTCAGCCATGACGGCAGAGGTACAAATAGGTTACTTCTCTTTTTTGCAGAGTTGCTTCCCTTATACAGAATGACTGCAAAATTAAAATTACTTAAAATTCTTAAGAAATTTAAAAATAAGATGAAGAATACAAATTGAATTATGATACATTTACCATGTTTATATAATAGAGAGAGAGAAATTGAGTGTTATTTAAGCTGTTCTTTATTTTGAATATCTGTTGTAAGTGGATGTAAATAGCAAAACAGGGAAGTAACCACTTAATCTTCTGTTTGTTGTGTGAGTTATCTACTCTTAGCTGTTCTATTTAACATTTCCTAAACCTGTAAAAGTCTGGGCTGTTCCATAAAAACATACATGGAACTGTATGAAAGCACTTCAAAATCTCAAATATTGATGGTTTTCAAAATACTTTTTGTACAGCGAAAAATGGAACATCTTCACTAGCCAAGGTTACGATCCACTTCCGTTCTCTTCACCCTTGGCAGATTAAGCCAACATTTGTGATAACAAAGTTGCGCCATCTATCAGAAGATCAAAGTCACGCCCATTCCGAATGCATAATTCTTGACCAATGGTAGCTCTTCAATTTGGAGGTAAAAACATGGTAGCGTCTAGATTCGACACATTTGGTAGAGCAGGAAATGAAAATATACGTCAATATTTATGCATTTGTATATGAAACATACACAGGAACTTTCATTAGTTGATTAAAAACATTCAAGTTGTCACTAAATATAGTCGTATGTTTAGGGATGTAAACATGTGGCAATTGTTTACAAACACTTTCTACATTTACACATGATCATGTTATAGGCGCTTTTTGATTGGATCAATCCGCCAAGGGTGAAGAGAATGGGAGTTGATCGAAACCCTTGGCTAGGAAAGATGAAAATGGAAGTGAAATTCTAAAATTGTCTCTCTAGTTGGTTATCTATTTTCAAAATCCCTTTAAAGGAACCATGCATGTTAAAATGGAACAGGTCTTAGACATTTTATCTTGATATATTGATGTTAACTGCACTTTCAAATTGTATAAATTGTTATCCCCCCAAAAAATATTTTAGTATTGAATTTATACTGTAGAGTAAAGCTGTTTGTTTGACACAAATAAGAAGTCTGTCCAGTCTTGTTAGAGCTCTCATGGATAGTATAACATTTTGTCTCAAGTTTCTTCTGTTTCATTTAATTTACTGCACAGTTACATGTATGTACATGATATATGAGGGTTTCTTCAATTTTTATAATAAATAAAATTGCGGGTTTGTATTTCAGAATTGGATGTATTATGTGTCTATGGTATGACTTCGTTTGAACATTGTTTTTATATAATCTGTATGACCATATATTTTAGCATTACCTATTTATCCTTATGCTTATTGTTAATTTTTTCATTCTTATGGTTTTGGGTCACTGTCTTATAGACATTAACCCAAATGTTCTTTTGTTCATATTTAGGATGATGAGAAAGAGAAGATGGTTCCTCGTCCAGCCAAAGATTCTACAGCATTACCGTCAGATCATGAAGATGCTCTTAAATGGTTTTATAAAGATCCTCAGGGAGATATGCAAGGTATTGTCATCTGGCAAATTTCCATTTTAGCTGAATTGTTTTCTTCTTGAAAATGAAATTGTCAAAGCAGTACTCAAATGATACAAGAACTAATTGAACTACCAGATTAAATCTGTCTACTAAATAGCAGTCACTCTCAAAGGATCCTTAGATAACCATATTCAAAGCAAAAGTTATGCCTTGACTAAAATATCACAAAGAAAATTTTTGGGTGACAACAATTTCCTTCTTTTATACTTATATTCATTTATTTTCATTGATTGAGGGAGAATTGTATTTTCACTGATATCTGGTTTCATGGTTTTGCAATTCTGCATACAAGCCTATTGTAAATGTGTACTTTTTGAACATTTAAACATGAGGTTTTCCTACATGAAACTTTGAAAGAAATGCACGAAAGTTGGTAATGGTGCAGGTACATTGTATCATGTGAATAATTCTGAATCTACTTTAATAGTATTTGTATGATATATTGCTTATATTTCTTAAAAATTGTTTGGAATTCATAAAAAAAATATAAGATTGTATGTGGTATTTTCTTTTGTAGGTCCGTTTACACCAAATGAAATGGCTGAATGGTTTAGTGCTGGATATTTTACCATGAATTTACAAGTAAAAAGAGGCATTGATGAAAAGATATCTCCTTTAGGTAAATATTAAACTAAAAGTTTTAAGATAACTATAGCCTATAGTCAGCTTAGAAACCACCTAGATATGAACAAGGACAAACTTCAAGCGAGAAACCTCAAAGACATAGCAAAAACAATTCAAGCTAAAAATAAGTATATATCACCTGATGTTAACTGGAAAATGCAAAAAAAATTTCTTGTAGAGAAAAGCACATTAATATGTGTCCACACATTGACAGGATCTTTTTGATGTCTAATATTTTTTTAAGCTTTTGATATTTTGTATGAACAGCTACATATATTTTTGTACTTACCAAATGTTGAGTGATAAACTTCTTGCAACCTGATATTTAGTTATGTTTATAAGCAGTTTCAAAATTAGAATGATAAAATTAAATTGTGTTCATTATTGTTTGATCAATGCCATGTTTTAATCTGTAATGTGTTTTGTTATTCAGGAGAACTGATTAAAAGTTGGGGGAGAGTACCATTTTTACCTGGTCCATCACCGCCTCCAGCTTTAGTAAGTATTAAACATGAGATGGCTTACATCATATTTACTAGCGTGTGTTCATAGTCTGAGATTGCTTCAACTATTTTGCTTGATGTGTTCCAGCTAGGATTTAGGAGCATAATTTTTAGATGAAGGGCACATTAGTGCTTTTTGTCAAGCCTTCGACTTGAGTCGAAAAAGCGAGACTAAGCGATCCTACATTCCGTTGTCAGCAGCGGCACCCACAAATATTTTCCGTATTTTACTTATAAATAGACTTAGTTTTTCTGCCAGGAAATATTACATTGACTCTGTGGTTAAAGTTTTTAAAATTTTAATTACTTTCTTAAATTATCCTGGGTTGGTACCAAACTTTGACAGAAGCTTGTTTATGATCATAAGATAGTATTCAGAAGTAAATTTTGTAAAAAAAATCATCTATTTTTCCGTATTTTACTTTTAAATGGACTTAGATTTTCTGCCAGGAAACAATACATTCACTTTGTGGTTAATCTTTTTAAAATTTTAATAACTTTCTTTTACTATTTTGGATTTGTACCAAACTTGGACAGAAGCTTGTTTACAATCAAAAGCTAGTATCTAGAAGGAAATTTTGTTTTCTTCCAGTTAACATTACATTCAGTCTGCAGTTAAAGTTTTAAACATATTAGATTCATAAACTATCCTGGATTTTTACCAAACTTGGACAGAAGCTTCTTACAATCAAAAGATAGTATCAAGAGGCACATTTTATTGATTTATTTCCTCATTTTTGTTGAGCCTGCGATTAACAGAAAGAGTAGGCGAGACACTGGGTTCCGCGGAACCCTTAGGAATTTGTTTTAATACAAGAAGACACAATTTCATCAAACTTGTATAAATTCATCTACAACACATAATGTCATAAATGTTGTGCACCTGCTCTTTTAAGTTTTAATCTGATAGAATTTTGGGCTTATCAGTACCAAAACAAGGACTTAGTCATTTATCGCAACCAGGGGTGGAAATTAGCGCTGGTCAGGGTGTCTAGGACCAGTAGAATGTGTGTCGGACCAGTAGATTTTGTCAGCTGGCGGTCTGGCAGACCAGTTGAAATTTGTCGATAAAAATCACTGATTGCATCGCAATCTATGTTTGTTTATTAAACAATTTTCCTGTGAAATCAATTACACGGTACTGGGGGGTATTACCATTGATCAAGTTAAATAATATCTCGGGTGAGCGTCCTTCACAACTATATAAAATGTGGAAAATTTTTGAAGGAGTTAAACCGCTGGACAAAAAAATTAAAATAAGCGAAAATCAAAAGGAAGGTCGAAATTAAGTATATGAAATTGACAAAAGGAAAAGCAAATACCAAAAATAATGGGAAAAAGATCGCGAATGGTTGAATTATATAGTAGATCGGAATTTAATGAACTGTACAACATGTGAAAAATTTGCAGTGACAGACCTAGATAGGAAATGTATTTTCATAACTGGATCGTCAAATTTCAAATTGGATTCTGTACTTGCTCATGAGCAATCAGAACAGCACAAACAATCTATGGCAATAAAAGACAGGAAGGCACCCAAGGTATCAAAGGCAGGCAAAATTATTCAAACTTTAAATCAAAACGTTTTCAGAAGGTTGGTGAACATATTTAGAAATGTACATGCTATTGTTAAGAATAGACGCCCATTCACAGATTTTCTTTGGATATGTGAACTTGGCGAGATGAAAGGTGAAGGTATTGGACAGACATACCGGAATGACAAACAAGTTGTAACTTTTGTTAATTGCAAAAGTGGAACGTCAAAAAGTTGTAAATTATATAAATGAAAGTAAATTTATTTCAATTATTTGTGATGGTTCTACTGATAGTGGAATTCTTCAGACGACCCAGTCAGGCACCCTATGCTCATCGTGAGGATTGCGATGACGTGGAAGACAATGTTGATATTTTTTTTGTCCTTGATCCTGATTTTGATAAAGAAAATCATTGCGATTATCAAATCCTTTATCAAAATCAGAATGAAGACTATGCCTTTGTTCCTGTCTAACTTATGTAAACGAAAGCATCAAAATAAAATTAAACATCTATCATTTATATAAGTGTTTGTCAAATGAATGTCATTTTTGCAGGACCAGTAGATTTGGAGCCGGACCAGTAGAGTTTTCAGTCCACTGGTCCGGCTAGCCAGTACACAAAAAAGCTTAAATTCGACCCCTGATCGCAAAAAAAAACATCCTTTGAAGACTTACATATTCTTATTATATCAAAATATTTTGATAAATTTTATTTATGCTCTATCCGCTAGGCATTAAGTATCACCCTTTACTGTCTGTTTTCTGTCCTTATGTCTGTCCTATTTTTGTTACCACATTCTCATGGCAGTTTTCCTTATGCGAGTTATATTAAAGTTGTTCACAATTCAAAGGCAGTGAGTCACTTACTGTTTTAGAAATATGTCCTTTTATAACTTTGGAAATTGAAATTATTTTCTTTTCCACTAGCATGTTATCGTATTATAAGCAAGCTTGATTTGGGTCATTCATGTCCACAGACACATTCTTCTCTTATATTTAAATGTGTCATTTTTATTTCAGAATACCCCAACAAGTCAAGCTACGGCAGACCAACAAGAACAGATGAAGGCCTTACAACAGATGCTTGTCCAACAACAAATGATGCAGCAACAGTTTTTAATGAGGTAACAATATCTGTACACTAGGTTTATTTTAGGTTACTGAAAATACATACTGTAGATTTATTAATTATTTTTCACTGGTTCCAGATTTTTGAATTTACAGGGAAGAAACATTTTCAAACTCCATTTACACGGTTCATTTGATATTCAAAATTGACTGTAGTTGTAACAAGTTAAAGACATATTGTGTACTGTGTCCTATTTAAACTTTTGAAAGAACTGTGGTTAGATGATACTAATGTTTTTAAATTAAAAAAAGAAATTGAACATTATAAACCCAATGAAATAGCCTATGACATTTTTGTATGATCAGCATGCCATAGCACTAGGTGCATATAGCAAAATCAGCAAAAATTTGTAGGTAAATCTGTATTAATTTTGCATAGTCATTCAGGTAGATTTTAGTGAGACCTGGATATTGAACTTACGGTATATCAAACTCTTTGACAAAAAATTATTTTGCTCGTTTAATTTTCATAAAATGTTGACAAAATATTAACATTAACTCTTTGAAAAAAATTTTAAAAGCTTGAACAGCACAATCATGACAGTGTGACATTCACTTATTTTGATCAATGAAAAGCTTACTTTTTCCTTAGCAATAAAACGTGATTAAAAAGTTCAGCTGATTTTTTTTGCAGCAGCATTATCTTCCTTTAGTCTTATGTACCATCTTATTTGAAACTTGGTTTTTTTTTCCAGACAATTACAGATGCAACAAATTCAACAAGTGATGCAGCAATTGCAGGAAAATGATCAGTTTAAAAACCTGCCGCCATTACAACAGCAACAGCTGGCCATGCAACTCATGTTAAAACAATCACCGGTCCCCATCATACCCCCACAGACACAGATGCAGAATTTATCACCCAGGTAAGGTACTCTACAATTCATGTTAAAACAATCACCTGTCCCCATCATACCCCCCCCCCCCCCCCCCAGACACAGATGCAAAATTTATAACCCAGGCAAGTTTAAAAAGAAAGACTGACTTGTTTGTTATGATGTTCTGGCTGAATCTGAAAATTGGTTTTATAGGTTAGAAAAATCCATGAAGTTATATAATTTATAAAACTATGTTATGTTTTTATTTTTATTCAAATATTTCTGTTTAATTTTCTCTTTCATTTTGAATATATTTCAGTAGATCTCCGCCAACAGAATCAGTCTCACCATCCAATCCTAGTCATCCAGCATTTCATCGATCTGCCTCACAACCAAACACAGCATCAGAAGAATCAATATGGGACACAACTACCAAACAAAATATGGGTAGGTTTGCATAGAAAATGTGTTTGAATATTGCCATTCTTATTTCAACATTTCCATTATGGTATAAAATTACAAGAAGCGAGACATCTGTGGCTATAGATTATTTTATGTCTGTCCCTATAATGGCCTATTGCTTAAAACCTGGTTGCAAGTTTTCTGGACCAAGTTGTTAGCAATTAATAAATCTGAGAACATTAGGGGTTTCCATGAGCTATTTATAGAATCTTGTAACAAAAGAGATTTCCATTAGATATTTATATTTATATTTTTTTAAGGACAATGGTCACAGCCAACAAGTGTATGGGATTTAGATTCTAAAGCAACTATGACAAATACAGACTTAGAGATGCAGATAGAAAAAGCTAGAAAAGTGAGTTATATAAGAAACATGAAAGATTTAAATTTTTGAAATAAAGATTCAAGATTGTTAAAAAAATGTGTGGTTCTAATTTCAAACCATGAAATAGGAAGGGTTAAAATGTCAAAGCCATAAAAAAAAAAAATTTATCTATAGCATTGTATTTCAGTTCAAAATTAGTCCGTCTGATTTGTATGCCTTAGTTTTACATTTCTTTGGAGAGTCATTAGATCAAGGGAAATACACATGAAAAAAGGCAAAACATATTTGTTTTTGTATTAAACTGTAAATTTAGAAATTATTGCGTGCATATATTATTGCGATTTTGTCATTTTAGACTTAAATGCAATTTTAATTTTTACGATTTTGGGAAAAATCCTGTTTAATTCACATAAAATATTTCAAAATGTGAGTTTAAATTATCAGGTTTACAACTCTGTCGCATTTTTCTCAATAATAGCCCCTTGCAATAATTTCTGAATTTACAGTATTAAATTGTTATTAGCAGTTTGGAGTTAATTCCAGTAATAGTAATCAGGTTTTTGAAAGTCAGAAATGGGATACAATTCTTATTTGTTATTTGTGAGTCACCAGTATATTAAATTTGTATGCTAGGTACAATGTATATCTGTCTTGAAATAAAGTACAGTTTAACTCACGAGCAAACATTGAATGCATAATAGAAAATTGCTTTGAAAATCAATAGATGCAGGCATCATTTATTTCACAGAACATTCAATGTGGATTACAAGGCATGACTTTGGAAGTAAAAATAAAGTTGTTCATATTTAATTCCAGGAAAAAGAAGAATTAGACAGAATAAGACAAGAAAAAGATGAAGAAGAGCGAAGAATTCAAGAAGAATTAAAAAGACATCAAGAAGAAATAATAAAACAACAGGAAGAGCTACGCAGACAAAAAGAAGATGTGGAGCGACAAAAAATAGAAATAGAAAAACAAAGGCAGCTAGAATTACAGGTGGGTGCACACTTAATAAAAGAGCATATTTGTTTTCCTGTTTGTTCATTAATTGCAAGTATTTACAGCAGATTCCATTGAGTGTGAAGTCAAAGGTAACATCTTTGGTTAGCTTGCTTGTTTGCTGAACCGTGAAGTCATTCTTAGGTTAGGTAAACTACCCTACTTTAAGAATAGATTAGTCCGACAGAAAACCAATCGATCTGTCTGATTGAATATGCTACTTCGAAAGGAGGGTAGTATACCTGACATAATAATGACTTCACGGTTCAGCTAACAAGCAAGCTAACCAAAGATATTACCTTTTGCTACACACTCAATGGAATCTGCTGTAAACGAGTCCAACATACTTGTTTTCAATTTTTAAAAATAAGAATGAAAAATTCTGTGGATTCATTTATTTCCTTGGATTTTAGAAAAAGATGCATTTTAATGGACATAGAGTTTCATATACTTGTATAAAAAATTTCAAATTTGTTGAACATTTGAATTTATGGTTCCCCTGTATCCAAGAAATTCATGAAAATGAGAATCCAATGAAAAATGATCCTGAGTATGTCGTAACATAATTATATCGTCTCTGGGCTTCTAAAATGTCGTATATGACTTTTTTGGCTAAAAATGCTTTTTGACACCAATCATGATCAATGGTCTGGGCGGGAGGAAATCTTTGGTATTAAAAAAATAGCATAAGTTAGACCTATCAAAATGTGTGAAATAAGACATATTACAAAATTCCCAATGTCAGTTGTTTGTAAAGTTTGCTTCCAAAATGTTGTATGGAAACATGAAAATTGTTGTAGAATGGCTTTGGGAAAAATATAATTGTACATTTCTTTATTTCTGTGAAATTAATTTAAGTTCTTGGATAATCAAATTGTCAAAGGTTTTATTTCACTGCTTTTACAATTTTACAACATTTTGGAAGCATGCATTTTGCCAAAATTTTCAAAGCCTGTTTGTGAGATATTTTTTTCTTGAAAAATTTGTAATTTAATTACAACATTTTAGAAGCCCAGCGACGATATGTCATATTACAATTGTGCTAATAAACCAAAGTAGAATTGTCAAAGGCTAAAAATACATTTATAGGCAGTTTTTCAAGTGTTACTTTATTTTAAGGGTTATGGCATGATAATTGATAAATATTATCCCTCCTAGACATTATTTTGCACTTTCAAGCTCTTGCAATATAAAAATCTACTCGGTGACAATATTGCAATAACTATTGGCTTCCACTTATTTCTCCTGTTGTTAAATATAAGTTTATTGTTTATCTCAGAGATTTGAAGAAGTGAGAAGGCAGAATCAGGAAGAAGAGGAAAGAAAAAGGAGGGAAGTTGAGGAGGAAGAAAGAAGAAGGAAAGAAGACCAAATGAGAAAAGAGGAACAAATGAGACAAAAACAGGAAGAAGCAGTGAGAAGGAAAAGGGAGGAAGATATGAGGTTTGTTGGAAAATTGTTTCTCATGACTTCAATTTGAAAATAATGCACTGTACCTTTAGAGATGGTTGTGTCCATTTATTATTATTGTTGGACAATGGACAAACTTGCAAAGATTAATGACTACAATATCAGAAATCCTGCAAACAAAAAAGATATCAAAGCTTAAATGCAAGTTTTTATTTTTGCAAACCTCCCCTGTGGCAATTTTGGCTAAAATGAAAAAGATCACAAGAATTTCTGTGTTTACAGTCTATGACTATATGAAAGAAACTTTCTCTTCAATTATGAGGGTATGGATGGGTACACATAGTAGAGAGAAAAGGCAAGGGGTTCAGAATAAGAAGGGAACAAAAATCAAGAACAGAAAAGTAGGCCAAAAAGTAGAATAAAGGGTGAAGAAGCATAAAAAAGTAGGTCAAATAAAAAAAAAAACAGATAAAAAAATAAAGTTATCATAATTATCTCTCACATACATTTACATGACATAGCCCTTACATAAATATAGCTACATTTCAAATTATTTAAGATGTTTTGCATGCATTAAATTAGTATTTGTATTTATCTGCAGGAGGGAAGAGGAGATGAGACAACAACAGAGACAGATAATGGAACAACAACATAAACAGAGGGAGATGGAGGAACAACAAAAACAACAACAGGAGATGCAGAGACGACAGGTTGGTGGTGGTTTCAAAGATGAAAAAAAAATGTGTGAAAGATGCATAAGGAAAAAAGTGGTGTCAAAGATGAAAAAAACAGTTGTGATGTTAAGGATAATAAAATTTGATGTTTGAAAGATGAATAAGAAAAAAAGAGATGTTGGGTTGGAGATGAATAAAAAGTGATGGGTGTAAGAGATGAAACTGATTTGGTATACATGATAAAACCAGAAATAGACAAGTAGGAGTGCAACAATAGGGAAATACTCAATCATCAGAAGTCTAGTCAAGTTGAGAATATATTTAACACATACAAAAACAAGGCTGCAAAATATTTTAAAAAGTTTTATTATATACATTGTAACTATGAAGGAAAGTCAATTACCAGGTCCATGATTTGAGAAATGCATATGAAACTAGCTATTAGAGTTCTACTGAGTTTTGTATCAAGGATTATTATAGATATTTGAATCTTGACAATAAGAAAATAAATGCCAATTTTAACTATGAAATATTTTGCAGGAGGAGGCTAGACAACAACAGGAATTACATAGACAGAAACAACAACAAGAGGCTCTCAAGAGGTTACAACAAGAACAGATGGCAAATATACAGGTATAGTTACCTGTATTTACTGTGAACTACAGAGCCTCACTAGAAAATGTCATTTCATTAAATGGATGATATACGTTTATTTTTGTGGCACTGCAAGGATAGACATGTACATACAAGGTATGCAGTTCAGGATTAGGTACCAAGTTTATTAGTATGAATTTCAGGATTTAGTAAATACAAGATGTATTTATATAATGTTCAAGAAAACAAAGTAGTAGCCTCAAGTAGAAAATTATCACTGCTAACACCGTAACAATCATAAAATCTAACTGGATATACATGTTTAAATTTTCAATTTGAATTTTTAAGAATTTTATGAAAGTTCATGATAAACAAATGATATTTTAACAATTTTTAGAGCAACTCTATTTTTAAATCATATGTGAACATTACATTTTTATTTCTAAAACTTTTGCTTAACGAGTTGTGAATTTTTAGCCTGACTTCTCATGAATTTTTGTTAATTTGATCTATGTTTATCTGGTAATTTAAGTTATATTATGTTTGACCTTAAATTCTATAGACTAACATACTTCATACTTTCAGTTACCACAACATGCACAATGGGCCAGTCAGCAGCAGCAACAGAGTTTAGAACAACAGAGAGCTAAATCACTGCTAGAAATACAGGAACAAGAAGAAATAGAACGACAGAGACAAGAGGAGGTAATAGTTTCTTTTATTGTTCTGTAGATTTAATTATTTTTCACTGATGTTAATTTTTGTGAATTAATGGAAAATTGTATTCTGATGGATATTTGATTTTGTGGTTTTGCCAAAATCTTCATATAAGCGTAAGTCTTCAGGAGATTTGATATATAAAAAAAACCATCTCAAATATTTCTGAATTTAAAGTAATATATCTGTTTCTGTTCTTGTTCAATTTATTGGAAATAAATGGAGAGCTGTCACTTGTCAAAATCTGTTTGTTTAGTCTTCTCAAAAATAAAATCATTTTCTGATGAAATATATTAATGTCTAATCATTTCTTGGAAAAAATAAAGATGTGACTTGGACACTCAAAATATAAAAATAAAGATGTGACACTTTATCACCAGAAACAAAAAGATCACTATGAAGCTAGTTATGAAAGGAATTCCCTAAATGATTGTTTTTAAGATCTTTCTAATTTTAAGTGTAATTTTGTAGATACAGAGACAGGTAGAGGCACAGAGACAACAACAACAGGCCATACTCCAACAGCAGCAACAACAGAAGTCATGGTCAGGACAAATGTATGTATATAGCAAAACATTGCATCACATCATAAATTTTGGATATGGGTTTTGGGTCTTTTATAGTATACAAATACAGCCTTTGTATGAGGTCATTACAGGATATATCGACCCAAAGAAGTATATCGACCTCGGACTTCGTCCTTTTGGATATGGGTTTTGGGTCTTTTATAGTATACAAATACAGCCTTTGTATGAGGTCGATACCATGATATATTGACCTGAAAGAAGTATATTGACTGAGGACGAAGTCCGAGGTCGATATACTTCTTTGGGTCGATATATCCTGTATCGACCTCATACAAAGGCTGTATTTGTATACTATAAAAGACCCAAAACCCATATCCAAAATTTATGATGTGATCTAATGACGAAGTCTGAGGTCGATATACTTCTTTGGGTCGATATATCCTGTATTGACCTCATACAAAGGCTATATTTGATATATTATTAATTTCCGACCATGTTTGTATCAAAATTGTCATTCAAGTTAGGTTTGTTGGAACTTTATAAATATTACATTGTCTCCTTGACAATAACAACATATTAGTTGTTATTTCATTTACTTTTTTTGACATCTTATGTATTTGAAGATTTTTTTTTTCGTCAGATAATCGATCACAGATATCATTTGTTTCAAAACGTTAAACAATATCTTGAAATTCATTACATGACGTCACAAAGTATATCGGTTTTTAGATATTCTAAAAATAACCGTGCAATATGCTTTTTGCAGGTCAAAATGCTTTTTGCTATCCGCCGTTTTCTCTCTACCTTCGACAGGGCTCACACTACTTCAGAATTATAGGGAGAAGTGACTTCTCTTTTTGAAACTGATAGGGAGAAGTGGTGAGATTTGAAAGAGAAGTGCTCATTCGCGCGGTGCGATACAATGTTTGGATTTTACAATAGTATAAAGGGCTATATGTAAATAATGTTCTTTTTATATTGTTCAATTTATATCTGAGTAAAAAAATTACAATTAAAGTAACATTTGAAATTAAAAGTTGTTTAAGTTTTACTAAGGTTCTTGTGAGAAATTTCCAACTAAATATCTAGCACTAAAAAAAAAAAATATTTTAAAAAATGTAAAGAAATTATAATATATCAATTACAATTTAATTAAAAATTATCTTGTGTATGACATTCAGTGTTTCTCATAAAAAAAATATAAAAGTTATTAAGCTAGCTGGGCCAGAATATATTGATATTAGTATAATAGTCTCAGAGTTAAGCAACTTTAATCAATAGTTTGAAACAATCCATAAAAAATATAGGGAATTATATACACCAATCAGTTAGATGTTACCAAAAGTCTCTTAATGCGTGAGGAATGCGTAATTTTTCTCTTTGGGATCAATATTCTTCTGTCAGCTGTTCCATCTGTGCGTCCGTAGTAATTATTGTAAAAGTACGGATTTCGGTCATAGCTGGTCCGGTTCAGATCCGGAGTTTAGAAATCGGTCAATGGCGGACGAATGCAAGAAAATTTACAAAAATAAAAGATGTTTGACAAGTTATTTGGAAAGGAACATGACGTTTTTAATGCAATAAATGGATTAAAAATTTACTGGAGGCAACTTTTATCACGTTTTAATGAAGCAACAAACTTATGTTGCCGCCGAATTCGAGGTTGATGTACGTTTTCGAGTAACAAGCACCGGAACTTGCAAAAATGCACGAAGTGATAAAAAGTTGTATTTTTATCAGATAACCTGCTACACACTACGAAGACAATGCTTCAACCTCTTTTCTAAAGATAATGAATCGTTTATGTCTGAATTTCTTTAATTATCAATAAAAAATTGATGTTTCATCAACTTGGTAAAAATTTAAAATGTCCGATGACGGAAGCGACTGAAAGCGACTATCGTCAAGAACAGGGCGACTTGTTTTCGCTTTTGGGGGTCGTGGAAAGCGAAGTGACGGTCGGTAAGGCGACTTCTTCGCCCAAGTCGCCTGGTAGCGTGAGCCCTGCTTCGAAAATATAGTTTAACATGTGACTATCTCTAAACGAATCAAATTTGATAAAATATACGAATTAATAATATTTTTATATATTAAGTCAGATGATATGGTATGATTTCCAATGAGACTTATTACATTAGAGACCAAATGACATACAATTTAACAGCTTTCAACAATAAGAAAAACTCTGTAAGCTATAAAAGGAGTCAAATTGACACTTGTAAGTCAAATGAGAAAAATAACAGCCTTATTTATGTAATATAATAAACAAAAAACAAAAAGTATGTCCATTTGAAGTATGCAAATTTACTGAAAGAAAAAGTTCTTCCCTTCCATATCTATTATAATGGAATAGTCCATACAAATGTCAGAATATATGAAAAAGGTTGAAGAATTGTGATACTTGGCTGGTTTAATTGTTGAGAAATAAGCGTTAAGTTCTTACTAGGACACTTTTCAGTGATAAATTTTCAAGATTTTCATTACTTGATGTTTTCAAATGGATATTATAAGCGACATTTTAAATTCACGTTGTTTTTCTCCTGGGGGAAAGTCACCAAAATTAGTTGGTTTACAGTATTGCTACGAAAAAGTCTTTTTTCTACATTGGTTAGAGGTATAGGGGGAGGGTTGAGATCTCACAAACATGTTTAACCCCGCCGCATTTTTGCGCCTGTCCCAAGTCAGGAGCCTCTGGCCTTTGTTAGTCTTGTATTATTTTAATTTTAGTTTCTTGTGTACAATTTGGAAATTAGTATGGCGTGCATTATCACTGGACTAGTATATATTTGTTTAGGGGCCAGCTGAAGGACGCCTCCGGGTGCGGGAATTTCTCGCTACATTGAAGACCTGTTGGTGACCCTCTGCTGTTGTTTTTTATTATACCCCTGCTTTAAAAAAGGGGGGGTATACTGTTTTACCTCTGTCTGTCCGTCCGTCCGTCAGTCCGTCCCATGAAACTTTCGTCACATTTTTCTCAGGAACTACACATCCACCCTTTCTGTAATTTGGTATCAACATTTATATATGTCAGCCATACCGTGTGATGCGTTTTCAGATTCATCACTTGACAACTTCCTGTTTACCAAACACTTGTCTGATTTTACACATGATAGCCAAGTTGAAAATTTTCGTCACATTTTTCTCAGGAACTACAATACAAGGATTTCTGAAATTTGGTTTCAGGATTTATATAAGTCAGCTATACCGTGTGATGCATTTTCAGATTCATCACTCGACAACTTCCTGTTTACCGAACACTTGTATGATTTTACACATGATAACCAAGTTAAAAATTTTCTTCACATTTTTCTCAGGAACTACAATACAAGGATTTCTGAAATTTGGTTTCAGGATTTTTATAAGTCAGCTATACCGTGTGATGTGTTTTCAGATTCATCACTGGACAACTTCCTGTTTACCGAACACTTGTATGATTTTACACATGATAACCAAGTTAAAAATTTTCGTCACATTTTTCTCAGGAACTACAATACAAGGATTTCTGAAATTTGGTTTCAGGATTTTTATAAGTCATCTATACCGTGTATTGCGTTTTCAGATTCATCACTCGACAACTTGCGGCGGGGGTATCATCAGTGAGCAGTAGCTCGCAGTTTCACTTGTTTGGTCGAGTTGTTGTCTCTTTGACACATTCCCCATTTCCATTCTCAATTTTATTGTATAACAAAATATTAAAGAAGAATGACTGGAACAAACAACCTTAACAAGCGCATTATTTTTTACTCCAGATTTCCAACACAACAAAGTTCCAAATCATTAATAGAAATACAAGAGGAGCAAGCTCGGCAGCTAGATAAAGAAAGACAACGAAAACAACAACAACAACAAACCCAAGCGAAGGTAAATATATATAGACGATATAAAAGGTCATTTTATCCTATTATAATGATTAAAAAAAACATTATTAAATAAAAAAAGCAGTTTAAACACATTTTATACCCATTGTCATTATCTGAATTGTAATTATTACCCTAGAATGGCAACATGTCGACTTGGGAAGATATTTTCCAAAATTTCTTAAAGAATCGGAACTGTTATGGAATTCCAAAGACCTCGGTATCACTGCACGAAGCAGTTAAGGGATTTCGCTTCTTGGTTTCAAAGTAATTAACTTTTCAAAACACTAGTTTATATTGATCAGGGATTAATAAAGGAATCTAAAGAGCAAAAAAAATATATAGGTCACTGTGCTTGTTTTTGAGATATTTGCCATTGAAATTTTTGCGGGAAAATAGTCTCTCTTGACTTTTCATAACTTTATCATTGACAAGTTTCAGTTCTCAAAAACAATTGAAAAATAATTAAAATTTTATAAGACTTTTACAGATGGCTTATCATTATACATGTAAAAGATTTAAAAAAAGAAAAATGGGGGTCACCGAGCAAATTTTTTTAAGGCATTCAAATGGATAAAACTGGAGGATTCTGAAAATCTGACAAAAAATCCAAAACATGACAAGCCAAAGAAAGAAAGTTAACTTTTCACTCGAAACTGAAAAGTGTAACTATAAATGATTATGCAAATGCAGAAAAACTATGGTGATACTGTGTGGAAATAAATTTAACCCTACGCATCAAAACAAGAATACAATTTGCAATGAACACTAACTATGGCATAAATATTTAATACTTATGTAGCCTTTGAAGTATAGAGTTTATTGTATTATTGAAACGGTTCTAATGCATATTTAAAAAAAACAAAACTATATGGTCCAAATACTCATATGGTCAACCTGTAAATAACCAAACAAGTATATACTTATATGGTCAGACCATATGCGTATACGGATATGGTCTGACCATGCGCGTATGGTCCAAATACTCATATTGTCCGAAACATATACATGTATATACATGTTCTTGGATTTCTTATATATTTGGGAGGTAAAGTTAGCCAAAAAATAATTATTTAAATTAGGATGCTTGCTATGGTAATATTTGCAATTTTTTATAACTTTAAAATATACTAATATTTCTTTTCTATTTCTTTTCGGTTAACAGAATCTATCAATATCAGCAGCTAGTGCATGGAATGCCAGTGCACAGTCATCACATTGGGCCAGTGAAGGAGCGTGGGGTAACCAAGCCAGAAGTCAGAATGGATCAGGATCTCTGGGCTTCTGGGATGATGCTATTATATCTTCTAAAAGAGCACCTGCATCATCTAATAAAAAGTAATTTATAGTATGCTCTCTGGTATCAAAATGTTGAACGGCTTTTGCCATACATCGGTTTTATGTGATCAAAAATTAAAAAATGAAACAAAAGGTGGTCTAATCATGGTAAATTCAGAAATTTTTGTTTTCATTTATATTAATTGTTATATTTGAAAAATGTACAAAATGCAAGATTGATTAATTTGATTTTATGAAAAGCTGGATACACATGTATGTTTCAGACATCAGATCATTGAAATGGCAGCATGTAGTCTTTTTCTTTGAAAGTTCTTATTTCTATTCCTTTTTCATTTCAGTGTTCAAGGTAATCCTACAGAATTTCCAGCATTAAAGGGAGGTAAGCCAGTAAACACACCTTCAGTGCCTGTAGCCAAGCCACAAAAACAATCAAAGATGAAAAAAGAGGAGGTAATATTTATGATAAAATTATGGTTATATTTAGAACTGTTCCATAAAAATAAAGGTCGGTTGTTCTCTGGACCGTGCTCTTTCACCTTGCTGAGCTTTTAAAAGACGTGGAGAAATATCGTAATACATGAGTTATAGTTTGGGAATCTGTCCCTTCCTTTTCTAACAGTTGCAGAAAGTTGTGGTTTTTTTTTATGTGACATTTTTTTTAAGGACGTCAGAATAGGAAATATAGAAAAAAATCAAGAAAATCTAACTTCATAATTAAATTTTGATTAATCATTTGCTGAGAATAGATTTTTCACTATTGATGAGAAATGTTTCTCTCACACCCCTCAGAAAATGTAAAAATAACACATGAATTAGAGAAAAGACTATTCATAACACATACTTGTTTTGTAGGAGGCTGTACAAAGGTTGTTTAAACAACCAAAACCTCAGGAAGATGGGTTCTCCCATTGGTGTGAGATAGCTCTCAAAAGATTGGATACGTCAGTAGATAGTAAGTTATACACAGTTGATACAATTGCCAATGTAAAATGTTCAAGTAAGAAATAATCTTAATCGGAAAACGAAAAAGAAATTTTTGAGAGAAACACTAGCCATATAGTAATCTTTCTATTTTAATATTACTGCTATCGTTATGTAACAAAAACTTTAATGATCAGAAATAACCCAATTTTTTTCGAGTCTGCAACTTTTGTTGCAGAAAGCTCAACATAGGGATAGTGATCCGGCGGCGGCGGTGTTAGCTAACTTCTTAAAAGCTTTATATTTTAGAAGGTGAAAGACCTGGATGCTTCATACTTTGTATTCAGATGCCTCATGTTACGAAGTTTCCGTCAGTCACATGTCCAATGTCCTTGACCTCATTTTCATGGTTCAGTGACCACTTGAAAAAAAAGTTCAGATTTTTTGTAATGTTGAATTCTCTCTTATTATAAGTAATAGGATAACTATATTTGATATGTGCGTACCTTGAAAGGTCCTCATGTCTGTCAGACAGTTTTCACTTGACCTCGACCTCATTTCATGGATCAGTGAACAAGGTTAAGTTTTGGTGGTCAAGTCCATATCTCAGATACTACAAGCAATAGGGCTAGTATATTCGGTGTATGGAAGGACTGTAAGGTGTGCATGTCCAACTGGCAGGTGTCATCTGACCTTGACCTCATTTTCATGGTTCAGTGGTTATAGTTAAATTTTTGTGTTTTGGTCTGTTTTTCTCATACTATATGCAATAGGTCTACTATATTTGTTGTATGGAATGATTGTAAGGTGTACCTATCTAGCGGGCAGATGTCATGTGACCTTGACCTCATTTTCATGGTTCAGTGGTCAAAGTTAAGTTTTTGAGTTTTGTTCTTTTTTATCTAATACTATATGCCATAGGTCATCTATATTTGGTGTATGGAAATATTTTATGATCTTTATGTCAGTCGTGCAGGTTTTATTTGACCGTGACCTCATTTTCACGGTTCATTGCACAGTGTTAAGTTTTTGTGTTTTGGTCTATTTTTCTTAAACTATAAGTAATAGGTCAACTATATATGTTGTATAGAAGCATTGTTAGCTGTACATGTCTGCCTGGCATGGTTCATCTGACCTTGACCTCATTTTCAAGGTTCATTGGTCTTTGTTTAGTTATCTTGGTTAATGTTAAGTTTATGTGACAGTTGTATTAAAGCTTAGCTTTATACTTAGGACTATCAGCATAATATCAATGATTAGTATAGAAGGCGAGACATTTCAGCGTGTGCACTCTTGTTATATTTTATAAACAGTAGGATAGGCAAAATTAGGAGATAACTGAATTGTATTTTTAGCTCTGACTGAACAAATTGGTGATTGGATGGTTGCAAATTAAGTTTACTGGCAACGACGCGTTAGTACAAGATTGTTTTTTCATTCTAATGAAACTGACAGGAAACTGTTAAAACATACATTTAAAATTTGTTATATTTCGTCTGCGTTTGCACGTACATTTTCATAGCATTAATTGTGAATTGATGCCATGAACATTTTTGACATTATCATCTCAAAATGAACATTACAGACAATGCATTAGAATTACAGATTTACATCTAAGTCCGGAAATCAAACATTTAAAGGTTAATGAAACTTTAACAACAATTAATATGCTCATGTCGAACACCAAAAAAAGCTTTAGAACTTGAAAAAAAACTGATAGAAAAATATATTGCACCGAGTACTTTATTTCAAAGGAAGACAGTTATCATAGGAATATACACACTTGCAGGAACTGGGACATTTGGAAAGTAATTTAAAAAAATAACATCAATTTCAAATAGAAAAAAATAATTTTCATATAGCCAATTCTGTCTAGAAAAAAAATATTGAGTATTAATTTTATGATAATATTTGCTATTTGTTTTCCAGTTCCAACTTTTGTAGCCTTTTTGTCAGAGGTTGAATCTCCTTATGAGGTCAGTATGGAATTATACTTAGGTTACAGCCGATTTCATTGAGTGTGTAGCCAAATGTATCTTTGGTTAGTTTGTTTGTTAGCTGAACCGTGAAGTCATTGTTCGGATAGGTAAACAACCCTCCTCTAAGAGAAGATTAGTCTGACAGATATTCAATCTATCTGTCTGTTGGACTATGTTACTTCCAAAGGAGGGTAGTATACCTGACCTAATAATGACTCCATGGTTCAGCTAACAAGTAAGCTAACTAAAGATATTACCTTTGGCTACACACTCAGTGAAATCGGCTGTAAAATTATTTATGGTGGTTCATAACACTACAGGAGGAAATTTCTGTAAAAAACAGCTGACCATTTAATCATGTTCTATTAATTAGTAAATATTGGGCTTCTCAGTGATCAAAATGAGTGTTTGACGTTGAATGATGATTTTCTGATAAAGTTTGTGGTTCTAGTTTTTGAAGTTTTTATATTTTTGTCAAAGGGTTAAAAGTAGACATTTTTCAAAATGTTATGAAAAGTAAACAGGCCAAATAAATTTTAGTCAAGGTGTTTGGTACCATATAAATATATTTTCTAAAGGTTAATAACTAAATAAATTTTCTAAAGTTTTAAGAATTGTATTGTAAAGTATACATGTAGATAAAAGAATTTTCAGTGTAGTTTTAGTGGGAAAATATCTAAAAATCTGTATCAGCATTTTACTTTGCTTTTATCTTGTGCCTAAGGGGCATTGGGGTCTCTGGATACGTGAAATCTGTTATTTAACTTTTGTTTGCCTCTAGCAAATGTTTTGAAACTTTAACACAATACTTGTAACCAGTAAACAGAGAGTTAGTCCGCACCACTTTCACCAGAAGTTGAATTTCTGAATAGAACTTTTGTTATAAGGAAAACGTTTATAATTTCAGGTTCATGACTATGTACGATCATATCTCGGTGAAAGTAAATCTTCTAAGGACTTTGCCAAACAGTTCCTGGAGAAGAGAAGTCAAACTCGTAATAAGGCAAAACCACCAGTTGTTGAGGTAAGGGTTTCCTGATTATAATTGGGTTTTTTATCGAGCACAGCAGATTTTGTTTAAAGCTCCCAACTGCAATGCAAAGATTTTTCCATTGTGTACTACAGATTTTGATCATTGTTATAATAGCTAATGCAGTACTGGTAACAGTTTATGTAGTGTCCTTTTGATTTCCATTGATTTCATTATAGGACATATTTATACAACCAAATCTATTTGTCTTATTTCATTGTCTTTCTAAAGTAGAAAAGTTAATGTTTTAAAGCCTTTATCCCATGCCTAGGTATTTGTACAAGTTGAAGAAAATATTAATAAACAAGAACTCCGTGATATTAATAATTTTTTAACATTTGTAGGAGAGCATATGGGGACCTGCACCAGCCCGCGATTATCGACAACAAACCAACCAAACTTCAGATGCTGACTCTCAGAAGAATAAAGGAGGAAAGAAAAAGAAGAAAATGATGAAATTGGACAGTAGTATTTTGGGATTCACTGTAAGTGCTGATCCTGAACGTAAGAACGTTGGAGAGATGGAGGACGACGGCAAATGAGAGTCAAGATTTTAATGTCAGCAGTGTTATTTTATCAACTTAAGACAATGTTTTTTGTAATTGTTGATATTTTGTTATGGTTGGTCTTAATTGTTGGGTTTTGGTCGCATTACACAGTTTCCAATAGCTTCAACACAGCAGTGTGGGCGTGGCTTTGTCTCCAGCCCCTCCTGTAGATGTGAGGCGTGCCGGCCCATTTGGCCTATGTTAGAGTATATTTTTAAAGAAGATGATGAAAAAGTGAAGGAAAAGATTTTAAGAAAATCAAATCTCTAATTATAAAGTTTTTGAAAAAGAATGAAGAAAAACTTAATCATAGTGCTTAATAAACAATGCTTTTGGTGGCAGCTCTGGGTTAAGGGAAGTAATTCATTAAAGTATTACATTTTGTAGAAGGCAGTTTTATCAATGCTTTTTAAGCATTCATTTGATACAAAATAAAAATGATCTATTTGATTTGGAAGCTTAAAATGTATTTATGAAAATGGTTGACACAAGTGTAACATTGATTTTTAAAAAGTTATTGCCCTTAACTTAGATCAACCACCTGAATATCGAATGCAGTATTACATGACAAACCAAATTGAATATTTTAACAGCACAGTGATGTTTTTAAATCATGTCAACTGATTTCAGCTTTTTTTTTTTTATATTATTGAAATCTGTTTTACAATTTAATGAAAGAAGTTTTTCATTTGATAGCATTACAAATTATTTTTTTATTCAAACATGTTTTACATTATAAAAAGAAGAAGAACTTCATGGAATGAAACTAAGAATTTCAACCTTTTTTTTTATTAGCTCACCTGGCCTAAAAGGCCATGTGAGCTTTTCTCATCACTTGGTGTCCGTCGTCGTCGTCGTCTGTCGTCGTTAACAATTTTTCAAACATCTTCTCCTCTGAAACTACTGAATGGATTTGAATGAAACTTAAAATGATTGTTCCTTAGATTATCCTGCACAAAGTGTGTGCTTCGATTTTTGATCCGTCAAAAAACATGGCCGTCGTTACTTAAAATAGAACATAGGGGTCAAATGCAGTTTTTGGCTTATATCTCAAAAACGGAAGCATTTAGAGCAAATCTGACATGGGGTAAAAATGTTCATTAGGTCAAGATCTATCAGCCCAGAAATTTTCAGATGAATCAAACAAACCATTGTTGGTTGCTGCCACTTAATTGGTAATTTTAAGGAAATTTTGCAGTTTTTGGTCATTATCTTGAATATTATTATAGATGAAGATAAACTGTAAACAGCAAAAATGATCAGCAAAGTAAGATCTACAAATAGGTTAATATGACCAAAATTGTCAATTGACCCCTTAAGGGGTAAATGTCCTTTAATGACAATTTTTTCACAATTTGTTCATCATATTTGCTAACTTTAAAAAATCTTCTCCTCTGAAACTACTGAATGGATTTGGATGAAACTTAGCATGATAGTTCCTTAGATTATCCTGCACAAAGTGTGTGCTTCGATTTTTGATCCGTCAAAAAACATGGCCGCCCTTACTTTAAATAGAACATAGGGGTCAAATGCAGTTTTTGGCTTATATCTCAAAAACGAAAGCATTTAGAGCAAATCTGACATGGGGTAAAAATGTTCATTAGGTCAAGATCTATCAGCCCTGAAATTTTCAGACGAATCAAACAAACCATTGTTGGGTTGCTGCCACTTAATTGGTAATTTTAAGGAAATTTTGCAGTTTTTGGTCATTATCTTGAATATCATTATAGATAAAGATAAACTGTAAACAGCAAAAATGATCAGCAAAGTAAGATCTACAAATAAGTTAAATATGACCAAAATTGTCAATTGACCCCTTAAGGGGTAAATGTCCTTTAATGACAATTTTTCACAATTTGTTCATCATATTTGCTAACTTTAAAAAATCTTCTCCTCTAAAACTACTCAACCAAATTCAACCAAACTTCATTTGAATGATCAGTAGGGTGTATAAAATAAAGTTTGTGTTTTATTTTCTATTTCGTCAAAAAACATGGCCGAAAGGCATTGTTTACCAGGTGAGCGATTCAGGCTCTTGAGAGCCTCTTGTTCAAACATATTTTACAGTTAAAAGAGTAGATGAATAAGTAAATCAATAAAACTTATTTTTTAAATAAATGCATTTTACAAAAGAAAAAACAATCAAACGAAATTAAGAAAGGATTCTAAACAAACTATTTATGCAAAATGCACAATATTGTTATTAATTTTTTTATCTAATTATGTGGTCAAACATTTTTTTTTAAGAAATCAAAAATATTTTTGTTATTCTAATAGATATTTCCATATTGTTTGATTCTACTAACTTTTAAATGAACATGCTACAAAATAGTAATTTATGTGAATTTTTCATAGTAGAATTTTATGCAAACTTATGAATCATGGAAAACACAAATACATGACAAAACAACATGATTCCTGTTTAGATTTCAACATTAACATTATACTATCAAATTGCACACCTGCAAGACAAATCTCTGTGTCAAAAGTTAGTTTTATATCACACAATTATTTTTATGAAACTTATTATATGTTGTTGACAAAAAGGGCTAATCTTGATGAAAGGACTGTTTAACTGTTATTTTCATGAAACTTTGAAAATCAAAATTTTATCAATGTTTACCAAAGGAATACAGAATTAAATTGTCAAAATCAAAACTTTTACTTAATTTTTTTTTTTTTTTTTAACTTTCAGGTAACATTTTATCAGAAAGAATGAATTATTGAAGAAGACTGCCATAAATTTTAAAACTTTACTTAATTTAGTCAATGTAAAAGAGGAATATAGAAAAAAGACATGAAAAAAAACTTTTTTAGTATCCATCAGGAATTTTTACGTTTTGTTTTACAATCTTTCTAGTTCAGAACAGTCATTTTAATTTCTGAATTGACTTATCATAAAAAGGTAAATTTAGGATATTGTTTAAACATGAATCATTTTTTACAGCATTGTTTGCCTTATTAAAGATTGTAATTATGGTATGCCCATTTGTCGTACTCATAAGGGATTTTTTGGGGGATGCTATTTAATTGATATAAGATATCTATTGGGCTACATAGGAAACAATATAAAACAGTTGGAATTGGCACGAATTGATTGAAATGACACTTCTGAAAGGGCATTTTTAGATGTATTTTGCTGATATTTAGATATTTTGTAGTATACTTCTGAAAACAAGTTTTTTTTCTCTTTCTTTTATTAGTGGGGAGGGTAGAATTTTGTGCCAGTTTATACCAAATTAGTGAGGTTTTGTGCAACTATTGGGTTTTTATCAGCTTATGCTAAGCTTCCTCTCCAAGTTTTTTCCATCAAATTATAATCTTCTTACTGGTCCTGAATATGCATGAAATATTTTCCACTGAACATTTTTAAACTAATAATCAATCAATTAACATTCTTACCAAGTATTTACACTTATGTGTATATATATAGATATCTAGTACTGATTTTTTCGTCAATAAAACTTGTAAATTTGAACGGTGAACCAGCTGATATTATATATATTGAAAGAAGAAAATTTTGTACTGCTTTTCAAAATGGATTTTTTTTTTAATATTCAAATCATTACTTTAATTTCCTTAGACACATTCTATGAAATAAAGGCAACATGTACTTATTGACCTTATGTGTATGAGTATGTAGATAGAGAAATGTGCCAGACTAAATGGTCCTTATTCCCTGATTGGCCTTGTGTGTGTGTGTGTTTGTGTATGTTTGTTGATAAATATATGAATATCACTTCTCTTACTATTTTATCAAATTGCAATTTTTTCTGGAATTTAACCCAAAGTTTACAACATATTGAACAAGCTGTACGGGTTATTGTATTAACAAGAATATTGTAGGGTGAGAAAGAACTTCCAACATTACCCAAAACCAATAAGTTGAACGATTTTGCATACATCAATTTAACATACAACTATAACTGACCAGCACTCAAGTTTAAAAATACCTACCTACCTTTTAAAATTTATTTTAAGTGAATATCCCTAACACAGTGTCTGATTTTGGAGTCATTTTGATTTTACATGTTTATTCATTAAATGATTTCACACTGAGTTAAGTTTTTGAGTTTTCTCTTAATAAAATAATAAAAGTATCAAAAACAACTTTAGAAATTTCACCATTTAGATGTATTATGTATGTGTTATTAAAAGTTCAGCATTAACTTGTTTTAAAAGGGTGCAAGTGTAGTGTAAAACAAATTGTTTTTGTTTTGTGAAATGTTTCATTTCTGCATATTTGTATATGATGTTTGAAAAGGCAGTTAGAGTTTGATATGTGAAATGCATGTTGTATGGGAGGAGAGTATGTGGAATACAGTTTGTATGTGTTAAGATAAATGTGTGTGTGTGTGTGTGTGAAATGTGTATGTGCTTTGTGAAATGCAAGGTAAGGTCAACCAAAGTAAATCTCTGCTAAGGTTAGAAAAAAAGTATCGTTAATTGATCAGGGAAAATTAATTAAATCATGTTCAATACTTTCTATTGCTGCAAAATTTTAACTTGTGGCCTTGTTTCATTTTTTGCCAATGTTTGTTACAATATAAATTAGCAATGCATGACAAATCATAATTGAATTCAATAGAATTTACATTTCAGAACTTAAATCATTTAAAAAGCTATTAACATTTTACTATAATTTTAAATCGGATGTTTCATAGAAAGTCTGAAATTCATGATATTTAAAGCATGTTTAGCAGTAATTGCAATTTAACCTTGTATATTTGGATCAGATGTGCTTGGATAATTTTTATCATGACAAGAAATTATTTTTATGAATTCAAATGAATATTGTTACTCCGTCTAATTTTATTCTGATTTGAATATGAAATTTTAAGAACTTATATGGCACTGTTATCAGGTTTTGAAAGGAAAATTGAAAATGAGATATATTTCTCATATTGTTAATGAGTACAGGACGTTTCTTTAAAGTATAAACTATGTTAAATTGTGATATAAATATGCAGGCTTTTGTGTACACAAAAGACTTGTCTGTATTGATAAAGCTGAAAATTGTTGAAAATAAATAAAAGAAATACCTAAAAGTTGTTATTTGTTCCTTCTTATACAACCGCCAAAAAAAATGGGTTGTATAATGCTATCATATGGTCGTCGTTGACTGAAGACACATTTAGTTTCCAGACAATAACTTTAATTTAAGCAAATGGATCTCTATAGATTTTTACCAGAAGTACCACTAAAGGAAGGTTGGGATTAATTTTGGGGATAATGGTCCCAACTGTTCAGGAATTAGAGGTCCAAATAGGGCTCAAAACTAGCATTTTTCTACTCTCAGGATAATAACTTGTGTATAAGTATTTCAATTGCTCTGAAATTGTACCACAATGTTTAATACCACAAGTAGATGGTTTGGACAGTTTAGGAATTCAGGGCCAATACAAGCATTTTTGTACTTTCTTGTGTGTAAGTATATGGATCTCTCTGACATTGTACCACAAGGTTCCATATCGCAAAAGGTAGGCTGGGATTGAGTTGGGGGTTATTGCCCTATTAATGCAGGAATTATGGGCCAAGAAAGGGCCAAAAACAAGCATTTTTTTAGTTTCCAGACAATAACTATTGTTTAAGCGTATGGATCTCTCTGAAATTGTACTACAAGGTTCCATACTACAAAGAAAGGGTGGGATACAGTGTAAGGGAAATTGCTCCAAGGAGGGATTAAAAAAGTGTGTGGGGGGGTGTCCAATTTATTTTCTTCAAATTTTCAAATTTTTGAAATTTTTTCTTTTTAATTGCACAATAGATTTGTATGATCTTGACATTAGTATTGTCAGAAAACCTATATTATGTCAAAAATTTGATCACAATCTAAATTCAGATAGTATCAATCTTGAACAATGCGTCTAAATTTGCCCCAATTGTTCAGGGTTCAACCTCTGCGGTAGTATCAGGCTGTGCTCAGCGAAGCATTTTATTACTCAAGTTCTGTAGTTGCAAAATAGGAAAGTCGCTGAAAAGAAAATTCACTGTTAAAATGAAAGTACTGTAAATTCAGAAATAACTGCATTTATTATTGTGATTTAGTGATTTTGATATTGCAATATTGAGAAAATCCTGTGTAATTCATAGGGAAAATTTTAAAATCCGAATTTAAATTATCCCAATTATCTAAGTTGCAGGTGACAATGGTCACATGATTTATAGTGTATGAACTCAACAAAAACAGCAGTCATTCCAAGAAGTTCCGTCGTAGAAGAGAGGATTCAGTGGTCAAACCAGTACATGTATGACAATGACCTCACTAGATATACCTAAACAAATTTAGAAAAAAAAAATTATGGCAGCAGAGAAAATTAAATGGTCAAAATGAAACAAAACAGAATGTATGTATGTGCCTGTCCCAAAGTCAGGAGCCTGTTATTAGTTGTTGTCGTTTGTTACTGTGTATCATATTTGTTTTTCGTTTTTTTTTGTGTACATAAATAAGGCCGTTAGTTTTCTCGTTTGATTTGTTTTACATTGTTATTTTGGGCCTTTAATAGCTGACTATTCAGTATGGACTTTGCTCATTGTTGAAGGCCATATGGTGACCTATAGTTGTTATTTTCTGTGTCATTTTGGTCTCTTGTGGAGAGTTGTCTCATTGGCAATCCTACCACATCTTTTTTTTTATATATTAAAAACTGAACTTCACAAAAAAAAAAAACGATTGAAAAAAAAAAAATCTCCAAAGAAAAAAATCCATTGGTCAAATTAGACAAAACAGGCACATGTTACATTGACCCTAATTGAATGTTGTATGAACTTTTCTGGACCCTGTAGGGAAGAGAAAACTACCATCTGAGTGGTCAAACTAAGCTCAAGATTACAAAACAGGAAAAGTGGCAATGGCCAATAGAATTATAGAAGTATTATTAACATACGAAAACATCAAAATTCCAATTTAAAGCTATGGAAATGTAATGCAGAAATTGTAAGCTTTTATCATTTGTTATTATTTTTGGCTGTTACACCACAACCAGGTTATGCTTTTTTTTGTTGGCAGTTTTGTCTTAAATAAGACTCGTTTGATTTATTAGGGTTCCAGTTATTGTTGAAGGCTGTATGGCTGTGCTCATAATTGCTTAAATCCGCTTCTTAGGACTCTGTTGCATAGTTGCTTCATTGGCAATCATACCCCATCTCCTTTTTTTATATAAAAATAAATGCATCTCCAAAGAAAATCCAATTGCCAGATGAGACCAAACCAGCACATGGACCATGTCTACACTAGATTTAAAGCTCTACAAACATCGCTTTAACAGCAAAATTCTATTGCAATTGTCAAGATAGGACAACACAGATCCAGAAAGCAATGACATTTTTCCAATAAAACAAGGTCTAAGGTATGGAGAATTCGTGAGTACATCCTTGCTAAAGAAAGACGTTTGAAATTTGCCTTACTTGATATTACTTTTTATACGACAGCAAAAATTTAAATTTTTCTTCATATATTGCTATCACGTTGGCGTCGTCGTCGTCAGAATACTTTTAGTTTTCGCACTCTAACTTTAGTAAAAGTGAATAGAAATCTATGAAATTTTAACACAAGGTTTATGACTACAAAAGGAAGGTTGTGATTGATTTTGGGAGTTTTGGTCCCAACATTTTAGGAATTAGGGTCCAAAAAGGGCCCAAATAAGTATTTTCTTGGTTTTCGCACTGTAACTTTAGTTTAAGTAAATTGAAATCTATGAAATTTTGACACAAGGTTTATGAACAAAAGGAAGGTTGGGATTGATTTTGGGAGTTTTGGTCCCAACAGTTTAGGAATTAGGGGCCAAAAAGGGGCCCAAATAAGCATTATTCTTGGTTTTCGCACCATAACTTTAGTATTAGTAAATAGAAATCTATGAAATTTAAACACAAGGTTTATGACCATAAAAGGAAGGTTGGGTTTGATTTTGGGAGGTTTGGTCCCAACAGTTTAGGAATAAGGGGCCCAAAGGGTCCAAAATTGAACTTTGTTTGATTTCATCAAAAATTGAATAATTGGGGTTCTTTGATATGCAGAATCTAACTGTGTATGTAGATTCTTAATTTTTGGTCCCGTTTTCAAATTGGTCTACATTAAGGTTCAAAGGGTCCAAAATTAAACTTAGTTTGATTTTAACAAAACCTTGGGGTTCTTTGATATGCTGAATCTAAAAATGTACTTAGATTTTTGATTATTGGCCCAGTTTTCAAGTTGGTCCAAATCGGGGTCCAAAATTAAACTTTGTTTGATTTCATCAAAAATTGAATAATTGGGGTTCTTTGATATGCCAAATCTAACTGTATGTAGGTTCTTAATTTTTGGTCCCATTTTCAAATTGGTCTACATTAAAGTCCAAAGGGTCCAAAATTAAACTAAGTTTGATTTTAACAAAAATTGAATTCTTGGGCTTTTTTGATCTGCTGAATCTAAACACATACTTAGATTTTTGATTATGGGCCCAGTTTTCAAGTTGGTTCAAATCAGGATCCAAAATTATTATATTAAGTATTGTGCAATAGCAAGAAATTTTCAATTGCACAGTATTCAGCAATAGCAAGAAATCTTCAATTGCTCAGTATTGTGCAATAGCAAGAAATTTTCAATTGCACAGTATTGTGCAATAGCAAGAAATATCTAATTGCACAGTATTGTGCAATAGCAAATATTTTCAATTGCACAGTATTGCGCAATAGCAAGAAATATCTAATTGCACAATATGCAATAGCAAGAAATTTTCAATTGGAGTTATCTTTCTTTGTCCAGAGTAGTAGTTGAATCAACTTAAATCATTGTTTTATACAATATACAATGTATATTCACTTTTACTACCAACTGATAAATTAAAACAATCTTTACCATTCAGTGATAACAAGCACTTTATTTTACATTTTAATATTTTATGATGTATTTAAATGAGTAGTTATTGTTGCAAACTCCATTAAGAATTTGAATTGAGATCAGTTTTGGAAAAAGGGAAAGGGGGATGTGAAAAAAAATGGGAGGGGGGGGTTAAATTTTTCTCATTTCAGATTTCATATATAAAAAGAAAATTTCTTCAAACATTTTTTTGAGAGGATTCATATTCAACAGCATAGTGAATTGCTCAAAGGCAAAAAAAATATTTTAAGTTCATTAGACCACATTCATTCTGTGTCAGAAACCTATGCTGTGTCAACTATTTAATCACAATCCAAATTTAGAGCTGAATCCAGCTTAAATGTTGTGTCCATACTTGCCCCAACTGTTCAGGGTTCAACCTCTGCGGTCGTATATAGCTGCGCCCTGCGGAGCATCTGGTTTAGTGTTGTAGTTCAATTCAGGGCATAACAATAAAAGTCAGGTTGACAAATACCAGTCTTGTGTTAAGAAAACATTTTCAGCTTATTTCAAAAACTAGTATGAAACAACCAAAACTTTGTTTCAGTAAAATTAAAGGTCCAAAAAGCGCAAATTTATGTGGAAAAAAACAAACAAGAGTCCTTTCAAGACCTAATTATTAGTTTTCCCTCAATGTGTCTTTGAATTAATGTATTGGGGATCTATACCAAACATCTCTATCGCTAAATACACTATATCCGACGATCTCTCGACAGGCCTTATGTTTGCAATTTTATCAGATGGCCGTTTTCTGTAAATGTCCGAATTCCAGAAGGAAATTGGCACCGTAGTAATCAATCGCCCCTTTTTAAAGATCATATGAAGATCATATTTTGCATATATGACTCCTGTAAGTGTACTATCTATTCCTGATTTTGGATTCAAGAAGCAATGTCTTAATTTTTTTTCCTGAAGAACTAGTACATGTAGTTGACAATGACACTTAATTTCGTGTCGTTTATTTGTCAGCAAACGTCTGGGACTTTGCAAAAATACTAATTTAGCTATCATAAGGTACGCATGAAACCAACAGATAAACATTTCCGGAGCACCAAGTTAAAATTACCCTTGGTATGTTGGTGGGTTTCGTGTTGCTCAACCTCTCTCTCACTCTCTCATTCGCTCACTCACATTCTCCGTCTCATCCTTACTGTTTTCCACTCACATACCTCTCATCCACTCACTCGTACTCTTATCCACTTCTTTACTGATTTCCATATCACTTGCACGTAAAAGACACTCTTGTAGATTTTGAAAAAGAGCAGGCTAATGCCGCTACAAGGCAGCACTCGCACCCGGAAAGTGGAAAGGTATTAACGTCATTAATACAAGTTGCAATAACTTGTCACGTTTCCAATCCACTGTAAATAAATATTTTTAAACTAAACTGTTTTCCACTCACACACCCTCTCATCTACTCACTACACTTCTCGTCCACACACACTCCACCTCTCGTCCATACACGCTCTTTCATCCAGCTACATACACTCTTTCATCCAGCTACATTCACTCTTTCATCACAGTCACACTCACTCACTCATCCACTTGCTCGCTACACATCTTCCACACACTCCGCCTCTCAACTTCTCGTCCACACAGACTATGTATACCTCATTCGAACGTAACTCAAACGAATTAGGTATTGAAAATTCACTTAGAAACTCAACATATACCCTCACGACACTTACCAAAGAGGAAATCCTCGACAATCATAGGTCTATATGTTCCTTTGGAATTTCAACCAGAGATGAAGAACTGGATCTTCCACCACTGTATTGGATACCTAAATTACATAAGTGTCCTTACAAACAACGGTATATTGTTGGGTCTTCCAAGTTCTCCACGAAACCTCTTTCTAAATTATTAAACATCTATTTTATCAGCAATCAAAGCCGGGCTTCAAAGTTATTGTGAAACTGCCTATTCTAGAGGTGGCGTGAATCAGATGTGGATACTAAAAACTTCCAAAGATCTTTTAGAGTACATACAATCTAACTATCTTTCATCTTGCAATAGTATTAAAGCATTTGACTTTTCTACACTTTACACAAATATTCCACATTTCCAAAAGAAAAATTGAAAGAATTGGTATTGCTTTGTTTCATAAAAAAGAATGGCCAACGTAGATACAAGTATCTTGTCTTAGGGAGGGATAAATTCTACTTTGTATAGGATTACTCTGATTCAAACGAAAAATTCTCTGAAACTGACACGTCCACTTGTATTTTTTGTCCATCTGATGAGTTAAGCCTTTTTCAACTGATTTTTATAGTTCGTTCTTATGTTGTACTGTTATACCACTGTTCCAGGTTAGGGGAGGGTTGGAATCCCGCTAACATGTTTAACCCCGCCACATTATTTATGTATGTGCATGTCCCAAGTCAGGAGCCTGTAATTCAGTGGTTGTCGTTTGTTTATGTGTTACATATTTGTTTTACGTTCATTTTTTTTACATGAATAAGGCCGTTAATTTTTTCGTTTGAATTGTTTTACATTGTCTTATCGGGGCCTTTTATAGCTGACTATGCGGTATGGGCTTTGTTCATTGTTGAAGGCCGCGTACGGTGACCTATAGTTCTTATTTTCGGTGTCATTTTGGTCTCTTGTGGAGAGTTGTCTCGTTGGCAATCCTACCACATTTTTTTTTTATATATTAAAAACTGAACTCCCCCCCCCCCCCCCCCCCAAAAAAAAAAGAAAGATTGAAAAAAAAAAATCTCCAAAGAAAAAATCCATTGGCCAAATTAGACAAAACAGGCACATGTTACAATGACCATAATTGAATGTTGTATGAACTTTTCTGGACCCGGTAGGGAAGAGAAAACTACCGTCTGAGTGGTCAAACTAAGCTCAAGATGACAAAACAGGAAAAGTGGCAAGATGCTAGATTTCTTGATTGACAACATATTTGTTACGTTCGGAGGACGTGTTTTACAACAGACTGTCGGCATTCCAATGGGAACCAATTGTGCCCCTCTTCTTGTCTACTTGTTTCTTTATTATTATGAGGTTGACTTCATACGGGAACTTCTTAGGAAGAAAGATAAGAAGTTAGCAACATCCTTTTACTTTACTTTCTGCTATATTGATGATGTTCTTTCACTAAATAATTCATAATTTGGTGACTATGTTGAACGCATCTATCCCATCGAACTAGAGATAAAGGATACAACAGATACAGTTAAGTCGGTCTCATATCATGACTTTCATCTAGAAATTGGCAATGAGGGTCGGTTGAAAACAAAACTCTACGACAAAAGAGATGATTTCACCTTTGCAATTGTGAACTTTCCATTTCTAAGTAGCAACATTCCAGCAGCACCTGCATACGGGTATATATTTCCCAATTGATACGATATTCCCGTGCTTTCATTTCCTATCATGATTTTCTTGATAGAGGGTTGCTGCTCACAAGGAAGCTATTAAACCACGAGTTCCAAATGGTGAAGTTGAAATCATCCCTTCGTAAATTTTACGGACGCCATCACGAGTTGGTTGACCGTTATGGAATAACCGTTTCACAAATGATATCAGATACGTTCCTTACGTCGTAACTACAATCCCCTTCCCTTTCATGAATGTGACCTACCGAATTAGACTATTTACCGGATTTGTAATAACATGAGCAACACGACGGGTGCCACATATGGAGCAGGGTCTGCTTACCCTTCCGGAGCACCTGAGATCACCCCTAGTTTTTGGTGGGGTTCGTGTTGCTTATTCTTTAGTTTTCTATGTTGTGTCATGTGTACTATTGTTTGTGTGTTTGTCTTTTTCATATTTAGCCATAGCGTTGTCAGTTTATTTTCGATTTATGAGTTTGACCGTCCCTCTGGTATCTTTCGCCCCTCTTTCATTCAGACATATTCACTCTCATTAAGAAACATTCACTCTCTCACAAATTCTCTCACCGCATGCCGTTTAATGGGTCTTTAATAATTACTCAAAATGTGTTGGCACTCAATCTTACTTGAAAACAGCGTGTTCTCCATGTTCTCCAGTGCTTTAATTTTTGTTTCAGTATTGTTTTCATTGCATTTGTTTACATATATGTTTACGTAAACAATGAATATTCATACATTACACAAACACATGTGCGTTGAAACAGAGATAACCATATAATATGTGCGTTATGTGGGCGAATAGAATCCCGTGATACCTCCCCATCCTCGTTATCCGCCACCACTGCTATACTATATATTCTATTCGCACACACAGCAATTAGAAAAACTAATAATAATAATAATAATAATAATAAATTCTTTATTTAAAGAGGGTAACTCAATTAGAAATAGTCTAATTTTCATTGAGGCCCTCAAACAAAATACATGCATACAGTTAACATTCATACATTCATACATTAATTTACAATATATATTACTAGTATATACATAATTCAATCATTGAAATATACAAAGGGTAATAAATGACAATATTTGATATAGTTTTGTTAGAGGAAAACAAATTAGTTGACTTGCATATAATTTTCAAGAAAATGATTATAACTATGTTTCTTGAATAATTCCACATTAGGACATTTCTTTATTTCGAGTGGTAAATCATTCCATACTTTGGTTGCAGAATAATGAAAAGATTTTTTATAAAAATTTGTATTTGGTCTTGGAACAAAAAGATCATTATTAGAGACAGATCGTAAGTTGTGGCGTTGCACATCATCAATATTTAGTATTGCTAAGTAATCAGGTGTTAGCCCATTTACAATTTTATACATTAGAATTGATTGTTGGTATTTTATTCTTTTGGTAAAAGATAGCCATTTTAAAGAAGAAAACATGAAATTAGATGGAATAGAAATATCGCATTCCAGTATAATTCTTGCTACTCTTTTTTGAAGTTTTATGATTCTATCTGAATCTTTTTGTAATAAATTTCCCCAAACTGAACTACAATAGTCTATATATGGTAGAATATATGCATTATAAAATAGTTGCCTTGTGTGTATTGGCAAATATACTTTAATTTTATATAAAAGTGATACTTTAGATGAGATAATTTTACATATACGATCAACATGATCTTCCCAGCTTAAATTTTCATCAATGTCTATTCCAAGTAATTTGAAAGAATGGACATTCTCAATACATGTTTCGTTGACGCTAATACATAATTCTGATAGTTGTTTAAGTTTTTGTTTTGAACCCAATTTCATACACTTAGTTTTTTGTGCATTGATTTTCATACTGTTATTGTTACACCAAGATTGTATAGCATTTAAATCATTTTGCAATATGCTGTTTATTTTTTCAATGTTTTTATCATGAAAATGCAATGTTGAATCATCAGCATATAAATCCATATTGGATTGTTTAACATGAAGTGGTAAATCATTTATATATATTAAAAATAACAGCGGACCTAAAATAGAACCTTGAGGCACTCCATACTTTACAAACGATTTATCAGATTTAATGTTAGCGTATTGGACTTCTTGTTGTCTGTCAGACAAATATGATTTTATCCAATCTATTATATGTTTTCCGATATGATAAAATTTTAACTTTTCTAGAAGTATGGCATGGTTAATAAGGTCAAAAGCCTTACTGAAATCTAAAAACACTGTACCAACTATTTCTCCATTATCTAAATATTTTAACCATTCGTCAATTAGTTTAGTTAGCGCTGTTTGGCAGGAATGACCTTGTCTGAAACCTGACTGGGCGATATGTAACAATTTTTTATTGTTAAGGAATTCATATAACTGTGTACATACATGTCTTTCGAAAATTTTAGATATGGTATTCAAAATAGAAATTGGACGATAATTTGAGGGAATATCTCTTGGTCCTCCTTTATGTATAGCAGTTACTCTTGCAAGTTTTAATCTTTTATTATTCAATATTGTTCATGTCGACATGAGCAAATCTTTTTGAAATTAATAGCTTTTAGTTGCGGGGTTTCGAGCTGGTAATCTTTTTTTTTAAATCACCATGTCACGTTTTAGAAAGCTATAAACCAACGAATTGCAGTTTGATTAAAATATGTTGGAGCCGAATCGAGTACGCCCTAGAGCGCATAGCTCTTCCATCGAAGAAAATAGTTATTTCTTTCTGAAATCGTTAAAAAAAGTCTTCTGGCTACACTCAGATACATTTTTGTAACTTTGGAATATTACATGAACTTTCCTCTGACCGGGTTCTGGTTTTTTTGTCTCTAGTTCCAAAATAAACAGTTTAGGGTCGAGTTGTTGTCCGGTCTCCCTTTAATCAACACTACACCAGAGTATTCTGAACCGGAAGTACTGATACATAACATGTAATTTTGTAAACAAGTGGTTTCAGGAAACACTTCAAATACTCATTTGCAAAATGGATAAGAAAGGATCTCCTGATAAGGTTGCAGAAGGTAGAAGAAAGGCAAATTCAATGATCGTTCCTGCGCCTGGATCGGAAGATCGAAGTGTTAATTTTAAAATAAGCGAAGGAAATGCCTCCAGTTCTGAGACCCAACCCCCACGCAAACAACCACAAAAGTTGTCAAGGAACAGGTAAGTTACAAAATTTTGGATGCAGTTTATTTCAGGGGCAACTATTTCATTTTCCCGGGAGATGGGGTAGGGGTAGAGGGCTTTCAAAATGAATAACTGAAAATAATTAATATAACTGCACAAAACATGCAAAACAAGAATTATCATGATTATAAATGAATGTTATGCAACACAAAAGACAGGAAACAAATGTGTAGAAAAAAAGGAAATACTCAAGGGCTTAGCTGGAGGTGGGAATGGGTGATTAAATGTAAATGAGTCACTCATGGGGTGTCTCAAGTAATCACATAATCACTGTGTATTAAAGCTTAAACAGGATTCTACACGTACCACTACAGATACAGATACATTGTACGTACACTGATGTAAAGTTATTTGGAAAGGAACATGACGTTTTTAATGCAATAAATGGATTAAACATTTACTGGAGGCAACTTTTATCACGTTTAAATGAAATAACAAGCTTATTTTGTCGCCGAAATTTAGGTTGATGTACGTTTTCGATTAACAAGCACCGGAACTTGCGGAAATGCACGAAGTGATTAAAAGTTGTATTTTTATCAAATAATCTGCTACAAACTGCAAAGACAATGCTTTAACCTCTTTTCTTAAGATAATGAATCGTTTATGTATAAATTTCTTTAATTATCAATAAAAAATTGATGTTTCATCAACTTGGTAAAAATTGAAAATGTCCGATGATGGAAGCGACTGAAAGCGAGTATCGTCAAGAACAGGGCGACTTGTTTTCGCTTTTGGGGGTCGGGGAAAAAGAAGTGACGGTCGGGAAAGTGACTTCTTCGCCCAAGTCGCTTGGTAGTGTGAGCCCTGTTTACATGTACATTTTGTTAAATGATCAAAATACAGTCCTAGATTTTCAAATAATTATGAGATATCTGGTCTCGTAACCAAATAATCACTTAATAAAAAAGCCAATGAGCATGATGTTATACTCACAGATCAAAATAAATTATCAATCATGAAAATCCTCTCTGAAACAAATCTAATGAGTAATGTGGCAATTGGAATGAAACTTAACCCTAATCATCCTTTGGATATCTAGTTTAAAAATTGTGTCTAAACTTGCATCATGAAGATTGGATCTACTGAGACCATTTATCATGATTTCATACACAAAATTGAGAATGGAAATGGGGAATGTGTCATAAAGACAACAACCCCGACCAAAGAACAGACAACAGCTGAAGGCCACCGATGGGTCTTCAATGCAGCGAGAAACTCCCGCCTTAATGAAAGTCAAATGAAAGTTTTGAAATAAATTGAAATTAGATTTAATTTTTGTCATCATCATGATCATTAAGAAATTATGACATCAAAATATAATTTTCTTCTTTATCTGTTGGAATTGTCATGGCAAAAATTGTGATTCCCTATGGACCTACCTTCAAACATGTCAAAATTCTATGTGAAAACACACGTGGTTTGAAGCAATGTACACTGTAAATGCAACCTATGGGGATTGGCAGGCAACTTTAAGATCTGACATCTCATGATAACTTTTGCCTAAGATTACCTGTATTCAACAAAATCTTTCAGAATTTTAGGTCCTCAGGCTCAATGCTCTTCAAGTTCGCACGACATTTGGCCTTTTTAACCTTTTTGTGCTTTGTCTATTATTGATGAGTCTTTTGTAGACAGAATGGTGATATGGCTTACACACATTTTTTTATCCTGATATCTATGATAAGTTTATTTAAAACTGTCCTTTGACCTTTAACATGTTCTAAACCGAATTTGCTTATAAGTGACCTTGCGACCTAAAAAGGGTATGCTACTAGAGCCCTTCATTTACATGTATATACTACTCTGGGTCTCCACAATAGGGGCAAACATCGATTTACTCAATTTAAAAATTATATTTTAGTCCTGTTTATACTGCATATTAAATGCTGTCAGGAATATGACAGTTGTTATTCATTTGTTTGATGTGTTTTTAAGCTTTTGATTTTGCCATTTGATTAGGGACTTTCCATTTTGAATTTTCCTCAGAGTTCAGTATTTTTGTGATTTTACTTTTTAACATATGCAACAAATTCCTATTGTACCTGATTTTCCGTACAGCATATATATATTAGGAAATAGGTGGCTGCATTTACATGTACAAATGAATTAGACATAGCATACATGTAGCTTTACAGTGTCTGATTTGCTAATGACTTGTGTCATTTGAAAACCAAATTTGGTAACAGTTGACATTTTCAAGAAATAAAAAGAACAAAAATCATAAATCTACAAAATTCATTTGATCTGAGCATTCCTGATGCAGGTAAATATAAAAAAAAACTCACTGGACACACCAAATTTTACACTAATTTCAACCTTTTTAAACTGGACTATATCACTTTTTTATTAATTTTGTTATAATTGATGATATAATAATCAATTATACACATGGATAATGAAAAAATACTATAAGAAAATGTCTGTACCAAGTCAGGAATATGACAGTTGTTATCCATTGGTTTGATATGTTTGAGCTTTTGATATTGCCATTTGAATAGGGACATTCAGTTTTGAATTTTCCTCAGAGTTCAATATTTTGTGATTTTACTTTTTAGATGTTCTCAAAATAGCCAAGTAATGTTTTTTTGAATATATATTGCATTACTTTTGATTTGTAATTTTGTAATATTTAACTTATTCAAAGAGTCATTTAGAGTCAACAAGAATTGTTAAAGATCATGGTCAACAATTAGAAGACTTAGTCCTTGTTTCAAAATTCTAAAAGGGTCTAGGAATTTTGAAACAAATATATTATATATTATTGCAGTTAATAAACCATTTTATAAGACGTTTCGGCCACTGGACTTCTTCAGTTTCTTTATTACAGGTAGAACAATTGTTAATATAAAGAACATTCATGATTAATGATCACAACTAACATTTAAATGTAGATCTACTGATAATAAAAACACATTCATGGCATGAAACAAAAGAACCTCACCCATTTAAAGTTTTGTTTCGTGGAAATTGAATTTTGTTCTAAACTAATAATACATTTGGCTTCACTTGACAGCTTGGGTGTCAAACATACTGGTAATCAACGATGTTTACCTCCGGCAAACTGCCGTTGTGTTATCAAAACGATGTGTATTGGGAATATTGAAATGCTTTTAAAAATGTAAATTGTAAAAAGACTATAAATGATTAATATTTCAATCAAATAATCATAAAATGATGTTGATTAAATGAATTTAAATGATTTTGGACAAATAAAAAAAATAAAATTTGTAAATTATTTTAGCAATCTAGACCTCCTTTCAAGGATTTCATTGAAGTTTATATGATAAATTTGTTTCTTTCTGTGATTAACAATATATGCAACTAGACTAATAAAAGGTCTTGTAGTTTAATGATAAAAAAAAAAAAGGTCTTGTAGTTAGATTAATTCCTAGTAAAATGTTGAAATTTAAATTTGAAAATGTTAGTATATATTAGATTTTGTTGTGTAAGCTAAGAAATAGCAAGACATTTTACACTGTTTTTAAGTCTTTTAAGCTTTCTACAAATATGACTTTCATAATGCTTAAAATCCATGCAGTACTAGTGTTAGTGTATGTTATTTTTTTAATTAATTTACGATGTTGCAATTATACATGTGGAGCTTATTTCTTTCTTATTTGTCTAAACATTTACAAATGATAAGGAGATGGAGACATGAACAAAAATATATACAGATAAGATATATAAATATAATGATTCATTTGCAAGCAGTGAACAATCATTTGTCAAAAACAAAACAAAACAAGAAACAGATTCTTCTTATTATTTTATTTTATTCAAATAGAGAGGCAATAAGGGAACTATAAACATTACAATTTGATGGAAATTTGAAGAAAAAAACACAATTTCTACATCATTTGGTTACATTTACGATAAAATTTATGTCGATAAAAAAACATGATGTTTTGACCATTCAGTACTTAATAGATGCATAGTTCTTGGGGGAAAAGTTTCATCAAATAATATGAATATAAATGACTTTTTTGTGCTCGTTTTTACAGTGGGTTGTGATGATCTTCCAGTTAGGTTACCCTCATTTGGAGTGTTGTTCCCAACCTGTTAAAGGTCCATCTTTGTGCATTATTAAAAATTGGAAATTTCAACAAGCATCTAATATTCTTAATCTGGAAAATAAACCCTGGTCTGCTAGCTTCATGTATATTTTTTCTACCGATTTAATATATAACTAGAATCATTCATGCAAACAGACTTAAGGAAAAGGCATGTAAGTTCATCATACAAATATGACACTTTTTCTAGACAATCCAGATCTTGCAAAATACGTATGGGAACTTTCAAAAGTTGGCGGGTATGTAACAAGTCTTACTATTTTTATGCTCCATTTATGTGCAATATGTTTTCTAGTCTGTCCGTCCGTCCTGCTTCTGGTTATAAAGTTTATGGTCGAGGTAGTTTTTGATGAAGTTGAAATCCAATCAACTTGAATTGTTTTTCTGTTTGTCTTTTTCATTTTTAGCCATGGCGTTGTCAGTTTGTTTTAGATTTACGAGTTTGACTGTCCCTTTGGTGTCTTTCGTCCCTCTTTTGAAACTTAGTACACTTGTGTTCCTCTTGATATGATCTTCTTAATTTTACTGCCAAATTAAAGATTTACCTAATTTTCATAGTCAACTGAACATAGAAAATGAATGTACGGATGGGAAATCCATGTACCTTTTCTTGTTTGAAGAAAAAAATACATTTTAACAATAATGGAACAAAGCAGCCTGGGTAAGTGGGGCTGCTTTTATGGTAATTCAAGTTACTTTTTATTCACCTTCTTCCACTTCAGAGCTATCAGCTCTTTGATTTGTAATTACAGTTAGTCATCGTTAGTTAGAATTTTTTTTTGTTTTAAATTTAGAGACAACTAAGAATTAGTATGTTCCATTTTGTAGTAATTAAGACTTGTAATCACTGAGTTAGAAATTACTGTGGATTCATTTATTTTCACGGATACAACCTTTTGAATGTGGAAAACTTGTATTGTCATGGACGTTTGTTTTGGCTGATTGACCACAGTATGTATGCAAGCTTTTAGAAAATGTGTAGAAGCCCACCTCTGGGTATGTGATTTTCTTGCTGTGTTGAAGACTCATTGGTGGCATTTGGCTGTTTGACACATGCCCCATTTCCATTAACTCAATTTTATTTGTTGGATATTCATGACATTAAAATCTGGAGTTTACTGATATCCATGAAAATTTGAAACACCATATATGTATGTAACAGCTGTATGCAACAGTAAATAGGTACAAATGTATATCTAGGGGCCAGTTGAAGGACGCCTCCGGTGCGGGAATTTCTCGCTACATTGAAGACCTGTTGTGACCTTCTGCTGTTGTTTTTTTCTATGGTTTGGTTGTTGTCCATTTGGCACATTCCCCATTTCCATTTTCAATTTTATCAATGTTAAAATGGCATGCTTCAGTTAATTATTATCAAACAATAACACAGGTTAAATAGCAAAGACAATAAAAAGAAGAGAATATGTGAACTGTTTAGTTTTGAGGGTTTAAAACCAAGAAAAGTACTTACATGTCATACACGCAACGTTACGGTATTTTAAGAAATCAACATTAATTTTGAGCATAGAAATATGTGTATTTCCTGTCTAAGGTCGGTGGTATTTAACTCATGTCACTCAGGTTTCCTCCAACAATAAAAACTGGCTGCCATGTCAGATATCCAATAGTGATGAAAATGGCCTTAAACACCAAAAAGCAATCAATCAGTTAGAATATCATGAATAATGGATGAAGTTGTTGAAGGGAAATCCTAGATATATATATGTTAATGCAGACAATTATAAGCAGGGATCTCCATGACCTGTTTCATGATGGCACTCTGTCATTGTTAAATACATGTATCCTCCACCATTGTCAAACATTGATTTAGTGAAAGTAAGTTGGTTGACATCAACTATGTCAACTGTTAATAGTAATAGATAATTATGATAATTGGTTACAGAATTTGAGATGTCAGTCAATTTAACATGATCACTAGAGAAATTTTTCGTTCAAAACCAATTTCGCTTAATAAGCAATGAAAATGATGAAAACATGTTTAATGTGCATGATTTTTTTTCTGTCTACTTAGCTTTCCAAATGGATCTACTAGTAGTACTACTCGAAGCAGGTAAATCAAATGTTGTCACATGTAGTTAGTAGTGCTAGTTGGAAAAAATACTGGCTTTTGATTATTCAAGTAGTAGCTTGTGAATATAGAAAAAGGGAAGGTGATGTGCATTCCTTTTAAGTCACAATTTAGTCACCCAAATTCAATGCAAAGACATGATGTTTCCACATGGTCTTCACTATCAATTGGCAAGCAACTGTACAGTCTGAAATGCTCCGTAGTTATCAATTTTAGTTACTATTTTTGTTAATTCAGTACAAAAAAGTCTAAGAATAATCTTTTATATATACCAAAAAACTTGTGTTATACAAAAACAGGATTGTGCTTTATTTTATACCCATCAAAGAATATTGAAACTTAAATATTAAGGATCAGATCTGAATTGAAAATTTTGGAGGATAATTGTACTTATTTCTGTCTCATTGCATATTTGAACTAATACATGTTATATATTGCTTAGCATGAATTAGAGTGTTTTTCTGTAGTTTTCTGTTGAATAGATTCATAAATTTCCTTGACATATTTTCTTGTATGTATGACTAAAAGTGCCTTAAATAATTGACTCATGTTGAATTATTTGAAAAGCTGATTTCATATCTATCATGTCTATAAATTGCGATTAAGAGGCTTGAACACAATCAAACATGATAAACATAATAGTTCCTTGTAGGTAAAAAAAGATAGAATTCAATAATTTTCTTTTATTTACATGTATCAGCGTTTTGCATTTGCACTGATCTGCATTTTATTTGTGCCAAATTTTTTTACAGGTAGATTACAGGTGAATATTATTTTCATTCATCATCATAGACCTCTTCTGTACAAATATTATGTCAATCCATTGGGATAGTCATTTACCAATTTTAATTTGTCTTTATACTCTGTGCTCAACCCAACAGAATGGATTTTCCTCTGCCAATTCTGAGCCAGATGGAAACGACAACAATCTATTCTACATTGTGGAAAATCATTCATAATTGCGTCAAGCACTGCTTTTTCAAAGTCAATATGTATAACCTCAGCCACAAGGGAAAGTTGTTTTTGACGGAAGGGATTGCAAATTATTTTCCGCATCCCTTCATAACACTGTTCATTTTTCTCTGGTAAGAGGGCGTAAATTAGAGGTACCTAGTTTCTCCCTTTTTACCTCCTTGTAAATTATATAACTGATAAAAGTATTTGGGATAGCACTTAAAAGTTCCATCTATGCCAATTGCTGACAGATCGTTGCAAAGACATTCAAGACTGAGTATACCTTTCTCACAATCATTAGCAACGATGATCCAATATGTATGGCCATCGTTGATCAAAGAATGCTCCTATGCTCCTTTCAGTGTGCAATATGTCCATGTCAACAGTTACAACGAAGTTCCAGAACAATATGAATCAAAATTAACTTAAACATAAGTGAACAACGTTTATAACCAGATATTACCAATATACCTTCATTTTATAGCAGTTGTACCAATATTTACTTACCTATATTAAACTGTAAAATTTAATTAGTGGCAAATAAATGAAAATATGAAATCGGCGCAAATGAAAGAATGAACATTTTTAAAATTGATGCAAATGTCATATGTATATGTATATATTCCATAGGTATTATATGGCAGGGTAAATCAATGTTATCTTTTTACATAATTATGGCTAGCATTCACCTTGTTTCAAAGTGATGAAAGGTACACCCATAAGGCTGATTTTTTTAACAATCACCTTGTATGTACTGCAAGTTTTTCACAAAGCTACCTGCCTGAAAGCTTTAGCAATACAAAAAAAAGTAATATGTTTTTGCTCCAAGGTTACTTCACAAAACTTATAGTCAGAAAAAGCAAAATTGCAAGTTGTTTTTTTAATGATAAATAGAATCTTGAAAAGATATGCTTATTAATTAGCTATAATCTGATCACCATGGTCATGGTCCAGAGACTGAGTGTTTATCATTTATAACGATCATAATTTACATATAAATAAATTTAAGAGTATTATAAAAAAGTATTACAATTTGTACATACACCATATAAAAAAGAAGATGTGGTATGATTACCAATGAGATAACTCTCCACTAGTCAAAAAGTCCAGAAAGGAACATTGATTGTAGATGTTTTCTAGAGAACTTATATGAAATCGGCCCGTACATTTGTTTGCAATAATTTTAAAACTTTTATTCCAAATTTTACTATGTATGTAGATTTACTAATATCAGAAGTTGTTTATTTATAAATAAGAATCATATTTATTTCAATTTAATGAAGATTTTGTTATCACTTATACCATATGATCTTGTCATGTTAAAAATTCCAGAAAATCTGCGGTATCCATGAATTTCTCTTCAAAATTGATAAATTTATTTTAAAGTATACAATTGAAAATTAACATTTGTGTAAATAAAGTAAGATTTTAGTAAGATATATTAAATAAACCTTATACAATAACATACTAACATTAATGGATGTGTTATTTTAAAAATTTCTGTAAGAAAGATGAATTTATATAGTATTATTATATTTTAACCCTAATGGTTCTAAATTTTAAATTTTATGTTCAAAATCGTGTGATTTAAATAGAGATAAAATTTTAAATGTACAAGTGACTATAGTTTTAAATAAGAGTTACTTATTTTAACTTGTAAACACTGATAAACAAAAAGGAAGAAAAGTGTTTATATATACTATAGGACGTATGAAATGAAACGTCATTCAATCCCAAACGGAAAGATGGAAGTAAATCGTCCCGTATTAAGGTTAGATAATAATGCAGTAGTTTATTTAGTTATTGATCCATTACATAAATATACTGTGAAAGTTCACAAGATTTAAATTTCATATATAATGGCATTTGTAACAAAACTCATCAAAGGTCTGATTTTTATGAAAATTTAACCTTTAAACTTATAAAAGAGTAATATTTTTTTTTATAGTTTTTTAATAAAATATTTTTTATGACAGGTCACTACTGAGAAATCATTATTTATTAACAAATATTGAATAAAAGTGTCATATACCTAAAAAGCCATAGAACTGTTTTATTTCGTGCTGAAATTCACATCTTGGACTTTTTTCTTTGTACAACAATTTATTTTATTTAAAAGTTCTATATAATCATGATCAGGAATGACCTTGGGAGATTTTGTTTTCAAAAGTGTTTCGTATGTTATATTTATATATAGCAGAATTTTAGAGTGGTTGAGACAATTTTGACCTCTGACTGTATTTATAGTTATACTTCCATGATTCAATAAAGTTTTTAGGCTATTGTACAGTTTTTGTAAAACATCCTAAGTAAATCGTTGTCTGGCTTTAAATATCAATGATAATATTTAACATACAAGTACATGTACATGTTCGACAACATGCTATATTTCCTCTCTCAAGTAGGGAAGGACATTCATTGAGTAATTAGTATTTAAATGTAAGTGTTCAACAGATTTAGTTGGTATTACAAACTTTTGTAATCTCTTGTCATTTTTTCACGATTAAAATAAGTAGATATGGTATAATTGCCATTAAAAGAGCTAAAATCTGGAGTCTATAAAAAAGTAAATACCGGTATAAAACTTAAAACAAACATGATTCTTGTTTTATGCCACTTTCAGCACTATATATTGTTCTATTTGTGGTGGAGGAAGCCGGAGTGCCCAGAGAGAACCTGTGACCTTTAGTCTCAAGGTCACATTTAAAATTTACCTTAGGTCATCACTTTTAAGTAAGTTTGTAACTACAAGATTCCACATAACAATTTTTTTAAGTCACAAGTACTTTTAAATGAGATATCAGTGACAAGGTCGCCTTCCAAACCCTCAAGGTCGCAGGTCATTTATTATCCAGATAAATTTGTAGAAGGTAGATGTATGCATATATATCCCAATTATTTATTATCTACCATGAATTTTAATTATCTAACCAATTATTTGAAAAGAAATTATATAATTATAATTATAATAATGTCTGGGGAGCCTTCCCGTCTGAAGACATTTAACATCAAAACATATACATGTACACGGTACTTTACAACACTAGGTCAATTTCCTGTATCATCCTTGAGTATGTTGAAATTGACACTACTTTTATACTTTATGGCTTTATGTTATGTTTTTTACACCATAAAACCAAACGGTACATCATGATCTATAACGAATCATTACATATATTTTAAATATATTCAGTAGGAATAGTAACACACCACTTTCTTAAGAAAATTGGTATTCCATTCCAAAATAATGGTTTTGCTCATCATTGAAGGTAACCTGGAGCTGTTAGCATGCAAATGGTTTGTTCTGTGGTTGGAAATTTTACACTTATGCCAGACGTGCGTTTTGTCTACAAAAGACTCATCAGTGACGCTCGAATCAAAAAATGTTTAAAAGGTTAAATAAATTATGAAGTTGAAGAGCATTGAGGACCAAAAATTTCTAAAAGTTTTGCTAAATACAGCTAACTTGTTATCTATTCCTGAGTTAAAAAAGCCTTAGTATTTCTAAAATTCAAAGTTTTGTAAAAGTTAATGTACTTCAATTTTTAGTCCAAAATGGTCACTAGTGATACTTTATCAAGTGCATCAGTTTTTTTACAGAACAACAGGGTGCACAGTGCACACATATATAGAAAAGAGAAATTTGAGCCAAAAAATATGAAAGAATAGAGAAAACCAGCCTTAGAAATTAACAAATGCTTTGTACAGAAATGAAGACTCTATCCCCATCCAGACCCTCATGCAGTTGAAATTGTACTCGAATTTCTTTGTTGTGATTAAGAAGGTTGACAAGAAATGAATGCAGATTTTCTTATGTCATTGAAGTAAGAGAGAGGCTAAAGATACATCATGTTCCAATGGGGACATTCAAAAACTAAATGACAATCCCTTAGCAAAACAGAAAAAGCAGCAAAAAGATGGACTACAGTATACAAAACACAACATAGAAAAACTAAGGAATGAGCAACATGAACCCCATATGCATATAGTCTTGATCTCAGCTGACTTACTTTTGAACCCCCTTTATGGATGTCTATTCTTATTCCGTCATATTAAGAAGGAAGTCTTTTTACAATTAATTTATTTTGACATTGGATCCTGTTTACCTGGCCATGCTTTTTAATTTATAATAATAAACAAACAAAAAACATAAACCGGTATATTTATATATAAAAGTATAAATACATACTTTTATCCTGTAGCTTAAGATAACTCAAAATGTGAAAACTTTGATTTCTTCATTAAAGCTGATAATCAAAGTCTTAGTGGTAAAACAATTCCCGTTGCTGACAGTTTGGTGTTCAGTATACACTAGGTTTTAAAAAAAAAACACAGCTTTGTCTGAAATTCATCATTTAAAGTGATGGAGAGGGATACAGTTTGTGGGATGACTAGTGAAACTGATTTAGACTTGGACTACTATCGAAGGAGAAACACTTACTGTCCAGTAAAATTGAGTATTACCATTTTTTTTTGTTTTTTTTAAGAAGTATTTATGCAATTGTTATATAGACAAATAATTGGTGTAGTAATGTTATATAGATTTGGTGCACTTTAATTTATTCATGTTTTATTTTTTCTTAATTTTTTTTTATAAAAAATGATAAAGTTGCATGTACAAATGTACATTTAAAATTCAAATTTCTATGCAAATTTGTATCATGTACTGGTACACAAATGTATTATATGTTGATCGAAAAAAATTAATTTTATTTTCTAAATTCTGGAGGAGAATTAACCCTTTGATAAAAAAAAAGACCAGAAGAGTAAAAAGTCGATTCATAGATATTTATAAAGTTTTGGGAGTCATAACTTTTGTTGAAAACTGTCAGGGCTGAAAAATTATTTTTCTGATGTAGGTGACAACACTTTAACAATAGTATCATATCTCACACTTGTGGAATATACAGGGAGATTTTTTGAAAGGCTTCACTACCGATCTTCTGCATTCAATATGAAAATTAACTGATTATCTGTTTGTGTTAATTCATACATTTGTACTTAACGTATCAGCAGTAGTAGAAATATGATTTCCTGATTCAACTCAGTGATTGATTTAATGTCATCTGCTTAGCCACCAGTGGCAAATATTTCATGCATATTCAAGATTATTGTTTATTAATTTTTTTAAATGTCCAGTGACAAATATTTCATGCACATTCAGGATGATTGGTTAGTTGATTGTTTTCATTGGCAAATATTTCTTACATCAGGATGAAAGATTAGTTGTTGTTTGTATTAATGTTCAGTGGCTAATATTTCATGCACATTCAGGATGAAAGATTAGTTGTTGTTTGTATTAATGTTCAGTGGCTAATATTTCATGCACATTCAGGATGAAAGATTAGTTGTTGTTTGTATTAATGTCCAGTGGCTAATATTTCATGCACATTCAGCATGAGATTTAATTATACAATGAACCAGTTTATTAGGGAGTTTTTGCATAGTGGGTCAACCAGGATGAAAAGTGAGTAAGTAAATGGACTGCCAAGTGTGAAAAGGTCATGAAATGATAGAGGTGGAAATTGGGCAGTACTCTGCATGGTCATCTAGATATACGGACCCTTGAAAATCTAAATTTCATATGTGGTTGCATTCAGTAATTGATTCAGTACTCAGTATAAGAACAAAGAGTGAAATTAGATAAAAATGAAAATGATTTTTTTTTATGCCATAATAAAAAAAACACAATTTTTAACACACATTGTTCCTTTGCTTTTTGTGTCGTTTGCATGATCTTGTTATAACTTAATTAATAATTTAATTTTGGATGTAAGGCATCTTCTGATTGGCTGACGTTATTTTGTTATCAGCCCATAGATATAATTTAGTCATGTGACCGTGATGTCATTAACGTTTTTTCATGGTTTTCTACGGTTAAAATAGAATTTAGAATTAAATTATAAGATATGACTGTAATATTTTTTCTGTCTATTGAAATAACATAAAAAATGTGGTGCACACTGTTAAATAACCCGCTACCTACGTTATTCAGTGTGCACCAAATTTTTTATGTTATTTCTTCATAAACAGAAAAAATATTACAGTCATTCCTTAAGTGGATGGATATACCACATCTTTTGATTTCTACTATGTTTAAGTAAGAAATCTAAAATAGTCTTTATTTGAGAACTGTTAGATCTCCATACTAAATTTAAATACTAATGTACTGAAAAATGAACTCTTAAGGTTGACAAAAAAAGCCTTTGTATTTCTTTAATCCAGGAAGTGTGTACAATAATATATAGGTAATTTAAAAAGGTTTATTTTTTGTTGTTGAAGAAAATGATTGAACTTAACTTATAATCTTGATATACATTTTTTCATAGACAGGATGTTTTAAGGAAGACTTTTCTGTTGCATCAAGTTTTCCTGTCAGTAAATATTTTTAGAGTGATGTGTCTTAAATGATCTTATTTGTATCTATATTCCTTTAGATAACTATTAAAAACATTTTAAAGTAGTGTTGAGTGCAGTGCACACTTATATGATCCAGGAAGCCTTTGCTTTATATGTTTATATTTGTATTTGCAAAAGGATATGACTTACGGTAGACAATCTATCATGTTGGGTATACATTATGACTCGACAGATTTGAAAATAAGATCCTGGTGTGGTCCAATGAGAGATTTGCCTTTAATTTGGGGAATGGAAATTGGGACATGGTTGTTCAATTTTCGCTTTGTTGTTTTTAAAAAGGGGGAGGGAGGAGTGGACATTTACTGTGCATCCATTTAGTTTCTTGGGTACCTATATTTTTGTGTATATTTTTTCAATGTTTTTCCAAATGAAGGTCTGCATACATTAGCCTGTAGAAAATATTTAATTTGTTTAACTCTTATTTGGGGTTCGTCTTGTACATGTATACATAAAAAAGAAGGTGTGGTATGATTGCCACTGAGACAACTGTCCATAAGAGACCAAAATGACACAGACATTAACAACTATAGGTCACCATACAGCCTTAAACAATGAGAAAAGCCCATACCGCATAGTCAGCTATTAAAGGCCCTGATATAACAATGTAAATTAATTCAAATGAGAAAATTAACAGCCTTTTTTATATAAAAAATGAATGAAAAACAAATATGTAACACATAAACAAACGACAACCACTGAGTTACAGTCTCCTGATTTGGGACAGGCACAAACATAAATAATGAGAGCGGGATCCCAACCCTCCCCTAACCTGGGACAGTGGTATAACAGTACAACATAAGAACGAACTATAAATATCAGCTGAAAAAGGCTTAACTCATCAGATGGACAAAAATACATGCACTTGCAGAAGGTCAAATTCTATCCTATCCTGAGGCTGAGCCCATTAATTGATAATACCAGCATAAAGAACTGATATTGAGATGCAGTATCTCTACAGCAATTTATAATTATAATGTACAGGAAAAAAGTCCTTGAAGAGTAAGGAAATAAAGGGTTTAAATATATGTTTTGTTTGATCAGATTTCATTTTGATAGATTTTTGCCACTGAAGTTTGTACTGTTTAGTTTTGTATACAATATATAGTGTTGGAAAATATAGTTTCTAATAATACTATATATAGTAAGTTGTATTTATCATGCAATTGCAAAAGGTGCTTAAATGTTTAGGTATTAACTTTGAATCAAAATGTGGTGCTTAAACTTTAAAAATTTGATTGAACAGCTACATAAGTTATATACATTTTGTATATGTATTAGGAGACAAAGTTTTATACCTATATTGAATAAAGCAGATGTTGCTAGTATAGTATATATGCATGTAAAATGGCTGATTGCAGAGTTAAACCAGTAAGGTTGTGAATACCAATAGCTTTATTACTTTGATTTGTAATTTTAAATGCAATGCTACCAATCTTTCTGGGCATATTAATATGTCATATTCCAGATTTATGTTTTTTGCATTGGTTAATGTTAGATTTTATAAAACATATATAAAACAACATTTTCAAAAAATTATGGTTGCAGTACTAATGTTCTTGTCAGGACACAGCTGTCAAAAGCAGACTTATCACTGTGTTATCCAAAGCTTATTGAATTAAACGGCTGGTTTTTTTTTTTCTCTCCAGCCATATTTTGATGCTATTGATATTTTTAGTTTAACTTTAACTGATCTTTATGGAATATCGTAAGCTTAAACTTAAACATGCTTCATTTAGACACTGTTGGGTATAATTTTCTCATTCGAAAGTCATAAAAGTCACATAGACAGATTAATAAGTTGAAGATTTATATGTTCCATGAATTGTGGCCACAATCCCAACTGCCTTCTCTGCTTATAGGAATTGCTGTAAAATCAGAAAAAAAATATGTACATTTGTTATTGTGATTTTAATTCATTTACAATGTATATATTTTATGTACCTGTACATTATTTTTCAGATGAGCTATATTTATGTATATATATGTCTCATCTGATTTGCCTTCATTGATATATATTTTATGTACATTATTTTTCAAATGAGCCAAAGCTCTGAACATCACATCCAAACTGACCTGCATATTTAAATTTCTGATGTACTTTATTTTTAGAATTGCTGTATCTCTTTTTGTCACATCCAACCTGACCGCATATTTATATTTTTAATGTACACTATTTTCAGAATAGCCGTTTTCTGGTTGTCACACAAAATCTAACATTATTTTATTTTTAAGTCGTTATTTTTCAAAAGCGCCAGATCTTTGAATGTCACATCCAATCTGACATAATTTGTCTGTTATACATGTACTTTATTACTATTTTATAGTTAGAACTCTTTATTTCACATCCAACCTAATCTGACATCGTTTATTTTAATTTTTTATGCATCATTTTTTTTAGAATAGCCAGAACTCTGTATGTCACAACAGTTGCATCCAATCTCACGATACTTCACTTATATTTTATGTGGTTTATGTCATATCTAACCTGCACTTCAATTACATTGTATATAATTTTTGCCTAGATTATCCTTTTAAAATAGTCTGATCTCTTCATATGTCAACTCTATATATATTTTATGTACTTTTATTTTCCAGAAGAGCCAGATCTCTGTATGGTGTTAGTCCATGCTGTCAGTTTGGACCCAAGGGAACCATCCTGGATAATTCATCATCATTTCTGTAAGTATATACTAGCTATAGTTAATTTTGGATATAAGTAAACAATAATTTATTTGAATCTGGAATTATTTTTAATTCCAGAAAATTGATAAGAAATGTATAATGAAAACTTCAACCAATACAAAATAAGATTACCCGTGTGTCATTGCTATGGTTCGTGTATACTTTGCTGATATTTCAGTATGAACTAGTCATAAATGCATGAGTAACCTCCCTTGATAGGGTTACTAAAGTTAGAGCCCTACTTTTAATTAGCCCCCACTTTGAAAGTCGGGCTATACTGCAATCACAATGTCAGTCAGTCCGTCTTTCGGTCAGTTTATCTGTACTTCCAACATATATTTTTGCCACACTTTTTTAATGAACCACTGACCAAACGACCTCATATTTGGCTAGCAACTAAACAGTGATGGGTTTTATAATGTGAGCACTTTGGGAATTATTTGATATCAATATCCTCATTTTCAAAACTATAACTAAAGATTTGGGATATGTCTGGCAAAACATCTTGTATCTCTTAGGATCCCATTTCTGAATCACATGTACTGTTAACAAGGACATTGATGGCAATAGACATAACATATTGACTAGAAGCTTCCAAATTAGACTCAAACTTGTATTCTTAAAGTCCTATTGAATTCAATAGACTAGAGAATAGACAGCACCAAGCTTTGGGCTTAGGAAGTCAGTGTATCAAATTCCAACCATTAGGGATTATTTTATATATCCTACTGTAACCTTGCCTTAGTAACAGGACAACTGTTGTTGTTCTTAGGTTACCAATAAAAGTACAATTTAGTCTTTGTTTGCATCTGTTTAGTGAAATAGAGTATGTTTAAATACTATCTTAGTATTACATAAAATGCATTCAACCATTATAAATTTGTTGAATAAAGCAATGTTATATCTAAAATCATAACATTTTCAGCTATTTTTATTAAGTTTCCAAATTAATTCATGCAATATATATGTTAGGATGTCATTTTATATCTTTGAAAATTTACCGAAATTCCACAATTAATTCCAATAATTGGGAGATTCTTTGAAAATGAAGTCAGATGTCAATCAATTAATCAACTGCATTTCTATGACAAGAACTTAATCAATTGAGTATCAAAACAATATAAACAGTCAAAAAATAAAAAAAAATAAAAAATTTTGGTTACAAGAAATTTCAGAGATTGTAGATTCAAATATTTGGATTGTACCGGTAATGAAATTAATACACTAAACACTGAAAAAAGCATATTTATAGAAATTATGTTCTTATTGCTCTAGAGTTACAGTTCTTACACTGTATAACTTCTGTTGAAGTAGATTGTACACTGTTCCATTGAAATAAACTAAAGTAGTACCATTTAAGTTATTTAGTTTGAAAGTCTTATCTTTAAACTCAAGTAATTCTTTTTGGTGGAAAAATACTAATTGTAATTTTTTTTGCAAGAGTTTCATAATTTGTCCTGTCATGACTTTTTATACTTGACTGTACAGTATGGTGTTTGCTCTGTGTTGAAGGTATGATAACCAATGAAAAAAAATATTTTACCGAATGATGTAGATGTTAACAGTTAAATGTCATCGCAAAAGCACATTCAACAATGAGCAAATCATTTAAATACTGCATACTTTTGAGGCTTTGATGTATCAAAATTTTAATTATTTCACATGAGAAAGGTTGCTTTTACAAAATTCCTTGTTTACTAGGATGCAATATAAAATTTGCGGGAAAAGCACTGATGTATTTGTATTTCCTCAATTATTGATCTGCGTAAGTTTTATAAACTCATTAGTGTGCAACTTTAAGCAATTAAAAAATGTAGTCATTAATTAAAGAAAGAAGAAAATTTACAGATATGGGGTATAGTCTGCTAATTGAGGTACAATGTACTTTACAACACAACAAATATGGTTACTGTTAACCTGACATTTGATAAGCCTGTCCTGAATAAGGACAAGGTGAAATGGCAGATGCAGCCTCCAACCAGATCACCTTTTTGAACATTGAACCTTTTGATCTTTGACTTAATCTTTCAAATCTCCAGGCTTACTCCAGCTTAGAAGTTAGTTTGTATATATATAGTATGGTTAATGTGAACCTATGATTCAAATATTTGAGTATTCTTCCTGAATCCTGATTAAACGAAATTTTCAGTCAGAAAATGTTTTCATTAAGAATCCCATTCACATGGTACATATATTTAATTTTTCACAATATTAAATGTTCAATCTGGTGAAAAAAAATGATGATGATGATGATGGATGGCAGGTAAAATGCAAATTCAGTACAAGAACATGTAAATGTGATATGAATTTTATGAACCAATTATTACTTTGTACTAGACTGACATGTTGAATCGGAAGTTAAATTGGTTTGATGTAGTAGTTCACAAGGTAACAGTCTTTCAAGGACATAGTATTCTGACTCGGTACTGCCCATATAATGCAGTTACTCTTTCTTCTCAATGCTGCATGCTTAGTAGAGAAGAATCACATACCAATTTTCAATAATTGCTACGAAGTTGTCAGTGCCATATAGTTTTACCCTTGTCCGAAATTCCTTAATCCCGTAATTCCAAAATTCCGTCATTCTGTCATTCCGCAACAAACCATTATACAGAGTTTTTTTCTAAACGCCTTCAGATATTGGGTTTATTTTTGGTATATGAGTTAACCATGATGAGTTACAGATCAAGTTTAAGTTTCATTCCGCTCCACTAATTTTTGCTGAAATTACAGGCTTTGTACTTTGAGAAATTGTTGAAAATCACAGTTATATAGACTTTTTTTCGAAAAGCCTTCAGATATTGGACTGATTTTTGATATGTGAGTTAACCATGATGAGTTACAGATCAAGTATAAGTTTTGTTCTGCTTCGCTTATTTTTGCTGAAATTACAGGCTTTGGACTTTGATAAATTATTGAAAATCATAGTTATACAGATTTTTTTTCTATACACCTCCAGATTTTGAGCTAATTTTTTATTTGTGAGACTACCATCATGTTTGTGTCCACATGTGTTATTGAAATTGCAGATTTTTCTACTTTTTGGGACAGGGCCATTCGTGTTGCTTTGACACATCTAGTTTTTTAATATATCCAGAAAGAACGATGAAAATAATGATATATACAGATCTATGTACTTATCAAGAGTTCAAGGTTAAGGAAACATTTACTATTATGTAAATAAACCTAATCAGTCACACAAGATAACTATAAAAATGTGGGGATTTATAATGTGGTTGTTTTTATTGTGGAATCAAACATTTCGAAATGCAGGTCAACACGGAGGAAAAATTTATCATCTTGAAATCAACACTTATAATGTCCAGAATAATTTTACACATTTTTGGAGAAGCACAGGGTTTTGTCCACCACTTCCACACGAAAAAGCATATGACTATGATTTTGGAAGAGATATGAAGCATAACTTGGCTCTCATTGGTTCAGTTGCCCATGGTGGAATAAAGCAAGTCAGAATTCATTGGCTGTTGGATTTGGTTTCTATGACAACAAAGAAAGATGGCAGTCTTGTTTACAATTATGACAAACTTGATGATTTGCTTCTGTTTCTTTTTGAACAAGAATTGAAACCTGGATTTGAATTAATGGGATCTCCATCTGGATATTTTAACGATTTTGAAAACAAGACTCAAGTCTATTTATGGAAAGATTTCATTAAAGATTTAGGTCAACATTTTGTGGCCGAGTATGGTTTGAGTGAAATAATGACTTGGAACTTTGAGACTTGGAACGAACCTGACTGTCATGATTTTGACAAGATTAAAATGACAGTGAAAGGTTTCCTTAACTATTATGATGCTTGTTCTGAGGGTCTTAAAGAAGCTAGTCCATTAATCAAGTTTGGTGGTCCAGGGGATGGATGCGATCGTCCAGGCCATAATAAATATTCCGAAGGACTTCTACAACATGTTGTTAATGGTCAAAACTACTTCACTGGAGAGAAAGGTGTAGAATTGATTTTCTGTCATATCATAGAAAAGGTGACGGCTTTTCTAAAAACATTTTAAATGGAGAGATAGAAATTGTAAATGAAATAAAGAAAAAATACCCATCTTTAGCAAACAAACCATTTTATAATGATGAGGCTGATCCTCTTGTCGGTTGGTCTAAGGATGAAGATTGGCGAGCAGACGCTACTTATGCTGCTATGGTTGCCAAGGTGATAGGTCAACATCAAAATATGATTTTAGCCAATCAAAATTCACCAATACCTAATTTTACACTTTTAAGTAATGATAATGCATTTTTGAGCTGGTTCCCTCATCAGTTTACTCAGAGAACACTCACAGCAAGGTTCCAGATGAATAATACAAATCCACCTCATGTGCAATTTGTACGGAAACCAGTTCACTCTGTCATGAGCTTGCTAAGTTTACATGGTGATCAACAAATCAAAGCAAATCTGACTCTGGAAGATAATTTGAGTCAGAGGGTCAAAGTTCAGAATGATAGTTACCTTGGTGTGCTTGTGACTCGTCATTACTATGATGGACTTGGTTCTCCTGATTCATGGCAGACAACTGTCATGGTTTATCAAAGTATGGATACAAAATCTGATCCACAAGAAAATAGTTCTGTGGAATTGAGTATTCTCCTTGGACCTCCTTATCCTAATGGGACAACCGTTACTGTTGTGGGCTATTCCATCAGCAATAATTTGACAAGTAATCCTTATGCCATGTGGAAAAACTATGGAAGCCCAGATTTTCCATCCGTTTCACATTTCACCAGCATGCGACAGGCTGAAGGACCAACTAGATTTTTAAATACTTCTTTTATCAATTTTAATAATCCACATACTGTAAAATTTAATATTCGGACACCAGAGGTTATTATTCTGCATTTCTGTGCTAATGCACTCCAACAGCCAGATCAGGTGACCAATCTTGCCGTTTATAATGTGACGGCAGGCAAAGTCCTGATCACATGGTCTGATAGTTGTGTAAATACAAAATGTATATGGACTTACGAAGTCATTTTCCAGCTTAAATATACAAGAGTCATGATAAGGATAAATGACTATGATATTATTTCCACTTCATTTTATTTTACACCTCCTGAGGAAAAAGATGACTTTGTGGAAGGAACGTATCGAGTGAGAGCAGTAGATTACAGTGGACGGACAGGAGTGATGTCACTTCCTGTTAAATATGGAAACTTTTAATGTCTGGTGTTCATGGTTTTCAATGATGCATCATAAGACAAAAGTTATAAATAAACACTGGAGTAAAAGTGTCTTTGCATATTCGATAGATTTGGGAAGATTTTTATCAACAATTTTGCTTTTTGATTTATTTAGTGTATCTCAGATGTCAAATAAAAAGCTTTTTCAAATTATTGTTGCTAAAGTAACTGAATTTCAATATGGCACTGAAATTTTATGTCATTATTGAACATGAACAGAAGCAATGAAAAAAAATTAAAATATTTAAGCAATATATACCTTTACTTGGTACAAACACGAAATATACATTATTTGGGAATTTAATATTTTCATACATTTTGTGACTTTTATTTAATTCATTGGGGTGTAAAAGCGTGGACTGAAGTACATTTTGTATGAAGCACAGAAGGCTTCATTCTAAAAATGTTTGCACGGTCAATACTTTTACAACCTTATAAAGTTACAAAAAGAAGCATTCAATACTTATAATTCCATTTCTAGCTAGGATCATAAAAACACGATTTTTTAATTTTTTTTATTTAATTTACCTGTGCACTTTATTGTGGGACCTCGTGTCTTCATGAATGATAAATTTTATTGTGTATAATGTAGTTGATTAAGGAATAATGGGAGATTGTAGTGTAGCCCATCAGAATAATCAGAAACTATATCTAATGTAATTATAAGAAGTTAGGTGATATTATTGCCATTATGAGACAACAAAGTGACATAGAAGTACACATGCATGTATCAAGTTTTATGCAGATAATGTTTTCCTTTCAATGATTAAGGTGGTACCTAACACTACAGGGAGATAACTCTGTAAAATCAGCTAAACGTTTTAACTACGTTGTGTTGTAAAAGGAATAGTAAGCTTCTCATTGATCAAAATGAGTGTTTGTCAAATGCTAATTATATATAACCAGTGTAATTTTTCTGATAAAATGGTTGGTTCAAAATTTTTAAATTTTTTATATTTTGTCAAAGGTCAAAGTAAATACTTTATCAAAATTTTAAAAATTAAACGAGCTAAATTAATTTTAGTTAAAGTGTTGGTACCACCTTAAGGACCTTTGGTTTGAAATTTTCCGTATTGTTTGGTATTTTTGTTATTTTACATAATTATGATAAATGATAAAAGAACCATAAAAAGATATATAGGTTACAATGTAACTGAGTTGACCCTTACATGACAAAGACCATCAGGGAACTATTGACATAAAGATGGAAAAATTTTACTATTTCTGATTGGTTGTTATATCGTTTATACATTGTGCTCCTATATATAATCTTTATGAATAAGGTTTCATACAAGCACATTTGTCCTATAAAATGTTTGATAAAAGACTAGAGATAAATTTCCAAGCAGAAATGTGTCCTTTTATAAAATCCATGCAGTTCAAGACTAGAGATTTTTTCAGTTTCAATTGAAACTTGTGGAAATTCTAGATATTGTTACCAGTACCCCAATTCGTGTATACCAAAAAAAAAAAAAAAAAGTCTCTGTTTTAATGTTCAAGGATGTTAAGAATTCAAATAGATGTCAAATTTCTATAAAACAATGATGAAATATTCAAAACATCATGGAATTAAATAAATGTTTCCTAGAAAAGCTTTATCAAATAAGATACTTTTGTACTTAATTTTATAATAGATTCTAAATTAAAACAAAAAGATTGTACAATAATCTTAAGTACAAAGACCACTAATTTCTATTATGTCCATCATAAATGAGGGGGGATAGGACTCCGGGATCTGGTGTTTTTAAGCTCGGGATTTCGGGATTGACCCTTTCAGGATTCTTTTTTCGAATTTCGGGACCTCTGGATTTCGTGATTTTAAGCCCGGGATTTCGGGATTTCGTATTTTTTAAGCCCGAAATTTCGGGATCAGGACCCCTCCTACCCTCCCTCATAAATGTAAAATGTAAAATAAAAACTACTTTTTAGAAGAAAAAAAGGAGGTCTTATATAGCTTTTCTAAGACCAGTTCATTTAACAACATTATTCACCTCTTCCATCTGTTATCAGTGATGAGCAAGTGTTACAGTTTAGTATACATATGTACATATATATATATATATATACGAATGTATGTACTGGTGACGGGTATCTATAGATAGCATTATACAAATCAGCTAGCCGAAGGATGTTTATTTTAGAAAAAGAACTTCATTATAATTTCAGGTAAATTCAAAAAATCAATTAACTAAACATGAAATGAACAGGTGTATTAATTCACAAAGTTAGGGCTCGGCTCGATGTCCATTTATTTGATAAAAGTCTTAAGGTTCAGAAATGAGGACAAAAGGTTAATTATAAATATCTAAGTAAACAAAAAGTTTGTGTTTCACTATTTCACTGTTAGGACATACTATTGAATTAGTATTTAGTATTTCATTGACAAAAAAGTCATGAAATATATAAAAATAATAAAATTATCAAAATGTTATGAAAAGGTTTAAATTATTAAATAAATGTTAATGTATGAAACGTGCAGTTGAAGCCTAAATTTAAAAACAAAATACTATAATTTTAGACATTTAGGGAAGTCGACAGTGAAGTGCATTTTTTGGGGATATATGTTGGGACTGTATATATATGTTTGTTATATATATAATTAACTGCTTATGGAAATACCTATACCCAGGTAAGATCTTGTAGAACACCAATACAAACAGGTCAAGAAATATATTTATCATCATCCTTTAATTTTAGTTCCTACAAATATAGTTTTTTTATACCCCTTTCCAATTTATTATACCCCTGCTTTAAAAAAGGGGGGGTTACTGTTTTACCTCTGTCTGTCCTTTTGTCAGTCCTTCCGTCAGTCCGTCCTTCCTTCAGTCAGGCCTTCTGTCAGTCAGGCCTTCCGTCAGTCCGTCCTTCCATCAGTCCGTCAGTCAGTCTGTCCGTCCCATGAATATTTTTATACCCCCGCTTTAAAAAAGGGGGGGTATACTGTTTTACCTCTGTCTGTCAGTCCGTCCGTCCGTCCGTCCGTCAGTCAGTCCGTCAGTCAGTCCGTCCCATGAAACTTTCGTCACATTTTTCTCAGGAACTACACATCCACCCTTTCTGTAATTTGGTATCAACATTTATATATGTCAGCCACACCGTGTGATGCGTTTTCAGATTCATCACTTGACAACTTCCTGTTTACCGAACACTTGTCTGATTTTACACATGATAGCCAAGTTGAAAATTTTCGTCACATTTTTCTCAGGAACTACAATACAAGGATTTCTGAAATTTGGTTTCAGGATTTATATAAGTCAGCTATACCGTGTGATGCGTTTTCAGATTCATCACTCGACAACTTCCTGTTTACCGAACACTTGTATGATTTTACACATGATAGCCAAGTTGAAAATTTTCGTCACATTTTTCTCAGGAACTACAATACAAGGATTTCTGAAATTTGGTTTCAGGATTTATGTAAGTCAGCTATACCGTGTGATGCGTTTTCAGATTCATCACTCGACTACTTCCTGTTAACCGAACACTTGTATGATTCTAGCCAAGTTGAAAATTTTCGTCACATTTTTCTCAGGAACTACAATACAAGGATTTCTGAAATTTGGTTTCAGGATTTATATAAGTCAGCTATACCGTGTGATGCGTTTTCAGATTCATCACTCGACTACTTCCTGTTTACCGAACACTTGTATGATTCTACACATGATAACCAAGTTAAAAATTTTCGTCACATTTTTCTCAGGAACTACAATACAAGGATTTCTGAAATTTGGTTTCAGGATTTTTATAAGTCAGCTATACCGTGTGATGCGTTTTCAGATTCATCACTCGACAACTTCCTGTTTACCGAACACTTGCATATTTTTACACTATTAATATTATCCACTTGCGGCGGGGGTATCATCAGTGAGCAGTAGCTCGCAGTTTCACTTGTTCGTCGCATTTTTCTCAGGAACTACAATACAAGGATTTCTGAAATTTGGTTTCAGGGTATATCTAAGTCAGCTATATCGTGTGATGCGTTTTCAGATTGATCACTCGACAACTTCCTGTTTACCGAACACTTGTATGATTTTACACATGATAGCCAAGTTGAAAATTTTCGTCACATTTTTCTCAGGAACTACAATACAAGGATTTCTGAAATTTGGTTTAAGGATTTATATAAGTCAGCTATACCGTGTGATGCGTTTTCAGATTCATCACTCGACAACTTCCTGTTTACCGAACACTTGCATATTTTTACACTATGAATATTATCCACTTGGGGCGGGGGTATCATCAGTGAGCAGTAGCTCGCAGTTTCACTTGTTTCTTAATGTATTATGCCTCAAATAACATGAAGGGGATGAAGTTACACTGTAAAAACATTTAGGTCACAAACTTTAAAGTATAATGTAGTGATGTGGCTCATTTGAAAAAGCATTAGTATATTTGAAGCTATCAAACAGAATTCAAGACCCCCTTAACATAAAATGTTCTTTAATTTAAGGTAGAGCTGATGAAGTTTTCCATAATTTTGATATTATTTGTCCGAAAGTAAAACACCACACTGTAAACATTTGATTGAGAAAGGGTAGGCAGAATTTTGAAAATTTTCATCTATTATCCAAAAAATGCACAACTTTAATAACTGTGTTATCATTGTTATAGTTGGGCAATAGCCTTGGGTACCCAGCCTCAAAGAGTTTAATCAATGCAGTAATTCTTAATGGTTTTTGTTCTGGAATGCAGTCTTTAAGGGTTATGTAGACAAATAAAATCCTTTGGTGTGAGGGAATTAAATTGGTTGTTGATTATAAATATGTATTGCATGAAATAGTAGATGGATGAATAGGGTCATCTTATATGAAGTTTCTGGACTTGCTCTTACATTGGGACAGGACAAAGCTCAAGCAAGTCAACCCTCTCTAAAGGGGTCAGAGGACAACGCTCAAGCAAGTCGACCCTCTCTAAAGGGGTCAGACATCAGAGAAATGTCAAGCATGTCAAATGTAAAACTATAGGTGGTTTAAGGTGGTACCTAACACTACAGGGAGATAACTCTGTAATATCAGCTAAATGTTTTAATTACGTTGCGTTGTGAAGGCAATATAAAGCTTCTGAATGATCAAAATTATTGTTTGTCAAACTGCTATATAACCAGTGTAATTTTTCTGATAAAACGCTTGGTTCAAATTTTTTGAATTTTTTATATTTTTGTAAAAGGGTCAAAGTAAATACTCTGTCAAAATTTTATGAAAATTAAACGAGCCAAATTGATTTTAGTGTAAGTGTTGGGTACCACCTTAACCATAACTTAATTGCATCATCGTGATGAGGATCAAGAGAGGCTGAGGTGCAGACAAAATGACAGTTGAATATTATTTGTAATCATGAAAACGTGTTGTTATAGAACATGAAACAAATGTTCTGTACAATAGAAAAGTAGAGAAGAAAAAAAATTGTCAGCCCAATGATGAAGATATTCAAATCAGAGACTGTATCAGTATGTTATAAATTGCAACAAATCACCAAAAAAAATACTTTCATGAATTTATCCACTTTTTGTTTTTTTTATTCATTATTTTTCTAAAAAATCAGCTTGCTGTTTTAGATTTGTTGTATTTATACATCACTGTTGGTCAGTGATCATGTGATTATGAGAGCTGAGGGCATTAGAATTTATTTTTGTACAAGTCACCAAATCAACCCTTATTTTAAACATACCATTGCATATGGTTTTCAGTGGAAGTTTATATTTCCAGCTCTTCTTTCCTGATCGACCGAAGTCCAACCTTAAGCTTGTAGAACCTTAATAGACTAAAAATGTTTTATATTCAGACTATGCATGAAATAATTGCCACTGGACTTTAAACATGGAGGAAGCAATCATCAACCAAGCCCTCACTTACCCTATAACATGCCCAAAAAGGCACAATGTTTATAGCAACATCACACAATCATTATTCATAGCACGTAATTTTTTGGTGTTTTTTAAGTGCATTCTATACAATTATAGATCTGTTTTACAGATTTTTAATTGATTGTATTTCTGGCAGTAAAAATGCTAGATTTATAATTGTCTAGATGCATTTTATTAAGTTCTAAAAACATACAAGATTTAAAGAAGAAAAATCTTCTTACACCTAAAATACAAATAATTTTTATTGGCTTTATGAGTTCAAAAATTCAGTACAGGTTAAAACAAATTTTGAATGTAAATAGACACAGTATTTGTGTTTTTATATACATATTCATATTATTTTCAAATTCTTATTATTTTTTTATAAGTAAAGAACTTGATATTTAAATAAGGGCACGCTGTTTAAATGATGGTAGAAATGACACCCGTCAGATCAATAACAAATTATCCAAGTATGGTACATGTTATCAAAGGGAGGATGGTTTAATTTCAAAGTAAACTAAATTAATACCTATATTTAGATTTTTTTTTTTTTTTATTACATATAAGTATAGTTAACTTGAAGGAAGCAATCACAAATTTATTTAAAGAAAATTAAAATTTGTTAAAGGATCAATGATTATCTTTATAATTCAAAAAGACTTTGAAATTACTTCAAATTCTTTATATTTTAATCTTGTGGAAAAAAGTTATGTGTTATGACGAAAAAATAATTCTTATTGGAGCAAAGTATTATGGACTATAAAACCAGTTAAAGATTTATTAAAAAATCAGAGGATGTATTTGTTAAGTGAATTGTGAATATATGTATATTTATGTAGTAACGTGCAGTACATTAGTTTGTGCTTTTCGAAAGTAAAGTGAGAAAAATTATTAGCTAGACATCAAATAAAAGTTTAAGACCATGACCAGGCAAAAGGAATTTACCAGTACCAGACTGCAGAGCTTTAGTAAATAATACATGTAATATATTATAAGAGGATATTATTGAGGATAATGGATGGAAATAATAATTTGACTTGTTTCAGGTACAACTATTTTTTTTAAATGTATATGTTATTTATAATTCATAGAATGTATAGTAAGAATAAAACAATTGATGATAAAGAACATCTCTTAACCTCTGGAGTTATTTAGTCCCTTATGAAAAGTTGTCTCTCTTTCAATCACACCACATGTTCTTATTTCACTAGAGTAGTATCTGAATCGAGTTTTGCTAATACATTGTACAAGGAGTCTATAAAATGGAAAATGATAGCTGTTTCTTTAACAGCATTTACCACGCAGCAGCAAACAAGGTCAAAGGAAGATAACTGATTGCTTGAAAATTAAGCTTTTGCCCAGCCAGCTGTCAAATAATTTAAATTTACATTTTGGAAGGAGAAAAACTTTTCAATGAAGCTACACTGTAAGTAGCAGCATCTCTCGTGAATTGCCACAGCTTAATTGTAAGATCTTAAAAATTTCAATTATTTCACTCAGACTGAGAATTCAACCAATCAAAATACTAGAATTTGTGTTCAGAGTTAAATATTATGACCCAGAGCACAGGACACCCAGTATTGCCTCTTTCTCTCTAGAAGTAAGAAATAGTTATATTATATTGAACTATGACTTTTGAACTGTTATCCACAGTGGCGGATCCAGGGGGGGGGTTCCGGGGGTGCGCACCCCCCCTTTATTTTTGCCAATCAATGCATTTGTATCGGGACATATGTTTTGCACCCCCCCTTTGCCCTGGGTTACCTGGGTTAGCACCCCCCCTTTCGAAAATTCCTGCATCCGCCCCTGATCCAATGATCATGCAGTACTACTGTATAACAAGAAATTTTTAATTGTGTAAAATTTTCTCGATTTTTGGATTTTTGCGTAAGGCAAAGTTTACTGTTGAAAGTTTACCCTATTCTTATATATTACTGTCCATAAAAATACTTTGTATAAAGGTCTGAAACACGAAAAGTATTACAGTGAACATTTAACTGGCCCTTTATAGGCCGTGAAACAAGGAATAAAACCCAAATCGAAAATAACCCAATATACATTATATTAGCTACTCTGTCAGGCTCTATTGAAAATAAAAATGTATGTTGATTTTAGGTACTTTCTTTGACAGACACATCAAAATATAATAAATAATCATAAAGTAGTTGAAATCATATATATATAGGTTATCAGAGCATGGCCTTTCCAGTTCATGTTACTGATAGGTAAATCTGAGTTTATTATTGAATTCATGCACTACTTAAATGTAAATCTGAGATTATTATTGAATTCATGCACTACTTAATGATAAATATCCTGAGTACATGTAAAAGCACAACACATTTTATTCCTAGATTACTTTTGGTCTTGATTTTGATAATGATAAGAAAAGTTTTTATGAAGCTAATTCTTCTTAAAATTTGGCTTCACAGTTATTTAACTCAAACAGTATGGTCTTAAAATTACATATAGTTATTTAAAATACAAAGAATATGTTCCAGTAATCAAATTCTAAATACTTATAAAGATTGACATAGAATGGCCATTTCAATTGTGCTTTCGTCCTGAACATACATGAAATATTTGCCACTGGACATTACACAATAAACAATCAATCAAACCAATTGTGGTTGATTAAGTGCCATTAAACACCTAAGAATTATTCAATCAATTAATGTTATGTGATGAAGTTTTATAAATTTCTTTTCAGAACAATTCCAGATCCAAGTAGTCAGAAATTAAAGTGGGTAAAAGCTCCATTAACAGTTTTGGTTGTAAAGAAGATGTATGATGATTCTGTGCTGTCTGCATTTAAAAAACTGGTCTCCTGGCTGGTGGAGGTAAGATGTATGATGATTCGGTGTTGTCTGCATTTAAAAAAAACTGGTCTTCTGGCTGGTAGAGGTAAGATTATAAAAAAACTGGTCTCCTAGCTGGTGGAGGTAAGATGTATGATGATTCTGTGTTGTCTGCATTTCAAAAACTGGTCTCCTGGCTGGTGGAGGTAAGTTGTATGATGATTCTGCCTTGTCAGCATTTAAAAAACTGTTCTCCTGGCTGGTAGAGGTAAGATTATAAAAAAACTGGTCTCCTAGCTGGTGGAGAGGATAAGATGTATGATGTTCTGCTTGTAGCATTTAAAAAACTGTTCTCCTGGCTGGTGGAGGTAAGATTATAGAAAAAACTGTCTCCTGGCTGGTGGAGGTAAGATTAAAAAAAGTATCCTGGCTGGTGGAGGTAAGATTTAAAAAAACTGGTCTCCTGGCTTGAGGGGGTAAGATGTAAAAAACTGGTCTCCTGGCTGGTGGAGGTAAGATTAAAAAAACTGTCTCCTGGCTGGTGGGGTAAGATTATAGAAAAACTTGTCTCATGACTGGTGGAGGTAAGATTAAAAAACTGGTCTCCTGGCTGGTGGAGGTAAGATTAAAAAACTGGTCTCCTGGCTGGTGGGGTAAGATTATAAAAAACTGGTCTCCTGGCTGGTGGAGGTAAGATTAAAAAATCCATTTTCACTGAAGTACCACATTTTTGTTAAGGGGTCAACTGAAGCCAACACTATGCTGTGTTGAAGACCCATTGGTGGCCTTCAGTTGTTTTCTGCACTCAGGTCATTAGGGATTGTTGTCTCTTTGACACATTCCTCATTTCCATTCTCAAGTTTATCTGAATTGTGACTGAAACAAACAAATCATGAAAAAAATTTGGATTTCAGATATACTATTTTTATTTAGCCTTTCTCTCTAAAGCATCTAATATATGATGATATAGAGTCTGTCAGCAAAGCTAGAGTGGTAGAGAGAACTTTATTTAAAAAATGATAATTTTTTTTGGTCTAGTTGTCGGACAAATTATCATTATACAGTATAGTCAAAAATTATATCAAATAGTTCAACCAGAGTATTAAGTTATGTAAATTAACCCTCTCATTTTAAAAAATCTTATTCAAGCCCTCAATTTTGAGTCAGCTTACTTTTGTCACATTAAAGATACAAAGAATACTACCATAATGTAAATATGCGAAAAAAATAAAACCTGCATGAAAGATCATACAACATTACTTTAGCAAATGTATCTTTGACATGACATTAAAACATGCTACTTGGCTCTAATTTAGGGCGTTTATGACCTTTTTTGAAATTTGAGCATAAATGAAGGCAGTCTGGTAGCATTTTTATGCCTACGCCATCACACCTGAGGAAGCATTTATTGTAATCTGTCTATGTGCGTAGTTGTATGTCCAAAAATTGGTTTATGTTCTCTAACTTAAGTTATTCTCAACCAAATATGAAACTTATTATCCAATATACACATTCTCTATTTATATCAATTTCTATGCCAAGATCATAAATTTTTATGTGTATAATGATAAAAAAAATGCTGTCTCTGTCTTTAAATCAAATAACCACAAAATAAAAGCACTGTAGTTTCCAGAGAAAGCTGAGGGTTCTATAAGTGAAATAGGTGTCATTGATTTGTTGAATGTTTTATTTTTTTTTAGCTTTTAGCTGTACCAGTCTGTATAAGAATGATGCAAAATGTGATTCAATTTTCTGTGGAAACCCTACACATTTTAAAATGTTTTTAATACCTTATTATACCCTGGTTTTAAAAGAGGGGGTATACTGCTTTACGGTTGTCTGTCCATCCGTCAGTCCTTCCATCCCAAGAATATTTTCGTCACATTTTTTTTCACGAACTACGATACAAGGATTTCTGAAATTTGGTTCCAGGGTTTATATAAGTCTGCTTAATCATGTGATGTGTTTTCAGATTTATCACTCAACAACTTCCTGTTTACCGAACACTCAATGTATGATTTTACACATGATAGCCATATTAAAAACTTTCGTCTCGTTTTTCTCAGAACTACAATACAAAGATTTCTGAAATTTGGTTTCAGGGTTTATATAAGTCAGCTATACTGTGTGATGTGTTTTCAGATTCATCACTCAACAACTTCTTGTTTACACTATTAAAATTATCCACTTGTTGCGGGGGTATCATCAGTGAGCAGTAGCAGTAGCTGGCAGTTTCACTTGTTTTGATATAATTTGATGTTGAAATTAAAATTACTTTTAATATTTAATCCTAGCTATATATTCACCTATTTACATAGATGTCAGGTTTGAAATATAAAACTTTGATTTAAGGTCAAACGATTTTTAAGTTGGCAATCTCAGTACTTAAATAAAACCATTGAGTATGAAGAATTAAAATGAAAAAAAATGGTAATTTAAAAAGAGATTTATGAAGAAAAAAATGTGGTTTTGTGTTTTTGTTGTTTTATTGTCAGTCATTAGGTACAAAATCATTATTTAAGTAAGGTAGCCTAGATTTATTAAAAAAAATAGTATGAATAATATTGAATTTATTTCTGTCAAATGTCTCTTAATTTCTACTTTTGTCACTATTTGATAGTTATTGACACATTTTCATTGGGCAGATTTCTTACAAGGGAATAATTTTAATATGTCAAAATACCTTTTAAGGTAAAACTATTTTACACATAATTGTTCTGGGACTTATCAGCTTAGATAAATTGAATTCTTAGGTGGGTTTTTTTTCAACTGATATTTTAAATTAATTTAAAAAAAAATCAGATCTATGAATTTAATAACATAATCTTAAGCATAAAATGTTTTGATATATTATGAAATTTGTTTGATTAGACTGAAACCTTAATTGACAAGGACAAACTGCCAGTTTTCTTGCAGAAGTTCATTGGTCCCAGTGTGATTATTTGGTCCCTTGTGAGAGATGACTTGTTGGAAATTTTACCTCTTTTCCTATCTTTATACCATTATAAAGCCATGTTTACCATTACTGAAAGTGACTTTGCGGTTTAGCAACCAACAGACAAATAAATCAAAGTTTTTTTTATCAAAAACTGATAATTGTTTTCAAAATACACTACTGTCTTAGGGGGTTCATCTATGGCTGTAATGTGAACAGAGGGGCCATAACTTACTTATTACCTCCCCTATTCCCACTGGATTTTATATAATTCTTTTCTTCAATTAACTAGGGAAATTAAATATTCAACAGTTTATGAATTTTTCTATTGGAATGTGATCGGTGGCTTTGGCTGTTGTCTGCTCTCTTTGACACATTTCCCATTTCCATTCTTAATTTTATTTTATACTTTGGCAAAACCACCAAAAAAAAAATTTCACAAAAATGCAAGTTTTCTCAATCCATGATTCCTCAGCATAACAAACATGGAGGTTAGTGTTCTTTTAGAAACTTTTAATTTGCCTTTATTTGGAAGTATGCAAGTTTGTACATTTCTAAAGAAGTACATGTTCATCAGATAAATGCCCTTTTTCTCTGTTGTCTAAGGACAGAATAAATTAGTTTATTTTCATCAGTAATCTTTTTTTAATGATTTGATTTATTCACATTTAAAAAAATAATCCTCATAATTCCTCCAAATCATGGTCACATCAAGAAAGGTTTAAAAAGATTATTTCAGGGAATTCTGGTTGGAGAATTTATATTTCTGTATTAATATGTCAATTTAAATGTTATATTTTTAAGAGGTAATAAAACTTGATTTTTTTTCTTATTAGATAACTATTGTTCTGATTGGAAAATAATGTCAACTATTAATGAGCCACATTATTTGAATTTCGGTGGATTATGTTGTTTCATAGCAATCATACCACATCTATTCTATTTTATCATATTTCCCAAGGGGTCATTTTGCACTAAAAAATGTCAAATTTTCCTTTTTTTTAATGACAATTGTATAATTGACATTTCTTGGCATAATTTCACTGACACATGGTAATTGCAGTTGTAAATTTTATTTTAATCAATCTAATATATCTAGTTTTGCTAAACATGAAGCTAGAGTTCCCGCAGGTGAAGTTGACTTTAACAGTTTTGTGGTGCGATGACCCAATGTTGACCTTTGTTGGTTTACCCATAAATGCTACCAAAGGCACAACCAAAAACATGAATATCCACAATTTTTGGTTTTCTCTAGTAAATCTTGTTTTGATTGGAAATATGATAAACTATTAATGAGCCACATCATTGGAAATTTTGTGGATAAAGTTGTCTCAAAGGCAATCATACCACATTTTCTTTTTTTATCATGTTTCCTAAGGGGTCATTTTGCACTTCTTAAAATGTCAAATTTTTCTTCTTTTTTCTACAATTGTATAATTGACATTTCTTTGGCTTTATTACTTGATTATTGCAGTGGTAAATTTTCTTCACATCAATCTATAGTTTTGCTAAACATGAAGTTAGAAATCTCTCAGGTGAAGTTAACCTTCAAGAATTTTGGTCATGCTGTGTAGGCTTAAATCTTTGGTTTACCAGTAAATACTTCCAAATGCTCACAAATATGCTTTGTATAATTGGGTCAGTAGTAGTTTTGGTAATCATAACTATGAAAAAATATTGATCGATTGATTATTGATATTAGTAAAAAAATATCTATGAAGTTATTGTTTTAGAGAAACCGTTTCTCTTGACTTGGTACAGGCATTTTCAAATGTAGAAAATGGTGGATTAAACCTGGTTTTATAGTGCTTGGACACCAATAAGATATCCATTTTATACATATAAACATCTGACAAATTTTTTTTATTTTCAGTTTAAGAATATGGTAGTATACATAGAAAAGAAATATTTAGATAAAAATTACCTGCTGTCACAAGATGAAGAATTTGTTGATCACCTAAAAACTAAATTACAGACTTTTGAAGAAGGTAAGATACAGGGCTATCTGGACCAAGTACTGTTTGTCTTTTGAGTAATTCTGATTTGGTTTTGGGTGTGTTGAATCAATGCAGTCTGATCAGTCAATAAAAAAAAGATGTTGTATGATTGCAATGACTGGCAATGAGACAAATATTTTAAGGTCATCATACTATCAGTTACACAGTGTGCAATTGTCCTAATACAAGAATTTATCGGGTCAATAAAATTCATAGCGGGTGAGGCGAACCAAACCAGATATGAATTTTATTGACCCGATAAACTCCGTATTAGGACAATTGCACACTGTGTAACGAATTAATCCTGTTTTTGTCATATTACAAATTTATATATTCAAATTCAATAGTCGGGACAATATCAACCAAATATAATTATATAATTAATCTAAAACTTTGAAAAATGAAAAATATTAAGACTATAAAGCAACGTAAATTTTTTTTTTATTAGGTCAACGTTATAAGGGAGATATTCCAATTGACGTAATAAAAAATTGTACTGAAATTTATTACGTCAATATCAGCCAATCTAATTGCGAGAAATTACTCTAAATCAGGATAACGCCTTTAACCCTTTAGTCAGCTATAGAAACCTCTGCATGACAAAATGCAGAACAATTCAAACAAAAATAATTCAATGTCATTATATAAGCAAAAAACAAATGTGACAGACAGCAAACAATGACTGTCACTGAATTACAGATGCCTGATTCAGAGAATAGGCACATATAGAATGTTTTGTCAGACAAGATTTTCATTTATATGGTTAATTTTTAAAAAACCCAGTGTACATGAAAGAAAAACAAAGGATTCGAGTATTCATCCATGATACAAAATCAGTACATGCACTTAAAAAAAAACAACCCCAAAAACCAAAGGAACAGTTCTTTTATTGCTGTTCTTCATCTAATAGTCAAAGTCAGGCCTTCAACATTGAGCAAAAAATCTCACCTCACTGTAAATTTAAGCTTAGAGCACCAGTTTGAGCAGACACATTTGCAAAATAATTTGAATAAACTTTCTATAAGATTATTTGTGCATCAGGTTTTGTTCGTGGTTTAACTTTAGAAAGTACAGTTAAATTTTCCATTTTGATAGAGTTTATTATAGTGTTCTATTGTTGTTTTTTCAGGTAAAGATGATCTAACAGGAAAAATAGATATGATAATATGTCTTGGTGGGGATGGTACATTGTTATATGCCTCAAATTTCTTCCAGGTAAGATATCAGAAATGGATAGAGCTGTGCCAAGGGAGATTACCCTTTGACTAAATAAAACTATGATAATATATCTTGTAGGGGATGGTACATTGTTATATGCCTTAAATTTCTTCATAACACAGATGGGCTTTGAAAAATCTTAAGTCTATATTTCTCTTTATTTTCATGATTTTATAGAAGTAAAGCTGGAGATATTGAAACTTTGTGCTTTTATTCAAGATACTGCAATGTTTTATTTCAGACAAATGTTCCACCAGTAATCAGGAGTCGATTTCACAAAAACACTTACGACTAAGATTGATCGTGAATTGTTCATGATTTACGATCAATCTTAGTAGTAAGTTTTTGGTGAAATCGATTCCTGGTATTCAACAGGGGATCACTGGGATTTTTAACACCTTTTCCATTTGATAATTTTAAAGACATTTTGAAGAGTTATTTCCCTTTAAAGTGTTCATTGTAGATGACTACCCAACATAGCTTATATATTTTAATAACATTAATGTTTATTTTCAGACAAACGTTCCACCAGTGATGGCATTCAACATGGGATCACTAGGATTTTTAACACCATTTCCATTTGATAATTTTAAAGAACAAGTAACAAATGTTTTAGAAGGTAAGGTAAACACGAAATATTACATAAAATTGAAAATGGAAATGGGGAATATGTCAAAGAGGCAACAACCCAACCAAAGAGCAGATAACAAATGAAGGCCACCAATTGGTATTCAACGCAGCAAGAAAATCCAGCAATCAGAGTTGGGCCTCAACTGGCCCTGATGTAAAAATGTGTACTAGTTTAATGTAAATGGACGTCATACTAAACTCCATAACATATAAATGAACTAAAAGTTAAAAAAAACCATACAAACTAATAAAGGCCAGAGGCTCCTGACTTGGGACAGGTGCAAAAATGTGGTTGGGATAAACATGTTAAACATACTCAGTTTAAAAGAAGTCCGAATTTCAATAATACACCATGGAAAGGTACTGGTAGTGCTAATGCTAAAAAATTATTGTCGCTTGCTTTTATTATGTATAAATTGAAGAAAAACAAGAATGTGTCCACAGTACATGGATGTCCCACTCGCACTATCATTTTCTATGTTTAGTGGACCGTGAAATTGGAATAAATTCTCTAATTTGGCATTAAAATTAGAATGATCTTATCAAAGGGAACATGTATACTAAGTTTCAAGTTGTTTCAAGTTTTCAAAAACTACCTTGACCAAAAACTTTAACCTGAAATTTGCACTATCATTTTCTATGTTCAGTGAACCGTAAAATTGGGGTCAAAACTCTAATTTGGCATTTAAATTAGAAAGATCATATCATAGGGCACATGTATGTATACTAAGTTTTAAGTTGATTGGACTTCAACTTCATCAAAAACTACCTTGACCAAAAACTTTAACCTGAAGCGGGACAGACGGACGGACGAACGGACGCACAGACCAGAAAACATAATGCCCCTCTACTATCGTAGGTGGGGCATAAAAACCATCAGTTAATTCTTTTATTTACATATCATGAATATCTGCTATATAAATTTACATGACATAAACATTTATATTTACAGAGTTTGGTATTTTTGTTAATTCTTTTCTTGTACATTTGTAGGTCATGCCGATCTAACACTCAGATATAGACTTAAGTGTGTAGTGTGTAAATCTGGCTCTGAATCACACAAAGTATCACATATAAAACATATCAATAATTCTGACAGTAAACAAAGTTATTTAGTAAGTAAATATTTCTTAAATTGTTGTATAATATTGATAACTGGGAGCAGTGCTGAACACATTCATAACTCATTTTAAACTAAGTCTCAAATTAAAGATTGCATTCATATAGACCAAAATGTTGTGTAATTATTGTCTGTCAGACCAAAATGATGTGTAATTATTGTAGTGACCAAAATGATGTGTAATTATTGTATAGACCAAAATGTTGTGTAAATATTGTCTGTCAGACCAAAATGATGTGTAATTATTGTAGTGACCAAAATGATGTGTAATTATTGTATAGACCAAAATGTTGTGTAATTATTGTCTGTCAGACCAAAATGATGTGTAATTATTGTAGTGACCAAAATGATGTGTAATTATTGTATAGACCAAAATGATGTGTAATTATTGTCTGTCAGCTAGGATTTTGATCTAAATCAATATTTCACTTTTATCCAGAACTTCTTGTAAGGGGGGCCTGCTGACTGACCTAAAGGGGGGGGGGGGCTCCAGTCACGCTTCACTGATTCCCTATATAAGCAACCAAATTGGATCCGCCTATGACTTGATTCCAAAAAGATAAAAGGCTGAACTAAGTATGAAGAGCATTTAGGACCCAAAATTCTTAAAAGTTTTGCCAAATACAACTAGCTATTAAAGGTAATTCCATTCTCAGGGTTGAAAATCTTTTAAGTATTAAAAAAAAAGCGAAAAATTTATAAACAGTTGATTTATAATTATGACCATTTCAATGATAATTCCTATCAATACCGAAGTGCTGACTATTGGACAAGTAATACCCTCGAAGAGAAAACTCCCAAGAGCAGTGGCGTTGACACACTAGTTGTAAATAAACTAATTCATCATAGATACCAAGATTGAAATTCTGTTTGTCAGATGCACTTAGCTTTTAAAGTAAATATGAATTATAATGATTTTATTAATATGTTTTAGGTTTTAAATGAAGTAGTTGTTGACCGTGCACAATCACCCTACCTTAGTAATGTAGACCTGTTTGTAGAAGGAAAACTTGTAACATCAGTTCAAGGAGATGGTTTGTATTTTTATTTCTATGCTACTTTGTATATAATATTGTGAAATGATTGAATGGATTATTTTAAGATACAGAATTTTTTAAGATAAATTTCAAAATTTTTCCTGTAGATTTTTTTTGGCCTCCGTGGCTTAGTGATCTAAGTAGTTCACTACAATCATACCCATAGCCAGGGGTTCGTAGGGTTCGGACGAACCCCCCCTTGAAAACAAATAAGCACTGTTAAAGTCAATGTTCTGTTCGAATTGTGACTGTTAAAGTCGAGTTTGTGAGTCCAACAAACCCCCCCCTTGGAAATTCCTGGCTACGAGCCTGACAATTATCATTAGCTTATCAACACTAAATTTTTAATTTTGGGCACATTCTAAAAAACTTGCCATATATTTTAAGAGTTTGTTAGGATCACTCCAGCTTGATACCACATAATCAGTTTAAAAAAACTGACCTATGATTTTAGATTTTAAAGTTTCCACACTGAAACTGTTTACGATATTTTATTCTTATGTTTGATTATTTGTACCATATATTTGCCCAACATTTTCATGTTTAATTTATCAACACCAACAATTTGTCTTACATTTTCAGGTTTGATTATTTCCACACCAACAGGAAGTACTGCCTATGCTGTATCTGCCGGAGCATCAATGGTCCATCCCAGCGTACCAGCTATAATACTCTGCCCTATTTGTCCTCATTCTTTATCATTCCGACCAGTTATTGTTCCAGCTGGAGTGGAAATCAAGGTATTTTGGATTTATTATTATTCCTGGAAAACCAACTTTTATGGACCTCAAAGGGACAAGTGAACAACAAATTTTAATGTTCCACTTTGCACAAAGTCTTTTATTCAGAATTTGTAAAAACTCCAAAATCAAATATTCACAAAATTAAATTTTTCCTCAAAAGACAAAATTTGGTTACCATGAAAAAACCTGAAGTGACAAATAAAAAACAATTAAAACAAAAAAAACTAACAGCATGATTCATGTTCAAAACAATGCATGAAAAACAAACATGATTTACAGCAACAAATGCTAAAAACTCTGAATTATAGGATCTTGACATGGGACAGGCTTTACAAAATGTTGCAGGGTCAATCATTTTTGCTGGTGCCAAACCTTCGCCCTATTTTGTGTAACAGCACAACAAAAGAACAAACTAAAAATCTTAGTTGAAAATGGCTCGACTCATCAGATCGATTCAAAGATCAAAATCAACTAACAAAAACACTAAACCCTCAACACTTGGAAGCAAGCATCTTTGTTTTAAGGGGGTTCGCGGGTCTAAATCATTTATATAGGATTTCTCTATATTTTTCTATAAATGAACTTTATCTTATACTTAATAGAAAAATAAAATAAAAAAGTGGGGTCACCGTTCATTTGCGTTACAATCTGCCTTCAAAAGAAGCATACATTTTTGTGAAGGTGTTTTTTTCCTGTTGAAGTAATAGGAGAAATAAAGGTTAAATCGAAATAAAAAAAAGAAATTTATTACAGAAATCGCTAAAATTTTACAATAACTTAGTTTAAGTACCGCTTATATGGAAATTATGTTAAAAAAGATAGGTCACCGATGATTTGAAAAAGGTATTTCATTTTAGAGCCAAAAAATGGCATTTTTCCACCAAAGGGAGATAATTTGGAACTTTTTCAATGATGTATACATTTTGAAAGTCATCTGGGGCCAACACAAATTGATTGTTTTGAATGATTTTTGTACCATATGATAAAGAAACAACTACAAAAGGAAATAAATAAAATTTGTAATGAAAAACAAATGTTTGATTTTTTTCTGAAATTTTTATACCCTCAAGCCTCCTTAATAAGTAGTATAAGATGTGAATTATAATCTTTTCTTCAGATAATGGTGGCAGAAAATGCCAGGAGTTCTGTATGGTTATCATTTGATGGGAGAAACAGGCAAGAATTAATGCAGGGAGACTGGTAAGTTATTTAAGATCGAAATAAAAATAAGCTAAGGTTAATTTAAAGATGCTGGTTTGAATAATTTATCTTTGATGTGAGAAACAGGCAAGAATTAATGCAGGGAGTCTGGTAAGATATATGTGTTAGGCAATTTAGGCAAGATTTAGATATAAAAGTAAGAAGATGTTGTATAGTTGATAGTGAGACAACTCTCTACAAGAGACCGAATGACATGGAAGTTACCAACTGTAGGTTACCGTAACACATTCAAAAATGAACACTCTCTTTGATGGTCCCTGTTATCTGTTTGTGTGAAAGATATGATACTGTGGATTTGTGGGTTTGTTTCTGTGGGTTGAGGAAAATTTATATTCTCAAGGATATTTGATTTGGTGAATTTGTCAAAGTCAGCATACAACCCTATAGAAAATATGTACTTGGTTTAACATTTAAATTTATGATTCATCTTTACCATGAAATATACAAAAGAATTGGTGTATACAACAAATAATAAGTTGAAATTTTTCATTAAATTCTCAAACTGTTTGCTGTGACATAGAGTCTACAAGAAAGGAATGATAGAGTTAATTACTTGGAAGGAAGGAATATGTAACTAACAAGTTAATTTTTAAAAGTTCAATAAATTTTTATTTTATTTTAATTTCAGTTTAAGGATAACAACAGCACAGTATCCAGTACCATCTATATGTGCTAGAGATCAGATAGACGATTGGTTTGCAGGGTTAGCTGGGTGTTTACATTGGAACGTTCGCCAACAACAGAAACCTCTTTCCTCAATACCTAGTACAACCAGTTTAGACTCTGTAGAACTTTAAGTAATTAATTCATTGGGTTACATGTCAATATTTTGTTTGCTACTTTTGAAATTGTTATGTATACAGTAAATATTTCAAAATAGGAATGAAACCCAATGCATGTTAGACTTTCTTGATTTTTGAGGGATTAATTTCATGAGAAATCTTGCCCGGACTCCAAATTTTAATTATGGAATATGCATAATACCTTAAAAACAGTATTTGGGAATATTATACAGTTTCCCATAGATAACTATTGAGCAGCATAGAATATTGTAGTTAACATTTTGCATCTTTTATGTAATGAATATGTATGCATGGTTAAGTTGAGACATTTGCTTTGAATGTCTTTTATAGAAGTACAGTAGACTTCGGTAATTTAGAGACTAAAAATAAAGTCTTATTTCCAACAACAAAAAGTATCAGTAAATTCATTTCCCAGATGTAAGGAGATAAACTTTGATATTTGAGGATTATTTTTTGACAAATGAAGGATTTAAGCATGTTTGAATTTAAAGCTTTTGAAAAACCAGACATTCTCTTTTAAGCAGGTTTTACTGTATTGGATAATTGATGCATCAAAGATACATCTTTGCAGCCTGTTTATGATATGTGATGCAACAGTCTGAAAAAAAATGAATATTCAAAGTAGCAAACAAATATATTATTGTTTTATATTTGTTAAGTTTCTCATTTTATATATGAATGCAATCATTTAAATATTTTAATGTTTATGATTTGTTATATAATTTTTTTTGCATATTTTGTGATATGTCTGTTATATTGTTTCTGAACTTTTATATTATAAATATTTAATTTCTAAATAAGTTTATTTTCCATTACTCATGCAATTTTCGTCAAGACAAAAATATATTTTTACGATATAGGTGTCAACAGTACCATATTGATAGAGACCTCCAAATAATTTTCTTGATAAAGACCTGTCAGTGACCTCCTCTCATGGAATTAAAACAATGGAATTATTTTATGTAAAATTTCAAACTCAATTGTCAGTGCCATTTTTTTCATGTATACTATATTTCAATTGGTGGCCTTTTGTCTGTAATCTGCTCTTTGGTTAGGTTGTTGTCTCTATGACATATTCCCCATTTCATTCTCAAATTTATATGCAACATTTCAAGAAGAAATCATTATGTTTTTCCACAGGAATTGTTTTATTTTGGCAATGACATTTGAAAATACTGTATGAATATAAATTTTTGTGTTGTTGCAAATTTATTGGTTTTATTTCTTAGATAGATTTCAATTGAACTATTTTTTTTCTTTGTTTTTCAGCTGATAAGTAATTAATGTTTTTTTCATAGGTTAATATTACAGTGGACTTTTTTGGGGATATTATTTATCTACAATATAAATGAAATGAAAAGTTGGCCAACAGGCAAAAACAATTACTGTGGATTCATTTATTTTCATTCGTTCCAATTTTTCATGGAATGAGAAAAAAAATTATTTTCCTGTATATTTGAATTCATGATTTTGCCACTGACTGCATACATTATTATAGAATTTTGTAATTCATTGGAAAATTTAAATTCATGGTTTATCTGTATCCACAAAATCCACAAAAGTTGGAACTACATGAAAGAGGCGCCCACAGGGTACCCCCCTCAGGTCGCAAGGTCGCTTTTAAATTCGTCGAGAGGTTGTTTTTAAGGGAAATGTACAGGTCGCAGGTCGTTTTTCCCAACACAGAGGACGGAGGTTGTTTTTTTCCAAATTTTACAGGTCGCAGGTCGTTTTTTGAAAGCTCTCAGGTCGGAAGTCGCCTCTAAAAAGCCCAGAGGTCGCAGGTTGTTTTTGACCCTGCAGGAGCCTCATGAAAAATAATGAATCCACAGTAACATTTCTGTGGTAAAAGGAAGCACTGCCGCTCTCTGATGGTTGAAGGTCTTTTGGGAATTCATTATAACATGCAAAAGCTTTCATAGCATGATCAGGGACAATAACATTGTATACTTTTATTTGCACATTGCCTTTGAGATTTGCAAATTACATTTGACATGAAATATGTAATAAACTTTTTTGTTTGCCTTTGATCATTTTGTGCACAAAATAATAGACTGCAATTGCACATACACAATTGATACTTTGTGTTCAGATATCATATTGTATAAATCATAAAAGCCATTTTACTTCCTATAATTTCAGAAGTCATTGCATGTAAAAAATAATTATTGTGAATGTTTATTATATGCGATATCAGAAATTGTGTAATGCAAAATTAACGCAATCAGAATTTAAAATTTAAAGTCTGATTTGAGATGCTGAATTTTTATTGCATTTTTGCAATGATAAAAGGAAACATTGCATGATTATTATTTATTGCATTTTTGCAATGATGTTAAGTAAACTATCAAATGTGTATCATTATTGCATTTTTCCGTATATTTGCAATAATAAAAATGATGCAAAAATTTCTGATTTAACAGAAATTACTTGAACTTTGTTAAGTTCATATACTGTGGGTTATATATAATTTATAATTATTTTTTTTACATTTTTAAAGTAGTGAGACATGAAGTTATATGTTCAACAACTATAATTCCTACAGTGTTTGATACAAATTTGTAAAAAAAAACCTAATCCCCTTAAGCAAATATCAACAAAATACATTTTTGCTCACACCATGAAAATTGGTACCCATGAAAATGAATACATTCACTTTATTTACAGAGATCTCAAAATACATTTTGGCTTGCTCCATGAAAATTGGTACCCCATGAAAATGAATGCATTCACAGTTTTTACGTAGATCTCAATTTTAATTGTTGTCATGTACATTCATGTCTTATTTATTTATTTTCTATGATAATCAAATAACCTGATTTTAATCATACTTATCACTAGTTAATAGTTATGAATCATAACTTATGATGTTTGCAATATTATTGCTGTATGTACAAATTTTGCACAGGCAATGAGCATTTCATCTCTGCCTCTACATAATAAAACAATAAATCCAGTTGAGGGATTTTCTTGCTTTGTTGAAGAATCATTGGTGGCCTTCGGCTTTTTTCTGTTCTTTGTTAGGATAGTTTCTTTGACACATTCCCCATTTCTTTTCTCAATTTTATAATATATGCACACACAGTTTTAAAATATCACAAATTAATATTTGAATTAAGATGGACATTATTTTTAATCTACCAAATAGTTTCTTTTAAACACAAGTAAGGGTTTCACAGGCGCGGATCCAAAGGGGGGGTTCCGGGGGTTGGAACCCCCCCTTTTTTTTGCACGATCAATGCATTTGAATGGGGACATGTAATTGGAACCCCCCCTTTGTCCTGGGTTAGGAACCCCTCCTTTTAAAATGGCTGGATCCGCCCCTGTTTCAGGTGTGGTTCATGAGGCCGAAAATATACAGAGCATAAATTGTTAAAAACAAGAATTTAAAATCCTCTAAAAAATTACCTAATGCACCAGTGCCATTCAGACTTCTATAACTGTTTAAATGGATGTGCTATCTTTTTTTTAGTATCAAATTTAATGTAAATTAGTATATAAGTTAGTACATATTTGAGCTCCTTATTACCTTACAATTCTGTGTCCTGAAAGTTTATTTTTGAGGGTCAACTTATGTAAAAAACTGATGACAATAACTTTTGATGAAGTTATCTGAAGGCTGTTCTATGAAGTTATCTGAAGGCTGTTCTTTTGTGTTGTTCTGCTGCTGTTGTTGTTATGGTGACATTGCTGATCCTAATGCCAAAGCAAGTTTAGGTTTTCATTAGCTCTCTTTGTGTCAGACTCATTGTATCAAAATAGTTCATGAACATGTGGGTGCCAGTGATCTCAGAAGATGATTGGATCAGTGTAAGGGTCATATATTTTATCAGTTTGCTGGACGAATCAAATATGCCAATAGATGTTAATGTTATTGACAACTTTGTGGTATGTGGAAGGCACTCAAATGGGATTTATGTTTGATTTTAAATGTAAATTTATTTGATAATCATTATCATTTGATAATTTAACTTCATTTTGTATCTCAATTGGACAAATCTGATAATCCGCTGATACTTTTTTAAGTCTTTATTTATCTTATTATGTAAGAGAATTATTGATATCTGTAGTTTGTAGTGTTATATGTTATTTATGCATTAGAATTCTAATCCTGATTGCTTTCAGGGTGAAAGACAACTCTGTTTGTTGTTACTGTTGAATCACTTTTATTTGTTGGGTTCTGATTTTTGGGGATTTAGCATATGTTAATGTTTCTGCATTGTTTCTTTTTTTTAAATAACTTTTTGATACAACTTAATTGACAATTAAGTTTTTCATGACACAAAACACAAAACAATTTGACGAAACCAAAAGCAAAGGTTGCTGTTCACCACCCCAATGTCACAGTACAGTAAAAATGCTTGCACCTCTATTTAAATTCGAGATCCCTGGCACATTCTAACAACTAGAATAAATATTCCAGCTTGTGTTCAGTGCTTTTTGCATAAAAATTACTGAAAAGTGGGATATTTTGACTAATTTTGCAATCAATTTACAATCAATGGAAAATCTAGTCCGAGATTACTCTAACGTCCAACGGCTGTTTTGCCAGACAAGCTGGGGCCGTGGTCCCACGGCCCAGATTACTCTGACATCCAACAGCTGTTTGCCAACAAGCTGGGCCGGGTCCCACGGCCCAGCTGCCTGGCAAAACAGCCGTTGGACGTCAGAGTAATCTCGGACTATGGAAATCAAATCAGTGATTGAAGAATTACAGACAAATTTACACACAGGTTCACTTCACTTTCAAATGGAAAGTGAACAAGGGATTGATAAGACAACTTATTTGGCCTCATGAATTTGAAAATCAAAAAGTATTATGAAGCTAATATATACATTTTGCTTAGTAATATGATGTACTTCACAAAGATGTTTATGTGTTCTACATACTATTTCAGGTTTGTCTTGTATCTATTTATTCAAAATCAAAGTATAAAATGGCAACCTCAGGTCATAATTTGTCAATTTTGATATGTTTATGACGTGTATTCTTTTTGCTTTTGCTTTTAGTATGAGTGTAAAGATTCTTTTATCTCTGTCTCTTAATCAGCATTGTTTCTTCAGGCAATTTATCTGTTATGGAAAAAATCTGTGTATTTTTATACAAGCATGTAATTTTATTATTGAGAAAAAGAAATAAAGAACTAAAGTACAATATTGTTTTCTTTTGTCATTATATAAAATTAGAACCAATTGGTCTTATAAGTATATTAAAATAACATCAATATAGCACATTATAAACTAATTTGTTTAAAAGTTTAAAAGGTTTGGCTAGCCGCAAAACCAGGTTCAAACCCACCATTTTGTACCAAATCAGGAATATGGCAGTTGTTATGTTATAGTTCGTGCCTATGTATGTTGCAAGGTCGTTTGTTTTTGTTGCACTTCTGTGCTCTGTTGTTTTGTTTTTTTCCTCTAATAGTTTATGTGTTTTCTTCAATTTTAGTTTGTAACCCAGATTTGTGTTTTTCTCAATCGATTTATGACTTTTGAACAGAGGTATATTACTGGTGCCTTTATTTTGCAAAAACATGTATAATTTTGTGTTTGCCTCCGTTGACAAAAAAGATTCAACAAATCAATTTAAGGTGGTACCTAACACTACAGGGAGATAACTCTGTAAAGTCAGCTAAACGTTTTAATTACATTGTGTTGTAAAAAGAATATTAAGCTTCTCAATGATCAAAATTGGTGTTTGTCAAATTGCTATATAACCAGTGTAATTTTTCTGACAAACAGTTTGGTTCAAATTTTTTTATATTTTAATATTTTTTTTAAAGGGTCAAAGTAAATACTACTTTGACAAAATTTTAGGAAAATTAAACGAGCCAAATTAATTTTAGTGAAAGTATTGGTTACCACCTTAATGGTGAAATGTCTCGGTCATATATAAAATTTGATCATTATTTTGTAATGTCAGTTGTCCTATATTAACTGCCCAAATATATTAACCAAGTTATAATCATCTTTTTTATTGGGTATTTCTTGTACATATGTCATTGTCTTTTTCAACAGCAATTTAAGTGCGTTGCTTGTTCAGAAACATGTTCGATTTGTAAAATATTAGTTTTGTTAGAGGTTGAACGTATTCTCATAATGTCAAGCTCTTATCTACCATTTATGTCCACCAAAATATCCACTGCTCATAGGAGTTATATATTATAAGTTATGACTATAAAAAAAAAATCGATCTTTTTGAATTAGCATAAAAATGCAGCACACTTTTTTTGAAGAACATGTAAGCAGATTATTCAGTGTGGACTTCATTATTTATAATTCTTCAGAGAGAGAAAAAATATTCCAGCCATTCTTTAATAAATAAAAATAAAAAAATATCCCAGTGCAACAAACATTGTAAAAACTTTTTTCTGCATCAAAGGATATCATTAACCAAAATAAAAGACTCTGTATCTAAAAGACTAAAATAGTTTTAGTTAAATAGAGTTATGGCAAAATGAATTCATGTTTGGATAAACCCTAAGTTAAGTCAAAATTAACAAAACCACTGTTAATTTCAGATACTAGTAGCAGAAACACAATGTCTTTTAAATGAATATAATGGATTTGTAAAGAATGTAATTCTGTACTTTGTATTTCTCGCAGTAATGTCATTTTCTTCTTCAACAGCAATTTAAATGTGTTACATGTTCAGAAATTGGACATGTTAATTGTCACACGATGCTATGATTCTGTGAATTGAAATACAGGTTGATAGACGTTTTGAAATTGGTTTTTGGTGTGATAAGTTCAGGATAATTTGACTAACCCCATTCCAGGATGACACTCTGATTAAGTTTGTTCAATTTAAAGTTGAGAATAAAGAAAACTATTTGTTTAAAGATTTATATTTCAGATGGTAAAGAATTAGATGTCTATACCTTGTATGCCACAGATGCTTCATACCTTTTATGGAGGAAGATACCTTATATTGCGAATTAACTCATCATATAAACCAGGCATTAAATTTAAAACGGTTCCAAAAGACCCATTAGTCTTGTTCGAATATAAAAACAAAACAAGAAGTTCAGTCTGTCATGCATTTATGTCCATTTTCAATGACCTCATTTCATGGATCAGTGACTGCTTGAAAAAAAATGTGCTGTAAAATGTGCACTTATAATAAGTAATAAGACTAAATTGATGGCCTTGCAAGGTCTATATATCCGTCAGGCAGAATTCATCAGCCTTTATCATCATTTCATAGATAAGTGATCAATGTAACGTTCACATGGTTAAGTATTTATCTCAGATACTACATGCAATAGGTCAACTATGTTTGGTGTATGCAATGATTTTAATGTGGATAGGTATGAATTGTAGGTCTCGTCGGAAATTGATCTCATTTGCATGGTATAGTGCACGTGGCCAGTGCTATTTTTTATGGGCTAGTCTGTTTCTGAGACAGATATAATAAGCAATAGGTTATATAAAATAATTTGTTGTATTAAATGATTGCATGGTGATCAATTCTGTTTATGCAGAGTTCATTTGATATTTACTTCGTTTACATTATTCATTGTTTTATTTCATGAAATGATCTGATTCTCATATACTTTTCTTGGCATATGTCATATTTGACGGATGAAATGATTTTATGGAATACATGTCTGTCTGGAAGGTTCGTATGACCTTGGCCTAATTTTCATAGTTCAACAGTCAGCAGTATATTTTTTTATGGTCAGATCTCGGTCAGATACTATAAATAATATTTGAACTACTTTGGTGTATGATTGCAAGGGTGTATGTGCTGTTTGGCAGAGTTTATCTGACATTGATCTCATTTTTTATCCGTTCATTGGTCAAAGTTCAGTTTTCTTGACTCTGAAATCTGTTTCTCATATACTATAAGAAATTATAGTTAAACTATATTGCGATTGTAAAGTATACACGTCCATCTAACAAGGTCCTTCTAACCTTTGCCTCATTAGACACACATTGGCCTAGCTGAAGTCGGCTCAGCTTTTTCGGATTTTCGAATTTATTGCTCTTCGTCTTAGTATTTGATTTGACCTTCCACCAGTTTAGATTCGAGCGCCACTACCGAGTCTTGTGCGGACGAAACCGCGCCTTGCGTACCAAACTATAAGCCTGGTATTCTGATAAATTTTAACATGAATGTTTATTTATAGTAACATTTGTTGTTTAACCTTTTCCTCTTATATTTTTGATATAAATTCAATTCAGTATGATCGGTAAATCAGGCGACTATCAAGTATATGCACTCTTGTTTTTAATTAGTTTACAAATTTTCATATCAATACCTGCAGAACCTTTTTGTCAGCAACGTTTTCATATAAACGCTTAGTGAAATACAGAATAAAATTACGTGAAATGCCAGGGATTCCTTTTTGCGTAAAGTACTAGTAGTTTGAGGTTTTGAGCTATAGCAATTTCATCCATATTGAATTTGACACTGGTGCGTACACCAATCATTTGTTATTGTTCATATTGTGTTATTTTTGTATAAAATATCAACCTTTAATAGTTCATGATCATACGGAAAAAGTAAGACTTACTCTTTTGATCTTAATTTTAATATAATATTTTTTGTAGTGGTTAATAACTAACTATAATATGGGGACTTTTGGTAATGTCTATTTATTATTATAAGATCATTTTAAAGAACAACGGAAAAAAGAACACAAACAAACATAATTAACCCAAAACATTTGACAATTTTGTAAGTGCCAATATAGTGACAAATTCAGTGAAGAACAATTCTAAGGCACTAGAAACTATTCCTAGCAACACCGATCCATATAAGAACTCTTTCTTCGTCAAGAGTATTCTACACTGGAACCAACTGGAAGACCGTATTGTATGCGCAGATACAGTTGAGAGCTTCAAGGCTGCTCTCGTACACCGCCAATAGGTGTCTCTCTCTCCCGTTGAGTAAAAGCCAGAATTGGCGTCTTCAACGTATACATACAGATACAGACAGATTATAGCATCACGAAGTAAACGGCTATACAACACCAAAATAACTTCAGCAAGTACAATGCAATGTAAACACAAGCTCAATAATTCAGTATTACATTATTTTATAATACGTGAATTTGATTGGCTGACCGGAATCTCGCTTCATCCTAAACTAACCTTCATTTCAAAATGAAATGTAACATTCATAAGACTCGAGCTTGTAATAAAGTACACAGGTTAATACAAGACAAATTTATTTAATAGTGTTTTCGTGCTTCCTAGAAAAAATGTAATTATTTAAGTACTGAATGCTTTTTAAGTAATTTCATAGGGTTGTAAAATCATTGTTCGAATATAGCTCGGAATGAAGGGTTTCCGCGCTTCATACAAAATGAACTACGGTCAACGCTTTTACACTCCAATACATTTACAAAAAGAAGCATTCAATTCTTCAATGAAATACAGATTGTATGTCTTCGTTTTTATTAAGTAAACGACTCGTGGGGTATGATCTGTTGGAAATATCATAGCCAATATAACGAAAACAAAAACTTGAACTTTCCTGTTCTGACTTCTATATCGTACGTTCTTTTTTGTATGTTTTTGTTGATCCACTAATCCTGTACTTGTGTACAAGAAGTATCAAAACTTGCATTGAATTGTTCGCGTTTTAATGGTAATCCAGTGGGTTTTTTTTAACACAAAACTATTATTCAGATATCATAGACAGTGAGTCAGGTATTTGTAGTAAAATTGGTATTTCATAACTACCCAAGAGATCAACATAGGCCCGAGAACGACGGGTTGATAATTTAAAATCACAAAAATACTGAACTCCGAGGAAGATTTAAGGAAAGTCCCTTATCAAATGGCAAAATCAAAAGCTCAAACACATCAAACTTATGGATAATACCTGTCATATTCCTAACTTGGTACAGCAATTTTCTTATGATACAAAAAGGTGGATTAAACCTGGTTGTAAAGCAAGCTAAACTTCTCACTTGTATGACAGTTTCATCAAATTCTATTAAAGCATACAATTATAAAAACTTTAAAACGTATCTCTCATCCTATAATACATTTGAACATGGACATTCTACACAAGGAATACATTACTTTAGTTGCGTTTTACAAAACCTCTCAAAATCCCTGCTCTTTTAGTACGGCGGCTTTGTGAAAAATTGTGCACATCCTGCTACAAGCATGAAATTTGGCATAGACCTTCCTCATCTATTACTCTTTTATTTCAGATAGGGAGGCATTTGAAAAAAATGTCGCACTTCCGGTAAAATCCAAAATGGCGGACTTCATACTTAAATCAGCCCAATATCGAAGGCTAGTATGTGAAAAGGTGTTATAATCATGCTACTATCATAATGTTTGGTACAAACCTTTGTTATTTACTACATTTGGATATATTATATAGTTTTGATGTCTTGAAAAACCCTACTTCCGGTAAAATCTAATATGGCGGACATTGTAATAAAATAAGCTTATTTTTTAGGGAGGGTAATTGAAATATGTTTAAACATATTGCTACTGTCATTACATTGTACAGGAACCATTTCTTTGGTGCTTCTCATGGATACAATGTATAAGACTTATTTCTTTAGGAAGTACACCACTAATTAATGGCCCCATTGCTTTCTCTGTTAAATTCCTCAATTTCGAGTGGTCACAGCTCTTTTATCTTAAGTTCAAATAAAGTGACAATCATTGCATGTCAAAGCAACACCTTCTGGTGTCCTGTACTGAAAAAATCAACATACCTTACATGGCATATAAGAAAGAACTGGTTCCCGGAACTTCGGATGTACCAAAACAGGTACTTCCGATCTGACAAAAAGGAAAAATGTACCCTCCTTTTTAAATTTCATGCCATTTTTTTATTATTCAAATTTATCAGTCAAAAATTGTTCTGCAATGATCACCAGTCATGCAGCTATCATTTGATTCCAAAATTAATAAAATATTCTAAATAATTTGAAAGTTATGTCCATGCGTAGGAACTATTTTGTGTTAAATATGTACTACTTTCTGGTATGTGCTTTCTGGCCGGGCCTGAATTAGTGGTGTTACACCTTTAAAACCCTTACTTCCGGTGATATCCAAAATGGCGGACATAGAAATATCAATTCTTTTTTTTATATACTCAACTTTTTCAAAATGTAAAGAAAATGTTTTTTATTGTGCTGGCTTTAAGTTATCCTCAAAACCACTTATTCTATTCTGCTGTAATTGTTGAAATACAAAGTTATCACTTCCGGTAAAAAAAACCAACAATCTGGCGTAAATTTCAAAGATGAGTGTTCGGTGTAGAGTTTTCGATAGATTGATTTAAACAAAATAATATTACTTAAGTACTAAAACATTTTTAAAACTGCTACTACAATTCGGCCAAAAAGACGTGTTCATTCACGACTCACTACCTCATGCACACAAGGCAGCCTATGGGAGACTTACATCCACATGTACAAGCTTCTGACAAAATGATGAGGCCTCAGAAAGAGTTTTTTTTAAAGGGATCCTCTTTGTCCCTTCGTCATCCATTAGCGCCTGGACTGGGTAGCATAAGAGCCAATTCCAAGCTCGTCCCCCTAAATACCTGCCTTAGTATATTGCACGTTTTACATGCTGGAAAAGACTAGATCAAGTTGAGGGAATAGCCTCAATTAGCCTTCCCTTTTGCGCAAATAGTTATTTTCTTGCTTCGTTAACCATGTTACTCCAATCTGTTAAATTTGTGGTGCGATCTTATAGTACAACCCCGGTGATTTAGGTTGATCAATCATCATTCTTTATGTTAAAGTCACATTTTCAAATGCCACCAATGTCTCACACGCAGTCTTTTTTCTTTTCAAGCAAAGGTAGAACTGTATCACAACTGGTAAAGGCATGGATCCCAATAAGTGTGTGTGATCACTCATTGCCTAGTGCATTTGAAAGGTTATTGATAGATATTAATTCAAAGTTTTTTGCCCTCCCAAACACAATCAATAACTTCGTCTACCCCTATGTCACGGAATAGCGAAACAGTAATGACAGCATCATCAGTAATGACTGTTCGAATCATGACTCGTTTAAGTTCGTGTTTCACTGCATCAGATACATGCACCATGATTCTAGTGTCTGCCTTTTAATGTGAACATAGTGCTAACTTGAAAATATAACGTGGTGGATAAGATATAATACCCTGAACATTTGTTGCTACAACTACCATACGCATCCGAGAATTTATCCACTCGTGTTACAGTTTCAAGGTATTTTATTGAGGTAAGGACATTATACCCAATCAGCATACTCGTTAGCCCGCAAATACATGTTTATTCACAATCGGAGAGCTGATTTTCCACATTTACAAGGACTGGTATTGTTTCTTACATCCATAATGTACAAGCTTCTGATAAGATGAAGAGGCCTCACTAAGAGTTCAAAAGGGTTCCCATGGATCATATTTGTTCCTTCGCCATTCATAAGCGTCTGGACTAGTTAGTATAGGAACCAATTCCAAGCTTGTTACTCATTCATAGCCGCTTTACATTCTGAAAAAGACTAGACCGAGTCGTGGGAATAGCCTCAATAAGTCTTTCCTCTCCCAAAAACGCATGTTTTTTTTTGCTTTGTACTCATTCTAAATGCTTAAGTCACATCTTCAAACGCCATCCATGTCACCAACGCAGTTCCTTTCCCAGCAAACGTGTAATCTCTCAATGCCTAGGGCATTTGAAAGGTCATGTATAGATATATATCTAAAGTTTTTCCCACTTCCAAATGCAAACCAAAGTTCGTCTGCCCCTATGTCACGGAATAGCAACACAGCAATGACATCAGTATCGACTGTTCGATGGTGCTAAACTTTAAACATCATCAAGTGGTGGATAACACTGAACATCCTGAGCATTTGTTGCTACAACTACCTTAATTTTCCTAAAAATTTCATTGGGCAAGCTGCTGTGAATGAAAACTAAAAATTTCTTTCTTATTGTCGTCATCTCTCAGAACACTTTGTCAATTTTGCGGAATTTGTTTTGACCCTGGATTCGTCTGTGTATTCTCTTTCCCTAAAAGGTAGCTCTTGCTTCTTGTAGCAGCCTTCAAACTACCAGTATTGTCTATGTACGCATCCGAGACTACATCCACTATTGTTACAGTTTCAAGGTGTTTCCTAACGAGTATGCTGATTATTATGTCCTTACCTTTATAAAATACCTTGAAACTGTAACAAGAGTGGATGCAATTTTTGATGAGTATAGTAGTTGTAGCAACAAATGCTCAGGATTTTCAGTTTTATCCACCACGTGATGTATTTCAAATTAAGCACCATGTTCACATTAAGAGGCTGACACTAGAATCATGGTGCATGTGTCTGATGCAGTGAAACACGAACTTAAACGAGTCATGATTCGAACAGTCGTTACTGATGATGCTGTCATTACTGTTTCGCTATTCCGTGACATAGGGGTAGACGAACTATGGATTGTGTTTGGGAAGGCAAAACACTTTGGTTTACTATCTATCAATGGTCTTTTAAATGTACTTGACACTAAGTGATCACACACACTCATTGTGATCAATGCCTTTACCGGTTGTGATACGGTTCTCTCTTTGCTTGGAAAGAAAAAAGACTGCGTGGGAGTCATTGATTGCATTTGAAGATGTGACTTCAACATACATAATGATGATTGATCAACCGAAATTACCGGGGTTTTACTGTAAGATCGCACAAACTTGTCAGATGGGGCTAACATGGTTAACGAAGCAAGAAAATAACTATTTGCACAAAAGGGAAGGCTAATTGAGGCTATTTCCTCAACTTGGTTTTCTCTTATCCAGCATGTAAAACGTGCAATATACTAGGGAAGGTGTTTAGGGGGACGAGCATTGGATTGGCTCTTATGCTACCCAGTCCAGGCACTAATGGATGTCGAAGGGACAAAGAGGATTCCTATTAAAAAACTCTTTCTTAGGCTTCATCATTTTGTCAAAAGCTTGTACATTGTGGATGTAAGAAAGGATGTCTCGGTCGTTGTTAATGTGAAAAATCGGGTCTCCAGTGCACTGCTTTGTGTGCATGTGGTAGGGACTGTGAATAAAACATGTATTTTTGGCCTAATAGAAGTAATTTTTAAAATGTTTTAGTATTATACTGATTTTTTTTTTAATCAATCTATCCAAAATTCTACATCGAAGAAGTGGATTGAGTACTCATCTTTGAAATTTACGCCATATTTGTTACCGGAAGTGTCAACTTTGTATTTAAACATTTACAACAGAATAGAATTAGGGGTTTTGAGGATAACTTAAGGTAGCACTCCACAGTTAGAAAATAAAATTAAAAATGAGCCACAAAATGTTTTATCATCTCCTATTCCTGGATTTCTAATACATTAACCTAACTGTTTGTGTTGTACATGTGCATATGTATGTAATCAGTATATTCCATAGATTTGATTTTCAAAAGTTAAAAGAGTGAAAATTTATTCCTTTTATGTGTATCCATGGCAACATTCTGCATTTATTTACCATAAAATATTGCAAAAAGGGGGGTGGACATGTCACATATCCCCCCAAAATTTTGATCAAACTAGAATTTCAATGCCTTTGAGTGATACCTTTTTAGAAACTGTTTTCATAAATCTTCCTAATGATCAAATAAAAAATGGGTGTCTTTCGCCTCATTTTTTCGTAAAATCCAATCACAAAGTTCGTGCGATAAAAAGTTGGAAAAAAACATTGCAATAATTGCCGGACCAATGTATGGTAGGGACTTGCAAATACGGACTGCCATACAGAAAACAGCCTATATTACATACATAACATAATCTTGATGTTCATATAAACCCAATACAAAGGCTATTTTTATACTCAGCTATCCAAAAATGAATTTTATTGCACACTAGCTCTCATATTTGAAAAATCCACAGGGGCCAAAATGCGAAACTACACACCTAACTGTGGAGTGCTACCTTAAGGTGAAATTTTTCCCCTCCTGCCTCAATTTTTACTATATTTTCTGTGTTCTACTAGCTGTTACGATGAAAATGGTACCTTAGTTTTTAAAATTGGTTCAGTAATAAAGATTTTATGAAGGTTAGCAGTTGATGTTGAAACGCGACAAAAAGTGATTTAAAAATAAATGCTGGATCATAGTGAAAAACTTCAAGTCTGTCTCATTTTTGGGGTAAATTTCTAAAACTTTTCCCATTATCTTATTTAAAATCATAAAATTACCTTCAAAGAGGACAAATTGTACAATTTTTAGGTATTTGAAAGCACTTTTGGTCAATTTTGCTGTAAATAGCATACCTAACCTTGGTTTAAAAGCTCTCAAGCAGGGTATAAATTTCTAGCAGTACTGGAATCATTAAATTTAATTAATGCCAAATTATAATATAAAATCCTGCTAAAAATGTTTATTTGACTTATTCGCATTCAAAAATATAAAGCGATACATTCTGAGGATATCATATAAAGCGCAATCTTTGGTTACAATGGTGAAGCTAATTGAGTACAAATTTAAGACCGCAACATGTCTAAAAGGTAAAATCACAAAAATACTGAACTCAGAGGAAAATCAATTCGGAAAGTCCATAATCACATGGCAAAATCAAATAACAAAACGCATCAAAAACGAATGGACAAAAACTGTCATATTCCTGACTTGGTACAGGCATTTTCAAATGTAGAAAATGGTGGATTGAACCTGGTTTTATAGCTAGCTAAACCTCTCACTTGTATGACAGTCGCATCAAATTCCATTATATAGTCACCGATGCGTGAACAAAACAAACAGACATAATAGGTAAAAATGTCAAAAATAGGGGTACAGCAGTCAACATTGTGTTATCATCTTAATCACTATAAAAACAACAAATGTAACGAAGAAGCACAAAAAGGCATACATCAAATTAACATACTCATTTTGATTATATTATACGATTATATTTGTCTATGTAAAATGCACCCATCAAGGAAGGAGGGTATGGGTACTGGTGTAAAATTGCGCGTTTGAAATTCGCACAGGTAGACATGAAATTATTTTGTCGTTCAAAGTATGTCGGGATGCATAAATACAGTCACGCAAAATAGATATAACAAACACTGACTTAGCAGTTAAAGTAATAATAATAAATAAAATAATAGTGTGGTTCAAAGTATGACGTGATACATAAGTACAGAGTCACGTAAAATGTATATCACAAAAAACGTTGGTTAACAGTAAAAGTAATATTAATGAATAAAATAATTTTGTTATTCAAAGTATGACAAGATACATAGGTACAGAGTCACATCATAAAATAATTTTGTCATTCAAAGTATGACAAGATACATAGGTACAGAGTCACATCATAAAATAATTTTGTCGTTCAAAGTATGATGGGATACATAAGCACAGAGTTACGTCAAAAGGATATCTAAAAAAACAGACAACAGTAAAAGTAATATTAATAAAGACAAATAAAAGAATAATAAAACACGTAATTAAGATGATAAACAACGTCAGTACGCAAAATCTATACTTCAAGACCATCGTGTATTATTTGTGAAGTTGATACGGAATATTTATCAACAAGTTCTGGGTACCTTCCGATGAACTTTTTTAGAAAAAGGACGAGACGTTCTTTGACATACCCCTGGTTCATCAACTTTCTGCTCAGACACTGGTGACGTTTTACAAAGTCTGAGTAGGAGCTGCAAGCTCTTGAATACCGAATAAGTTGGGAAATGTATATTCCATATGCAGGTGAAGTTGGTATGTTGCTACTAAGGTGGGGGAAATTGATAATTTCAAAATCAAAATCGTCTCGTTTGTCATAGATTCTGGTACTAAGATGACTGTGTATGTCAAATTCGAGGTATAAGTCTAAAAATGAGGCGGATGAAGCCGTGTCTGTTGTCTCTTTAATTTCTAGTTCTGGTGGATATATTAATGGAACCCAATCAGAAAAGTTAGGATTGTTAATGGAAAGAACATCATCAATATATCTGAAAGTGAAATTAAATAACCTGGCTTCTTTGATCTTCTTGTTTTTGACAAGTGTCTGAAGGAACTCCGATTCATATGAAAACAAGAAGAGGTCAGCAAGGAGAGGCGCGCAGTTCGTTCCCATAGGAATGCCGACAGTTTGTTGAAAAAGTCTACCTCCAAACTCAACAAATATGTTGTCGATAAGAAACTCCAGCATACTGACCACTTGTTCTTTTGTGTAGCAGGTTTTACCTTTTTGTTTGTCACTATTAACGAAATATGCCTTATGAAATCCCAAAGTAATAAATTTATAGCGTATGCTACCATTTTTATGTTGAAAGGCATTGTGGATTATTTCTTTTAGGCGATTTTTCAATTTCACATGGGGAATGGTGGTATACAGGGTTGAAAAATCAAAAGTTTTGATAGAACTAATTTCAGAAATAGACCGAGATTTAAAATTGTCTAGAAGTTCTTTAGAATTTTTAAGAATCCACATATGGTTAATACCACTACGCGAGTAAACAGTTTCACAGTATTTCTGAAGACCCTCTTTCACTGCGGATAAAATTTTAGTCAATCTAATGGACAATTCTTTAGTGGAACATGAAGATGAGCCAGCAATATACCGTTGTTTGTACGGAATTTTATGAAGCTTTGGTATCCAATACAAACAAGGTAAGTCCTCCGATTTGGTGTTCAATGTAATGTTTATGGAAGCCATGAAGGACTTATGATTTGCTAAAATCTCATCCTTGTCAAATGATATGTCTTTGTAAGTGTCAAAATGTGTATATTTGGTTGCTAAGGACAGTAAACAATAAAATAAACATAAATTGCATTCCTAGCAGATTTTTTACCTTTAGAACTAAAACAAGAACATAAAAGACTAAAGATTTGTGGTAAATTTTATCTTAAAAAGTGCATTTCTGTGCTTTCTTATGTGCCATAAGGTAGCACTCCACAGTTAGAAAATAAAATTAAAAATGAGCCACAAAATGTTTTATCATCTCCTATTCCTGGATTTCTAATACATTAACCTAACTGTTTGTGTTGTACATGTGCATATGTATGTAATCAGTATATTCCATAGATTTGATTTTCAAAAGTTAAAAGAGTGAAAATTAATTCCTTTTATGTGTATCCATGGCAACATTCTGCATTTATTTACCATAAAATATTGCAAAAAGGGGGGTGGACATGTCACATATCCCCCCAAAATTTTGATCAAACTAGAATTTCAATGCCTTTGAGTGATACCTTTTTAGAAACTGTTTTCATAAATCTTCCTAATGATCAAATAAAAAATGGGTGTCTTTTGCCTCATTTTTTCGTAAAATCCAATCACAAAGTTCGTGCGATAAAAAGTTGGAAAAAAACATTGCAATAATTGCCGGACCAATGTATGGTAGGGACTTGCAAATACGGACTGTCATACAGAAAACAGCCTATATTACATACATTACATAATCTTGATGTTCATATAAACCCAATACAAAGGCTATTTTTATACTCAGCTATCCAAAAATGAATTTTATTGCACACTAGCTCTCATATTTGAAAAATCCACAGGGGCCAAAATGCGAAACTACACACCTAACTGTGGAGTGCTACCTAAAGCCAAAATATTAATGACCAGCACAAAAAACAACATTTTCTTTACATTTTGAAAAAAGTTAAATATTTAAATAATGAATTGATATTTCTATGTCCGTCATTTCGAATATTATCGGAATTAGGGGTTTTAAAGACAGATTTATTATACATTGTATCCATTAGAAGCACCAACGAAAGGTTCCTGCACAATGTAATGATAGTAGCAATACATTTAAACACATTTCAATTACCCTCCCTAAAAAATAAGCTTATTTTAGTACAATGTCCGCCATGTTGGAATTTACCGGAAGTAGGATTTTTGCAGACATCTAAACAATATAATATATCCAAAAGTAGTACAAAACAAAGATTTGTACCAAATATTATGGTTGTAGCATGATAATAACACCTTTTCAAACACTAACCTTTGATATTGGGCTGATTTAAGTATGAAGTCCGCCATTTTGGAGTTTACAGGAAGTGACACATTTTTTTCAAATGCCTCCCTATCTGAAATAAAAGAGTAATAGTTGAGGAAGGTCTATGCCAAATTTCATGCTTGTAGCAGGATTTGCACAATTCGTCTGAAATATGCTTGTAGCCGCCGGACTATTTAAATTTGTACTTTATTTGGCCTTTTATCTGTTTTGATTCGAGTGTCACTGATGAGTCTTTTGTAGACGAAACGTGTGTCTGGCGTACACAATTTTATCCTAGTATCTAGGATGAGTTTACTCTAGAGGTATTCAATATAAAGATTTGATACATGTTATGTGATGCAAAGCATACGAAACATTTGAAAAACATTGAAACAGCATGAAGGTATCTTTGATTATATTTGTTATGTATCAGTATAACATGGAGTAGTAAGTAAATACTGGGGCGGATCCAGACATTTTAAAAAGGGGGGTCCTAACCCAGGACAAAGGGGGGTTCCAATTACATGTCCCCATTCAAATGCATTGATCGTTCAAAAAAAGGGGGTGTTCCAACCCCCGGAACCCCCCCCCCCCCCCTCTGGATCCGCGCCTGAAATAAACACGTACATATTTTTTGTCGACACAATTTTCCATAAATACGTCGGCTAAAACAGATAATAAAAAAAATTACGGGAAATGTCGTAGTTTGCTTTAGTCCATATAATTATAACGTCCCAGAAAAAAATTAAAATAGCCTTGCCAGACGTCATAATTATTTGGACTAAGTTTACTTGTACCTTGAAAGAAGCTTGTAATGTCATTGAATTTGGATTTGATTTAGATCAGTTTTATCATGCAAGTAGAATCATTGTATTAAATTTCAACCATACTGACATATTAACTTCCCATTCTCTTTGTATCTGTATTTGATATATAAACTATAAAATGTATGGTAAAGACTAACCATAATGTTTTAACCTTTGATTTTGTTTTCCCCGCTTTGATATAAGATCGTGCGAATTAAAGATCAGCACAAACATCAAAAGAAACAAGGATCACTATAATTACAAATAAGTAATTTCCCCACAAGAGACACAAAAATGGTTTGACTGAGGTTAATAAAGTGAGATGTATTTGTTTATAGCATATATTCAATTTGTGCGATGGCTATCATACTATTTGATTTGTTTTGTTTCCTTCAGGACTTTGTAATCATTATATAAACACCAAACAAAGTAGAATTAAGCAGATCATTTGTCATGACATTTATTTAACAAATAACCAACAACAAACTGGGCAACAAGTAAAAACTTGTTGACAATAGTCCATTTGCAATTACCGATTTGATTCTGTTATTAGTAATTATTACACACTTTTTAAACAAATTACTTCCCTTTGTCAATCGTAGACTGGTTCCATACCGACAAAATTGACTTTTGCCAATGCAAAGCATGATGAATTGAAAGTGATGCATCGGCGGTTTAACTAATTTTTCATAAAAAATAATTTCTGATGTCAAAAGTATTTAGATTAACAACAAATTAATGTAATTAAAAGTTTTGAAAACCTTAAAGATTACTCTCATTATGCACAGGTAAATTTGAACGTTCTGCTAGCTCTCCATAAGTATAAATGAAAATAAAGGTCCCCTATAAGGGAGACAACTGAAAGAGGGATCTCTAATTACAGGGTCAAATACGGAAATTGGCAAATAGCCTATTGATCACTGGAGGGAGAACCAACAGTGAATGTAGAGCAATTTCTAACTGCTAGAAAGATCCAGAACATCTCAAAGGATATAATGTGAACATCTCAAAGGATATAATGTGAACATCTCAGTGTAGACTGCCTTCATTAAAATATAAGGTTGTATGCCAATACACATAATTAACAGTGCCTGGTGATGTTTATAGCCTGACCGGTTTCGGTCCAAAAAGGACCTTCATCAGAGGCATAATGGTAGTAGAGTAAGTAGACTGCCTACATTACTTTGTAGCCTAAGGGAGCTACCATTTGATTTTTATGGGGGGGGGGGGGGGGGCTAGGATGAAAAATTTTGTCCTGCATTTTTTTTTAGTTGTAATCTCTGTCCGGCCTTTTTATTTTTCACTCTATTCGGTCCTGCCTTTTTTTTTTATTAGTTTATCCTGACTTTTTTTTTTTTGCAAAGTGTCTCATCCTGCCTTTTTTTTTTACTCAAAACTCCTGTCCTGCCTATTTTTTTCAAATTTCATCCTAGCCCCCCCCCATAAAAATCAAATGGTAGCTCCCTAACTCATGCAATCCAAAATCCTTCCCAACAGGTCAAGATTGACTACTAGTATGTGGCGCTGGTTTGTCAATCGAGGACGATCCAATATTCCAAATCACTTGAAGGCCTGAAAAAATAGAATGACTTAAAATTTACCACATGACTATAATGATCATATATGATTTATAAGAAACAGGGGCGAATCCAGCCATTTAAAAAAAGGGGGGGTTCCCAACCCAGGACAAAGGGGGGGGGGGGGGTCCAACTATATGTCCCCATTCAAATGCATTGATCATCCGAAAAAAGGGGGGTTCCAACCCCCGGAACCCTCCCCCTGGATCCGCCACTGAGAAATAATCTCTAAATATTAATACCAGGATTACTAATATTTTAAGAATAAGAATTAAAATTTCTTTCCTTTATCCGTTTTGTCTCCAAAAGCAGCAGTTGTTGCAATCTATATTCGAAATGAACGTGTAATACACAACATCGACAATAATTTTTCATAATGATGTCACCCTTATAAAATGAAATGGTTTAAAACTTAACCAATGTTGAATGCAAACGAAAACTATACTATCTTTCTGACCAAAGGGATCTTGTTACATAAGCATCATTAATTAATTACAAATTAACTGATATTCTTTCAACGTTAATGTTTGCATACAGATAACGTAACAAGTCTGTCTAAAAGTTCGTGAACCTTTTTATATGTGGAATTGTATCTATCACGTGAACGGAATCAATTGTAAAACCAAGATGTTCAATCAGTTTAGTTTGACCTTTACTTTTTTTCATTTGCAAGTGGGACCTCAATCCGGGGACTCTTCTTACTTTGAAAATGTCATCCTATACTGAAACATCAGTTTTAGCAATAATGCGAATTCATTTTTACATTCGATTACCGTGAGATTGATATCGCCTAGATTTCCATTACGTAACTTTCGTGTTGGGATTGTAACCGATCTTTGAACATGATAAATACGCAGACATTATCGAGTGCAAAATAACATGTCTTTTTTTTCAATGGACACTCCTTACAATATATTTTTAGAACATAAATTAATAAAATGAAAATGTTTTGTCGTTAAACTTCAGTATCATTAATATAGTAGAATAGAATGTTATACAAATGGATAAAAATTATATATACATGTAAACTAGGAACAGTATACCTAACAAATATATGTTCCTGATGTAAATAAACTCATCATAGTTACCAGGATTGAAATTTAGTACCGCGTCTACACTGAAAGACTCATCAGTGACGCTCGAATGAAAAGAGGTGTAAACGGCCAAATAAAGTCCGAAGTTGAAGAGCATAGAGGACCAAAAGATCCAAAAAGTTTTGCCAAATACAGCAAAGATAATCTATTCCTGAGGTAGAAAAGCCTTAGAAACTGTAATATACAAATTTATATAATATAATATATAACAACAAGCCAGAGTATACTGATTTGTATCACTACAATATAATAGTTATTACGATGAGGTTGAATGCCCTGTCATTTTTTTTTTATCATACACGCACGAACCTGTCTTAGATTTTTTTTTTATCTTTATATTTACCTCACTTTTAGGTATAGAGATGTAATTTTTTTTTCTAAGACAAGTGGTTAATTGTGACCATCCACAAGAATTTGCAGTCACAGGCACTTGTTTCTATCCATGGGAAGACTCACTATCAACGTATATATATTTACGCTCGTAAATATACGTTGATTATTTTTCGTACTACCAATTATGAAAAAATATATATAAAAATAATAAAATTGAGAATGGAAATGGGGAATGTGCCAAAGAGACAACAACCCGACCATAGAAAAAAACAACAGCAGAAGGTCACCAACAGGTCTTCAATGTAGCGATAAATTCCCGCACCCAGAGGCGTCGTTCATCTGGACAGGGGCGTAGCTAGAAAAAAAAAATATTTTGAAACCAAATGTCGTTATTTAATGATATTTCATCAATTAAAAAAATGACAACATAGGTGTTTCCTTTAGCATTCAATATTATAAAAAAAAATATTTTGCCATTTCTTTTTTTGCATGCCGAATCAATGTGCACGCAACTGCGGAGCTACGATCTTTTTCTGCATGAACAGCTTCATCAACACTTGTATCTAGGTTGTCAAACTAATATCCAGGATAGACGGAAAAGACACCAACACTAACGCCTCACTAACAGTCTCCAAACGTTAAACAAATATCATAATCATGATAATACATGCATCACGCTGTCTGATTCCAATTGACCAACTCATCTCTCTCTTCTGTTTTTTTTTTTTTTTTTTTTTTTTTTTTTGGTGAAAACGACGTGGATGCACGTGCTGTCGTGCCTCCGGGTAGCTACGCCCCTCTGGATATTATAGGGATCCATATTATAGTTAAACTAGATTATTTTTTTAATGAAATGCAAAAAACATGGATTTATCTCTCCCAAAGAAGGATAGTAATGTCTCTGGTAATGTTAACATGGTTAACTAGTAGACTAAACGTTGATAGTGGGTTACTTGCCATTAATTTGTATACCCCTTCCAAATTTATTTCTCCATGTTTAATGCCTCAAATTGCAAGAAATGGGGTGAAATCAGTACACTGTAAAAAAATGCGGGTCCCGAATTTTTAAGGAAAGTAGTGATTTGGTCCAGCTGAAAAAGGTGAAAAATTAGCACTTCGGGAGCTGTCAAAAGATTTCAAGACGCCCTTAATAAAAAATTGTCCATATTTTGAGTTAGAGCCGATGAAGTTTTCTATAATTTTGATATAATTTGTCCCAAAAGTAGTACAACACACTGTAAAAATTTCATGGATTTGTCAATTTTTAGATTAAAACAAAAATCTGTTTACTGTAAATTCAAAAATTATTACGATGTTTTTATTAATTCGAAAAATGCGACAGGGTTATAATCGCAATGATTTAAACTTGCATTTTGAAATCTTTTTAAGAAATAAACAGAATTTTTCTCAATATCGCAAAAATAAATAAAATCACATTTTAAAACAAAAATTGTTTTAGTCAAAAATGACAAAAGCGCTTTTGTGCAATAATAAATTGCACCCAATAACTTCTGAATTTAAAGTTTGTAGTAGTGTCGTTTGTTACATAAAAGTTATTGAAAAGACGTTGTCCGCGACGCTGTACGAAACGTGTACATGAAATGTGATTGCTATTCTTATGATATTTGTTTTATAATCTCAATCGTTAATTGAGGGGATTGTCAAATATACAATGATATTTTTAATATCATGTGGTATGATTGCCAATGAGACAAATGGATGAAGTTTTAAATGTTGTCCAACTTAATTTAGCTTTTGTTACAAGATCGGTTTATAATAAAAATCCAAATTGCCAAAATTACCTTTAATTTTACTATTTTTTGCCAAATGAACATAAAGTCTATATATATAATGTTGTTTTTATTAAAAATAGTGAAAATAAACATCACCAAAATTACATAGAAAGAAAAAATAATCATTATACCTAACCTAGATTTTCAGGGGAAGTAATCCTTGAAAACTCCGAGAAAAAAAGTTCATTCTGTAGTTAACGATTTTTAGATTTTAATAACTTTCTTAAACTATTCTGGATTTGAACCAAACTGGGACAGAATATTGTTTATGATGATAATGATTTTATCCAGATGTAAATTTTGTAAATACAAATCCTGTTTATCCGTATTTTACTTATAAATGAACTTTGTTTTTTTTTTCTCACGGCTAGTTTGGTCCGAGACCACAATTATTTCGTAGTGCAACTTCCCAGTTCTTTTAGAACATAAATGAAAATAAAAAAAATCCCACCAAGTAAAATACGGATAAACAGGATTTGTATTTACAAAATTTACATCTGGATAAAATCTTATCATCATAAACAATATTCTGTCCCAGTTTGGTACAAATCCAGAATAGTTTGAGAAAGTTATTAAAATCTAAAAATCGTTAACTACAGAATGAACTTTTTTTCTCGGAGTTTTCAAGGATTACTTCCCCTGAAAATCTAGGTTAGGTATAGTGATTATTTTTTCTTTCTATGTAATTTTGATGATGTTTATTTTTACTATTTTTAATAAAAACAACATTATTCTATAGACTTTATGTTCATTTGGCAAAAAATAGTAAAATTAAAGATAATTTTGGCAATTTAAACTTTTATTATAAACCGATCTTGTAACAAAAGCTAAATTAAGTTGGACAACATTTAAAACTTCAACCAATTGTCTCATTGGCAATCATACCACATGATATTAAAAATATCATTGTATATTTGACAATCCCCTCAATTAACGATTGAGATTATAAAACAAACAATAGAAAAAAGCATTCAAAATTCATGGACACGTCTCGTACAGCGCTTCTAGGACAACGTCTTTTCAATAACTTTTATGTAACAAACGACACTACTACACACTGTAAATTCAGAAGTTATTGGGTGCAATTTATTATTGCACTTTTTTAATTTTTGAATAAAACATTTTTTTTAAATGAGATTTTATTTATTTTGCGATATTGAGAAAAATTCTGTTTATTTCTTAAAAAGATTTTAAAATGCAAGTTTAGATCATTGCGATTATAACCCTGTCGCATTTTTCGAATTAATAAAAACATCGTTATACGGTAATAATTTTTGAATTTACAGTAAACAGATTTTTGTTTTAATCTAAAAATTGACAAATCCATTTAAGTATATAAAACATAATCAGCTTTTTTCATATCACTGTTATAGCCATTCAGTTTAACATCAACAAAAATAATAATATTCCCATAAATATGCCAAAATCTGGATAACACCATCTATGACTGGGACTGAACAATTTCGTATATTTCAATTTACAGGGCAGTGTTCATTGTAAGTATTAGCTTTATTCAAGACCAGTTCAACAGGATAAATATCGTAAGTGTACATACTGAAGTCGTCATTATTAAGAGCAAGGATTTGTATAGTACCACTATATATATAAATCCTTGTTGAGAGCCAATACATATCTAAAAGTTCATTATTAAATTTAAAAAAGAACCTAAGGATTTACATACATAATATGCACATGCAAATAATGTTCTATTTAGCATTTCATTTTCAGAAAAAAATCAAAAAATCAGCTATTTAGCATGTTAGCCTTTGGTGTAGTAAACTATAAGACTGCTACCTTAAAGTACAGTTGTGCTGTTATATATGTTAGCGGCAATAAGTGAACTTAGGCATTAAGCTTAAATCCTAGGCAATAAGCTAACGCCTAGGCAGTAAGTCTATTGCCTAAATGATGTTAGGCATTAGTCTTAAATCCTAGGATTTAAGCTTAAATCCTGAAAAATAAGTGCAGGCATTAAGCTTAATGCCTAAGTATAAATGCGAGTAAATAAAGACATTTAGTCATTTAAATAAAAATATATATGTTACACAATAACATTAAGAGAACTGGGTTTATCGAAATTAAATTGTCCTGTGATTGGTCCTGTAAAATTATATTCTTATGACAGTAATCATGATAAAGTAAGGACAAACTTACGACATGTCTCAGTATGCACATCGAAGCTATCTGAGCTTTACTTTTGAGGATTATCTTAGCTAGGATGTTCTAACCGCTGTCCTTTGTTTTGGCGTAAAAGAAAATAGCAAATGAAAAAATCCTAAGATCGATCCTATAAGATATTCCTAGGACAGAAATTATGATAAAATAAGGACCGACTTACGACATGTCTCAGCATGGACATTGCAGCTATCTGAGGATTATCTTAACTAGGATGTCCTAACCGCGTATTAAAAATAGCAAATGAAAAAAATAATATTGTATCAAATTTAACCTGCAACTTTAATTTAAAAACCGTCTAATTATTAGAAAATAAATATTAGTTTAATTTATAATAATTTGTACATTGTAAACTCTATGAAACAAAACATAAGTAAAAAATATAACTACGTTTTATATTAGAATTGAACAAACTAACTGCAAATAGTTAAAATTTTACATATAATCAGTAAAATCTTGCTTTGAGGGAGGTGAAATGGAAGTGTCACAACACTCCACAAGAGACTAGCAATAAAATCACTAATAAGATATGTTATCTATATTAAAACAATAATCTAAAAATATGAAAACTTGATAAAAATTTGTGTTCAAATAATTTTGTTATCACAAGTTGTGAAACTGGTAATAAAGAAAACTTACTTATCCTATAAAAAAATTGAAAAATGGTGTGAGCAAAAAAATCACATTTTAATTTTGTCTACTTTTGACCAGTTTAAATCAGCTCGACTATAGTGAAGTGAAAAAAATTTCAAATAAATATTAACATTATTTTATAGAATCTCCCTCTTCTTTAATTGTAATATAACGATCACTTTTTTAAATCTAATATTTAGTAATATCACAAAAACATGAAAAAGTATGTGTAAATTCTGTTTTTTAACTGCTAAAATTACTAAATAAACTTACTAAATTTGAAGATCTGTCAAATGAATGTATATTTACACATGTTTTATTAGAAATAAATTAAGTAACTCCTTATTTCAAGAATAAATCACCAAATATGCATTAATTCCAGATTTCACTTATTGCCTAAAATTATGTTCGGCAATAGGATGAATAATCATCATAAGATTTCAGGTAATAAGCTTAATGCCTGAAAATTTCAGGCAATAACTTAATGCCTAGGCGTTAGCTTATTACCTAGGATTTAAGCTTAATGCCTAATTTCACTTATTGCCGCTAACATATACACGTCTGAGGCCAGTGTCAGATCCAGAAGGGGGTCTGGGGATTGGAATTCCCCCTCTTTGGACGATCAAGATCGGGGTTTAACATGTTTTGTGAGATATAAATCCCCCAATAACTTTAACCAATGTAGAACAAACAAAAACACAGCAATACGCACAGTGAAACTCAGAAAGAAGTTAGATTTTTGAAGGTGCATTTTTTAAAAGTCCTTACATAAATCAGACAAAATAATTCATTAATTGGACATTGATGTATTGACCTAGTCAGAGAGTCAGAAAGAATAATCAGTTACACTCACTTTAGTACTACTTTAAAAGTACATCACGCTTATTCTGTATGCTCACACAAGCATTAACTAATCAAAGCAAGTAAACATAGGCAATTGGTCTTAATTACGACATAATTGATTAAAAATTGCAAAAAACAAAGAAAAAGTGTTTATTGTTCGAACGCCTATGCATCTTCGTGATAAAGTAAGACCACAATTTCAAAACTTTTTTCCGGTTTGATTGATTAATGATTGATTGCAAAGTGCAAATACTGTGCATTTTTCTGCATGCACATGCATTTTGAATGGTATAAATACTGCCCCATTTTCAATGAGTAGTACCACAGAAGACCCACAGTGACTTTGAGATGAAGACTGCCATATTAGTTTTGTGTATCCTAGCTTTCACAGGTAGGTTCTATATTTATTAAAATTCCGTTTGCCAAATTCGAAACTGTAATTAAACACAGGAAGTTTCCTTTTGCAAATTGTAGTCTAGATTTTTGTTACATCGTAGCCTTAAAATATTAATAAAAAAAGTAAAACTTTTTGGGGTTGAGAACTTCTCTTTATTAAATATATAAAAAATAAGCAATACAAAAAATAAACCGCTTACATGAACTCACCATAATGCATATTTTAAAATCTTTTGAAACTTTTAATTTGATAATTTTTATTTAAAAAAAAAAAGATAACATAACGTCCGATCGCGAAAGGTGAATTTATTTATTCAAATACTAATTAAAAGACTTACCAGGGGCGTACTCATAGGAAGGGGATTGGGGATTATAAGAAGGTGTGCGCTGACCTCAAAACTTATTTCGTTTAAGTAACCCAGTGTTGTTGACTTGTTGTCCTATTGGTTAATAAACTTATTTTTTTACCCGAATAATGTCAATTGCTATATTCCACCATAAGAGGGCGCAGAATTATTCGAGTTTAATTCATTTCCATATATTAAAATTTAACTTAATATATATGTAGACTTTTTTTACATTTTCAAAAGATTTTAATGCTTATGAATTCATAATTTAGTTGAAATACGAACCTAAGTCTCTCATAACTCTTTTTAGAGTGGCTCTTGTTTTATATTGGAAATTGTAATATTATGTAAATGTTTTATAAGAGGTGAGACTCAAATAAAATATTGTCTTGTCAAATATTGTCGTGCAAGAAATATGATTTTCAATCTAATTAAAAACCGATCTCTCATCGCTCCTGTTTCTGATATGTCGCGTGGGAGTCACGCGACATATCAGAAACAGGAGCGATGAGAGATAGGTTTTTAATTAGATTGTATGATTTTCAAAATATAAAATTTAACATATGATATATTTAAGTAGAGAACAAATTTCTTTCGCGAATAAAACAATAACTATTATGAAAATTGATTTTCATTTAGTGACGCTCGAGAAATAACAAAACTCATATAGAAAAATGCATTAAAATTCTGCACGCCAAACGCGTTTCGTCTACAAAACATTTCATTAGTGAATCTCGATTCATAATAGTAATATAGAAAATACTCCTAATATATATATTCGGGCGCAGGACATTTTAGCGAACTACTAGGGAACATTTGAGCGCCGACATTAGAGCCCATTTTAGCACCGGATTAATCCGTTCACCTGTATTTTCGATGGCCCATTTTAGCGAAAACTGACGTGGTTGAATAATACTCTTTTAAGCTTTAGGCAGAAGTTCAGTGTAATTCAAAGCGAACAAATAATGATCAAGAGTCGTTCGTTGCCAATTATAATGAGCACTGAAACATTACAGTTGTCGCCCAGCTACATGTATTTGTGTTTTTCTTGATACTCATTATCAAATACAAACAACAACATATATAAACATACGAAGTACATGTATAGACCAATGTGCACCAAAATCTAGACAAGATAAAGAGAAAGAACAGTTTCTAATGCAATTCAACGGTATTGTACAGGAGGTTTATCCAGAGCCCATTACGTACGTTCTCTAGGATATAAATTCCAGGCTAGAACGAACTTTTAACATTTGATAAAATCTTTTAGACATTTAGTGCTGTATTTTAATAGACAGCATATGTTTTATATTGTGCTGTCTTGAGTCTATTAAAGTTTTTTTCATTTATTATGTATTATAATGAGTCAAAAATATTTCGCTAAAATAGGCATTGACAATTTCAATTTTCGCTAAAATGGGTGAAAAATCAGGTGCTAAAATGGGTTCTTCTTTGGCGCTAAAACGTCCGATTTTTTCGCTCAAATGTCATATCAATGCGCTAAAATGTCCTCCCCGATCTATTCATATCCAGACAAGTTCTGATAAATCACAACTTTTTTTTTATCAGGTATCAAATCCCGTTGAAGCATTCTGTGACCCTGTTTCGACAATAAATTGTGTACAGAATATTTTTTTCTCATACAGACCTGTTCAAACCAACTTCTCCAAACAACGATTTTATTTATTTAATTATTGTTTTTAAAAACATTGGATCATAAACTATTGAATTTCAAAACTTTCTCTCTCTGATAATTTTCCTCCGTCATCCCAATGCTGTCAACCTTTATTGTTGCGGCAGTCAAGTTGAGAACAAAACAGTAAGTTGTGTTAGCTGCGCGCAAACGTAATTTTTATAATCCCGAAATGCGCGAAAACGTGATGCGACCGTTCTAACTTCATTACCATTTGGACTTAATGGCGATAATAAATATGGCAATTTTTCGTGGTTTCTTGCTACTCCATAAAACATTATAAAGCAAACTTTGTTAATTGTAAACTGTTTACAATTATTTTCCTTTTAATCTCCTCGTTTTGATCTTCAAAAATGAAACGATTTAAGGTGGTACCAAACACCTTGACTAAAATTGAGTTGGCTCGTTTAATATTTATAAAATGTTGACTATATAATTATTAACTTTGATCTTGGACACATATATAAAAAAAAATCATATTTTTTTTTTAAATACGGCCAATTTATCGGAAGATTTTCATTGGATACATAGCAGTCTGACATACAGCAATCAGTTTGATCATTAAAAAGCTTAATATTTCATTAACAATACGAGGTGATTAAAACTTTCAGCAGATTTTACAAAGTTATCTCCCCGTAGTGTAAGGTACCACTTTATCTTGCAAAGTCACAGATTCTGATGTACTACATGTATATCGTTTAAGTTTTCTTAGATGGATATACAGTTCCAATAAAACAATGAAAACATGGTTTTTCTTGATGTTTGCGATCTTTAAAACAAAATATTTTCTATTGATGAGACTAGGTTACATCCAATATATTGGCGCCATAAACTCTCAATCATAATTATATCGAAGGTTTGATTCTGTAATAGTCCATTTGAAATTTACTTCCCTTTGTCAATCGTAGACTGGTTCCATACCGGACAAAATTGGCTTTTGCCAATGCAAAGTATAATCAAGTATGATGAATTGAAAGTGATGTATCGGCGGTTTAACTAATTTTTCATAAAAAATAATTTCTGATGACAAAAATATTTAGATTAACAACAAATTAATGTAATTAAAAGATTTGAAAGCCTTAAATATTACTCACATTACGCAGAGGTAATTTGCTCGTTCTGCTACTAGCTCTCTCTTATAAATGTCTATTGGTATTCGGACAAAATTATCTGTTTCCTATGCCAATAGATACTAGTTTGTAGTAGTATAGTATAGGAAGATGTGGTGTGAGTGCCAATGAGACAACTCTCCATACAAATAACAATTTAAAAAGTAAACCATTATAGGTTAAAGTACGGCCTTCAACACGGAGCCTTGGCTCACACCGAACGACAAGCTATAAAGGGCCCCAAAATTACTAGTGTAAAACCATTCAAACGGGAAAACCAACGGTCTAATCTATATAAACAAAACGAGAAACGAGAAACACGTATATATTACATAAACAAACGACAACTACTGTACATCAGATTCCTGACTTAGGACAGGTGCAAACATTTGCAGCGGGATTAAACGTTTTAATGGATCCAAACCTTCTCCCTTTTTCTGAAACAATAGCATAACATCACAACAAAGAAAAACATACGATAAAATATCAATTGGCAGACTTAACTCAATCAAAAAACGTATGATTAAACAATGAACGAATAAATTTGATCTGCGATTTGATCTGATCAAGCATGGTAAGAGAGCACACATATAACTTTAAAAAAGGACGGGGGTATGGTGTTTTGTCTGCGTTAGATTTTTGTTGCCCGGAAAGAGCGGACAGTTAGTTTTAGTTTTTCGACGCTATCAATCAAATTATTTTTATTTAAAACACTATAAGTTAAGGGGGGCGGGGGGGGGGGGGGGGAATCTGAATAACACTTCATTGCCAATGAGATTTTATGCGTCACATCCACTGCGAACAATTACAAGGGCAAATATGAAATTGGCTTATAGATAATGGGACACTCCAGATAAATTAATTATATTGACCATAATTTATTGAAAAATAATTATAAAAATCTTTTACTATAGTTCCGTTAAATCATCACGAATAAGATCAACAATATTTCGTACAAGTATTTTAATAACAGCATGTGTTTTTCTTTTTATATAGCAGTTGCGGCTGACAAAAATCTAACTGCAAATGTAAAGTAAAATGTGACCCTGGCGAAACGTTAATAGATAAATGTTATGGTGGTAAAGTTTTGTGCTGCTGCTCTGGTAGCTCGAGGTCTGGAAATCGTGGGGGATCTAGTTCTGGAGGTTCAAGAGGTTCTGTGGGTGGAAGTGGCGCAGGGGGGATGTCCGGAGATGGAGCCGAAGAAAGAATTATTTATATAAATATTGGAAGTTCCGGAGGAGGTTATGGAGGTGATGATAGCTACGGGTCTACAAGTTATGGAGGTGCCGGTGCTGCAGGCAGTGGAGCTGGTGATGGGATGTCTGAAGGTGGAATGACTGGAGGTAGAAATTCGGGAGGTGGAAGTACTGGAAAAGGATATGGTTCTACAAGTTATGGAGGTGGTGATAGCTACAGTTCTACAAGTTATGGAGGTGCTGGTGCTGGAAGTGGCGGAACTGGTGGTGGCGGTTTTGGAGGTGGAATGTCCGGTCGTGGCGGTTCTGGAGGTAGAAGTTCGGGAAGTGGAAGTGCTGGAAAAGGATATGGTACTACAAGTTATGGAGGTGGTGATAACTATGGTTCTACAAGTTATGGAAGTAGTGATAGCTACGGTCCTACCAGTTATGGAGGTGCTGGTGCTGGAGGTTCTAGAGGTGGAATGACTGGAGGTGGAAGTTCAGGAAGTGGAAGTGCTGGAAAGGGATATGGTTCTACAAGTTATGGAGGTGGTGATAGCTACAGTTCTACAAGTTATGGAGGTGCTGGTGCTGGAAGTGGCGGAACTGGTGGTGGCGGTTTTGGAGGTGGAATGTCCGGTCGTGGCGGTTCTGGAGGTGGAATGTCCGGTCGTGGCGGTTCTGGAGGTAGAAGTTCGGGAAGTGGAAGTGCTGGAAAAGGATATGGTACTACAAGTTATGGAGGTGGTGATAACTATGGTTCTACAAGTTATGGAAGTAGTGATAGCTACGGTCCCACCAGTTATGGAGGTGGTGGTGCTGGAAGCGTTAGAACTGGTACTGGAGGTTCTAGAGGTGGAATGACTGGAGGTGGAAGTTCAGGAAGTGGAAGTGCTGGAAAGGGATACGGTACTACAAGTTATGGAGTTAGTGATAGCTACGCTCCTACCAGTTATGGAGGTGGTGGTGCTGGAAGCGGTAGAACTGGTACTGGAGGTTCTAGAGGTGGAATGACTGGAGGTGGAAGTTCAGGAAGTGGAAGTGCTGGAAAGGGATATGGTACTACAAGTTATGAAGTTAGTAATAGCTACGCTCCTACAAGTTATGGAGGTGCTGGTGCTAGTAGCGGTAGCACTGGTGCTAGAGGTTCTAGAGGTGGAATGATTGGAGGTGGAATGACTAGAGGTGGAAGTTCGGGAAGTGGAAGTGCTGGAAAAGGATATGGTTCTGCAAGTTATGGAGGTAAAGATAGCTATAGTTCTACAAGTTATGGAAGTACTGATAGCTACGGTCCTACCAGTTATGGAGGTGCTGGTGCTGGAAGCGGTAGAACTGGTGCTGGAGGTTCTAGAGATGGAATGACTGGAGGTGGAAGTGCTGGAAAAGGATATGGTTCTACAAGTTATGGAGGTGAAGATAGCTATAGTTCTACAAGTTATGGAGGTGGAGATAGCTATAGTTCTACAAGTTATGGAGGTGGAGATAGCTATAGTTCTACAAGTTATGGAAGTGGAAAATCTGGAGGTGGAATGTCTTATGGTAGAGATGCTAGAGGCAGAATGTCTAGAGGTGGAAGTTCAGGAGGTGGAATGTCTAGAGGTGGAAGTTCCGGAGGTGGAAGAGCTAAAATCACATTTATTGTCAATACCAATGGAGGAAATGGTGACCTGGGTGACTGTACGTGCAGAATAAGATGTCAAGCAGGAGAAGTGAAAAAGTCTACTTGTAAAAATTACAAGAAACCCGTACTTTGCTGCAAGAAAAAAGCGAAAAAAGGATATGGATACTGAAATTGAATACTGTATATGAAGAACACCGATTAAAATTTAATTGTATCTAATCGATTTTGTTTTTCTTTTGAAAAGCGTGTGCCGTATGTGTACTGTTTTAGAAAAAAAACGGACTACACACTAAACCCCGGAACATATTAAACAACCCAAATTAAAAAAATCCAAACCATACATGGTTTACAAAGGCCAGCGGAATTTCTGACTCGGGATATCATAGGCGCACAAATGTGGCGGTCTTAAACATGTTTTGTCAGATCTCAACTCTCCCCTATACCTCTAGCCAATGTAAAATGAACAAACACACAGCAATACGTACAGTAAAATTTAATTTAAAAGATGTCCAAGTCTGGTGTTAGATTAGGTAACAGAAAACATTAAGCAAAATGATAGGGATCAACATAAATGAACAAAGGACTACTAGCAGTTACTTATATGCCAGGCTATTGTCAGCTCCAAGCCTTACGTTAACTGATATAAAGATTAACGTAGCGTGGGGTTCACTAGCTGTTTGAGATTAAATGTTGGTCAATTGCCGACTTATCTTATTTATTTTATTACTTTATTATTCCCAATCATACTTCGCTTTGTAATGTAACTAAAAACCGATCCCTGTAAAAATCCAAATTTCGAGGAATCTTATAAGAACCGACATTTCCCGATAGTACTACACTCCTTTTCTGTTACACAAAAGACCAGATACCACATCAAATCTACATGTCGCCATATATCTTAGAATTCATATGCCTTCGCAGGCCGGTCAAGATGGCGGCCTGTCATACTGTTTAATAGTAAAGGATTTACATTACGTAACAATATTAAAAATCCATTTGACCATTTGTGCTTGATTTTCATATATATGATGAAGACATAATCTTTCAATCTGTTTGATTGAGGTCTTGAGCTTGCATGTTAGTAACTGATAGTAGTCCTTTGTTAATTTATGTATCATTGTCATTTTGCTTACTTTCTTTTGTTATATATTCTGATATCGGACTCGGACTTCTTTAGACTGAATTTTACTGTACGTATTGCTGTGTGTTTCTTTAATCTATATTGACTATAGAGTTTTTTTTAACCTGCCCCAAGTCAGGAGCCTCTTGCCTTTTTTGTCTTATATAATATGCTTATCAATTTTATATGCATATGTAAACAATGGTTATCAATGGTAACACACTTCTTGTGAAGGAACACGTGCACCAAAAAACTCACTAAACAACCATGCAGACTATATATGCTCGTCATACCATATACTAGATAACGATTCCATATGATAAATACATGCATAATTTAGAGATTCAACAAAGAGCTGAAACCCATTTCAAACAACTATACGAACCAAAGAGGCAAATGCATACTGAAACCTATTAAAATGTTTAAATCCTCTGCATTTGTTCGGACCTGTCCTAAGTCAGGAACCTGATGTTCAGTAGTTGTCGTTTGTTGATGTGGTTAATGAGTGATTCTCGTTTCTCTGTCCATCTCTCACCAATTAATGAAATCAAATAGTCATCCCCTTATAATGATTTTGGTTAATTTTCATTGACTTCACCGTACGCTTAGGAACCGATTATTCGGTGGTTAGTTCGTGTTGTTTATTCTTTAATTTTCTATGTTGTGTCATATGTACTATTGTTTGTCTGTTTGTCTTTTTCATTTTTAGCCATGGCGTTGTCAGTTTGTTTTAGATTTATGAGTTTGACTGTCCCTTTGGTATATTTCGTTCCTCTTTTATGTGGTTCATAGGTATTTCTCGTTTCCCAATTTTCACATACTAGTAGATTAGACCGTTGGTTTTTCTGTTTGAATGGTTTTACACTTGTCATTTTTGAAGCCCTTTATAGCTTGCTGTTTAGTGTGAGCCAAGGCTCCGTGTTGAAGAACGTATCTTGAACTATAATGGTTTACTTTTATACATTGTGACTTGGATAGAGAGTTGTCTCATAGGAATTCATACCACATTTTCTTATTATGATGTCACAACAACATGTCAAACAACTGATACAGAAAATCTCACATTTGCCTATCCACTCTGTTTGAAACAGCAGCTATAGAAGATATCTACAAACAAAATTTACATATCCCATCTATTGAAGTGAAAGCTGAACAAAAACGGTTAAATAAGAGAGCAATCTAGAACGAACAAATCTTGAACTACAACTTGCCGATTGTAAAGTTAAAATCAGTTATCTCGAGACAGTCAATCAAGAATATAGTCAGACAATTGACCTACTATCATCTAAATAAGGCATACACTATCTATTAGTTAACAGCCAACATCCTCATTGTCATCAAATTCATCATTTAGAAATGAAATTTCAGGCACACATTAATAATTTTAAAATGAATTTTGGACACTAGCCTAATATTCTGTCCTTACAAATGAAAAGACAAACATTATACAGAAGTCAACGAACTCAAATGTAAACTGTATCATATGGAAAAAAAATGTAATAAATATAAAACTCCCGCAAGTAGCAATCAACAACCACCTATTCAGAACGCCGAGATGAATACACAATTCAATTTGTATCCTGTATATCACTTTTCATACGTCGTCCCATGTTATCTCAATGGACTCGAGGTTCATGTATGCATTAAAAGGGACCGTATCTCAACAGGAAAAGATACAGAGGGAGATATTTAATCAATTCCAATGTCTACCAGACAGAACAGCATCTGCAGCACTATATCTACTAATAAGAGCTGTGCCCATCGAGTCGGTTCTGAACAAAAGCATGCTAGTCTTTTTCCTCTAAATTTATCGCCTGGACAGATAAATAGAACGAAAAATATTAAAATGGGAATAAGAAATTAGTTCAGATTTTGACGACTCTTACATTTGTCGTACATGTATTAACAAATTTTGCAAACATATCTATAATATTGTCTAAAGCTTGCAGAAGAAATTATGAAGAAGCCTCCATCAAACTATAAGTGGAATAGAGTAACTGAAAAAAAGAACATAAATGAATACTGGTTTTGATTTTGCACAGAAAAATGTAACCCAAAATCAACGCTCAACCAATTATCTCTACAAAAAGATCTGTTTAATAACCCACATAACAAAATAACCAAAACGACAATAAAAAGACAAAATTGGAATGAAATTTAAACTAATAACTGGTTCCTAATGCTCCAAAGTAAAATTTAGTAGAAATATAATAACACCGTTCTGAAAACTGCAAGAATTCTGACGAATCAAATGGCAAAATCTAAAGCTCAAACACATCAAACGAATGGATAACAACTGTTTTATTCCTGACTTGGAATAGGCATTTTCTTATGTAGAAAATGTTGAATTGAACCTGGTTTTATAGCTAGCTTCTCACTCGTGTGACAGTCGCATCAAATTCTCTGATATTGACAACGATGCGTTAACAAAAGAAACTGATATTATAGGTAAAAATGTCAAAAATAGGGGTACAGCAGTCAACATTGTGTTTTATTATACTTTACACGTTAAAACGCCATACTTTGATTGGCTAATACGAGAGAGTTAATGTATACTATCACATGGCTGAGAGGGTGACATTTTTTCTAAATGTCACCCTCTCGTCCACACCAACCAAACATCGATAATTTAAAGGACAAAGAATTGAAATTCCATCAAGTTATTAAAGACAATGCTTAAGTTCTATATTTTAGCTCAGTTTCTATTATTTGACTGTCAAAATAAAAAAAAAACATCTTCGTTCACTTTTGCTGGTTGTTCTAATACCCGTAACGTTGTCATGAACATGACGTCCCTAGAAAATACTTTTAAATAAAATTTATATGTAAAAGACCATAATGATAGGACAATCAGTATAATAAATTACAATAAAACATAACTGAGAGGATGATAGAGTAGATAGGTACCCCGAGAAAACATTGTCAACCGCGGCGAAGCTATGTGTTATTTATATTATTATCTAAACCACTAAAAAACAAACAATTATGCAACACAGAAGCGGCATATAGACCAAGCATATTATCAAAACTTTAAGACAAGAATGCGCAAATTTACCATAGTACAATAACACAATGACGGGATGTAGTACAAAGCCACGCCATATATTTATCAAAGAAATATCAAAAGGCATATAGACATAGCATATAGAAAAATGAAAGACAAGCATATAAACATGTTTTACAATATCACAGAGCCACGCTATAAGATAAGATAAGATAAGATAAGAATTTTATTAATCTAAGCAAGAACCCATAAAGGGCATCATTTTACAACAATATTATGACAATATGATTGGAAAAAGCAAAACAGAAAATTAATACCTTCGTTATGGAAAGGAACAGAGCCTAACACAACATATGTCTTATATAACTATTATAAGCTATATGTATTGACGTTACACAAAAAGGCATATAGACAAAGCACATGAGCAAAAATGAAAGACAAGAAACCATTGACAACGATATATGATGAAATTATATAACATGCTACGAGAGATAAAATTGGTAATACTAACGATGTCATTTATGATGGATTTAATGATGGATTGCTCGAGCTCTGCACAAGCTTATTAAGTAATCAGCCACTAGACAAGATACTTGATATAGAAAGGGTAACATAAGACCTATGTTACCATTTATACATGAGTTGTACAAAACTTTAATGCGATACCAAATGACAGGAAATTTATGAATATTTTTAGCATTTTATATTTCAACTTCTCCAGTTTTTAACTAATAATATTAATTGCTAATGAACTCTAAATTATACGCTTCATTGCAATACGACGCGGTGATATTAAATGTAGTCAGTATTGTCTGGATAGAAAGTTTACTTGTACTCTATATAAACATCAATAATAACTTTAGATGTATGTTTCATTATAATACGTTATTCTGATTGGCTAACATGTACCTCGGTCTAACGATCTTACACCCAATGTCATGATGCATTTAAGAAAAGAAGTATTCATTTCTTAAATAAACATCAATAAACCGAGACCGCAATATTAAGTATAGTCCGTACAGTCTGTATGGGTGCCAAGCTAACTGGTTTAGACTATAAATACCAGCATACAAAGATAGATATTTCATATTTTTAATATTTGCTTTGGCAGGACATCAAGGGAAAATAATTGTTAGTGGAGTTTTTGTCTCGTTTACATCTCAAAAAGGTTGAAAAACAAACATTTGTTATTCATGTATATTCTATGCCGGTATTATTTTGGCTTTACCTCGACTATCAATGAATGTCATGTGATATAGTTTGTATGTATGAACCGTATGTTGTCAGTGCACACGTGACATGGTGACATTGAACGCACACATTGAACAGTATTGATATTTATCATATAAGCATTTATTTTCCTGAGATTTAAAAAAAATATATTATTTTTAATGTTTCAATTTTTAAAAATAGTGATTTAAGACATTCAGTCAAGACATTCCTTTTTACGTAGTTACATGCTAATAGGAAATCAAATCCCATTCTTGGTGAAATGCGTCAAAATTCATACTAGCACTGACTTTTAATGTACAAAGGATTGACTATACTAAATAAATGAAATCGATAATGACATTATCTTCTCAAGAATCCATTATTACAAAAGGCATGCTAAAACAAATATAGATTCAACATGAACTATGAAATCTACCGTAAAAATATATTATAAAAGCATGTTAAAATAATTATAGATGCAACATTAATATAAATTCTACCATGACAAGTACATTTGCAATGACGTATATATTTCTGCAAATTTGAGTTAGATACATTTAAGTTTAGAAAATAAATAAAAAACTGATAATATGATTTTTAGACATAGGGTAATATTAAGAATTTTGGGTGCTTTGTGTAATACCCATTATAAATATTGTACGCTACATATATATCGGGTCTCGAAGGGGTTTGCAAAAAGAGAAGAATTGACAGAAAATATGCCAATGAAAAGAACAAAAGAGTCCAAAAGGTCAAAATACAAATAAAGACTAATGTAGAGAAAAAAAGAATGTTAAGATAAAAAAGAATGGAGAATAACGGGGGATTATAATATACTGGATAGAGAAGGATAGATAAAACATACAAAAATAGAGAAAAGTTACTACCTTAAAATAACTAAAAAAAAAGTTTATTTTTTTTATGGAATAAATTAGAACTCTCAAACAGATAAATATTACCTTAAAAATCATACATACATCTATGTCGCATGCACATGCGTAGTATGAAATTATAACACGTGTAACCTCTTCAAAGTTCATGCATCTCTGTTTACTCAAACCTTTCTACATGAGGTTTTGTATGTCTGGAATTATCATGTGATCTTGCTTGGCTTCTTAGTGTAATTGGTATTATTAGCTTTGTCAAATTACACTAACATTTCATTAATTCATTAGAAGGATATTAAAAAGTAATAAAAACGGAAGTCATTACGAATGATGTCAATGAATGATCTAAAAGTGCTAACAAAACTACGAAAAGTACAAAAGAACAAACACCTTACTACTAACTAATTTAATGTAGAAGAAACGCCCGTCTGGCGTACTAATTTATAATCCTGGTACCTTTGATAACTATTAACTTTATTAAGTAACATTTATCCCATTACAATATAATTAAATTTCTCTTATTCAGTATGCAAATATACCAAACTTTATCTGTTTAATAAATCATCAATTTGCCGCATGAATGTCATATCCCGCCATATTTATTCGGGAATTACAATTGACATTTTCGTTATATCATTTGAAAATAGATTTTTAAACATTGTCCCTAATAATATTTTTTTTAACGTTTAAATAAAAATGCTTGGTTAATCTCACAAATTAAAACTAAATGTGAAAAGATTTGAGTAAAAACAATACTGGTTTCAACTAAATGGCCTGGCAGAATCTATTTTTACGTATTCCAAATAGTAAATTTACCGTTCCTACATGTATGCAGTACCTGTGTTTTATTTAAATTATAGATATCAAAACTCGACTCAACTCGGCCGATTCAGTTCCTCATTCGGGAAGTAGAGGATTCTTCAGAGGATAGCTGATTGGATATCAAGACTCTCGTCTCTACTACTAGTATGAGTATAGGCCGATTCAGTTCCTCATTCGAAAAGTAGCGGGTTCTCAAGGGGATAGCTGATTATATATCAAGGATTGACTGAAAGGCAAACGAACATGGTGCCATGTTGAACTAGTTTTTGAGATTTCAACTCCTTTTTTTGGGTAAATAAATGAATTAACAAATCATCATTACTCAACTTGACCTCCATTTTATCACAAATAACAACATAATAGGATTTGAAAAGCTTTGATGGAACGGTTCATGAGGAAATGCACGGACACTGTTTTACAATCAAAACGCTCACCCGAATGCAAGTCTGCCCACCCGCCGTACATCCCCAAATCAATTACCAATTTTCCTTCGAAAATCCGGTTAAAATGTGGTCGACATACCAGATATGCCTTACTAGGTTCTGGTCTATATTCCAGAACAGGAATGTCGCCGATAGTGTTGAGAAAGGTATGGAAAATATATGTCGTCCCACGATATCTCCAGGTTCAAATATACACTAACAATATGTTTCTTAGCTTGCCAAATTAGAGGAAGATATTTAAATAATTCCGATGTTTATTAGACATAAAAACATCTGCAGCAGTATATGCAATATTCATAGGAGCTGTGCCCCATTGAGTCGGTTTCGGGACAAAAACATGCTAACCTTTTTCCTTGCAATTTCTAGCCTGGACATGATATAACGAAAAAAAACTAAAATGGGAATTAGAAATTAGTTCAGATTTTTACGGCTCTTTCATTTGTCGTATAAACAAATTTTGCAAAAATATAAATTGTCTAAAGCATCCAGAAGAAAGTATGAAAAAGTTACCATCAAAATATAACTGGAATAAAGCAACTGAAAAAAACTTAAAATGAATACTGGTCTTGATTTCGCACAGAAAATAGTAACAAAAAATCAACAATAAAGCAATGATATCTACAAAAAGATCCAGTAAATAACCCACATAACATTGAAAATGTGTACAAAATAACCAAAACGACAATAAAAAGACATAATTGGAATGGCATGTAAACTAGTAACTGGTACATAATGCTCCAAAGTACTAGGGCAAAAATTAGTAGAAATTCGACACTACGGTGCTGCAAACTATGCAAGGATTCCGACGAAACCGGTGACAACGATATATGATTAAAATATTCAAAACGCTAAGAGATATAAAAGGGGTGGTACAACAGATGTCATTTATGATGGAATTTATGATGGATTGCTCGAGCTCTGCCATGTCTTATTGAGTAATCAGCCATTTGACCAGATACTTGAAATAGAAAGGGTAACATAAGACCTATGTTACCATTTTACACATCAGTTGTACAAAGCTTTAATATGACATGAAATTTATTAATATTTTTAGCATTTTATATTTCAACTTCTCCAGTTTTTAACTAATAATATTACTTGCTAATGAACTCCAAATTATATGCTTCATTACAATACAACGCGGTGATATCAAATATAGTCTGTACTGTTTGGATATGAAGTTTACTTGTACTCTATATAGTTACATTAGATATATGTTTCATTATTATATATTATTTTGGTTAGCTAACAGCAATCTCGCGTTATTCTTCATTTCAAAATAAATTGCATGAATTGTAACATACATATATGCCTGATAACACAAGTTTCCATTACAAAGTGCACAGGTGAATAAAAGAAAACACTTGATAGTAATCGCATTTTCATGATCATAGCGCAAAAATAGAATTGAATGGGTCTTTTTAGTAAATTTTTAGTAAGGTTTGTAAAAGTGTTGACCGTGCGTACATTTATAAAACGAAGCATCTCTGTTCTGCGCCTCATACAAAATGTACTTCGGTCAAGGATCTAACACCCCAAATGAATTTACAAAAAGAAGCATTCAATTCTAAAATAAACATCGATAAACCGAAATCGCAATATTAAGTATAGTCCGTACAGTCTGCATGGGATGCATAGCTAACTGGTTCTGTCTATAAATACCAGATAGCATTTCAAGATGAATATTTCAAATTTTGATATTAGCCTTTGCAGGGCATTATATGAAATATCATTGTTCGTGGATTTTTTTTAATCTCGTTTACATCTCAAAAAGGTGAAAAACAAACTTTTTTTTATTCATATTCATCCTATGCTAGTACCATTTTGGCTTTAGTCCGACTATTAATGAATGTCATGTCATATAACGTGACATTGTGACATTGAACAGTATTGATATTAGCATACATTTTTTTTTAGATTTAAACAATTTTATATTATTTATGTTATTTCAATTTTTAAATTATCTATTTAAGACATTCAGTCAATACATTCATTTGTACGTAGTTGCATACAAATCAAATCCCTTTCTTGGTGAAATGCATCAAAATACATTATAGGACTTTTAATGTGCATGTTCGATCATGGTCTGTCGTTAACAATTTCAATAGAGACTGATTTTATCTTTATAGGAATCCATTAATACAAAAATACAATTAAAGATTCAACATAAAAAGGATTTCTACCATAAAATTTTTTTATATATATTATCATAATTTAAAAGCATGTACTGAAAACAATTAAAGGTTCAACATAGATATGAATTCTACCATAAACAATATATCATGACATTTATCAACTCAAATAAAAAAATAAACATTTAAAATGACGTATATTGCTGAGCAATTTGAATTAGATACATGTAAGTTACCAAATTATAGAAAAGGCGAAAATGATTATTATGCATAAAGGGTTATATTTAGCATATTCAATTGTACAACTTCAGTGCTTTGTATAATACACTAATACAGATAGTATACGCTACATATACATAGGGGGCTTGAGGGGGTTTGCAGAATATAGACCAATAAAATAGAAAAATGAGGGGAAAAAAAGGGAAAAAAATTGAGAATGATAGGATATTAGATAAAAAGAATGGAGAATAACGGGTTGTTAAACTATACAAAATAGAGAATAATAGACAAAACATACAAACATAGAGAAAAGTGACCTTAACAGAAGTAAAAAATAAGAAAGGTCAAACAGATATATATTACCATTAAAATCATACATACATCTAAGTCGCATGCACGTGCATTGTATGAAATTCAAACACGTGTAACCTCTTCTAAATTCATGCATCTCTGTTTGTTCAAAACTTTCTACACGAGGTTTTGTATGTCTTGAACTATCATGTGATCTTGCTTGGCTTCTAAGTGTAATAGGAATTTTTAACTTTGTCAAATTACACTAACATTTCAAACTTTAATTCATTAAAAAGAAGGCTATCCAAAAGTAGTAAAAACTGAAGTCATTACGAATCTTGACGGCTTTTACTCATCAATAATGTCATTGTATAATCTAAAAGTGCTAAGAAAACTTGGTGAAAAGTACAAAAGAACAAACAGCTCACTACTAACCAATTTAACTTTATCATGTAACATTTATCCCATTACAATATAATTAAATTTCTATTATTCAGTATGCATATATACCAAACTTTATCTGTTTTATTAATCATCAATTTGCCGCATGCATGTCATATCCCGCCATATTTATTCGGGAATTACAATTGACATTTCGTTTAATCATTTCAAAAAAAGATTCTTAAATATTGCCCCGAATAATATTGTTTTTTACGTTCAAATAAAAATCCTGGGTTAATCTCACAAATAAAAACTTCGTGAATAAATTTGATTAAAAACAATTCTGTTTTCAATTAAATGGCCTGGCAAATTTACCCTTCTTACATGTATGCAGTACCTGTGTTTTATTTAAATTATAGATATCGAAAACTCGACTCAACTCGGCCGATTCAGTTCCTCATTCGGGAAGTAGAGGATTCTTCAGAGGATAGCTGATTGGATATCAAGACTCTCGTCTCTACTACTAGTATGAGTATAGGCCGATTCAGTTCCTCATTCGAAAAGTAGCGGGTTCTCCAGGGGATTGCTGATAAGATATCAAGGATTGACTGAAAGGCAAACGAACATGGTGCCATGTTGAACTAGTTTTTGAGATTTCAACTCCTTTTTTTTGGGTAAATAAATGAAATAAGAAATCGTCATTACTCAACTTGACCTCCATTTTATCACAAATAACAACATAATAGGATTTGAAAAGCTTTGATGGAACGGTTCATGAGGAAATGCACGGACACTGTTTTACAATCAAAACGCTCACCCGGATGGAAGTCTGCCCACCTGCCGTACATCCCCAAATCAATTACCAATTTTCCTTCGAAAATCCGGTTAAAATGTGGTCGACATACCAGCTGATATGCCTTACTAGGTTCTGGTCTATATTCCAGAACAGGAATGTCGCCGATAGTGTTGAGAAAGGTATGGAAAATATATGCCGTCCCACGATATCTCCAGGTTCAAATATACACTAACAATATATATATTTTAGTTAAGATATTTAAATAATTCCGAGGTTTATTAGACATAAAAACATCTGCAGCAGTATATATTATATTCATAGGAGCTGTGCCCCATTGAGTCGGTTTCGGGACAAAAACATGCTAGCCTTGTTCCTTGCAATTTCTAGCCTGGACATGATACAACGAAAAAAACTAAAATGGGAATTAGAAATTAGTTCAGAGTTTTACGGCTCTTTCATTTGTCGTATAAACAAATTTTGCAAACATATAAATTGTCTAAAGTGTCCAGAAGAAATTATGAAAAAGTTACCATCAAAATATAACTGGAATAAAGCAACTGAAAAAAACTTAAAATGAATACTGGTCTTGATTTTGCACAGAAAATAGTAACAAAAAATCAACAATAAAGCAATGATATCTACAAAAAGATCCGGTAAATAACCCACATAACATTGGAAATGTGTACAAAATAACCAAAACGACAATAAAAAGACATAATTGGAATGGCATGTAAACTAGTAACTGGTACATAATGCTCCAAAGTACTAGGGCAAAAATTAGTAGAAATTCGACATTACGGTGCTGCAAACTATGCAAGGATTCCGACGAAACCGGTGACAACGATATATGATTAAAATATTCAAATCGCTAAGAGAGATAAGAGGTGTGGTACAACAGATGTCATTTATAATGGAATTTATGATGGATTGCTCGAGCTCTGCCATGTCTTATTGAGTAATCAACCATTTGATAGTAATCGTGTTTTCATGATCATAGCGCAAAAAAAGAATTGAATGGGTCTCTTTAGTAGATTTTTAGTAAGGTTTGTAAAAGTGTTGACCGTGCGTACATTTATAAAACGAAGCATCTCTGTTCTGCGCCTCATACAAAATGTGTTTCGGTCAAGGATCTAACACCACAAATGAATTTACAAAAAGATGCATTCAATTCTAAAATAAACATCGACAAACCGAGATCGCAATATTAAGTATAGTCCGTACAGTCTGCATGGGATGCATAGCTAACTGGTTCTGTCTATAAATACCAGCTAGCATTTCTAGATGAATATTTCAAATTTGATATTAGCCTTTGCAGGGCATTATATGAAATATCATTGTTCGTGGATTTTTTTTTTATCTCGTTTACATCTCAAAAAGGTGAAAAACAAACTTGTTTTATTCATATTCATCCTATGCTAGTATCATTTTAGCTTTAGTCCGACTATTATTGAATGTCATGTGATATAATTTGTACGTATGACCCGTATTTTTGTCAGTGCACACGTGACATTGTGACATTGAACAGTATTGATATTAGCATACATATTTTTTTTTAGATTTAAACAATTTTATATTATTTTTGTTATTTCAATTTTTAAAATTATCTATTTAAGACATTCAGTCAATACATTCATTTGTACGTAGTTGCATACAAATCAAATCCCTTTCTTGGTGAAATGCATCAAAATACATTATAGGACTTTTAATGTGCATGTTCGATCATGGTCTGCCGTTAACAATTTCAATAGAGACTGATTTTATCTTTATAGGAATCCATTAATACAAAAATACAATTAAAGATTCAACATAAATAGGAATTCTACAATATTTTTTTTATATATATCATAATTTAAAAGCATGTACTGAAAACAATTAAAGGTTCAACATAGATATGAATTCTACCATAAACAATATATCATGACATTTATCAACTCAAATAAAAAAATAAACATTTAAAATGACGTATATTGCTGAGCAATTTGAATTAGATACATGTAAGTTACCAAATTATAGAAAAGGCGAAAATGATTATTATGCATAAAGGGTTATATTTAGCATATTCAATTGTACAACTTCAGTGCTTTGTATAATAACTTATACAGAAAGTATACGCTACATATACATAGGGGCTTGAGGTGGTTTGCAGAATATAGACCAATAAAATAGAAAAATGAGAAAAAAAAAGGAAAAAAAATTGCAAGTGATAGGATATTAGATAAAAAGAATGGAGAATAACGGGTTGTTAAACTATACAGAATAAAGAATAATAGACAAAACATACAAAAATAGAGAAAAGTGACCTTAACAGAAGTAAAAAAAGAATAAATAAGAAAGGTCAATCAGATATATATTACCATTGAAATCATACATACATCTAAGTCGCATGCACATGCATTGTATGAAATTCAAACACGTGTAACCTCTTCTAAATTCATGCATCTCTATTTGTTCAAAACTTTCTACCGAGGTTTTGTATGTCTTGAACTATCACATGATCTTGCTTGGCTTCTAAGAGTAATAGGAATTTTTAATTTTGTCAAATTACACTAACATTTCAAACTTTAATTCATTAAAAGGATATCCAAAAGTAGTAAAAACTGAAGTCATTACGAATCTTGACGGCTTTTACTCATCAATAATGTCATTGTATAATCTAAAAGTGCTAGAAAACTTGGTGAAAAGTACAAAAGAACAAACAGCTCACTACTAACCAATTTAACTTTATCATGTAACATTTATCGCATTACAATATAATTAAATTTCTATTATTCAGTATGCATATATACCAAACTTTATCTGTTTAATAAATCATCAATTTGCCGCATGCATGTTATAATCCGCCATATTTATTCGGGAATTACAATTGACATTTCGTTAATCATTTGAAAAAATATTCTAAAACGTTGCCCCGAATAATATTTTTTAACTTTTAAATAAAAATGCTGGGTTAATCTCACAAATAAAAACTTCGTGAATAGATTTGAGTAAATACAATTCTGTTTTCAATTAAATGGCCTGGCAGAATCTATTTTTACGTATTCCCAATAGTAAATTTACCCTTCCTAAATGTATGCAGTACCTGTGTTTTATTTAAATTATTGAAATCGAAAACTCGACTCAACTCGGTCGATTCAGTTCCTCATTCGGGAAGTAACGGATTCTTCCGAGGATTGCTGATTGGATATCAAGTCTTTCGTCTCTACTATTAGTTTATAGGCCGATTCAGTTCCTTATTCGGAAAGTAGCGGGTTCTCCAGGGGATTGCTGATTAGATATCAAGGATTGACTGAAAGGCAAACGAACATGTTGCTAGGTTGAACTAGTTTTTGAGATTTCAACTCCCTTTTTGGGGTAAATAAATGGGATAACAAATCGTCAATATTCAACTTGCCCTCCATTTTGTCATAAATAACAACATATATGGATTTGAAAATATTTGGTGTAACAACTGTTCATGAGGAAATGCATGGACTGTGTTTACAATCAAAACGCTCACCCTTATGCAAGTCTGCCCACCCGCCGTACATCCCCAAAAAAATTACCAATGTTTCCTTTGGAAATCCGATTGAAAATGTGGTCGACATAATAATCCAGAACAGGAATGTCGCCACTAGTGTTGAGAAAGGTATATAAAATATATGCCGTCCCGCGATATCACTGTAGACTCGAGGTTCAAATATACACAAAAAAGATGTATCTTTAGCTTGCCAAATTATAGAAGAAGATATTTAAATAATTCCAATGTTTATTAGACAAAAACACTTCTGCAGCAGTATATATACTTATAGGAGCTGTATCCATTGAGTCAGTTCTGAACCAAAACATGCTAGCTTTATTCCTCTTAATTTCTCGCCTGGACAGCTCGACAGATCGAAGCATATTAAAATAGGAATTATATTAGAAAATTGTTTAGATTTTGACGACTCTTTCATTTGTCCTGAGACTAAAAGTGTTAAAGTAGTCTCAGATTTGTCGAATAAACAAAATTTTGCAAACATATCAATTGACTAAGCATGCAGAAGAAACTATGAAGAAGCCTCCATCAAAATATATGTAGAATAAAGCAAAGGAAAATACCCACCCATAAATTAATACTGTCTTGATTTTGCACAGAAAAATGTAACTTAAAACAAGATTTTGTATAGTGACACAATACAAATCCTTGCTTAAAATCAACGCTTAATTATATCTACAAAATGATCCGGTAAATAACCCACATAACATTTGGAAATGTGTGCAAAAAACCCAAAACGACAATAAAAAGACAAAATTGGAATGAAATGTAAACTAATACCTAAAACTGGTACCTAATGCTCCAAAGTACTAGGCCAAAATTTAGTAGAAATACAATACTACCGTTCTGCAAAAGAAAAGAGGGACGAAAAATACCAGAGGGACAGTCAAACTCATAAATCGAAAATAAACTGACAACGTTATGGCTAAAAATGAAAATGACAAACAGACAAACAACAGTACACACGAACTATGCAAGGATTCCGATGAAACCAATGACAACGGTATATGGTGAAATTATTCAAAATGCTACGAGACATAGAAGGGGGTCAAAAGATGCCATTTATGATGGATTTTATGATGGATTATTACTTGAAATTATAATGGATTTCTCGATCTCTAGATTTGTATTAGGCTTTTTGAGTAATCAACCATTAGATAAGATACTTGAAATAGAAAGGGTAACATAAGACCTATATGTTACCCTTTACACATGAGTTGTACAATACTTTAATGCGATACCACGTGACATGAAATTAATTAATATTTTTAGCATTTTATATTTCAACTTCTCCAGTTAACTAATAAAATAAATATTACTTGCTAATGAACTCTTACTACATTATACGCTTCATTACAATACAACGCGGTGATATAGAATAGTCTGTATTGTCTGGATAGGAAGTTTACTTGTACGCTATTCATTAGATGTATGTTTCATATTGATTGGCTATCAGCAATCTCGCACACTCCTTCATTTCAAATGAACTGCATGAATTGTAACATACATGTGCATGATAACACACGTTTCCACTATAAAGTGCACATGTAAATAAAAGAAAAAACTTGATAGACATCACGTTTTCGTGATCATACTAGCGAAAAATATAATTATAAGTATTGAATGGGTCTTTTAGTAATTTCATAGAGTTGTAAAAGCGTTGACCGTGCGTACATTTATAGAATGAAGCGCTTCTGTTCTGCGGCTCATACAAAATGTACTTAGGTCAAAGATCTTGTACCCCAATGTCATGATGAATTTAAAAAAGAAGCATTCAATTCTTAAATAAACATCAATAAACCGAGACCGCAATATTAAGTATAATAGTTCGTACAGTCTACATGTGATGCCAAGCTAACTGGTTCAGTCTATAAATACCAGCATATCAAGATAAATATTTCATATTTTTAATATTTGCCTTGGCAGGGCATCAAGGAAAATATCATTGTTCGTGGAGTTTTTGTCTCGTTTACATCTCAAAAAGTTGAAAAACACTTTCTTATTCATATTCCTCCATATGCTTGTATTATTTTAAAAGCTTAAGTCCGACTAACAATAAATGTTATGTGATATAGTAAAGTTGTACATTTGTACGTATGAACCGTATGTTGTCATCGCACACGTGACATTGTGACTTGGAACAGTATTGATATAAGCATACATATTCCTTAGTGTTAAATAATTTTTGTTATTTTAATTTTTAAAATTAGTGATTTCAAACATTCCTTTTACGTAGTTACATACAATAGAAAATGAAACCCTCATTTTGGTGAAATGCGTCAAAATTCATACTAGTACTTTTAATGTACAAAGGATTGTATAAAATATGAATTAAATCGATAATGACATATCTTCTCAGAATCCATTAATACAAAAGGCATGCTAAAACAAATCTAGATTCAACATTAATATGGAATCTACCATAAAAATATATTATGAAAGCATGTTAAAATAATTATAGATTCAACATTAATATGAATTCTACCATGAAAAGTACATTTGCAAAGACGTAGATATATTTTCTGCAAATTTGAATTAGATACATTTTTAAGTTACAAAATAAAAAAAAAATGATAATATGATTATTAGACATAGGGTAAAGTTTCAGTGATTTGTGTAATAATCATACATTGTATACGGGTTTTGAAGGGGTTTGCAGAATGGTGAAGAATTGCTCAATACTATAGAAAATATGCCAATGAAATAAACAAAATAGTCCAAAAGATAAAAATTCAAATAAAGAATAGAGAATAATAGGGGTTTAAGATAAAAAGAATAAAAAATAACGGGGGTTAAAATATACAGGATAGAGAATAATGGACGAAAAATAGCAAAATAGAGAAAAAGAGACCTTAAAATAATTAAAAAATGAAGTTTATTATTTTTAAAGATTAGATATGAAGGTCAAAAAGATATATATTACAATTAAAGTCATACATACATCTATGTCGCATGCACATGCATTGTATGAATTTTAAACACGTGTAGCCTCTTCAAAATTCATGCATCTTTGTTTGCTCAAAACTTTCTACATGAGGTTTTGTATGTCTTGAACTATCATGTGATATTGGCATCTATGTGTCATAGATATTTTCAACTTTGTCAAGATACCTTAAAACTTTTATATGAAATAAAAGATATTCAAAAAAGAAAGAAAAACTGATGTAATTACATTTTAGCAAACAGGTTGTTATCCGTAAATGATGAATAGATTGAGATCAGTGAAACTTGATGTCATTGTATGATCTAAAAGTGCTAACAGAACTTGACGAAGATAACATAAAGGACAAATAGGTTACTACCTACCCATTTAACTTTGAAAGTACCATTTATCGCATTAGAATTTAATAAAAATTCTCTAATTCAATTTGCATTTATACCAGACTTTACCAGATTAATATTTTTTATAAATCACAAAAAGATTCAATTTGCCGAGTGTTATATATCCAGCCATAACAATTCGGAAAACAACCATCGCCATTTTCGTTGTATCGTTTGTTAAACAGGTTGTCCCGATTAATAAATTTTAAAACTTTGAAATGCTGGGTTCATTTCACATTTGCAGATATAACGTGAACGAGTGGAAAAATGCTGTATTAAACAAGATGGCCTGGCAAAATCTATTTACCCATATTTCCAATAGTAAATTTACCGTTCCTACCTGTATGCAGTAAATTTTTTACTAGTGTATTTTTTTTACATTATAGATATCAAGACTTGACTCAACTCAACCGATACAGTTCCTCATTCGGGAAGGAGCGGATTCTCCCGAGGATTGTTAATAAGATGTCAAGGATTGAATGAAAGGCAAACGAACATGTTGCTTGGTTGAACTATTTTTTGAGATTTAAAAAAAAAAAATTGAACAATAAAACGTCAATATCAAAACTCATACTTTGGCTTCGTTATTATTCGTGAGATTTAAATGTTCTTGGATTTCGAGGGTACAAACAAGCCACGAATCTAAATGTCCAAGAATTACTAATTTTCTATAGTCTTAATTGTATGCATACTTTTGGAAAACCACGAAATCGAATACACACGAAAATACATATGATTATTCCGTATTTCACGAAAATTGGTACCAAGGAAAATAAAAGAATCCACAGAACACAAGGTGAATTTTATTGTCGAACTTCCATGCATCTCTTAAAAGAGGGACGAAAGATACCAAACGGACAGTCAAACTCATAAATCTAAAAAAAAATGACAACGCCATGGCTAAAAATGAAAAAGACAAACAGACGAACAATTATTTTTTATAGTACACATGACACAACATAGAAAACTAAAGAATAAACAACACGAACCCCACCAAAAACTAGGGGTGATCTCAGGTGCTCCGGAAGGGTAAGCAGATCGTGCTCCACATGTGCCACCCGTCGTGTTGCTTATGTGATAACAAATCCGGTTAGTAGTCTAGATATCACTTCAATTCAAATACTCTAAGAATTACATATTTGCTACATTTGTAGGAAACTTACTTATATATCCGCTCAGAATTCCCAAAAAGTTATCGAAACATTTATAGACTCTAGGAATAATACCATCATTGATTTTCTGCTTCTTAAATTGGCAATCATCAAAAAATTGTGCCAAATTTATCTTTGTTCCAATTTTTTTTTACTGGCATGAGAACAGTTTTATCCTGTCCAGTACTACAGACAAAATTCATATAACATTTCATTGTATATATTAGATAAGTTAACCAATCAAATGTTCACCTCTTTTTCCCCTGTGTACAAGCTCAAGTTTCCAAAATATTTTATAGAAACACAGAATAAAAAAAGAAAGGTACTTTGAAGCACCCAAGTAAAGTTATATGTTTATGACTCGTATTTTTTTTCCTGCAAGTTAATGCAGTGATAACTTCCTACATCTGTCAAATTCAAGGGATTTGTTTTCGATCCTTTTTTTTTATGAAGCCGGGTGTGACGAACTATGAATTTGTGGTATTACACCTCAAGTAATGGCTCTCAAACAAACAACCTGTTATGTATGCTTGTTTTGTTAACGCATGGTTGTCTATATAATAGAGTTTGACGCGACTTTCATACGAGTGAGAAGTTTAGCTAGCTATAAAACCAGGTTCAACTCAACATTTGCTACATAAGAAAATGCCTATTCCAAGTCAGGAGTATAACAGTTGTTATCCATTCGTTTGATGTGTTTGAGCTTTACACAACTTTGTAAAGATACATTAAAACGCTTATGTGAAATAAAAGATATTCAAAAAAGAAAGAAAAACTGACGTAATTACATTTTAGCAAGCAGGTTTTTATCCACCAATGATGAATAGATTGAGATCAGTGCAACTTGATGTCATTGTATGATCTAAAAGTGCTAACAGAACTTGACGAAGATAACATAAAGGACAAATAGGTTACTACCTACCCATTTAACTTTAAAAGTACCATTTATCGCATTAGAATTTAATAAAAATTCTCTAATTCAATTTGCATTTATACCAGACTTTACCAGATTAATAAATTTTCATAAATCACAAAAAGATTCAATTTGCCGAGTGTTATATCCAGCCATAACCATTCGGAAAACAACCATCGACATTTTCGTTGTTTCGTTTGAAAAACAGGTTGCCCCGATTAATAAATTTTAAAACTTTGAAATGCTGGGTTCATTTCACATTTGCAGATATAACGTGAACGAGTGGAAATGCTGTATTAAACAAGATGGCCCTGGCAAAATCTATTTACACATATTCCCCATAGTAAATTTACCGTTCCTACCTGTATGCAGTAATTTTTTACTAGTGTATTTTTTTTTACATTATAGATATCAAGACTTGACTCAACTCGACCGATACAGTTCCTCATTCTGGAAGTAGTGGATTCTCCCGAGGAGTGTTAATATGATATCAAGGATTGAATGAAAGGCAAACGAACATGTTGCTAGGTTGAACTAGTTTTTGAGATTTCAACTCCCTTTTTGGGGTAAATGAAAGGAATGACAACTCGTCAATATTCAACTTGACCTCCATTTTGTCAAGTTATTATTCGTGAGATTTAAATGTTCTTGGATTTCGAGGGTACAGACAAGCCACGAATCTAAATGTCCAAGAATTACAAATTTTCTATAGTCTTAATTGTATGTTTACTTTTGGAATACCAAGAAATCGAATACCCACGAAAATGATTATTCCGTATTTCACGAAAATTGGTACCAAGGAAAATAAAAGAATCCACAGAACACAAGGTGAATTTTATTGTCGAACTTCCATGCATCTCTAAAGTTATCACTTTAATTCAAATACACTAAGAATTACATATTTGCTGGAAAACTTACTTATATATCTGCTCAGAATTCCCCAAAAGTTATCGAAACATTTATAGACTCTAGGAGAAATACCATCATTGATTTTCTGCTTCTTAAATTGTCATTCATAAAAAAATTGTGCCAAATTTATCTTTGTTCCATTTTTTTTTACATGGCATGAGAACAGTTTTATCCTGTCTACAGAAAAAATTCATATAACATTTCATTGTATATAAGATAAAATCAATCAAATGTTCACCTCTTTTTCCCCTGTGTACAAGCTCAAGTTTCCAAAATATTTTATAGAAACACAGAATAAAAAAAAAGAACGGCCCTTTGAAGCACCCAAGTAAAGTTATATATTTATGACTCGTATTTTTTTCCTGCAAGTTAATGCAGTGATAACTTCCTACATCTGTCAAATTCAAGGGATTTGTTTTTCGACCCTTTTTGTATGAAGCCGGATGTGACGAACTATGAATTTGTGGTATTACACCTCAAGTAATGGCTCTCAAACAAACAACCTGTTATGTCTGGAAAAACATTAAGTTTTATTAATAATTTGAAATTGTTTTAAAGTTAGCTTAACCGAAATGAACGAATATGTGTCTTTATGAATATTATGAATATACTTTTTTCGAATGCACACTAAACATTGAAGTTTTGAGCCATCTTAAGGCAAAATACGTGGCCACGTGTTCAGACATGCGACATTATATTGTTACAGCCCGCATAAAGCACTTAAAATGTGAATGATAATAATATGAGGCAGGCATTACCTGTGAATGGGGACGAAGTTTGTTTAAATTATTTTTTTTGTATTTTAAATATTTGTTAAAAAAAAAGATACGGAAATACCGTAACGTTTCCGATTTTGGTTCTGTTGTTAGGGATTTTACTTGTGACGTTATTTAAGTTATGACGTCATGTTCAATGTAAACAAAGACGCGCAATGCATCAGGTAGGCCTAACGTTTATTCATACCAAAGACAAAGAATGATTAAAAATGAAATATTGGTATTGTGTTCCTTGAGTTCCGATATTTTACTAGACTAATCAAAGTCTCGACAACAAGACCGGAAGAAGGAAGTAGAGTTATGTGTTCTGCGCAGATCCGGAAATTAAAAAACACGACAACAAAAATTGAACGATTTTGAGTTCATTAGTACAATGAAAAATTCGGGAAATTTTCCCGATTTTTTTTTTTTTTTTTTTTTTTATTGAATTTTCTACTGTAATAGGGACTTCGTCCCCATATTAATAAAGCAAAGTGGAAAGGGATTAATATAAGTTGAAAAACTTGTTTCCCAATCCACTATTATAAATAAATATTTATGTTTAAACTAATAAAGATTGAACGAATTTTCGAAAATTCATTTCGTGTGAGATAAATTCAGTGAAATTGGTCCCTGGCCATCTCTATATTTTAACTACTCAGCATCGTATAAACAACACAAAGAAATCAACACTAGCACCGTGTTTGGTATACTTATTTTTTTAAAAATATTACTGTGGTAAAAAGAAGAAAACAAAAGCGTATAATATACATTGCAATCGCGTCTCTTTTAAATCCCTCGTAGGTACTTAATCTTCAGTGCATGAGATAAACATCGTATTACCAGACAACAATCTCTATTTTTTCCATATAAACATATACCTATGAAGTCTGGAAGGGGGTCCTTTATTTCTTTATTCTTTAACTTTTATATAACTTTTCTCTATTGTTTATCTATGTTGACACTTACTTATTTTCTTTAAATTTCTACACCTCATTTTTCTATATTGTTCAAGTTTTTTTGTCTGCCCTTATTTTCTCTATTCTTTATACATCTTTAATACATGTTTCTCTCTATGTTGACCATTTCATTCCCCATCCCTTTAACCGCATCTAGAAAAAAAAAGGATAGTTGTCGCAATCTCTAATCAGTCGTTAATTCTATAAAAAAACAAGAAAAACATGAGAGATCGGTATTATTCAATGTATGAGCTACAAACGTTTGTATGTATTTACAGTTCATAATAGCAATAAATCTTATGTTTAAGAAGAACATACTGGTAAAGAAAACGTGTGTTGTTCTTGTGATGAATGGAGGTCTTGTTGGCTATTTGTGTGTGTGTGTGGTTTCTTTAAGGGTCCTTCATTTCTTTATTCTTTATTTGTTTCTACCATTTTCTCGGTTATTTTTGTTTTTATTCACAAACATGTTCTTGAAGTCTCATGTCAAGAATGTGCAAGTATCTTTGGTTTAAACGAGGAAATACCCAATGTCCACTACTTTGTCCCTCCCACATGGTATATATTAGAAGGATATAAAACTTCTTGAAAAAAAATATATATTATCAAAGCTATTTAATTGATTTACTTGTTAAATTATATAATTGATGCTTTTAAGTTCAAAATGTATATGGAGCGCTTAATTTTGCTGTTGAAACCCATTTTTATGAAATATCACATTTTATATGTAATTGTAAAATCATGTACTGTCGGCCATCTTAAACAAGAATCATCAAGGTCGCTAGAATCAGCCTAACGACCATATCGTTTATGAAGTTAAAATAATAATAATAAATGAAAAACAATCCCCCAAATTGTGGCAAATCTGGCTAAAGCCTTCTATGCCTGAGCCTGATCGATCTCAGTCATACATTTTATGAACAATTAACAGAAAATTACCGTTTTAATGATGTTGCATAAAAGCACAGGAGAGTTGACTACTTTGGAGGTAATACCGGACAAAACAACTTTAAAAATTTCCGTTTTCATGACATAACCGCATTTTAATGTAACAGTTTATAATATAATTGGTTAAATTTGCACTTTTAATGAGTACTAGTGCAAACGGGAACCACATTTTCGATGGTAGAAACATCAAACTTGGCAATACTATATCTCTTTGGATAGGTAAAACAATTCATTATTTTTTGGTATATCTCGCTTGATCCGGCAACACGAGTGAAAACAGTGACAAAATTCTGTAGATATTATTTTCCCCCCATGCCAGTTTTTCCACTGGGGGAAAGACTGACATGAGCCAAATTGAATGTTTTCCCCGGGGAAAATTTGGATATTGCAATTTTTCCCAAGCAGAAATTTGACAATACTTATACATATAGTCACTTTCCCTCCATGCCAATCTCCCCTCCCCCCCATAGTATAGATTTCACTACACACATATTTGCAGGTATGGAAATTAAACCGAACAGTGTTGGAATTATATTTATTTATATATTTATATACAAATTTGTTGTTCATTTACATTAATACACTAGTCTGTCTATGTGTCAACTATAGTCTTTGTACATTATTAACTTTCTGTCTATATGGTTATAGATTTACCAGTCTGTCTATATTCACTAGTCCGTCTACATTTTCACTGGCTTTGAAATACCTTTCAGTATAAACAGCGAATACATTTTTTTAAACTTTTATTTCGGATCTTTGTGTCTATTGTTTTATTTCAAGTGAATATTGTGCACCGTACTAACATTTTAGTGAAGTAAATTGCAGCTGATATTTTACAGATTTTTCTACCTATGTGCTGTCCCGTGTTGGGTTGGAGGAGGGTTAAGTTTAAGGCCTCCACATTATTTATCTGCCATTCCCAAGCCAGCTACATGTAGTACAGTGATTGTTGTTGGTTCATGTCGGTCATGGTTTATTTCGTAAATTATTTTGTTATAAAATATAAATTAGTCTGTTAGTCTTTTTTTTTTCTTTTTCAAATTTTATGGTCGGGGCATTTTATGGCCGACTATAAGGGGGTTTCTCATTGTTGAATGCCGTACGGCGGCCTTTAATTACTTACTAGCACGTCTTAATGTACCATTAGTGCTGGATGGTGGTCGACCCTATGCATCTTTAGGGCAGGTGGATTTTTTTTGTAGATCTTGTACAATTTTAACTAATTGGGGTAGTTCCTGTACTACCACGTCTCCCGTATTGGTTAGAGCGGGTGAACATATCTCCCCTAGGTTTGATGAAGTTTCATCCGTATCGGACTTCTTTTCCTGAATGAAAGCTTGAAGTCGACGAGTATTTTCTTTCTATCCGTGCTTTCGATGTTGTTTTTTTTACTTGGTGGCACCTTGCAATATTTATCATGTAAATTAAAAAAAAAAGTCATTTCATCATATAACTCGGAGACATATATATTAGATGTCTGTCCAGGGGAAAATCTACTAACTGAAATGAGGTGGTTTAATAATTGTATTCGTTTAGTCAATGATACCATGGGTTCACGAATAAGAATGGATGTGCTTGGTGTATATACATACAACATGTGTATATCTGTATATCTATAAATACATATCAAATGTATATTCATACGATGAAGCTTTGGTAACTCTAACCTAATAAAAAAAAGTAAATATTCTTTTTTTTTCAAAATTTCTAACTGACGTCACCGACGTTATATTACAAGGCGGAACCATTAGCTTCTCACACTACATGGGGGGGGGGGGGGGGGTGATTGGCCTGATCTTGGTCCCCCCATGACGCTGAGGGGGAAAAGTGGGATCATGTCAATTTTACCGGGGAGGGGGAGAATAGATCGATCCAGTATTTTCCCCCGGAAAAAATAGTATGAAAAAAAGAACGCTATAGGACACATGTAAAGCATTTGAGATGCAAGTTTCAAATATAAAATTGTTTGGTGATTTTTTTAATGCACAGCATAGTTTAAACGCGCGACAACAGAATTTCTTAAAGTACTGAAGAGCTGTATACTCGTCTAGGGGTTACAATCAGTAGGTGATTCTATAAAGGAAAAAATGTGATTTTTAAAATAAAAAGCAATAAAGTACTGATCAAAGTGCTGTATACTCGGTTAGGGGTTACAATCAGTATGTGCTACTATAAATGAACAAACGTGATTGTAAACGTTTAAATAAAAAGTATGATATATGTGTTGTATTGTTAAAGCCCTCACAAACTTCTAAAAAATATATCATTATTTGTAGATAAATCTAGCGATTACATAACCTGCATTGACCTATACATAAAGTCAGAGAGTATAATCACTTAGAAATACTTTAAGACTACTAAAGTAAACCACACTTATCTTATACGCTCACACAAGCATAAACTGATCAATCTGGTAAAATTAGACAATTGGTTTTAATTGAGACTTAATTGATTTTAAAATACGAAAAAATGTGTTTATTGTTCAAACAATCAATTCATCTTCGTGACTAATTAACACCACAATTTCAAAACTTTTTTTACAAGCAGACAATTGATCGTGTAATGGTTTTTTGCAAAGTGCATACAATGTGCATTTTTTATTAGTACATGGATTTTCGAATAGTATAAATACTGCCCCATTTTCCAATGAGTAGTACCACAGAAGACCCACAGTACCTTCATGATGAAGACTGCCATTTTATTTTTGTGTATCCTAGCGTTCACAGGTAGGTTCTAGATTTATTCGACTATTGAGTTTTTAAGAAAAACATAACAAGTCTATTTACTAAAATTCTTTTTTCATATTACCGTCTTTTGACTCCGGATCATATATTTTTTCGACAGGTTACCTATTATGTGGTAGGACATTCTAGTGCTCAGTCAGTTAAGAGACACCCCTCACTCAATTATGTTATTAGACTCTTTAAACACAATTAGTTTCCAATAGCCAATTGTAGACTGGTTCTTAACTGGAAAAAAGGGCATTTGCTGATGTAAAGGAATTTAAATGAAAAATTACCATGTTTTTAGCTTAACAATGATAAAATTTCATTTAAAAAATTCAAAAAACTTTTCGGATTGTAGAGAACTTTTCTTTATTGAAAATAACCAATGTACAAAGAAAACCAAAATACTCGTATCACCATAGAGCATATTTTTACGGATTAAACAAATCTGTAGCGGTTTATATATAATATGTTAATGCGGATAAATAAAGGCAACAGTAGTATACCGCTGTTCGAAATTCATAAATCGATTGAGAAAAAAAACCAAATCCGGGTTATAAACTAAAACTGAGGGAAACACATCAAATATAAGAGGAGAACTACGACACAACAGAAAAACAAAATTAAGATGTAACACACACAGAAACGGACTATAATATAACAATGGCCATTTTCCTGACTTGGTACAGGACATTTTAATAAGAAAAATGGTTGTGTGGCTTGCCAAACCTCCCGCTTTTATGGCAATGTAAAATATAACAATAAAATGACAACATTACATGATAGGACTGCAATACAAATAAATGGGAGAACATATATGACAGATAAAATTCACCTAATCATACGGTTAAGTTTCAGTCGGAAAAGTTGGATGTTTGTTATTGGTGGGGCCTGTACGTTTTGTCAGTTTTCAGAAATTTAAGTCATTCCTGTTTTTGTACATTTTTTTAAAATAACGCATTTTCTGTAAATTTAGATTCTAGTAAAAACACGACAAAAGTAAGATTATAATAATGCTCTATCTGTGCCTCACATTTTTTTTTACCTTATTCCTTTTGTATTACACTACAAAAATCACAAGACACCCTTTTAAAAACTTTGGAATGATTGCAAAAAAGTTAATTAAATGTTGACTATTTGTCATTTCGGAGTCCTTTAAAGCTAACTTTATGCGGTATGGGCTTTGCTCTTTGTTAAAGGCCGTACAGTGACCTATAGTTGTTAATTTCTGTACCGTTTGGTCCTTTGTGGAGAGTTGTCACATTGGCAATCATACCACATCTTCTTTTTTATATTATTTGTTTCTCTTCTGTTTAAATATTATAGTTGTTTTTAATTTTCCAATATACCATGGTTATATAATTTAACGCCAGGTTCGACGGATAAGGGGACAAGTCCCCCTATTAGAAATGTGTATATGGAAAGCGGGCATCCAGATGTTTAAGTTTTCTTAGAAGCATAAAAGCACTTTAGAATCAATGAAAACTTTTAAAATGTACCGTTATTTTTGCTAAAAAAAAGAACAAAACTCCGAAATATCGATAAAGCTGTTAAATACAAATACTTATTTTCTACGAAATATGTACAGCACTCTTATAATTTTCATTTTCCGGCTTTGCTTCTGAAAAAAAAAAGAAATAAATGCACTCTTTATAAATGATCTATTAAATTAATTACTTCTAAGATAAACAAAAAAATGCATTTCTTATAACAGGCAATGCCGGTCCCTCTATAACTGACGATGCATAAGTTTTTCATAATTTAACAGGAAACAAAAATTAACAAACGATTTAGTTGTAAATAAAGTTAGCGAAAGCCACACTTTTAAAACAATTTATAGGTTTGTCAAATTCTGATGTATTTCATTCGATTTTACATAAAATTGATTAAATTTGATAGCAGAATATGCAGTGGCGGATCCAGTATTTTGGAAGATTGGGGCGAAAAATGCTACAATTACATACAGACCAACAGAGCAAGCCGACTATTTTTCGTACCATTTTATGCTATAGAATTATATATTGTCTAATCAAAGCGACCATATGGCCTCTACACCCCCTTGAGAATCCGCCATTGCTAAGTCACTTATTTAAGTATTTGAGTAAATAAATTTATCTTTCTGACCTTATGGAATATCCATTTTAACATAATAAATTCAAAAAACTAAAGTTTGTTTCGTGCTCTTTTGTAGGGATTTTGTCTCTAACAAATTCCCCATTTCCATTCTCAATTTTACCTATTAATGTAAATCTTTATATTCCGCTGATCGGCGACTGGTCTCCGATTGCTACTTTAGCCTCAAGTTCTGATATTACATGTACACAATTTTGTACGAGGTTAGAAACCAGTTGATGCTATCTGGTGTGAATAATGCAGTATGCACAAAACTTTTCAAAGAGAGTCAGACACTTGTCATTGTAAACACTTCAAACAAAGCATTTTTATGACTTTAATTTTGTTTAGAAAAATTAGATCATAAACTTTCAAAAGTTCAAAATTTTCACTTTTTGAACTCATCTCATTACCTACGACCTTTGATTTTCTGGACACTTCACCAACACAGGAAGTTGTGTAAGTAACTTTTTCCCCGGATTAGACTTAAGGATGTTCTCTCCTTTCATTTTTGAATTTTATCAGATATTCCAAATCCTATGGTTTTATCCATTAAAACTTTTCCGATAACCCACACTTTTCCCCACTAATTCAATTACATCTATAATACTAAAATGACGAGGTCCAATTTATCAGCCGTCATCGGGTAAAAACGACAAATCAAAGAATTAAACTTTATATATAGCTAATATAGGACAATGGTGTAGATTAAAAATTACACCACTCCAGACCCTTTTGTTTTCCACATAATTAATAATGCCAATAATTAACAAGTTCCGGGGCGAATCCGATACCGATACCAATAGTATATTCACCTGTTACCTATTACCTTATCTGTACGTTCCGCATCTGACAGGCGCACCACCAAACGGTGTATTTGCTTTTGCTATATACACGGGTCATAATCACAGGGTTGACACTCCTACATTCAGTCAAATTGTTACCTATTGTAGTATTTTAATCAGTAAGACTTTACTAAAAATCTGGACTTAAAATAAGGCGTATATATAGGTACAGTTTTCAATTTGTTAGCGGGCATGACGTAAAACAGCGAATCAAATAATTCAACTTTATTGGACAATGCTGTTGATTAAAAAAATACTCAATTCCAGGACCTGAATATCACCAATAATTGATAAGTTCCAGGTCGACGGGTTGAAACAGAAAGATTTGAAAGCAGAGAAAACTGTGTATCTTATAATCGGCACGACTTTATCCGACAATTACCAATACTAATACTATTACCAATAATTGATAAGTTCCAGTTCGACGGGTTCAAACAGAAAGATTTGAAAGCAGAGACAACTGTGTTATCTTATAATTGGCACGACTTTATCAGATGACAAAACCAATACTAAAATAAGGCTTACGCATAGTTATATACTTTAATTCAGTCACGGACCCGCGATATCACGGGTGTGTTCTAGTATAGTTTAAAATGTCGTCTTAGAAAATCTCTTTGTTTTTGAATGAAAAAAGGAGCCATGCTATATGTATGAAAAACCTAAAGAAAATTATTTCCAGCAAAATTTTCAATAGCTTGTATCTCGAAAACAAGCACAAGGACCTTTTTTAATTGCTTTTTTAGTTTCTCTACTTGTACACCATCAAATAATCTTTCAAAAAGCTTGTTTATCTGAAACAGAGTACCGAACATACTTAATGGCGATAATGTGTATTACAGTCTTTCATATTTTCTTGCTAATAAAAATGTACGTCCCTATTAAGCTGGGAACAAATGCAGGGTCAATTCGGTATTGACAGAAGCACTTACTGATTATGTTTCCTTCTTTATACAGCAGTTGCAGCTGACAAAAAATCTAACTGTAAATGTAAAGTAAAATGTGACCCTGGCGAAAACAAAATAGATAAATGTGCTGGTGGTAAAGTTTTGTGCTGCTGCGCTAGTAGCTCCAAGTCTGGAAAAGGAAAAACATCTAGTCCTAAAAAATCAAGCAGTGGTGGATCAAGCTCAGGTTTGAATCAATACGGCCTTGTTTCGACCGGTGGAATGGCCAGCGGTGGAAGTGGTGAAGGTAGAATGTCCGGCGGTGGAAGTGGTTCAGGTGGGATGTCCGGAAGTGGAAGTGGTTTAGGTGGGATGTCTGGAAGTGGAAGTGGTGGAGTCGAAGAAAAAATTGTTTACATAAATATTGGAAGTTTCGGAGGTGGCTATGGAGTTGGAGATAGCTACGGTTCTACAAGTTATGGAAGTGCCAGTGCGGGAGGCAGTAGAGCTGGTGGTGTAATGTCTGAGGTGCTGGAGGTGGAAGATCTGGAGGTGCTGGAGGTGGAATGAATGGAGGTGCTGGAGGTGGAAGTTCCGGAGGCGGCTATGGCAAAAGTTCTACAAGTTCCGGTAGTAAAGATAGCTACGGGCCTACCAGCTATGGTGGTGGCAGTTCTGGAGGTGGATCGACTGGAAGTGGAATGTCTGGAGGTGCAGGAGGTGGAATGTCTGGAGGTGCTGGAGGTGGAAGTTCCGGAGGCAGCTATGGCAAAAGTTCTACAAGCTACGGTAGTAAAGATAGCTACGGGCCTACCAGCTATGGTGGTGGTAGTTCTGGAGGTGGATCGACTGGAAGTGGAATGTCTGGAGGCGCAGGTGGTGGAATGTCTGGAGGTGCTGGAGGTGGAAGTTCCGGAGGCGGCTATGGCAAAAGTTCTACAAGTTACGGTATTATAGATAGCTACGGGCCTACCAGCTATGGTGGTGGCAGTTCTGGAGGTGGATCGACTGGAAGTGGAATGTCTGGAGGTGCTGGAGGTGGAAGTTCCGGAGGCGGCTATGGCAAAAGTTCTACAAGTTACGGTAGTAAAGATAGCTACGGGCCTACCAGCTATGGTGGTGGTAGTTCTGGAGGTGGATCGACTGGAAGTGGAATGTCTGGAGGCGCAGGTGGTGGAATGTCTGGAGGTGCTGGAGGTGGAAGTTCCGGAGGCGGCTATGGCAAAAGTTCTACAAGTTACGGTATTATAGATAGCTACGGGCCTACCAGCTATGGTGGTGGCAGTTCTGGAGGTGGATCGACTGGAAGTGGAATGTCTGGAGGTGCTGGAGGTGGAATGAATGGAGGTGCTGGAGGTGGAAGTTCCGGAGGCGGCTATGGCAAAAGTTCTACAAGTTACGGTAGTAAAGATAGCTACGGGCCTACCAGCTATGGTAGTGGCAGTTCTGGAGGTGGATCGACTGGAAGTGGAATGTCTGGAGGCGCAGGAGGTGGAATAGTCTGGAGGTGCTGGAGGTGGAAGTTCCAGAGGCGGCTATGGCAAAAGTTCTACAAGTTACGGTAGCATAGATAGCTACGGGCCTACCAGCTATGGTGGTGGCAGTTCTGGAAGTGGATCGACTGGAAATGGAATGTCTGGAGGTGCAGGAGGTGGAATGTCTGGAGGTGCTGGAGGTGGAAGTTCCGGAGGCGGCTATGGCAAAAGTTCTACAAGTTACGGTAGTAAAGATAGCTACGGGCCTACCAGCTATGGTGGTGGCAGTTCTGGAGGTGGATCGACTGGAAGTGGAATGTCTGGAGGCGCAGGAGGTGGAATGTCTGGAGATGCTGGAGGTGGAAGTTCCAGAGGCGGCTATGGCAAAAGTTCTACAAGTTACGGTAGCATAGATAGCTACGGGCCTACCAGCTATGGTGGTGGCAGTTCTGGAGGTGGATCGACTGGAAGTGGAATGTCTGGAGGCGCAGGAGGTGGAATGACTGGAGGTGCTGGAGGTGGAAGCTCCAGAGGCGGCTATGGCAAAAGTTCTACAAATTACGGTAGCATAGATAGCTACGGTCCTACCAGCTATGGTGGTGGCAGTTCTGGAGGTGGATCGACTGGAAGTGGAATGTCTGGAGGTGCAGGAGGTGGAATGTCTGGAGGTGTTGGAGGTGGAATGAATGGAGGTGCTGGAGGTGGAAGTTCCGGAGGCGGCTATGGCAAAAGTTCTACAAGTTACGGTAGTAAAGATAGCTACGGGCCTACCAGCTATGGTGGTGGTAGTTCTGGAGGTGGATCGACTGGAAGTGGAATGTCTGGAGGTGCTGGAGGTAGAATGTCTGGAGGTGCTGGAGGTGGAATGAATAGAGGTGCTGGAGGTGGAAGTTCCAGAGGCGGCTATGGCGATAGTTCTTCAAGTTATGGTATAGTAGATAGCTACGGGTCTACAAGTTATGGTGGTGGCGGTTCTGTAGGTGGATCGACTGGAGGTGGAATGTCTGGAGGTGCTGGAGGTGGAAGTTCCGGAGGCGGCTATGGCGGTAGTTCTACAAGTTATGGTAGTGTAGATAGCTACGGGTCTACAAGTTATGGTGGTGGTGGTTCTTGGGGTGGATCGACTGGAAGAGGAATGTCTGGAGGTGCTGGTGCTGGAAGCGGAGGTTTAGGATGGTTGGGTCTGGGTTCTGGAGGTGGAAGTTCTGGTAGTGGAAGTGATGGCAAAGGATATGGTTCTACAAGTTATGGAGGTAGCTACGGTTCTACAAGTTATGGCGGTGCCGGTGCTGGAAGTGGTGGTACTGGTGGTAGCGGTTCTGGAGGTGGAATGTCCGGTGGTAGCGGTTCTGGAGGTGGAAGTTCGGGAAGTGGAAGTTCTGGCAAAGGATATGGTTATGGTTCTACAAGTTATGGAGGCGGAAAATCTGGAGTTGGAGGTTCTGGAAGTGGAATGTCTAATGGTAGAGATTTTAGAGGCGGAATCTCTGGAGGTGGAAGGGCTAAAATAACATTTATTGTGAATACCAGCGGGGGAAATGGTGGATCAGGTAATGGTGGCCAGGGCGACTGTACGTGCAGAATAACATGTCAAGCAGGAGAAATGAAAAAATCTACTTGTAAAAATTACAAGAAACCAGTACTATGTTGCAAGAAAAAAGCGAAAAAAGGATATGGATACGATGGTTAAATACTGCATAGGAAGAACATAGAATAAATCTGATCGCATTAAATCGAATTCTTATTTATTATTTTCTCTGCCGTATGAATGTAAACCTGTCCCTTCCATGGACCTTTTTTTCAAATACAAATATACTATGAATGAGTTTTTGTTCCTTTTAACGGAAAAAATAAAAAATATACGCATATACTAGCTTTTCTCCTGTTCTGTAGCTGGTACAAACAAAGTTTATTTTTGTAATCTGATGTTCAGTAGCATTTGGCAATCCTCGGTAGAATCCGCTAATCTTCTTAGATGAGGTACGAAAACGGCCGAGTTGAGACGAACGGTTCAGTAGTTTTCGTTTGTTGATATGATTCATAAGTGTTTCTTGTTTCTCGTTTTTTTTTATATAGATTAGACCGTTGGTTTTACACTAGTAATTTTTGAGGCCCTTTATAGTTTGCCGTTCGATGTCAGCCAAGGCTCCGTGTTGAAGACCGTACTTTGACCTATCATGGTTTACTTTTATAAATTGAGACTTGGATGGAGAGTTGTTTCATTGGCACTCATACCATATCTTCTCATATCTATTTCGGCAATGTACATGTATTGTATTTATCCTGTAATTTAGTTTTGATGCTTTTATATGTATATTTTTGTTGATTCTCAATTATTGTCTTACATTTTTTTATTTATTAGAAATTGACATGTATTTATAGCGGACTACCAAAAGGGCCCCCATTTTAAAAAATACTATTTAGTCAAAACAAGTGGTCCAGTGGATGTTCGTTGGTCATGTCTGTCATATTTGCTTTTTGGATATTGTATTGGGATAAATTAAGCCGTTACTTTTCTCTTTGGAATTATTTCAAATTTTCATTTCAATGCCTTTTATAGTCGACAATATGGTATGGTTTATTTTCCAGAATTGGGGTTTCTCATTGCTGAAGGTCATATCATTGCTTTCATTTACTATGAACTTCATATAAAACGGGTACTGGGTGCAACAATTTATTACAAGTATCACTGAAATAAACACAATTACACATATAACATTAGAGCAATGAATATAAAGCATGTCTTAAAAAGCAAAAAGGCATAAGCTAACTGCTATAAGTAGAATATGAAAACTACTATGAAAACTATGATCCAAAGGAAAAGATAAAAAAAAATAAAAAATATATATATATAAAATAAAAAGACATTTAATAAGAATCAAAGTATAAAATTTATCAAAAATCTTCCTTCTTACAAGATCAATGGTAATATTAACACATTATAAAGGTAAAGCTGCCCCAAATTTCTGCAAAGCTTCAGATTTGCTAGATAGGCCCTGTTCAAGGTATCTCAAATAAGCATTAATTGCTTTTCCACATACCAATATCTTTTATGCATTCCCCTAGCAAACCTGCCTGGAAGGCAAAAGTGCTCCCCCTTCGAAATGAATGTCCCGTTAACTTATCATTGGCAAAAATGTCATTTACAAATGATATAAAGTTCACATAGGATAATGATTTAATTACACTTTCACACAATAAAGGTGTCTGACCATTAAACCCAAATATTTGATGGAGGCTGATTAGGCGGTATAATGCAGAGGCTGGACAGAGAGGATGACCTGTAATCTGTGGTATCACAACATTTAGCTGTTTCTCACGGAACTGAATAGTTTTTGTTTTATGAAAAGTTATAATAAATCCATCATCAATCTGCTCAATCCGTAGTATAGGATTATGCTTATCCTTGAATAGAAAATTGCCGGGTCTGAGTAAACCAAAGAAACCAATTAGGCATGCCACGTATACGGACAGGTCATAAAGCCTACACAAGTTCAGTTCCTTCTTTATCATAAGTAGCATATTTGGAGTAACAGCTGTGGCTCCAACCTGTGCATCACCTATATCTCGTTTAACACCAAGCAATAAATGGTTAATATGCCAGTTATCAGTTATGGGATCCATGAGACCATTAGCTTTATGCAGGTGCTTAACTACTGCTAAATAATTTTGGATTGTACAAAAGCGAAATTTCTTGTAATGAGCCAAATATGCTATATATATAGAGAAAAATCATCAGTCGAGACTGGCACTGGTTGAATAGACATAGTCTCACAAAAAGAGAGGTAGCATTTCAACTGGAATCTGTACAGTCGCTTTGTGCTCTCTGCCCAACCCCTTGATCTGTACTCAGCCGCAACCCTTACGAGGGTGTCTTCCACACATCCACCTGTACATAAAAAATTAAAAGACATATGATTTAGCAATTCATGCACTGATAAAATACCTTTAGGATTAAATCAAATCCTAAACTAGACTAAGTTTGTCTTTTTCATGTAATCTAGAACATGCATCTGCTAATGTATTAAATTAACCAGGTATATGAATGGCAAAAACGGAAAAATTATACACAGCTTGCATATAAAACAAGAATCTTATGTAAATTGCTTTCAACTTCAATCATCGGCAATTATTCAACATCTTAAGTGCAGGATGACAAAAACCTTTTTAGTGCAGGTACAAAAACGCTATTGTTCCATAAGCTTGTAATTTGTACAATTGTTGAAGATTTGCAGGAAAATCTTATTTACACACGAAGGTCAATACATGTCAACAAACAGATAAACGGGGTTAAATGAGTCAAGCCAGAACCCCCGTGACACGAAAGAATTTTTGAAAGAACAAAGTCGCGCCATTATTAATATATTTTCACCACACATTAACAATTATCAACGAAAACTGCGTTTCTTCATATAAAACAACAAAATTATTATATTTCCTTCCATTTTAAAACAAACCAAACCAGAATCTTGCAAGAAGATGTCATTAATTATGTATTGTGTGTTATATGTTTTTACCTTAATGTTCCCAGTTGATTTTCGAGATTAGAGAGGGGAGAAGATAAATGAAACTCATCATCTTTTCTGTGTCAAGTTTCGTTTATGTCTGAAGAAAAAAAATCATTTATTCATCTTCATCCATAAATTAATGATTAGTTTTGTTTCGTGGGTACTAATTTTTGTTGATTCCGAAGAAATGTATTTCCATAGACATTTGATTTCGTGGTTTTCCCAATTATGCATAAAATAGATATAGGAAGATGTGGTGTGAGTGCCAATGAGACAACTCTCCATCCAAATAACAGTTTATAAAAGTAAACCATTATAGGTCAATGTACGGCCTCCAACACGGAGCCTTGGCTCACACCGAACAACAAGCTATAAAGGGCCCCAAAATTACTAATGTAAAACCATCCAAACGGGAAAACAAACGGTCTAATCTATAAAAGGCTATTTAAAATGAGTACTTCTTGAAATTTCAAAATCTAGGTTCGTCTGTACCCACGAAATCCATGAACGTTGGTATCCCACGAATAATAACACAGCAATATTTTATTGTCCGTCAGACCCTCAATGAATGTCATCTAATATAGTTTGTACTTATGAGCCGTGTGTTGTTAGTGCATGCGTACCATTGTGATACTGAACAGTATTGCTATAAGCATAATTTTTTCATGAGATTTAAACACATGTTATATTAATGATCAAGACAGTATTTTTAACGTAGTAATCTAAACCTAAAATAGGAAATGAAATTTCTTTCTCGGTGAAATTCGTCAAAAGTATATATAAGCACTTTAATTTACAATTTCTGCAGATTAAGATTTTATTAAATGAATTAAATCGTTAATAACAATATCTTCACAAAAATCCTTTGCACTAAAGCATGTTAACTTAAAACAATTATAAATTCAACATATATATTAGTTCTACCATAACAACCCGTTGATAATAATATTTATCTCTTAAGTTTAAAATTTGAAACGACGTAGAATTTCTGTGCATTTTATATTTGAATCAAGCTATCGGGAGTTGGATACATCTTAAATAACTGAGTAAAGCGGTCGAGTCTGCTCGACCAAATTTTATAGGCTTGTTCCTTGACCTTTAATCTGTTTAGTGCAGATGTGTTGCAAAATCAGTAACTACTAAGTCTTGTTTAAGTCTCGGTCGCACCTTAACGGATAGCTCGAACGGATGCCGAACGTATAACTTTTTTTTTCAATCCGTTCATGCCCGTTAGACGTCCGTCCATATCCGTTTCATGTCCGTTTAGCGTATGTTTCATCCGTCGACGTCCGTTCTGTCCGGTGCAAAATTTTGAGCATGTTCAAAACTTTGAACGGACGTACAACGGATGAAGTGCCCGTTGAACGTCCAGTAGACGTCCGTTTTGTACGGTACTGGTCCGTTTCGTTTCCGTTTTGTATCCGTTACTTGTCCTTTATATATCCGTTGGAGGTCAGGTAGACAAATTCACCAACGGACTTCTACCGGGCCTTTAACGGATAAAACGGATGTTGAACGAATGTGAAATGGATTTCTACCGGACGTATAACGGATAAAATGGATCTGAAACGGATAAATGCCAAAAGAAAATTTCGCGTCAGAAATGCCAATTATTGGTATGTCTGATTTCTTGAGTGTCATGAATTCTTATTATTCATAATCATAAAAAGAAGATGTGGTATGATTGTCAATGAGACAACTCTTCACAAGAGACCAAATGACACAGAAATTAACTACTATAGGTCACAGTATAGCCTTCAATACTGAGAAAAACCTATTCGCATAATCAGCTATAAAATGCTGCGAACATGACTCATGTAAAAAATTTCAAACGAGAATACTAACGGTCTGAATAAACTATAGTACTTTTTATAAATTGTAACTTGGACGGAGAGTTGTCTCATTGGCACTCATATCACATCTTCGTATACCTATATAAATAAATTCACACACGATAAAAAAATGTATTTGATTATCCAGAACAGGTATAATGAATTTGTTGAACTTTCGTACAAGGCTTATCGAGCGTTTCATACCTTAATGTCAAAATTGAATAATGCTGTATCGCGCACGATATAGTGGTAGAGTCTATCTAATCCTTTAATTTTATTCAATCAGTATTTGAGTATGTGGTTCTAAAATGGGGCGTTTGGGAGGGACTCAGTTATTTCTTATTCTTAAACTTTTTATTCCATTTTTCTCTATTCTTATGTTTTTTTCACATATTCTCTTATGTCTATATTTCAGCTACCTTTTTTTCTTATTTTGTAATTTTTCTATTTTTCTCTATTCTTTCTATTTTTCTTTTCATTCTGTACTCTTTGTCCATTATCATCTATTATGTAAACCTCATCTAGACCCTCTTTAAAGTTCCACAGTTAGACTATTGGATTGTCTATAGTTTCGAAACTTGAAATCACTTGTTATTTGGGCTGTTCTTTTTGTTTTTAGCTATTGTAAATAAAGAAACTGATTGCCATCACCTTGGAACACTTTTTATTTCTAACCATATGTGAAAGACAAAAAAATAGCGTAACACATTAGGTGGGGGCACAACCAATACATTAAGTTATCATGATAACTCTGTCAAACATACGAACGACTCCACCCGCTGTCCAAACCCTCATATAAATGGATAATTTATGTATTCACAAAACATTTTTTTCACATCTAAAATAATCTAAATGAAGATTAAATGCTCTTCCCTCTTAAAAATAAATCTCCATGTGACATGCAGTCTTGTTAACAATTCAAGACAAATGGATTAAATGTAAAAACTGTGTCAGATTTCTTAATATAGACCCGATAACAGACTGTTTCGTTTTATCACAATGTTTACAAAGCAATTTATCGCATTCCGATTTTAAATATGTGTAGGCCATTATTTACTTAGGAACACAGACTGATTACAAAGTTAATGCAAGTGCAATAGTGCCGTAGAAAAAACTTAGTTTGAAAATAAATGCAACGAGTCAGGAATTACAAAAAGGCATTAATCACTTCTACATAAACTTTTTGTGACCTTTTTAAAATTTGCATTCAGATTTCAACCATTAAAAAGACAATGCGTCGTCTTGATACATAGTCACGTGGGTCTTTTTTTCTAATTTCATAGCTGAAAAGGAGACGGGAGATATCAAAAGAATTACACTTCATTACCCTAAAAGAGAACGACAAATAATGTAAAAAAAAACCCGAAAAGACAACCAAAAAAAGTTTCCAAAAACACGACATAAACAAATAAACAATGAACAACAAAACCCCTACCAAAACATCGGGTTGTTATCATGTTTTCCGGAAGAGTAAGCAGATTATACGTCACAAGTTTAGATATACTATTTGATAATTGTTCTTTCGTTGAAATTAAAGCGTTAGGTTCGAAAAAAACACCATGAAGAATGGTTCCCTGTCCTTTGTATGTTTGGGTACCCGTATGATGCAAAAGAGAGGACCAGCCTAGAAAAAACCATGTTGACATCCCTGTCTGAATACCGAAACGTTTCCAGTGGTATAGATCAAGGACGATGTAGTGCGTGGTATATGGAATAGACACTGTTATTGTAGACTTTATAGTTCTTTCATTCTTTAAAAAAAAGTGTGATTAAAATCAATACCATAGCACTTTTGTGCTGACATGAATTATCATTGATATGGTTATATTTATAAATTAGCTGTTTACAAATTTTTGAATTTTTGAAATACTATGGCTTTTCTACCTCAGGCATAGATTACCTTATCTGTATTTGGCAAAACTTTTAGGAATTTTGGTCCTTAATGCTCTTCAACTTCGTACTTTATTTGGCCTTTATAACTTTTTTGGATTCGAGCGTCACTGATGAGTCTTTTGTAGACGAAACGCGCGTCTGGCGTATATACAAAATTTAGTCCTGGTATCTATGATGAGTTTATTTATAGCTGATATGCATTAAACCACATAAGTTCAGAAATCCAAACATAGTACTCATTTGTCGTTGAACACGTAAAAAGATCAGTCCGTTCGGAAAAAAATATTAACTTAAGTTGCTGTATGCATATACGGGCCCTGTTTATCCTGTTTTAAATCAATTCTGAAGAACAGAATCAGAACAAAATCAAAAGATCTTTCCACCAAAAAGGGCAATGGCCATAGTACCAAAATTTAACAAACTTGTCAAAACCGGTTAAAGTTCATACAGAATTAATTAAGAATTGGATGCTTCTTTTTATATTTCTATTTAGATGTAATAGCGTTCATTGAATAGCACTGTTCGTTTTTTTTAAAATGTGCACACAATCACTCATTCAGCGCATTTACAACCCTAATTTTGTTTTCTCAAAAAATCTGTCAATTCTTAAAATGAAAATTTAACGCTAAGAACACGAAATTAAGATTTAAATCAAGTTTTTCATTTGTAGTCTCTGCATTGTTTTAACATTGTCATGTATAGGACGCGCAGTCATAGCTGTTGTATTTTATACGGAAATAAAATATGATATTGGGATGCCTCATGATATGTTTCAGCCAATCAAAATTACTCATTCTAATGACCCATACATGCAATGTAATTATTTAGAGAAAAGAGCATACTAGACCAGAACATTGGATAGTAGTTTGCCTTTCCTCAAATGTTTCATACCCAATTTTGAATCGTGAGTAAACATTTGACGTCACATCAGCATGCATAGAATAATCGATATAAAAATGCATGAAATATTGTCCACTGGACATTTATAAAAAAAAAAACCCAATTCATATGCATGTAAGGATCGATCAAAAGATGCATGAAATATTTTCTATTGAACGTTAGGCAAAAACAATCGGTTAACGTGTATGGTATGACTGCACCACATTTGCATGAAATAATTTTAAACTGGACGTTAAACAAATATTCAACGAACATGAAAGGTATCATCGATCTAGAGATGCATGAAATATTTTAATTAATCCAACTGGACATTCAGTAAACAATCAAAGTACATATACATGTACATGATATGATTGACCAAAGATGCATGAAATATTTTCTACTGGACGTTAGAGAAACAATCAATGTACAGGCATGGTACGATCGCCATAATGGTGTATGAAATATATGCCACTGAACGTTAGCTTACAAACAATGAACATAGACACATGGTATGCGCTATCGCCATAAATATGTTTGCAATATTTCCCACTGGACGTCCTGCAAAAAGCAATAATTAATCAATTGAACCATAAAGATGCATGTAATATTTTCCACTGGACGTTAAGCGAAAAAGCAACAATCAATCATGCAATCAACTGATACGGTATTGCCGCCATAAAGATGCATGAACTATTTTGTATTGAAGATTAATCAAACAACAGTCAATCATTTTTATGGTATGGTCATAAATAAAGCTGTTGACAGATTCATTCGTTACTATTGCAAGTCAAGGCTACGTTATAATTGACAGTTAGTATAGAGGTAGTCTGAATTATGGATTCAAGTTATTGCATATTGATTGCTACTTTGGGATTTATTGTATAATAGATTTCATCAGCGTCGGGATTATATGCATTAATCAAAAGTCTATCAAAACTAGTGCAGCAAAGTGTTACATGGCTTTATATGAAATAGGTCAGTTGATTGATGACTGATTTGCAAATTATCCTGTACAATATCTACCATGGCTGACAAATGGATTGATTCTTCATGTCAAGTTTGTTTTTACCAAAATATGCTGCTGAGAATCAATTAAGTAATTATAAATATTGATATAGAACAAATTAAATAAAACCCCGTCAGAAACCCTGTTGAAAAGAAAGGAAGTTTGCCATACGCCTTCATAATTAAACCCGGTTTAAAGAAAGTAGAAATTCAGGCAGATGTGTCCACTCCTCGTTTTCCAGGAATAGATTACCTTAGCTGTATGTGGTAAAAACCTTTCGGACTTTAGGGTCCTAAATAAATGCTCTCCAACTATATACTAGTACTTTATTTGTCCTTTAAATCTCTTTTTTTTTAATTCTAGCGCCACTGATGAGTCTTTTGTAGAAGAAACGCGCGTTTGGTGTACACAATTATGAAGCTGGTATCATTGATGCGTTAACAAAAATAGATAATAATGTGGATAAGGTAGGATGCAATTATTTTTTCGTATGCAGCTTGTTGTTATAGAGTACTGTCGAAAACCAGCTTGCAGTCCAAAATGTGTATATGAATAGTTTACACAAATATTCAATTAAAACTTACATCCGTAATTGCTGCTTTTCCACCAAATCCATCAGACATATACATGAATAAAGCTTTTCATTTTTGAGGTTTGTTCCTAAACGAACCGGTATTTTTGAAGTTGAAGATTATTGAAAATAGTAAGTTTACCACGGACGGACGGACGGACATATCGTAAAGATAAAACTCGCAGGAAACTTTCAGAACATGGTGTTAAAAACAGACGCCGTCATACTAAAAGACACCACAGAAGCCATAACAGAACACCGTAGAGTATTTATCTTGGTTAGTTTGTTCCTACACGAACCTGTATTTTTAAAGTTGAAGATTATTGAAAATAGTAAGTTTACCACGGACGGCCGGACGGACATATCGTAAAGATAAAACTCGCAGGAAACCTTCAGAACATGATGTTTAAAATAGACGCCGTCATACTAAAAGACACCACAGAAGCCATAACAGAACACCGTAGAGTATTTATCTTGCTTATAAAATTTTTCATTTGAGGTTTGTTCCTACACGAACCTGTATTTTTAAAGTTGAAGATTATTGAAAATAGTAAGTTTACCACGGACGGACGGACGGACATATCGTAAAGATAAAACTCGCAGGAAACCTTCAGAACATGGTGTTAAAAATAGACGCCATCATACTAAAAGACACCACAGATACCATAATAATAATAATAATAATAATAATAATAATAAATTCTTTATTTAAAGAGGGTAACTCAATTAGAAATAGTCTAATTTTCATTGAGGCCCTCAAACAAAATACATGCATACAGTTAACATTCATACATTCATACATTAATTTACAATATATATTACTAGTATATACACAATTCAATCATTGAAATATACAAAGGGTAATAAATGACAATATTTGATATAGTTTTGTTAGAGGAAAACAAATTAGTTGACTTGCATATAATTTTCAAGAAAATGATTATAACTATGTTTCTTGAATAATTCCACATTAGGACATTTCTTTATTTCGAGTGGTAAATTATTCCATACTTTGGTTGCAGAATAATGAAAAGATTTTTTATAAAAATTTGTATTTGGTCTTGGAACAAAAAGATCATTATTAGAGACAGATCGTAAGTTGTGGCGTTGCACATCATCAATATTTAGTATTGCTAAGTAATCAGGTGTTAGCCCATTTACAATTTTATACATTAGAATTGATTGTTGGTATTTTATTCTTTTGGTAAAAGATAGCCATTTTAAAGAAGAAAACATGAAATTAGATGGAATAGAAATATCGCATTCCAGTATAATTCTTGCTACTCTTTTTTGAAGTTTTATGATTCTATCTGAATCTTTTTGTAATAAATTTCCCCAAACTGAACTACAATAGTCTATATATGGTAGAATATATGCATTATAAAATAGTTGCCTTGTGTGTATTGGCAAATATACTTTAATTTTATATAAAAGTGATACTTTAGATGAGATAATTTTACATATACGATCAACATGATCTTCCCAGCTTAAATTTTCATCAATGTCTATTCCAAGTAATTTGAAAGAATGGACATTCTCAATACATGTTTCGTTGACGGTAATACATAATTCTGATAGTTGTTTAAGTTTTTGTTTTGAACCCAATTTCATACACTTAGTTTTTTGTGCATTGATTTTCATACTGTTATTGTTACACCAAGATTGTATAGCATTTAAATCATTTTGCAATATGCTGTTTATTTTTTCAATGTTTTTATCATGAAAATGCAATGTTGAATCATCAGCATATAAATCCATATTGGATTGTTTAACATGAAGTGGTAAATCATTTATATATATTAAAAATAACAGCGGACCTAAAATAGAACCTTGAGGCACTCCATACTTTACAAACGATTTATCAGATTTAATGTTAGCGTATTGGACTTCTTGTTGTCTGTCAGACAAATATGATTTTATCCAATCTATTATATGTTTTCCGATATGATAAAATTTTAACTTTTCTAGAAGTATGGCATGGTTAATAAGGTCAAAAGCCTTACTGAAATCTAAAAACACTGTACCAACTATTTCTCCATTATCTAAATATTTTAACCATTCGTCAATTAGTTTAGTTAGCGCTGTTTGGCAGGAATGACCTTGTCTGAAACCTGACTGGGCGATATGTAACAATTTTTTATTGTTAAGGAATTCATATAACTGTGTACATACATGTCTTTCGAAAATTTTAGATATGGTATTCAAAATAGAAATTGGACGATAATTTGAGGGAATATCTCTTGGTCCTCCTTTATGTATAGCAGTTACTCTTGCAAGTTTTAATTTTTGCGGAAAACGATTTGAAGTTATACTTTTGTTTATTAAAAAAGTTAATGATGGGGATATTATTTCTGCACTTAACTTTAAAAATTTGGGACCTATTCCATCTAAACCTGCGGATTTATTAATATTAAGATGTTTTAGTTGAGAACACACCTCTCCAATGGAAATGAGTTTTAAATGAAAATTTTCAGTTTTCTTTAATTTTTCACTAGTAAAATTTTGTAGCATAGAAAAATCCATATCTGAAGTATTATTTCCAATAAGTTTTTCAGCTACGGATGAAAAATGAACATTAAGAGTATTTACAATATCTTGGTTGTTATAAACCGTTTGATTTTCATACTGCATTTTAGGTGGAAAAATATTATCCTCTTTTGGATTTAACTCTTTAATATGATTCCAAAGTTCTTTACTATTTTTGGAACTAGTTATGGCGTTTTGGTAATATTCCTTTTTTGCATTAAATATTAACGACGTTGTTTTATTACGCCACTTTTTAAAGTTTATCCAATCTTTTTTTGAATGATACATATTCCTATATTGAATGGAGTTTTTAATTTCTTCATTAAACCATAACAGAACACCGTAGAGTATTTATCTTGCTTATAAAACTTTTCATTTTTGAGGTTTGTTCCTACACGAACCTGTATTTTTAAAGTTGAAGATTATTGAAAATAGTAAGTTACCACGGACGGACGGACGGACATATCTCAAAGATAAAACTCGCAGGAAACCTTCAGAACATGGTGTTAAAAATAGACGCCGTCATACTAAAAGACACCATAGAAGCCATAACAGAACACCGTAAAATATGTATCTTGCTTATAAAACTTTTCATTTTTGAGGTTTGTTCCTACACGAACCTGTATTTTAAAGTTGAAGATTATTGAAAATAGTAAGTTTACCACGCACGGACGGACGGACATATCGTAAAGATAAAACTCGCAGGAAACCTTCAGAACATGGTGTTAAAAATAGACGCCGTCATACTAAAAGACACCACAGATACCATAACAGAACACCGTAGAGTATTTATCTTGCTTATAAAACTTTTCATTTTTGAGGTTTGTTCCTACACGAACCTGTATTTTTAAAGTTGAAGATTATTGAAAATAGTAAGTTACCACGGACGGACGGACGGACGGACGGACATATCTCAAAGATAAAACTCGCAGGAAACCTTCAGAACATGGTGTTAAAAATAGACGCCGTCATACTAAAAGACACCACCGATACCATAACAGAACACCGTAGAGTATTTATCTTGCTTATAAAACTTTTCATTTTTGAGGTTTGTTCCTACATGAACCTGTATTTTTAAAGTTGAAGATTATTGAAAATAGTAAGTTTACCACGGACGGACGGACGGACGGACGGACATATCGTAAAGATAAAACTCGCAGGAAACCTTCAGAACATGGTGTTAAAAATAGACGCCGTCATACTAAAAGACACCATAGAAGCCATAACAGAACACCGTAAAATATGTATCTTGCTTATAAAACTTTTCATTTTTGAGGTTTGTTCCTACACGAACCTGTATTTTTAAAGTTGAAGATTATTGAAAATAGTAAGTTTACCACGCACGGACGGACGGACATATCGTAAAGATAAAACTCGCAGGAAACCTTCAGAACATGGTGTTAAAAATAGACGCCGTCATACTAAAAGACACCACAGAAGCCATAACAGAACACCGTAGAGTATTTTATTTATCTTGTTGTAATTGTTTTCATCAATAAACGGACATAATTTTTCATTTACACTGAAATGTAAATTGCTATTGGCATAGCTGTCAATCATTTTGATTTAAGAGTTTTGTTGATACAGATTGTCGACAGTAAAACAGATTCAACATGGCGCTTAGCCGTTGTACATCTGTCAGCACTTTGACGTTTCTAATCTATAACGAATGTCAATTGAAATTATTTTAGGTTATGTAATGAGAACAGAAATAAAACCAGAAACAATATCATTAATTCAAATAAGTCTGTCGCCGTGCATTAGGGTGTAAACAAGGTTTACAGAATAGAGAATAATGGCAAAATTATAAAAAAAATGAGAAAAATGGGCAAATAAGTAATGGTGTGCTAAATTTAGAGAATAACTGCAAAATATTAAAGAATTAGGTGAAATTAATTGGGATTACAGAAAAGAACAATGTCTGGAAAAGAAGTAACGGTAATTATACAGTGAGTCATTATATTTAAAGATAAAGAATAATGAGCCAAATAAAAAAAAAGAAATGAAGGACCCCTTTCATACCATCATGCATCAGACTCGGTTCGGGGACGGTTTATGATTAACTATATACTGATACGATGCTCAGTTCAAGGACATCAGTGTAATATTTTCATTAATGAAAAAAATATCAGTAAAAGTTTAATCGCCTAGAAACTTGTTTGATTCATATTTTCTACTTTAATATCATTTCAAAGCTGATATTTTTATTAGTTTATAGTATCATATATTTGTATATTGATTTACAAATAAATGAGGATTGCACTACTCATTACGCCATTGATTCACCGGAAGCACTGGTAGATCATGTAAGAACTGTACAAGTTAATTAGCACCATTAAGACAGACCTTACCCATTCCTCTAGATAAACGATGTAATGGGGCTTCCGCCTAAGTCTATTCTTTAATATTTTGTCTTTTCTTGTCTATTAGCGTGTTTCTTAATATAAAGTCTTATAAATCAACGTACGTCATATACAAATTCCATCTTATTGGCAATTTATACCTTTAAAGAGTTTACCTTTTCATACTAGTGAGTGAACTCTGTATTTTTATCTTCACAATAGAGACCTCAAAAGCAAAGTGCTCTTAGTAGTGTAGTTGACAGTGCTAATTAGCTATATGGTCTGTTTACTCTGAGATTGTGAGTTCAAACTCAATCGATGAAAGGTGTGTTTCATTCTGATCTTAATTCATAAAATGTGATCGTATCAGTATATATAGTTAAGGTTTATGTACCCTTCTGTAGCCATTTTTGTACGAATTTTTCAAACCTCAATTGTATCAAAACTAAAGATATAATAAATAATAGAGATAGGCCATTTAGTACATGTTCCAAGGGGAAACTTGATGCAAAGCATTATTTTTTACTGTTTCATTGCTTTGATAGAAAAAGAGGACTTTGTGGCAAATAAATCAAGATTTTTATAGAAAATCCACAGCCTTTAATACAGAGATTTGTGTTATAAAATTTGAAACATAAATTACTCACTTGATTTTCTATGATGTGCTAGTGTTTATTTTTTACAAAAAGTTCTAAGTAACCTGTAAATTCCAAAACACCTCGTGCTGAGTCACTAAAGTCGAGCGCACCCTAAAAGGTGTACTTGATTTTGGCCATATTTATACTTGTCTTAACCAATAACTACATTTATAAACTTGTTTTAAGGAAATCAATGCTAGCACTGCATGCAATAATCCTATATCTATCGGTCATCAAATTGCCAAATATGAGAGTACAAGGATAAAGGCTGTGGATTTTCTATAAAAATCTTGATTTATTTGCCACAAAGTCCTCTTTTTCTATTAAATGCAATGGAACAGTAAAAAATAATGCTTTGCATCAAGTTTCCCCTTGGAACATGTACTAAATGGCCTATCTCTATTATTTATTATATCTTTAGTTTTGATACAATTGAGGTTTGAAAAATTCGTACAAAAATGGCTACAGAAGGGTACATAAACCTTAATGATAAGTCGTCCCCGAATCATAAGTCGTCCCCGAATAATAAGTCGTCCCCGAAGATAGGCCACTATCTTGCTTTGGAAGCTGGAGAAGTCAGCTGATACGAAGTAGCTTCCCTTTCACACCGTGATGACGAACAGGGTACTCCTTTAGACACTATATTAGGAACATCAATTATTTTTGGCACATTGCTTTCAATGTTAAATTCTTCAATTTTAGGCATCCCAAATCAATTTTATAGATTTCAAATAAAATTACAGTAATTGTATGTCAAAGAACTGCCTTAATTTGTCTTGTGCTGATAAAAAATCAATATACCTGTAATTTACACCAAAGGTACAGGCTAATATCCCACATTAAAAAATCAAGCATTTTCCCTTGCGTTCAAACAATGGGCAAAAATCTGCCATACAACACTGACGCCGATTTAGAATCTAATGCATTTTGGGCAATGTTTTCAAAAGTGTATACCAAGTCGTCGTGATTGGTTAAAATCGTTTAACTCAATTGGAATTCAACCAATGACGTTTATTTTAATATTGGTACGAATTATAAAATTACCCATAGTCATATTGATTGTGAAACGAATTACCAGTTCTCAGTTTTCATTTCATACGGCTCATATCCTACATATTTCGAAAGTTTTACCTATACGTAGGAACTATTTTCCGTTATTTTTTTCCTTTTGGGCCCGAATGAGTGGTGTTAAACTGTAAGTAATTCACCCTCTTATACTAATTTACCATTTCATCTCATCCATTAAGCTCATATCGACGTTCAACCAACAAACATGGGTTACATTATCTGTCAGATCTGATTCCAGTTCTCTGTTAAGTAGGAAAAAAATCGTAAAAGATACCAGGCTTTAAATTTGGTAGGCGTTTCGTCTACACAAAGACTCATAAGTGGCCCTTGAATCAAAACACTCGTGGAGTTGGATCAAGAGCCTTTAATCAATAACTGCAAATCCGAAAAGGTGTGCCAAATACGCCTAAACAGAAGGTAGATATAATAACTAAGAATTTTGAAAATTTACGATTTTATTAATAGTATGCTAACATTAATACTATTTCATATCTGCAGAAAAGTGCTGACAACTGGCTGGTGATGTGATAAAAAGAACTGAAACAAAACAACCACCAGCAGTGACATTGAAAAATTTAATACAAATGATATTGGTAAAAATAGGAAATGATATCTGATATATATCAAGATTGAGATTGAAATGGAGGATGTGTCAAAGAGAATATAACCAGACCAAAGAGTAGAAAAGTATATTTTTCTGCGTTTCGTAGTATAGTAGAAAAGATTATGTATTGCACGGTTCACCAAGACTTAGTGTAGTCACGTGTTCAGAATGACCAATGGTCAAGGTTTTTTTTATCGTTTGGCGCCAAATGTATTGTCCGTGTTAAGGTCTTCATTCTAGTGGACGTTCGATAGTAAACCACAAATTACAAGTGTATATATTTATATATAAGTATGTTATAAGCAGTGGTTGTTTATTTTTCTGTTCTGTTTTTTTAAGCGCTCGACTTGACGCTTTCTCTGGAAGTGGTGTCGGCATTACCTCGAGTTACAGGTTTCCATATATTAAGTTATTGTTTATGGTTTTTCCTGGGTGGCATTCATCACTTATGACGGAGATGAAGATTCAAGGAATAGAATATTTTATACTGTTTATGAAATAGACAAATCTGTTATGTCTAATTTATCATTTTTGATTGATGTATTGTAATAATTATTTATCGTCACATAATGTCAGATTATATCATATTAAATGCCGGCTAGTTCGTCCGTACGGCAAATGCAATATATATTTGTTTAGTTATCATTTAGTTTATATAGTTTGAAGTATAGTCAATTTGTATTTGGTATACTGGTCAGTAAACATTGACTATGTTTGGTATATCTAGTTTGGTATAGTAAATACCAGATATTGTCTGCATATGGGAATTTAAAAGATTAATTTGCGATGCCAAATTTAGTGATAAATTATTATACATGGCTATATGTACAATCGTCGTAATAAATTTTAATACAAGACGTTATTGTTTCAATGTTGAAACATTATAAAATGAGACCAAAGACGGTTATTGTCGTATTGCTTTAAATGCACTTCGGTATGATCGTAAATTATAAACACCCTCAAGAGGTGACGAATCTGGTAACAAACTATTTCTTGTTTCGAGACTGTCACATTGCTGATTCAGCAATAATTATTATTAAATAGCGTTTCTGTCTTTATAATGTGATAGTTTGTGTCTGGTATCCTTATTTCCGATGATGTTTAAAAATAAAATCATTTGCCTGTCTCGATTATTTCTGAGGGGGTTGAATTGTTGTATTTTTTTTTTATTCTTTGATTTTTAAGGCCATTTTCTGTAATGTCTCTGTCCATTATTCTCTATCATTTTTAAAAAGTAAAATAATTAATAACAAAAAATATCAAAATCGAGGAACATTCAAAACGGAAAGTTTGGTAAAATCAAAAGCTCAAACATAGTATAAACAAAAGGGATAACAACTGTCACATTCTTGACTTGGTACATGCATTTTTCTTATTGTTTATAGCTAGTTCTTATAATTTAGCGCCCCAGTACTCTATTTTTATAATTTTTGCGCAAAATTTTTATTTTCTTTATTTTTTTGTCCATTATTCTCTGTTCTGTAAAACCAATTCAGCATTATTTTATATCTATATTTTTTTAGCAAAATTTTCATTTTTTGAAATGTTTTGTCCATTATTCTCCATTCTGTAAAACCCATTCAGCCCCCATGTCGATGACGTATTCATTATACAAATATAGACTGTTTCTATCTAATGTACTTTTGCAGTTTTTAAATGTTAAAGTAAATCGGTTAATCATTGATATACAACCAATGAAAAAGTGCCATGTAACTAACTTTGAAAATAGCTGGCTAGACAGTATGTTACGATCTCTGTACGCGCAATACTAATTTATATTCCTGGAATAAGCTTCAACGCTCATGGCTTCACGTTTTGAAACAAATAAAAAAAAGTTAGAATATAAAGTATAATAACCTGTACGGTATAGCTAGAAAAATTAAATCTGTCTAAGTTCAGTCTTATCCGAGGGAGTTATTCTATCTTAGTTCTGACAAAATAATTTAATTTCAGTCAAATCCTCTGATAACATTATTTCTATACCGAAACACTTTCTACTAAGCGGGTGCATCTTCTTTGCAAGGACCGAAGCTAAAGTTTTTAACAATCACAATGCAGGACTTCGGTAAAATTTAAGAGCAGACGATATTGGTTCGGAAGTCGGGGCGGATGGTACCTTCGGTACTGAAATTTAAACATCGGTGGAACCGCCCCAATAGTAGTAAAGCCAAATTCAATTCTTATGCGCTAATCACGTGTTTCTGCAATGGCCTTAATAGACTCTCACAGAAAAGTAGGTAGCCAATCAATGTGTGTAACCAATATATTTTGAATTCTCTTTTATTATCTTTAAAATAATTTTAAAGAGAATGTTTACCTGAAGGGATGATGAGCTTACGCCAGTTTTTACTGGCTTGCATACATGTGTTGTTGCTTATGCAAATCGATCAGTTCATGCTTTTCATTGGACAACTAAGTGAAGACGTGATAAAACCATATACATTGGCATACGATGCACAGTTTTGACTAACTCAATTTTAGCAAAGATACAATATAAGTGTATGTCAAATAATTATATAGAAAGGAACCATGTCATCAAAATTGATCTTGGAAAACGTTAAAATAAGATTGAAAAGTCAAAGATGTATAATAAAAAAACTTAAATAAATAACGTTTTCGAGTTGTTATGTTGTAAAAATCCTTGAAATTGCAAATTTTTGCATTTGCTACTTTTTATGTCGTGTTTGGTATCAAACGTAATTATTTCTCATGATTAACTAAGTTCCAATATTTTTATTATTCATTAATTGCATTGTGTTCAGGAAATCAGAGTTTTTAACTCTTTTCTTATAATTTTATTTAAGACATTTATGAGTTTTATTAGCATTGCTATGACATATTTATGGTTTAAGATTATGTCTTTAATAAAATTCTTTTTGACAACAATGATCATCAATGCGTTTAACTTGTCAGCAAAACAACTGTATGCAGAGTAAATAATGTCCATAAACTTTTAATTGAATCTGCTATCGATATATTTCATTGTTTGGAAATACATTATTTATTCGCTTTTCCTCCTTTTGTAAATGGCCAAAACGTTACTAAACGTTTATGATTTAAAAATGTTCATTTTGCACAAGACGGAAGAATGAAAAAAGAAAAAAGAACCATGTACGGCACCGATTGGTCCCCCAATTCCATCTACGAGTAGTGGCGAGTTAAAATATGTTGCCCTGATTACTGCTTTGTAATTACGTTATGTACATGAATGTATGTTTGATGAACAAAAAAACAATATGTGAACGATTAGGTATGTAGTCTCTTGTAATGATATTCGACAACTTCCAGGATGTTGACCCTTAGTCATCTCAATTTGATTAGGTCCAGTTGGACAATACAATACTTCTATTTATTTATGTTAGATTATAATTAACAAGAAACGTAACAATCAAACAACCGACAAAATTCTATAAAGTCAATAGTGGACTTTAAGAATCTGTCAGGCATCCACATACTAGATGTAACTGCATTCTTCGTACACTAAAATAAAACTTTACTGTGTTAGGTACATGTATGTCGTATGTGTTTCTGCAGTCAAGTCTTGTGAACTGTGCTTGCGTCTCTTCGTGTAATGATGTATTTGTTAACGTGATTTTATCCGTCTCTTATTTCTTAATTGAATTACCATTACATAATAGTTGTTGTTAATTGAAGCTACGTCTGTGTTTAGCGGTACGATTGAACATTTTAAATATGTCTCTCCATTTCCATAATAAAGAGTTCATATTTATTCATTGTAACAGGCGTCGTAATTCACCGTTATTACCACAGTTTTCTCAGAATGCTTTAAATATTGATCATATATAAAATTTGCTTATCTGTGAACGACAACTCCCTAGAATGACCACCTGAACAAGTTTCATAGCGTTCGTATCATTAAGCATTTTCGTACTTTTACTTGTCCATTAGTTGACCTAAAGGCCTTTGTTCTTTGAAATATTATTCGCATTTTATAATTTTGTTAATTGAAGCTACGTCTGTGTTTAGCGGTACGATTGAACATTTTAAATATGTCTCTCCATTTCCATAATAAAGAGTTCATATTTATTCATTGTAACAGGCGTCGTAATTCACCGTTATTACCACAGTTTTCTCAGAATGCTTTAAATATTGATCATATATAAAATTTGCTTATCTGTGAACGACAACTCCCTAGAATGACCACCTGAACAAGTTTCATAGCGTTCGTATCATTAAGCATTTTCGTACTTTTACTTGTCCATTAGTTGACCTAAAGGCCTTTGTTCTTTGAAATATTATTCGCATTTTATAATTTTGTTAATTGAAGCTACGTCTGTGTTTAGCGGTACGATTGAACATTTTAAATATGTCTCTCCATTTCCATAATAAAGAGTTCATATTTATTCATTGTAACAGGCGTCGTAATTCACCGTTATTACCACAGTTTTCTCAGAATGCTTTAAATATTGATCATATATAAAATTTGCTTATCTGTGAACGACAACTCCCTAGAATGACCACCTGAACAAGTTTCTTAGCGTTCGTATCATTAAGCATTTTCGTACTTTTACTTGTCCATTAGTTGACCTAAAGGCCTTTGTTCTTTGAAATATTATTCGCATTTTATAATTTTGTTAATTGAAGCTACGTCTGTGTTTAGCGGTACGATTGAACATTTTAAATATGTCTCTCCATTTCCATAATAAAGAGTTCATATTTATTCATTGTAACAGGCGTCGTAATTCACCGTTATTACCACAGTTTTCTCAGAATGCTTTAAATATTGATCATATATAAAATTTGCTTATCTGTGAACGACAACTCCCTAGAATGACCACCTGAACAAGTTTCATAGCGTTCGTATCATTAAGCATTTTCGTACTTTTACTTGTCCATTAGTTGACCTAAAGGCCTTTGTTCTTTGAAATATTATTCGCATTTTATAATTATTCCAATAAAAATCCGCGCCGAAGAATTTATGACCGGAAGTCATTGCCATAAACATACGTAGCTTAGAATATGTCATCCTTAACAGCTGAACTTTTATATTTGTGATAATTAGGGCATTCTTACCTTGAAAGTACTTTAATCGGAAATCTCTGTAGGACAAATGAAGTTAAAGACTCATATATTAGATGGGATATAAAATATATAGAATTAAATGCATTCTGGACATTAACCCCTCGTTATCATGTTTTAATGACGATTTACTCTTTCATCCTTACATTAACACTTTATAGTAAAATAAACGTGTTCCGATCGAGAATACGTAATAACGGTTATCATGGGCAGTAGATGTTTTAAGTTAATGTTTAGTAATTAGGAAACAAAATTACATCTTTACGTCCTCTTTAACTATTACCTATAGCAAGTTAATCAAGTTACAATACTTCAATAGCATTTCTTTTGGTACCGGATGTCATTAATCAGCTTTTCTTGCCACTAATATCACTTCCGGGTTTAGATGTTCTTTCTATTTAAAATGGCAACGAACGAAAAAGGTTAAAAGGTAAAAATGTACTGATTCTCACTGGTAACATTTAAATTGACTTGAATTGGTTGAAATGTATAAATATGCGAGGCTTAGAATGTCAACTTTTATTTTTGAGGTTATTAGGGCATGCGAATTAGATGAAAAAGTAGAACATAGTATGAATCCCAATAGTAACATTTAAAGTGACGTAAAAGAAATCAAATGTAAAAACGTTTCAATTAATTAGAGACAAAAAGAGAGTATTACATAAAATATACATATATCATAGATAATCAAGATGTTTTCATCTTTTCATTAGTTTCCATTATTTATGTTGTGTTTTGTTGACTTCTGTTTGTCTTTTTGTCGATTTTGTTTATTTTAGGCCCTAGCATTTTTTCAGTTAGTATTCTACTTATGAGTTTGAATAAAAGAGGGACGAAAGATACCAAAGGGACAGTCAAACTCATAAATCTAAAATAAACTGACAACGCCATGGCTAAAAATGAAAAAGACAAACAGACAAACAATAGTACACATGACTAAACATAGAAAACTAAAGAATAAACAACACGAACCCAACCAAAAACTAGGGGTGATCTCAGGTGCTCCGGAAGGGTAAGAACCCTCTGGTATCTTCCGTTTCTCTATTTCTTAATAGTTATGATTTCTGTACTACGTTTCGCCTCGCCCGTACTCCAGTTCTTAAGTTTTATCAAAACTTACATCTCAAATAATCTAAATAAGGCAAATCATTTTGAAATTCTTTTCATTTCTCATTTTTAATTTTTTAACCTACACTTTCCCCAAACATTCAAGAGATAGTATATATTCAATATAGTTATCTTAAAAAAAACCCACCTAAAACAACAGAAAACAGGAACAATGATCATTTTTTGATTTTAAATCAATGTCCTTTTTATACATTATCTTATAAAAAGGCGTTGATTCCAATAATATTTATCTACTTTGCAAGTACTTGAAATAAACAATTTTAAAGTCGTGCTGTATTGAATTACATATAACATATTTAATATAAGCATTCCTCCCTCATATCAGTGTCAATCACATCATATTTTGTTTCATTTCATATTGAACGACCAGAGCAAGTGTCATATGTATTCACAGCTATATAATCAAAGAATCGGTCATGTCTAGAACAAAACGTGTTTTCAACGCCTCATCATGACTCATAGCTACAAGCAAAACATGCAACTTATTTATTATGATAATAAAAAATATGTCAATATGTTATGACTCGATTAAGTGAACCGACTTTTAGTCGGAACTTTAAACTGCTATATAAATTATCCACCTGAAGACAATTCATTTTAAACAGACTCAAAACCGACTAATATCTGAGCTTACTCATCAATTCCGACTGCTTGGTCGATTAGCAGCAAATACCAATTTGAAAGTATTTGTTTTGCCAAATTTAGCCTCTTATCACGGCATTGCAATTGTAGTAACTGGGTTAGATTTTAGAGGATACCTTTCTTAGAACAGGGCATATACTAATGAATAACTCAGAAAAAAACTCAAAAAATCAATATATATATATATATTTTCCTAGATGGTAAAAAGAATATTTTATTCCTCGTTTCAAAATCTAATGCATTTCGGTTAATACACTCAAAGCATGATACCGCAAAACGTTGTTATTGTTTGATAACGTCATAAGCAATCATTGAAGCAACCAAATATTAAAGTTTTTATATACGAACAATGCGATAATAATAATTGTGAAATAATGCTAATCCAGGAGTATTTAAACAATTCTATTTTCTACTAAAAAGGAAAAATACAAATAGAGTCTATCTGTATAAATATGTAAGGTTTAAACTACCAAAGGCAAACATAAAATGAACAATCTTATTTTGGTTTCGATGTTTATAAACGTTATGTGGATTACAACACATTTGGTATTGGGTGTTAACTAATGATGGTTATTCCGGAACCACGTGTCTTGGACGCACTTGACAATGTTTTTTTGTATAGAAATGATTGCAGATAAATGCTGCTATATTAAGATATTTTCAAAATTCGGTTAATTGCTTTCGACCAATGAAATCGTAGGATTTCTTCTATATTATTCATAAAGAATTATTTTAATTGAAAATGTCATACGCAGAAACGATTTTCCTCTGGCTGTATATATGTAGAAATATACGTTTATAGGACCAAAAAAAACCAAACCCAACAGACCATGTCGTTTTAAGGAGCTTTATAATTAAGCATACAGATTGTCACACATATTTCATTAAGTTCATCGCAATACAAAAAATATTTATGTTTTAAAAAATGCGTGGTTTTTCTATGTTTATAGACATTTTTGATATTTCATATCATTTATTTGTCTGGCTGGATAGTTATTTTCGCACAGGTCTGCACAATATCTACTACACTGATTATGATCTCTTTATATTTTTATAAGTAAATAGTAGTGGTTCCTTCTCGTTATGTTATGTTTTGTTCTGGTTCCATTTCTTAACATTTTGTTCTGGTTCCATTTCTTAACATTTTGTTCTGGTTCCATCCTTATCTTGTAGTACCCTTGATCATGACAACCTTTTAAAACTCATTGACAAATGTTAAAATGTCTTAAAGATATAAAAGAAACTAGTAAATTCTTGAATGAGGAAGCAAACACAAAACTCTACCAAGCCTAAAGAAATATTAGCTTTCACTGATAGTAAGGGAAAACACCTAAATCTTTAGAAGAGCTTCCGAAAATAAAATCTGCAAATAGACCAATTGTACTTGTTTTGTGTGCACTTGCGAATTGACCTACAAAGAATACCAGAATACATTCATATTCCTTTCATTGAATCAAAGGTATTTAAATTATATATAAAGAAAGCGAACAGGAAATTATCAGAGCAAATGGAGAGAAAAATTAGAATCACAAAAAATGCTGAACTTAGAGGAAAATCAATTCGGAAAGTCCATAATCACATGGCAAAATCAAATAACAAAACGCATCAAAAACGACTTGACAAGAACTGTCATATTCCTGACTTGGTACAGGCATTTTCAAATGTTGAAAATGGTGGATTAAACCTGGTTTTATAGCGCTAACCCTCTCACATTGATGACAGTCTCATCAAATTCCGTTATATTTACATTGATGCGTTAACTAAACAGAAAAGAGAGGCGGAAGAGACTATTGCGACGTTCAAACGCATAAATAAAAAACGTAATGACAACAACGACATGGCAAAAAGGAAAGAGCAAACAAACAAACAACAGTACATAAGACAAAACATAGAAAACTAAAGTAAAGACTGAGAAACACAAACTTATATTTCATTGATCTTAAGGTTATCATCAGCTGAAATTGAAAAATTATGGTAAAATGTTTTGTATTCTTGAGCTTGTTTTTCGTATTTGCAATTATGCTTTGTCTATATACGTTTTTCTTGTCTTTGTTGACATATTTGTTTGTTTTAAAGTGATAAAGATAATAATTAATAACACAATGTTGACTGCTGTACCCCAATTTTTTTACATTTTTACATATCATTTGTATTTGTTTTGCTCACACATAGTTGTCACTGTAATATAATTATATGCGACTGACTGAAATGTGAGAGGTTTAGCCAGTTTTAATACCCAGTTTAATCGACCGTTTTCTACAAACGGGAATGGCGGATCCCAGTCAGGAAGATATCCAGTAATATTTGATGAATTAAAGCTTTTGATTTTGCTTCTTGATAATGAACTTTCCGTGTTGACTTTTCCTTGGAGTTCGGTATTTTTGCTAATTTACTTTTAATCTTTAGTTGTAGACTATCTTTTGTATCATTTGATATAAACCCCATGTCTCCGTCCATTCAAAGATATACACTAGAAGAATTAAAATATCACTCGACTTTTAATATCTTAGGTTATCAAGTTCTGTCGAAGTTCGAATTCAACAAGTGATACTTGTACTTATGCATTTGTAATCATCCACGCAATAATTTTGTTGCTGACAGCACTGATGGTATCTCATGGCATATAATTTGACAGCAATGCATTATGGTTTTATGGATAAACACGCCATTTTTAGAATTTGACAGCTGTACCTGCTGAGATTGTAGATTGTGTGACAGCAATGTATTATGGTGGTAAGCGACAACAGCTGTAGGGTTTATGTCACATTTTTCAAAATTTTGATTCTTCAATCTATTTCCATATTCAATAACCAACAGAGCATATCAGCAACATTGTCTTCAATGCACTCCTGTCCAAAAAAGCGACACGATCTCCAATACATTCCCTAGATAAAAGGGGGAATTGTCTCAAAAACATCGCCATAAAACAAATTAAATAATAAAAAAATAAGAATAAACAAACAAAAAAATAAAGCCTAGGGGTATTGAACATATGGAATCTGCATTGGCTATAGGTATAGGTATAGGTAGAGGTTTGAAAATGTCACAAAAGATGTTTAACACCGCCGCATTTTTGCGTCTGCCTCTAGTCAGGAGCCTCTGGCCTTTGTAAGTCTTGGTGTTTTTTTTAAATTTTAGTTCATTTATCATGTTTATATTGTTTGGCTTAATAAATATTTTGATATGAGCGTCACTGATGAGCCTTATGTAGACGAAACGCGCGTTTGGCGTACTAAATTATAATCATGGTACCTTTGATAACTATTATATGTTTTTGAGTTTAGTATGACACCCATTTTCAATATACTAGTATACATTTGTATATATCGGTCAGCTGCCTCTTGATGCGGGATTATCTCGCTGCGTTGAATACGAGGTTTTGTCTCTAAGACATTTTCCAAATTCTCAATTTTATCATACAGTTTGTTAATGCTTGTAATATATTGATGTTTTGCCAGGTTCGCATCTGATCGATTCGTGAGATGCTTTATTAATGATATTTGACATGTTCCATGTCTTTCGTGTTCACCTTGATCTCAATGATAACCTCAGTGGCAGATCCTTTCATTTTAATCAAATGTATAAATCCATACAACGTTAGTTCTCATGGTTTGATAATTTTGTTTTTTATTCGTATTTAGGTGACCAAGTAACCTTACCATTTGGCAATCAATCATTCCAATCAGTCTGCAAATGTATTGACTAATGACAGTGTTAAGAGTTAAAGCTATTAGATTAAGTTTGTTTAACTCAATCAAGGACTTCCTGTACTAATTGAACAGATATAATTAAAAAAGGAGAAAAAAGTAATTTAGTTGGCGATTAGAAAATGAAGGCATGAATTCTACGACGCATTTAAAAATATCAATGCAAATTCGAGGGAAATATAGGAGTCACGATCTGTTTAAATTATAGTTTACCTCTGGCCACATGTTCTCAAAAGTTAGAATATATCATATCATAGGCCATGATCAGGTGCGGTAAGGATCATATTTGGTCATTTAAATCAACCCTATAACTCCAAGATGAAAGGTATTTAAAGTCATAAGAAACCTCAAATTAAAAAAAATATGCATATGTTTTTTCCGACGTGATGGAAAGCAAGTGAAAAAACTATAAATATTTGAACTAGATCTTACAAAGATTTATATTTTTATTAAAATAATTGTTTCTCCAATAGCTCTTTGCATCTGTGACAGCTGTTTATTCGGGACAATTATATAATTTTTAATGTAGACTTTGTTGTACGAACGTACATGACTTTTAGAACGCACCTACGCATGTGAGATTTCCGCGGGGTTTTGATGAATGTAAACAGAAAGATACGAGGACCGAAAATACTGAACACAAACCGAGAAAACGTTATTTAAAAAGTAAAATCACAAAAATACTGAACTCAGAGGAAAATCAATTCGGAAAGTCCATAATCACATGGCAAAATCAAATAACAAAACGCATCAAAAACGAATGGACAAGAACTGTCATATTCCTGACTTGGTACAGGCATTTTCAAATGTAGAAAATGGTGGATTGAACCTGGTTTTATAGCTAGCTAAACCTCTCACTTGTATGACAGTCGCATCAAATTCCATTATATAGTCACCGATGCGTGAACAAAACAAACAGACATAATAGGTAAAAATGTCAAAAATGGGATAAATGGTATCTTTGTGCTTCTGAAGGTTATCGAAATGATAGTTTTAAACATATACTCAAATTTAAATACGTCGGATATCTTTTTTAAAGATAGTTCTTGTTATAACTAAATGGATAGTTTTCATTATACAACTTATGTACATATACTTTTTTTTGAGGAAATTCTTTAATTCGTCCACATTTCACCTCACCTCACCTATCCTCTTCATGCCGGTCGGCATTTAAGGCCCTGATACATTGTTTCCATCTCACACGGTCTTTAGCTACTGTTCTTGCTGAGGCCCAGCTGTTCCATCCAAGTGATGTTCGTTCTGTCTCTACAGTCCGTCTCCAGGTGGTTTTGGGACGTCCAACTTTCCTTTTTCCCTCTGGTTTCCATGTCAGTGCAACTGAACATATACTGTTGGCATCCATCCTAAGTACATGGCCAATCCATCTCCAACGCCGTTCTATAACATCATCGCTTAGCTTCTTTGTTCCAGCTCTTATGTGGAGGTTTTCATTTGAAATTGTATTGGGCCATCTTATTTTCAATATCTGTCTGAGACATCTATTTTGAAAGGTGTTTAATTTCTTTTTGTCTTGTTCAGTTGTTTTCCAGGTTTCACATCCATACAGTAGGACTGATATGACTAAGCTGTTAAATAGTCTGACCTTTGTTTTAAAAGACAGTACCGATGATCTCCATATTTTTCTTAACCTGCTGAATTGGCCTTTAGCTTTCTTGAACCTGTTGTCCATATCATTGTCACAGCCACCTTTTGTTGTAACTATTCCCCTAGGTAAGTGAAGGTATCGACATCCTCTAGGTCTTTCTCATTTAATTTCACCGGGTTGTTATTCGTGGTATTCAGCCGCATTACTTTTGTTTTGGATGCGTTTATCTTTAATCCTATTTTGCTGGCATTTTCTTGAAGTTTACTTGTTTTTAACTGTATATGTTGGAATTTGGAAGATAGTAATGCTAGGTCATCCGCAAAATCAAGGTCCTCTAGTTTGGTGGTAAATTTCCATCTAATTCCTGTTTCATGGTCTTTTATTGTTTGCTTCATGACATAGTCAATGGCTATCAGAAATAAGAAGCCAGACATCATGCATCCTTGTTTTACTCCTGTTTTTACTTTGAACCAATCTGATTGTATTCCTTCATCTAGTACTGCACACTCAAATGAATCGTAAAATAGTTTTATTACTGTGATGAGTTTGGCTGGGATGCGATAAGCTTTTAAGATGGACCATAAGCTTTCCCGGTGTATGGAATCAAACGCCTTTTCAAAGTCTACAAAGTTGATGTATAAAGGAGCATTCCATTCAGACCATTGTTCTATGATGTTTCTTAAAGCAAATAGTTGTTCAGTGGTGCTTTTTCCCCTTCTGAAGCCAGCTTGCTCTTGTCTTAGCTCTTCATCTATACCTTCTTGTATTCTTTGGATGATTATCTTAGTGAATACCTTACTTGGCACAGAGAGTAGTGTTATGCCTCTGTAGTTGTCGCAACATGTCCGGTCTCCTTTCTTTACAATTTTAACAATTAGACCTTTATTCCACTCCTTTGGTATTTCGTTTCCAATCCATATCATATTGTAGAGCTTTAGCAAATACTTGGTGGTTGTTATTGTATCTGCTTTAAGTATTTCCGCTGTTATGCCATCTATGCCTCCTGACTTCCCATTTTTTAATTGTTTCAAGGCTTTTGTAATTTCCTCTTTTCTGATTGGGTCAGTATCAAACTCTCTTTCCTCGATTTCATAGTCTAAATTAATTAAGTGCTATTTCTGGTTCAGGCCTATTCAAGACTTCTTGAAAGTGTTCTTTCCATCTTTTAAGTTTTTCTTCATGGGTTGATAATAAATTTCCAGACTTGTCTTTGATGACTTGAGGTGGTTTCTGTTTTTCGTTGCAAATTGTTCTAGTAACCTCATATACTGTTTTCATCATACCATTGCTTGCTGCTTTTTCTGCTTCTTCAATTAAGTTGTCTGCCCATTGCCTTTTGTCATTTCTCATACTTTTCTTTACCTCCTTGTCTTTGTCGCTATACTTGGCATTTAAACTGTTCTTGACTCTTTCTGATCTACTGTTGTTTGTTCTTTCCTTTAGTTGTCTTCTCTCGTCTACAAGTTTCCATGACTAATTGGTGATCCAGGGCTTATGCCCACGCTCTTTGAAACCTAAGGTTTTAGTTGCTGTTTCTTTATAGCATTTTGTTACTCCTTCCCAGAATGTTTCTATGTCCTCTAGTTCGTCTAAGAGTTGGAACCTGTTCTTAAGCTCGATTGAAAATGCTTTTCTTACTTCTGGACGTTGCAGTTTGGTGGTATCAAATCTCTTCCTTGTAGCATCCATTACTATTTTATGTCTTTTAAGTTTGATTCTTAATTTGCATTTGAGGAGTTCGTGATCGCTGCCAATTTCTGCTCCTCTCATTGCTCTTGTGTCCAGTATTGATGTTCTGTGTTGTCTAGTAACAAGGATATGGTCTATTTGATTTTCTGTTTTCTTGTTTGGTGATATCCATGTTACTTTGTGTTTGTCTTTATGTGGAAAGATAGTGCCAGTAATAACTAAGTTGTTCCTTTGACAAATATCAAGGAGGTTTTCTCCATTTTCGTTTTTTCTTCCTATTCCATGCCTTCCCATGATGTTCTCATGACCTTCATTGTTTATTCCAACCTTTGCATTAAAGTCTCCCATTACTAAGAGGATGTCATGTTTAGGTGTTCCTGCTATGACTCTATCTAGCTGTTCTATAAAGCTTTCTTTTGTTTCATCTGTAGCATCGTTGGTTGGTGCATATACAGTGATGACACTTATTTTGATGGTTGTTGTGTGAAATCTGGCATACATTAATCTCTCAGTGATTGGCTTCCATTCAATCAGTGCCTTTTTTGCTCGGTTTGACAGCATCATTCCAACTCCTGCCTGATGTAATCCATCATTCCTGCCTGAATATAATAAGACTTTACCATTTTGAAGTGTAAGCTTTCCACTGTCTAGCCATCTGACTTCATTTAAGGCCAATATTTCTATGTTGTATCTGTCCATTTCCCTTTCAACTTCTGCAGTTTTACCTGTGGCATACATAGTTCTTACATTCCAACTGCCTAGAAGTATATTATCTTTTGGTGTACACAAGGGTGTCAGCTTGTGGACTTCCCGTGGGCTTTCATCCACCAGCGTCATGTCCCTTAAACCATGTTGTGCAGCAGAGGTGTTATCCTCATGCTGATTTCTTAATGTATCTTGGGTTTCCGTAATCATCAATTTTTTACTCTGTCTGGTGATTAGCCATACGAGAAACCTACTACCTGTAGGATGGAGTTTTGTTGTCTAGGTTTTCCTTCCCATAGACGATTGCCTACCATGGCTGACGAGTTCAATCTTCCCGGCTTTTCTTTCTGGGTCTGCTCCCATAGCCTTTGACTTTCCCAAAACTAACCACAAGGCAGTGGTACTATTTACCCATAGTTGGGACAAGGTTGATGAGTGCAAGGGCGTATCCATACGCCGATGGGCCTACACACTGCATCTCTGGGGCCCTTGCTGCTCCGAGATCCTCTACAATAATGTCTAGGATGCTAGGTCCTAGTTACCATGTGCTGTCGCGAGGAGGCATTGTAGAAGTCTTGAATAGTGTAGAGGCTATGTACTGGCAGAAAGACTTACGCACTCGGCTTTCTGTTCACCTGCAATGCAGGCTAGCCAGCGGTGATAGAGAGCCTATGGCACTAACCACACTAGACGCATACACAATCCTGTGGTACAGACCACCAGCACACATTTAGAAGAAGTTTATTTATTTTTTATTGATTGCTTCCAGGAAGCAATTCGCCGATATATTTTCCGTATGCATAGTGACCCGAGCGTAACCCTCCTCGTAAAAATCCGGTGATCGCAATACGCATGGATCTGTCATAAAAAAAAAACAAATATCTGATTATACGTGTTAAACACGTGCTCAATACCCATGCTTTTTGTGATTTGTTTACTATAAGGTGACACTCGGTAAAACTCAGCTTCAAAACACGGCATTTAATGAGCAGCCATATTTGTTAAATCATAACATACAGAGAGAAAAAAAATTGACGATTATATGATATTTGCGAAAATAATGATAAAATTTTATGATATATACATGCATTGGTTCAAGAATTGGATAAACATTATTTTTCACCACTAACTCGTTTCATATGACTTTAAAGGTGATTGAATTCACATGTGTGTAAGTGAAAAAGAACGACTTTATTGACTTCTGAAAAAACAGTTGTATTTTATGCTAAAAAGGCAGATGTTTTACGAAAACTGACAAAATCTTCATTAATTTCACCCAAATTAAGGCAAAGATAAAACAAAGGGTACCTTTGACGGACAAAATATTCAATTGCGTCAGGTAGTTTTTTTTTGTTTAAAAAAAAAAAAATTGTTACCAGTTTACGCACAAATGGAAACCAGATGCATGTGGAAGTATGACTATATATGCTCTTCAATCCCAAATACGAAACGTAGATTATGACATTTTAATCAAAGGATATATATTTTTAAATAAAATAAAAGAATATCATAAGTTGTGCCAGTTTGTATGAACCCACACAAGTAACAGCTGTTTTCCTACTAAGCAATTAATTCCATTTATAACTGACTGTAAGATATATGTTAAGTAACAATAAAGTATCAGATAAAAGTCTATAAAAATTCCCCAGAGATGACATTCATCAAGATTCTTTCAAAATTGCCCGTAGAAAATTGATTAAATCCTTTAAAAGATATCATTAGCTATACACAACAAATATGAAAACATGTTGTATAAAAACCAAATCCCTACGATTTTCCGGATGTAGAATTATAAGTAATTCAAACTCAAGGCTAATTGGCATCAGATTTGGAGTACAAAAGTACTACAGACATATTATTTTAGTTCATTTGATAGTTTCTGATTCGTGTTACATGTTATGATATCGCATTTAATATATAATTCATCCTATTCCTATATGAAATTTCATCAGCAGTATTCATTTATATAAAGTATTTGGTTGTAATTAGTGGTTCCTTAAGAGTCCTTAAGTGTATTTTCTTTTTGATATACCTTTGTCAATGTATCAGCGGTGAAGATTTATATACATAAAAGTATTCGGTAGTAATTAGTGGTTCGTTAAGAGTCTTCAGATTGGTTTTCTTTTGATATTGTTTTGTATACGAATCAGCAGTATACCTTTATATTCAGGAAAGTATGCGGAAATAATTAATATTTCTTTAAAGTCATTCAGTTTATTTAGATTATGAAATATTTCTGACAATGAATTTATTCAAAATTTAAAGATACGGAATGTTTGATTCGAAACATGTGCTCTGAAATATTATCTAAACGATCATTTCATTATAAAAAATGAAAAGAAAGCAATTGGAAGATAAGAGGTTGAAACACGTTTATTTTCTTTAATATATATGCTACAAGAATAGTACCAGCTTAAGGTTAGTTCTCTCTTCAACTTTATTATATTTCCCCTTTGCTCGACAACAACCTTATTGGTTTTAACCGAATTCAAACCCATGAAACATATTGGTTCATTCTTTTTCAGGCATAGGTTATTGTCTTCTTAAATCATTTGAAAATGACAGACACGATTAAGTTGCTTTTAATGCAAATCACTACATTTCCATAGTAACGATAATACAATTTGACGTCCTTGGTTTTGATTGCAAGGTTGTGTTAATTATATATTTTACAATAAACGGACTAGACAACGGCTCAATCACTCTATTATTTTAACGATACACAACATGCGCGAAAGTATCTTATTTAAAAAGTTAATAGATATGCTACACGTACTTTAACTTCTAAACTGGTATTTACAAAATTAAATGTAATGAACAAGATTTGTTCTTTCTTTTTCATACCAGCATTATTGTCTTCCTAAATTATTTGAAAACGACAGACACAATCAAGTAGCGTCATAGACAAATCACTACATGTCCAAAGTAACTATTAAAACAATTTTAGTTGTTAGGCTTTCTTGGATATTTATGCTACAAGAATAATACCACTCAAAAGTTCATTATCCCTATAACTTTCATTGCACACAACCTGTGCGAAAGGATAAACCTTAACAATACCATACTTCGTACATGAACATCAATGGTAGTTTTTACAAATTTAATGTAAAGGAATACGTGGGCTCGTTCTTTTCTGACAGAGGTCATTGTCTTCATAAATATTTTGAAAAAGACAGACACGGATAAGTAGCTTCAGCGATAAATTACTATACGATCATATCAACGATAAGTAGTGAAAACAATTGGTTTTGATTGCAAGGTTTCATATATATAATATGCTTCGCGAAAAGTACCAGCCATATGTTTATTCTCTCTATTACTTTAATTGTACACAACATGCTTGAAAGAACATGACATTATCAAATGACGTACTTGACTAAACTGGTATTTACAACATTAATTCTTATGAAGCAAATCGCTGCTTTCTTTTTCAGACTTATGATTTTGTTTTCTAAAACATTGGAAATATCAGACAGGATTAAGAAGCTTCAGAGACAAATCACTTTATATCCGTTTTAACGATAAATCAATTGAAAGTCCTTGGTTTTGGTTATACAAGCTTTAATTTTCTTTAATATATATTTTCATATATAACATGCGCAAACAGATATAACTCAACCATTACCATACTATGTACTTAAACATCTATTCTTTTATTTACACAATTAAAGCTGCTGAAATAGATCAGTTTTTCTTTTCAGAAAGGGTTATCAAAATTTATCTAGATTTATTTGAAAATGACAGACACCTATAAGAGTAGATTCAAAGACAAATCACAATTGGAAGCCATTGGTGTTGATTTCAAGTTTTTTTTTTTTAAATATAGGTACTACAAGGGTTGTACCAGCAAAATGCCCATTCTATCGACAAATTTAATTTTACACAACCTGGGCGAAAGGATCAAACTTAACATGACCATACTACGTACGTTGACATCTAAACTGGTATTATATACAAAATTAAATCAGATGAAATAGATTGGTTCTTATTTCAGACAGGAGCTATTATCTTTTTAGTTATTTGAAAATGACAGACACGGATAAGATAGTCTCGGAGATAAATTAATATATGTCCATATTAACAATAAAATAATTGAAAATCCTTGGTTTTGAATGCCATTTATTTTATATTTTTACTACAAGAAAGGTACTAGCCAAAGGTTCATTGTCTCTATAACTTTAACGGCACACAAGTTGGACGAAAGGATATTACTTATCATTACCATACTACGTACTTCAACATCTATACTGGTATTTTCAAATTAAAGCTGATGAAATAGATTGGTTCTTTCTTTTTCAGACAGGGGTTACTGTCATTTAAAACCATTTGAAAATGACAGACACCATTAAGAAGCCTGAGTGACAAATCACTACATGTCCATAGTGATTTCTATGGAGCTTAACATTATCACAACGGGTTGATATGAAGAACACCGTTTCTGTATTAAAAAGGTTACAGATCTCTTTTGATCTCTCTATGGATTTCCAATTGCATTTTATACAGCAGACAAGACATGTTAATCGGTGGTATAAAAGAGTAGTTAGCTGTAATATAGCTATATCAGTACCGACAAATAGATTCAGGATTATATCAACTTTCGAAAATATCATAAATAACTCAGACACTCGATTGAAACTTGCTCTGCCGTCTTTGTTAATGTCTCCAATTATGGTGTAACTGCCAATGCAAGAACATCACATTCTAAGCATATCTGATTAGCTTACATTGTTTTTCAATTGTCAATTGTCTTTTGAAAACCTATCAAAAATAAACTTGTATATTTAGCGAATTTTATTCTCAAGTTGTGTTAAATATAATAACTCTTTCAAGTATAGAAAGCCGGAAAAAAAATCTAATTAACTACGTGAACCTTTATGGTTAAATAAATAAACGTTGTTATCACCTAATATATATATAAAAATAATTCAAATAGAATAAATTCTAATATTATGAAATAGATCGTTTTTTTTCTTTTTCGGACAGGAGTTATTGTCGTCTAAACTCATTTGAAAATGACAGACACCATTAAGAAGCCCGAATGACAAATCACTTCATGTCCATAGTGATTTCTATGGAGCTTAGCATTATCACAACGGATTGATATGAAGGACACCGTTTCCGTATTAAAAAGGTTACAGATCTCTTTTGATCTCTCTATGGATTTCCAATTGTATTCGATACAGCAGACAAGACATGTTAATCGGTGGTATAAAAAAGTAGTTAGCTGTAATATATATATATCAGTACCGACAAATAGATTCAGGATTATATCAACTTTCGATACTGTCACAAATAATGCAGACACTCGATTAAAACTTGCTCTGCCGTCTATGTCAATGTCTCCGATTATGGTGTAACTGCCAATTCTAGAACATTACAGTCTTAGCTTGTCTGATTAGCTAACATTGTTTTTCAGTTGTCAATTGTCTTGTGAAAACTTATCAAAAATAAACTTGAATGTTTAGCGACAATTTATACCCAAGTCGTGTATAATAGATTATCTCTTTCAAGTATTGAAAGCTATAATAAATTTCTGATTAACTACGTGAATTTTCATGGTGAATAAAACCAAACGTTTTTATCACAAAATCAAACTACGTGATATAAAAACAGTCACTTCATCTTGACAGCCAATCTTTGTAAAAAAAACAACCCCGTAAATAGCATCGAGGCTGCAACGTCAACATAATTAATTGACAAATTGGATCGTTGATCGTCTACCGGCACGACTTAATCTGAATTTTTTAGTCACGTTATCAACAACAAAAGTAAAAGTGTATCCGTAAATGGACAAATTCAAAAATTGTGTTCAATTTTGGAAACGTCACTGATTTGGTTCCTGATTTAGGAGAACGCTTAGACTGCCCAAAAGAGTAAGCGAGTCCATCAAATACTGCTTATGACAGAAATATTTTTGGAGGTTTGGTCATGTAATTTTTTGGCCAACATATGCTTATCTTTTCTTCGAATTAATAACTTTTGATGAGTTCGTACATAGGACTAAAATATCCGGCTATGCTTAGAAACATCGTTAGTGTGTTTGATATATATATCTCGCAAAAGCCTTCAAATCGTTTGAAAACCAATGTATCTGAATGCACGTTTTGATTAAATCAGAATCGCCTAACAACACTTCGATGCTATTATTTTCTGAATTCCATCATATAGTTAATGCACACTATCTTCAGTCCGGTAATCTTGTAAACGTGACTGGAATTATTCTATTATGGCACAGTTTTATATGTTCAAGCAAGGGATTAAAAATGTGTTTTTAGTTTTTCCTGAATAATTGTTTCAATGAAAATATACTTTTATATGTAGCTACACATTTATTTCACTCTACTTAAATATATTATTGAAAACCGTTATCTTAATAAATGACCGTGCGAGGGCTGTATAGTCAGTCATTGCAGCTAAACAAATCCATCATTATAATCTGAATAAAGATAACTCAAATTGAAATGTTACACTTTCGATTTTTGCAAACAATATGTATCTATGGAATCTTGAACCAAACAGTGTATATTTATTTGCATTTGAAAGAAAATAGGTAACCTTGCTGCAGATTAAATTTTTTGTTTTGCATTGGTGACCAGAATTTGACCAGAATTTAAGTCATTTTTAAGACTGTATGAAAACTACTGACAAAATGATTTTACAATGTAAATTGTATTGTAGACTACATGATTTTACAATGTAAATTTTATTGTAGACTACAGGATTTTACAATGTAACTTTTATTGTAGACTACATGATTTTACAATGTAAATTTTATTGTAGACTACATGATTTTACAATGTAACTTTTATTGTAGACTACATGATTTTACAATGTAAATTTTATTGTAGACTACTTGATTATTGGATAATAGCATTGATGTGGATAAGGTTCAGAATGATAGACCTTGTGAACAATATATTCGGAGGAAACTAGTCCTACATGGAATATCAATTTGATATAATAGCTTGTTGTCTCCTGGATAGTTGTATTAGTATAAATTATACCACATCTTTTAACATTTATATTAATGTTTCCACCTACCTCTGTTTTGGAACCGACTACAAACTTGAAATTCTACACCGTTGAAATGAGAGCATACTTGGCTTCAATCAAAGCAAGTCTCATACCGATACAAACACGTGGTCCAAGGATAAAAGGGAGGTAACTATACATAGGTCTTGTAGCCTAATTCCCATCTGTAAACCTAGACGAATTCAAATACATATACATAAAATGATATAAATGTCAAAGGATAAATGCATCAGAATAAACAACAGCAACAGGAATATACCGATGTTGAAAAGTCATAAATCGATTCAGAAAAAACAAATCCGGGTAACAATAAACGAGTTGTTGCAAGCGTTCGTATGCATACCAAGCGTGCCACTCTCCTTCCAATGTAACAAAGGATTAAACGTCCACATTCTGACCGCACGTGGAAAATGGACGATCCACGTTGGCAAGTGTTTAACTGCCAGTAGAAGAAATCCAAAGTAATCATATATATTTCTCAATCATCCTTTAAGAGGTTCTTATTATATACTGATTTTACTCGTTTATATTAAAACTTGAATTAGTTATAAATAATACAATGTTATCTTTTCTATGGGAATAGTTTTAACATATTTTCTAGGAATTTACGGAATCTCACAAACGACCAGAGTAATTAAACTTATACTTCCTTTCAAAATTCACAGATTAAAGCACAAGAAAATTAACTAAGAGGCAAACATAACCTATGAGAATCTAATAAAGTTTCTATTTAAATTCATTTAATAGTCAAGGATGAGTTTGCAATTAAACCAGTCTAGATCATCTAGTGTTGCAAAGTCATTTACATTTTTATTGAAAGCTAAAAAACTGTTATAAAGATCTGTAAAAAAGTGTAATATGAAATGGAATCTATCGAAGAATTTGATAAGTGACTAAATTCAGAATCAGTATTTCGCAATGAGTTACTGAATATATTTTCATATTCTTTTGATGAAGCTTAACTACTTTTTTCAAGGTTGGATTTGTAAATGTTTTTTTTTGCCTCCAGTTAAAATAAATTACTGCTAGTCCATACAATATGTTACTGCTTGTACATTTTGATAATGTAAATTCCGAATGTTTTGCAATGTTTCTAGTCTAGTCAACTAAATGGCAATGGTTCGGATTGTATATATGAAATATAACAAATGTACTTAATATTGAACGGACACCGAAATATGATAATAAATATTATGTCAATATCTTATGTTTTGTATGTTTCAAAACCATATTTCTTTCTCAACTTGTTCAACTTTCGGTAAATATTGATTATTATCTTATGAATGAAAAAAAATATATATCTAGCTGAGCTATTGTTTAATTTCATTTCGCGAAACCTTACAAAGGTTATAATAAAGTTCTTCAAGAATAAAAATTGTGCTTGAAACGCCTTCAAGATAGAAAAAATAGTTAAGATTTTTATCTGCATTCAGTAATAACATAAATTTGATCAATATATGAATGATAAATCGTTGGATTCTTGAAGATTATGTGACATTATAGAGAAAAGTTCCAGCTTAAAACTAGATAAAATGCAAAAAGAAAATATATGACGAGGGTATTAGCAGCTCAACGGTCATTGCTTCGATTTTTTTATGATTTATAACAAACCTTTCTTGAAAGAGAAAGTACAACAGCATAGAGAGGACAGTATAAAAAGTAAATACTACAAAAATTACAGAACTGTGAGGAGAGTTCTAAACGGAAAGTCCCTAATCAAATGACAACATCCTGTTAATTTAATGTCTCTTTGGTATCTTTCGCCCCTATTTTGAATATTATTGAACAGTAACTCTAAATATCATAGCAAACAGTATGTCAATATCTCATGTTTCGTTTGTTTTTAACCCAAAATGTCTTACTCAACAAAGGCCATAATAAAGTTCTCAAAGGAATAGAATTGTGCTTTAAGAAAGAAAAATAACTAGTCAAGATCTTTGTCTGCATTCAGTAATTACATAAATTTGATCTATACATGGATGATAAATTGTTGGATTCTAAAAGATTATGTGACATAATTGAGAAAAGTAACTGGTAAAAACTATATAAATTGCCCCAAAAAAATATATGACGAGGGTTTTAGCTATGTTGTCTTTGCTTCGGAACGTTCAGGATTTATAACAAACCTTTCTTGAAAGAGAAGTGAAAAGTACTACAGCATAGAGACGACATTAAAAAAGTAAAATACTAGTAACAACAATATGTAACTGTAAGGAAAATTAACGGCAAAATTATATGAGTTTGAATGTCTCTTTGGTACCTTTTGCCCCTATTTTGAATATCATTGAACATTCCTCTTAATATCATAGCGAATATTATGTCAGTATCTCATGTTTCCTTTGTTTTAAACCCACATTTCGAACTCATTTTTAACAACTGTCAGTAAATATTGATAATCATCTTATAAATAAAACAGTAAATCTAGCTGAGTTATTGTTTAACTTTATTTCGCGAAACCTTACAAAGGTCATAATAAAGTTCTTCAAGAAAAAGAATTGTGCTTGAAACGCCTTCAAGATAGAAAAAATAGTTAAGATTTTTGTCTGCATTCAGTAATAACATAAATTTGATCAATATATGAATGATGTATCGTTGGATTCTAAAAGAAAATGTGACGTAGTAAAGACAAATTAATGGTAAAAATCAGACAAATTGCCCAGAGAAAACATATGACAGCTAAGTAGTCAATGCTGCGGCACTTTCTTTATTAATAACAAACATGTCTCTAAAGAGAGACAAAAGATACCAGAGAGGACATTAAAAAAAGTTGAAAAAAACCCAAAGAGACCGAACTCCGAGGAAAATTCTAAACGGAAAGTCCCTTAGCAAATGTCAAAATCTGAAGTTAAACACATTAAAGAAATGGATAACAACGGTCATATTACTGACTTGGTACAGGCATTTTCTTCTGTAGAAAATTGTGGATTAAACCTCGTTTTATAGCTAGCTAAACTTCTCATTTGTATGGCAGTTTCTTTATAAATTTAGAAAAAAAACAAATGTCCAACTCCCTTAAGGGAATTTATACCTAGAATAGTTTGGATAAGCCAATCATTTATATGTCTTTTGTGATCATATACATGTAGCTCGTGAATTGCTTTTGGTTTGACACATCCTTGACTATCAAATTCTATCCTTTGATCTTCCCTGATGAAGGTAAATGCAGATAAGCGCTTCAGTATTGTGTTTTGTTTTTTTAAAACAGGGTCGATGCCGCTGCATAGGAGTATCATGTCAAATGCAATATATCATTTGTACTGATAAGATATCTGACAAAACTTTCGTAAATTGTCAATTTATAAATTCATGAGTACGATTTCAACAGTTTCAAATCTCTCAGGCAAAGTTTATTGTGAATAGATTTGGCTATGATTTTATGCTCTTCAACTTTGTACTTGTTGGCTTTATAAATATTTTGATATGAGCGTCACTGATAAATCTTATGAAGACGAAACGAGTGTATGGCGTACTAAATTATAATCCTAGTACCTTTGATAACTATTTATCATACAGCTCTTTTACTGTTTCATTTTCTAAAATCATTGGATTTCAAATATTCAGCGTTATATGTCCCTTATGAAGGCAAATCTAGAAACGCGCTTCTTACGCGAGAAACTCATATAGTGTTTTTTTTTCAAAAATCCAAACGAACACTCCTTAGCATTGGTATTTTTCCTAGACGTAAGATTTTGGATGAACATAATGATAATAACAACGACAACATATATCACGTAACATGCGTTACACGAACAAGAGAGTGTGACTAAACTATTACACTATATGCAGGGATTTTTAATATCACTTCGTTGCAAACACTCGCAAAAGATGTTAAAGCATTATTTATCTGAAAGCAACATCAATTACTTGTGAGACGTTGGTTTGATTGAATTTGTTGCTTGATAACACATCTTTTTTTTTATTTTTAAAGTATTTTATCATTTAGTAAATGCTATATTTTTTTTCTGTAATATGATATACATGATCTGGGACCGATTTATCTATTTGTTCAATCAAGGTGTAAATGAAATCGACAAATTTTCCAATAATATTCGATAACAAAGGAGAAGGTTCGGTAAAACCCCTTATTGCCCCAGCATATACCAGTTTTACAAAATTGTTAAAATGTAAACTTTTAGCTATTCATTGGAAAGTAGAATACTTCTATTACATACATATGCTCTTACGGACCTACTCCTTTAATGTACCTACAAATACTTTCCAAATTATGAGCTGATTTGTTTTCATTGTTCAAGTTAGTGTTCATCTGAATGTAAGACCAACTGTTCGTTTTGGGGGTAAATAAGCGAAGGGGTAGGTTTGATACGATATAAAACAGTTTAAATGGCCAAAGGAAACTGTGACAATTCATGGTATCTATTTGTTCGTTGTTATCTTTATGCAAATACATTGTAAATATCATGTACACAACCAGAAAAATACAATTGAAATACCATACGTTATTATATTGTCTTCATAATGTTGACAGAAGAAACTAACAGGTTTCCGAATTTCTTGCATTTTATTTCTTGCTATGTAAGCTGCAATACGGAATGTCCTTCGATTTTATTCTTTTTTAAAACCTGTTGTAGTGCATCATATTTTTGAGGTCATAAATTATGTTAAAAAAACCAAACTTTAAACCGTTTCAAATAACGTTTGTATCTGATCAAAGTAGAATCTAATTAAGATATTGATTATATTAACATAAACTCATAGAAGATGGATAAACTCATAGAAGATGGAATGTTTATATATATATATATTTTTATAAAAATAGTATCAGGCAATTTTACCGACATAAATTGAAATGATAAGTTGACAAGAATATGATACAGAAAAACATCGAATATGCCGGAAATCATATGATGGCAGAGAAAAATGACACGAGAAGAGAAAAACGACACCGGAAATTAATTTTGTGCATTGCAAAAGTCTGAAAACTTGAAATAAAATATTTTGGATTCATTAGTATATTGATTTTTACATTGATTTTCACATTGACACCTCTTTTTATTGATTTCACTAGAAATTACGTTCCATTATGCGAAAATCATTGTTTGGTTTCTGTGATTGGTCAATATCTCTGAGACTGCCGACTAAGTATTTTAAATATGTATGGGTTATTTTTTAATCTATGTAACATTTTTATAATCAAATCTTCAAAGCTAACTTGATCGTGACGATTCATTACAAAATGTTATTTGAGTAATGTGACCGTTTTGTAATGATTAATTGCTGTCTGGTTTACGGTCAGTGAAAAATAGTTTATGCGTTTTTCAAAAACTAATCCATAATACATATTTTTGTGGGTTTTCAAAATGGATTGGCCGTGATGACAGACGAAAAACATAGACGTCTGTTTTCAAAATAAGAGTATGGTAGAAAGCGTAAAATAAAGGCAACAGTAGTATACCGCTGTTCAAAATTCATAAATCGATAGAGAAAAAAAAACAAATCCGGGTTACAAACTAAAACTTAGGGAAAAGTATCACTATAAGAGAACTCCGACACAACAGAGACACAACACCGAAATGTAACACACACAGAAACGAACTATAATGTAACAATGGCCATTTTACTGACTTTATAAAATGACTATATAATAGATATACATGATTTAACTGAAGTGGTGATTAGCGATAGAATTAAAACGTATACATTACAAAATCAAAGCCCTGTTAGCCATAGTCAATGCAACGCCCAAAGTGACGTCACATTTAAATTTCTAAAACGTGTTCCGAAAATTAAGAAAGAGTTTGGATGAAATTGAAGATTAGATTTGTATGACTTATCTGACTTACATAAATAACAATGAAAATTATAATACTGATTAATATTTGATTGTAGTAGTAATTAGAACAATTCTTTCAAAAATTAACACTGGCCCCTTTAACAGGGTTAGCTAAAAAATAAGGTCCATAAAACAAGAGACAGGAATAGATTACCTTAGCCGTATTTGGCACAACTTTTTGGAATTTTGGGTCCTCAATGCTCTTCAATAAAATTGAGAATGAAAATGGGTAATGTGTCAAAGAGACAACAACCCGACCAAATAAAAAAAACAACAGCAGAGGGTCACCAACAGATCTTTAATGGAAGATGGAACCAAAGAAAATAAACAAAATGGCAATAATACATAAATAACAACAGACTACTAGCAGTTAACTGACATGCCAGCTCCAGACTTCAATTAAACTGACTGAAAGATTATGATTTCATCATATGAACATCAGGCACAATCCTTCCCGTTAGGGGTTTAGTATCATACCATCATAACATATATGAGAAGAACATAACCCGTGTCATGCCAACAACTGTTTTTAGAATAAATGTGTTTAGTTCCGATGCAAAGACCTTATCAGTGAGTCAATATTAACGCCAAAATATGCAATCTTTAATGACTTTGTACTTGTTTATGTTTATAACTATTTTGATCTGAGCGTCACTGACGAGTCTTATGTAGACGAAACGCGAGTATGGTGTATTAAATTATAATTCTGGTACCTTTGATAACATTTTACACCACTGGGTAGATGCCACTGCAGGTAGACGTTTCGTCCCCGAGGATATAACCAGCCCAGTAGTCAACACTTCGGTGTTGACATGAATATCAATTATATTACAATCCTGGTACTTTTGATAACTATATATGGTCATTTTTATAAATTTCCTGTTTACAAAATTTTTGAATTTTTCAAAAAACTAAAGATTTTCATATCCAAGGAAAAGATTACCTTAGCCGTATTTGACACAACTTTTTGGAATTTTGGGTCCTCAATGCTCTTCACCTTGTACTTGTTTTGGTTTATAACCATTTTGATCTGAGCGTCACTGATGAATCTCATGTAGACGAAACGCGCGTATGGCGTATTAAATTATAATCCTGGTACCTTTGATAACATTATAGAACCATGGCTAAGTTAATAACCGACATTCTTTCAGTTTACATAATGCTAAATTAATTTGAAAGAATGATGCTTTATGTATATCATGTAAGATATATGATCAATTTGAAAACATCTTCATCACGGATAGTAAGGTCGTCATATCGAGGGGCGTTTAGTACAGTGATTTTGTCATAGTTTGGTTAAGTTAGACATGGTTGTGTTAAGAATTTTTATTGACAATCAATGACACAATATACACATTCGAATGTTCCGCTAAGAGAACCTCTGAATATAAATTCAAGCTGGTAAGTATCTTTGTTTATTGCCAATATGTTAGTACATTAAAGTTTTCTTTATATAGTTACAATTTGACATAGAATAATGCTTGTGTATGTCAAAATTTATAAGTTGTTGTTCGTTACTAATGCATAAAGTACAGTTATTTGTTTACTGCCTGTTACATCTCATATTTAGTTATGGTATATATCTGCCGTCAATTATTCCCCCAAACACCTACATTTGCACAAATTTAAGATTACAGAAAATTTGGTGTCATGGTTTGGTTCATTAATGTCATGGTATAGTTTATGTTCGACATGGTTCAGTTATGTGATTCCTGTCGTGAATGATGGAAGTGTTACGATCAAAATACACAGACATTGTTAAAACTATTAAAATATTGTTAAACAATATTTTCGCTGATACTTTTTCTCGTGTTAAACACATTCTATCCTATTTTGAGTCAATATAATGTCGCTATTTTGTTATGTTGTTGTTTTTCCCAGACGAGTAGATCTGAGTTTTACATATTACAATGTAACGATGATCCTCTACTCGCAAAATATATACCGCTCGAGAAAAAAGTTCGTCTGCAGTAAAGCTAAGATATTATCATTATAATTACTAGTATAATAATTATAGAACAAACACGTATAAAGAGTAATATATTAATGAATTTCAATTATTGCAAATTTCTTTAAAAGTTGGTGTATTCGAAATACACTATGACCTAAGAAAGCACATATTAATATACAATTAGTAAATACAGTATGATTTCCTTTGAGACAACTATCCACCCTAGACCAAATGACGTTAATGTTAGGTCACCGTACGGTCTTCGACAAAATTAAAGATTAAGCAATTCAAATAAGAAAAATTACAGCTTGACTTATGTTCAAAACAATAAGCAAAAAGTAAATATAATATACAGGAAAAAACGACAGCTAGTGCATCACAGACTGTAGACTTTATAATATGTCATACAGAATATGACGTGGTTTAAATGTTTGCGGGCTCCCAACCAGTCCCTTGTCTTAATCTGAGCAAACAGGTTACAGCACAACACATTATATAATAAATGTTGAAAAGGACTTGACTGATCAGATCGATAAAGAGAAAAGTAATCAAGTAACAAAAACACCAAAGAAAGGGCTGATCTGTGAGTATATTCCAAACCAATAAGAACTAATAAAAAAACATACATCTAAGACAGAAGGTTTCTTTTATTAATTTCAGAACGGAAAACTGCTACCAATTTTTATCTTATTGTCTGTGATTTCTCGCCTTGTTGGGTCAGAAACGAGACTGTACATAGTTTAAATGTACTTTTGATAAGCACAGCAATTCATGTGTCATTGAATTTTTCAATTATGTTTTTCAATCACATTCAATTATGTACGTAAGTACATTTTTTCATACTAAATAATAAATACTTAACCGACAGAGCTTTTTCTGATATTTTTTGATAATGTCTAATATACATATGAGAGCGCTTAAAATCCAGTTCTCCATATAATTATGTTTCTAAGGGACACAACTCTTTTAAAATCAATTGATCGGCACTAATGTTTGAATTCGTCCAAGACATTGCTATTATAAACCTATGCTGTAAGTTTTATCAAATTCTGGCAAAAAATTGTACATTTGAGAGTGCTTAGAATGCAGTTTATGATCTAACTAATATATTTCCAAGTAGCATAACTCTTTTAAACGCCCGATATTTCCATTGACCCCGCAATGCGTTACGCGGGGTACAAAAATATATAAATGTACGATTTGCCGTTTACGCCCACCAAATTTGGTTAAAATGCATGTTTTTCTTTTTAGTCATATGTTAGTTGTGTTACTTAAATTTTTAACAATCGCCTTCAAACAAACTATAAATATTTAGGTGCCAAAAATATGTATTAATTTGGATCTTAACCATAACAAATGTAACCAAAACCATGACGAAATTCTAAACTCTTAACTGAACCATGTCAATCGCTTAACCGAACCATACCAATTTGGATTTGTTGTTATAGTTATCAAAGATACCAGGATTATAATTTAGTACGCCAGACGCGCGTTTCGTCTACATAAGACTCATCAGTGACGCTCATATCAAAATATTTATAAAGCCAAACAAGTACAAAGTTGAAGAGCATTGAGGATCCAAAATTCCAAAAAGTTGTGCCAAATACGGCTAAGGTAATCTATGCCTGGGATAAAAAAATCCTTAGTTTTTCGAAAAATTCAAAGTTTTGTAAACAGGAAATTTATACAAATGACCACATTATTGATATTCATGTCAACACCGAAGTGTTGACTACTGGGCTGGTGATACCCTCGGGGACGAAACGTCCACCAGCAGTGGCTTATTTGTTATTCTGCGTTATTTAAAAAAAAAAAAGCAATTTCAATTTAGATAGTTTGATTTACAATATAGATTCAAACATTTAATTTTGCTTTATATTTGCTCATTTGAAAAGAACTGAGGCAATCGTTTCGGGAAGTAACATAACTTATCCATGACCAGCTTAACCAAACTATGACAAAAACACTGTGCTAAACGCTCCTTGATATGACGACCTTACTACCCGTATTTATGCAAAGTAAATATATCGTACGACATAGTATCACGTTCATATTTACCTTGTGGAAAATAAAGTAACGAAACACAACGTCGTTAATGCCAACTTTTATGAAATATGAGAAAATATCGCAATAGATATTAATTTCATTGACTTTTCATTTACTGTCAAAAACGCTTTTCTGTCGCTTGTCATTGATTTCCTGATGTGGTTTAAGTTTTTAAACAATGGCATTATCAGTGTGTATGCTCTGCGTGATACAACAACAGGAGGAAAAGTATATTAGAGGATAAATGTTTGTCACGGACAGACCCTTCATCTAGTTATTGCAAAAAGAGTTGAACGTTCATAGAGCGTGAAAATATACCATAACGAGGCATCGAGTTTCATATCGTTTTTTCTGTTTCTCTAATGATTTTTATCATTACTTTCCAAGAACTTGAAGAAAGTTGTATACTTTTTATGTGACGTCATCAGGCATTGTCGCCTTTTTTCATGACGTCACAATAGGAAAATTCAGAAGAAACTCAGAAAATTTAACGTCACAATTAAATTTCGACAATTTATTTGCCGAGAACAGATTTTTTCACCAGTGAGGATAAATATTTTTCTCACACCGATCAGAAAATGTGAAAATAGCGCAAAAAAAAAATCAGAGTACAATATCTATACATAGGATAAACTTTTTTTTATCAAATAAGGATCGCTGGACATCACTTATCTGATGTTATCGAATTATTACATTATCCAGTAATTTGCTAAACGTGACAGAACTTTTTAATACCACTCTATTCATTTATTTGTTAAATCAAGATAAACTTGGAGACCACACGTTTATCTGCCTTATTCTTTGATAAATATAAACATATTTGGAAAGGAGGCGCGAACAAAAATATCAAAATACACCATTCAAAGTTTGTTATCTGGTTAAATAGTATGATTTCTAAAACATTTTGAACAAGCCGCCATGAGTTCAGCTCATCAAAGATACCGGGCTTGTACTTGTCTACAAAAACTCATCAGTGACGCACATATGAAAATGAAATAAAAGGTCAAATTAAGAACGAAGTTAAAAGCATTCAGGACGAATTAAAGTTGAAGTTTAGATTGACAGATGATATTTCAATGAACCAACCGATCAGTCAACAAATGATGGTTTTGTTTTAAAAACTTGTACACTATCGGACAAGCGGTTTAGAACAATTATAACTCGTTCGTTGTAAATTGGAAGATATAGTGAAGTATGTTGGTATGACCGATTCGTTTTGCTAATCCTGCATGGTTCAAACTAAAGGTGCAAACTTATTGTGAAATAAACAAAAAGTAAAATCACAAAAATACTGAACTTAGAGGAGAATCAATTCGGAAAGTCAACAATCACATGGCAAAATCAAATAACAAAACGCATAAAAAACGAATGGACAAGAACTGTCATATTCCTGACTTGGTACAGGCATTTTCAAATGTAGAAAATGGTGGATTAAACCTGGTTTTATAGCGCTAACCCTCTCACTTTGATGACAGTCTCATGAAATTTCGTTATATTTACATTGATGCGTTAACTAAACAGACACAATAAATAAAATAGTCAAAATATGGGTACATCAGTCATCATTGTATGACAATTTTAAAAGGAACAATATAACAGAACACAAATGCAATATTGCTGAGGGTCTTTCTATTTGTTTTTACTGGTTTATTAATAAGGTAAACAAAAGAAAAAAGCAGATACATTGTCACGACATATGATCAGGTTTATGTCATCTTTATGAAAAATGGATCTATACAGTCCGCCAAAAGTTAAGCACCACCGAAATATAACTGGCAATATTTTTTTAACTATTGCAAAAAAAATATTAATGTTTGGTGTTATGAATTACCTTTAACATACACTAAAAAAAATCATTACGACCAAACAGATTGCACTCCGATAAAGCAGTCAATCAACCTTTTATCAAAGGTCATATGTGCGTTTTATAATACACTGTTTCTCCAGGTGGTCGTGTAAGTGTTCGTACATTGGTCCGTCGACTTTATAGAGGCAAACGAAGAGCACGTCGTGGTGTATACAGACCTGTACCTCCAAGCAGGCACTCTACCGTCAGGTTTAAATGGGATAATGAACATCTATGCTTGAACATAAGAACCTGACAAAACACTCATTGGTCAGATGGGAGTCAGTTTTCTTTACTGCCAGAAGACGCCATAATACGAATTTCGCAGGGGAAAAAAACGGCCTATGACCAAAAACAATATTTGCACAAGGACTGCATGCATTGCTGGTTGTGTTCCAGTACGGGGTTGCTTCTTATACCGTTATAAGCTGGGTATGCATATTCTGCAGGGTAACATAAACGGAGAGACATACAGAGATTTGGTGCCTTAACATATTGTAGTCCGTCATTTTAGTAATCCCCCACTTGCGTCAACATTGTCAAGACACTTGTACCTGAATGACAACGCTATACCACGCAGGGCAAGAATTTTAACCGAGTCCAAAGAGCAACCAGCCATTTACACTAATTTTTGGACTTCCTTGACTCCATGCATGAACCCTATCAAACATGTCTGAGATGCCATTGTCGGAAATCTCAATCGCAGAGATTCACCTTTACAAAAGTTTGTCGATTTAAAAGTGGCATTTGTTGTTTAATGCAACAGATTTCCTCAACTAAAGTTTTGAAGGCTTGTACCGAGAAAGATAGGTCGTGTTATGAAACTGTACCGGAAATGAGGTTGTTACACATGCTATTGACTCAAATATTGACATTAAATTTGCCAAACATACCAAAGATTATGTGTAGAAAATTTTAATGGTATTGGGTGATTAATTGTTGTAAAAAAATAAAATCACAGTGAAACTTAAATTCCATTTCCTAATTGTGTAATTTACACTATTTCTATGAACGAAAAACCTATATGCATATAACCTTCATAAGTGACCAAAATTATATTTGTGGTTTGTTTATGGTATACATTAGCAAAATTGCTATATGATTGTTTTCTATTTTTCGAGGAACAATTGATTTTTTAAATTTGAAAAAAATCGATGCAATAAAAGTAGGTGGTGCTTAACTTTTGGCGGACTGTATATTTGTGCTTATTCTAAAGAGACCATTTTTTCTGAACAAATTTCTTACTAGGTAGATAAAGGCAGATATGGTATCAGTGCCAGTGAGACAACTCTCCATCTAATTCACAATTTGTAACAGTAAACCATTATAGGGTCTTGGCTCACACCGAACAGCAACAGGGTCTTGTTAGAAACAATATAAGAATAAAGAGAGATTAATTGTTTGCCAATGAGGAGACCATCCTCCAGATACCAAAGTAAGAGGTCGTATGAATTTTTTACATACCAGGAACTATTTGAAAAAGTGTTCACGATTAACAGAATTCATAGTTACACAGATATGATGCAATTATAGAAAAAAGAAAAGAAGCAAACATACCCAACTCCTAATAAATTTTAAACGGAAAATCCCTAATCAAATGGCAAAATCAAAAGCACAAACACATCAAACGAATTGATAACAACTGTCATATTACTGACTTGGTACAGGATTTAATCTGGTTTCATAGCTAACTAAACCTCTTACTTGAGTTGTTTAAACGTGTACACGTGTTAAATTAGAAAATTGTTTTTATTTCCCTAAGAAACGCGTATTTTTAGAGTTGCTCGAATTCATATTCTTTTGTCAGCTTCCTCGCGTAAACAGTAACAAAGTACAATAAACAGGAAATGGTTGTGAGGTTTCTTTTGTATTAACAGGAAGGTGATATGAAATTATATATCATGATAAACATCTTTTTTACTATATTTAGTTTTTAAAGATCACTGACAGTATCTGTTTATCAGACAATATTGATTTACTACTTTGATTCATTCATATTTAGAATAATTTTGAAGGTAATCGTTTTACAAAGTTAGATGAATCAAAACATTTTAAGTTCAAAGGAAGTAACAAAAACTGAATGTCTACGAGTCTTTTGCACGTCAAAACAGAAAACATAAAAAAAACAATCTTAAAATGAATTATAGATAAATGGATAATTTGAGCATATTATTTACAGACAAATGCTTCATTTAGTTGAGATGTCTGTTTATTAAAAAAATAAAATAACAAAAATTCCAAACGTCAATGAAAATTTCTGTCTGTAGGAAATGGGAGCTGAATTCAAGTTTATAGCTAGTGTAATTAATCCTATGAACTTTGACCCGTTAGTACAAATTAAATAGCACCAGGTTCATGCTAAGAACTTAGTTTCTAGAAAATCAAGTGATGGAACAAGTTACTGACGACTAAAAAATGTAAAATAACTATGTGTTTGATAATGTGAACATGTCACAACAGATATTCAATTCGTTGACTGTTCATCCATTGTCTAAAACGCTTTTTGTCTCTTATTTCCTGTTGTGATTTAATCCCTAAACGATTCCTCTATCGGCGTGTAAGTACTGCGTGATTCGTAATAAATCATTTGCTAGGTATAAGTACACAACGCTGTTTGCAGGATAGTCTCAATCCGGATGATGAGTTGTTTGTTATCTGTTCATAACAGTAAGTTGATGATGAAAATAGAAGAGTTTTATGAATGAAACAAATACATTGGACGTGTTACACCGAGTGCAAGTAGTGCAGCTTTAAATACAGGGAATGGCGTGCAAGATGTGATCCGTGGAGCAAGTGGGTTATATCTACTATTGTTCTTATACTTAGAAATAACCAAGTTATGAAAGGAGAAATTCAGATCGGAAAGTCCCAAATCAAATGACAAAATCAAAGCTCAAACAAATAACACAACAGTCACACTCCCGACGTATTACAGGCTTTTTTTATGTAGAAAATGGAGGATTAAACTTGATTTTATAGCTAACATAACCTCAATACCTAGAGTGTATGCGTTGGGGACAGTTATTCCTACTGTTAACCTACCAATTGGAACGTCGACTTCCAGATTGAATGTCAATTGGAATTGAATTGGCTTTATATAAACTGGCGCTTAGCTTAACCCTTTACCCATCTGTTCCTACCCAGTCAGGAACATTGCAGTCTATATCAAATTGCAACATTAAGCGTATAGACACTTGATTTATTTCAAGTCGTGCATTTGAAACTTCTCCGGACATTAAAAAAATTTGCTCCATAGGTATAGAATATCAGTTTCGTAGATGACAAGGTTTATGTTCAAATTGTATGGCTTCAATGTTTATCCTGATATAAAATCTGTGTATCTTCTCGGGAAGGATCAACTAAGTTTAGGGCAACTTAAGAGTTTTGTGTTGGTACATTTTTTTTCTCTAAAATTATTATTTCTTAAACATGATTTGATCGTCATCTGGTGTTCGCAGTTCATATGCCATATTGTTTCTTCTTACTTTTCATTCTATCCTTTTGCTCAATGCTCTTCAACTTCGTACTTCATTTGGCCTTTTTTATAACTTTTTTTGATTCGAGAGTCACTGATGAGTCTTTTGTAGACGAAACGCGCGTCTGGCGTATACTAAATTTAGTCCTGGTATCTATGATGAGTTTATTTCCAACCACTGGGTCGATGCCACTGCTGGTGGAGATTTATTTCCCCGAGGGTATCACAAGCCCAGTCGTCGGCACTTTTTGTGCTGACATGAATTGTCATTGATATTGTTATATTCATAAATTTACTGTTTACAAATTTTTGAATTTTTTGAAATACTCAGGCTTTTCTACCTCACGAATAGATTACCTTAGCTGTATTTGGCAAAACTTTTAGGAATTTTGGTCCTCAATGCTCTTTAACTTCGTACTTCATTTGGCCTTTTTTTATAACTTTTTTGGATTCGAGCGTCACTGATGAGTCTTTTGTAGACGAAACGCGCGTCTGGCGTATACTAAATTTAGTCCTGGTATCTATGATGAGTTTATTAATGAGTTTTATATCCAAATTAAAAAAAGATGGGCTTGTATCTTCGTCATTTCTTTTGACAAGAAGACAGTTGTTAGATTAGTTTGTTGACCAGACTTCCTCATTTCACTTTTACTAAAAGTGCAGTCAGATACAGATAATTGCATGAATATTATCCTGCATTCCGCCAATTATTGTACAAATAACAGGTGTGCAGTAACAAGTACTAATAATGTCTGCTGGTATCCAGACGATAATCTTAAAAGTACCATGTACTACAGATTTTATTAAAGTATATTCTTCTCTGTCTGTGTTTAAAAAAGTCAACAGTAATATACCGGTGTGCAAAGGTGTAAGCTATGTCAAGCATTAAAAAATTCAAACAATCATTGAAAACTTTAACAGTTTGAATATAATCGCAACGTTTAGACTCGTACATATAAATTATATATTTTCCTGCAATGTTTACAAATATAGATGAAGTTGTTCGTATAAATAATAATGTAAGGGAACGATAAATGACCGACTCATGTTAAGATAGAGCCATATCTCTTGCACTTGAAATACATTCTTGTAGATTTCGAAAAAGAACAGAATAATGCCGACACAAGGCAGCACTCGAACCAGAAAAGTGGAAAGGAATACATATAAGTTGCAATACCTTGCTTCCCAATCCACTATAAATAAGTATGTTTAAACTAAACTAATGCAATCCGGTCAGAACAAGCATAATAATTGTTCATTTGAAGCAATCTAGATTTAATAAAAGGACATAGACACTAGTATATATCGACATCATGGATTATTAGATATTTTCATTCTATTGATTGATTGACTGTTAAGTGTTTTACGCTACTTTTAGCACTTTTTTTTATTGAGGAAGTCAGACTACCCCAAAAGAATCAAGACCTTTGGAAGGTAAACTGACAGTCAAAGACAGGCTAGTCATACAGTAAGTATACAACTTAGTTCACTCGAGAACTGAGGCTCTCATATTTTTATTCGATAAATTTTTACAAAACATAAAAAAAAACCATTGCATTATAAATTTCATGCGTCCGAAGCATTTTTACCTCCAGTAGAAACGTGCAATAGCGAATATTTGAAAGCCATTGATGTATTAGAAACGGAAAGTTAAAGAACTGTATTACAAAAAGACCTTAACCTAAATTTTCAATACAATGAGGTCAACTTTGCCTGTCAAACAAAATTGTTATTATCTAAGTTGATAACTTGTATGTCATTTGGCCTCTGGTTGAGAGTTATCTAATTGGCAATCATAACACAATTTATCTTTTGTTTGAAGTGTTTCACTCCTTTTATGTTCTGAATTAACACGTATAAAGCAGTAGTTTATCTATATCATTCGTGTGCAACTTTTGGTTAAATATGCATTGAAATAACCATTACAATTGTTCCCTGGATCTGTAATTTCTAGACATGCATCAAAAAAGTAAAAGAAAGTCATTACATTGAAATCGACAATGATGTACAACATGATATTGTTAAAATTTTAATATTCCTCCCCGGTAAATCTCCCATAATTGAAACTAAACATTAACGAATAAAGGTCAAAGCTGTCCGAATAACAACAAATGTATTCAGGTCAAAAACTCACATTTGTGCAACTAGGTTATAGAAATGTCTGTTAAATGAAGGCAATCTTGATTTATGGATATAAAACTGAGTGTGTCGATATCATGGATAATTAGGTTTATTCTATTAATCCGTTCAAACAAAGTTCCCAATTTAGATAACATTCGTGAAGCCACACATAGAGCAGTTCATGAGTAGTTGTATATACATGCGTCTGCAACTTCTGGTAAAATATACATTAAAATAACTATAAAACGTCCATTGAATATGTTTGTTCTAGACGAGCATCCGGAAAATTAACAAAATCAGTATGTGAAAATGACCATGATGTTTTACGTGTCATTATAAGAAAGTATTATACTCTATAAAATATAAAAATATTTCCACTGCATTTGTTTATCTTAAAACTCAATCAATTGGCAAATGTTGAATACACTCAATATAGATACCAGGAGTAAAATATTGTACGCCAGACGCACGTATCGTTATCACTGTCGCTCGAATAAAAAAGAAAGTCAAAAAGGCCAAAAAGAGCATTGAGTATCCAAAATTCTAATGCAACAACGTTTGTAACGTTCGTTTTGATTGGATAACGTCACTTACTTACATGGCATCAATTGACAATTGATGTTATGGAGCGTACGCGCAGGCGCAGACATCATATGACAGATTTTTAGTAAATGTTTTAACGTTGTATTCTTTAAGTTTCATTAGAATGGAGATAACAATATTGTATTTTAAGCTCTGACGGCATCAATTGGGGATTTGATGGTCGCAAAATACCCGTTTACTGTGTCCGCTAACGCGTCGCCAGTAAACTTAATTTGCGACCATCAACGGTTATCTCCTAACTCCGAATAGTTACACCAGGTTTAGAGTCCAAAAGTGAGTTGTTGGTATGCAATTTGTATGAAACACAAATGAAGCGATCCGCATTGTGAATTGTCAGAATGATTAAATTTACATTTTTTCAGGCTAGCAAATGAGACATTTCTGAACACATACAGACAAAAATAAACGAAAACATATTAATTCGCACGTTAGTCGTTATTTCTACAAACGGTGGAGTAAAAACAAGTGAAAATATGTTGTTTTATAACATTCAACCTCAAGCTGAATAAGACATGGTAAATACATGTTAAGCCTTTGTATGGTGACAAAGTCGAAGGTACATGTAAAAATGTACTTTGACACATTCCCCATTTCCATTCTCAATTTTATTCGGTAGGTCGATATATACTTGCATCGTTCACATGAATCGGCTTATATTATAAACACACATTCATACGCGCGTCTTGCGTAAATACAAAATTCAATCCTGGTTTCTATGATGTTAAAATTACATGACAACATATAGAGGATCTCAATTTAAAACATTTATAAATAAATGTACAATATCACTGTTCTATTTACCTTGCACTTACAGATTAAGATGTGGGACTCGTTTTGAAAGAATAACATAAGTTAGAATATACAAAATAAAAATATGGCAAGTTATATTAAATTTGTCTTTCCCCGAATGAATCATGTGCGCAGTTGACCACATTACGATATAATTTCCCATTAGAAATGATTGTAAAAGCTTATCATATGAACTTAATATAGAAAGGAGTGATTCTATATATCATATGGTAAGGATCAAACGAAATAACAAGTTATTGTTGACAAATAATTCACACTTTATTGTCAAAAAAAAATGCCTGACTTTCAGGAAACTGCTATGTAGGAGTGGTATGTTTATCACGTTGATGAATACAAAAAATCCACTGTTAAGGTCAAAATTGTTATTCTATCAATTGATGGGGTATCCGTCAATACAAGTTGAGTAATGACGATGCGTATTCATCGATACAATTTGATTAACGCTTATATGGTCCTATTTCCTTTTCAGGTTCAAATAACCAATCGATGATGTTTGACAGGGTAGTGAAACTATGCTGAAAGAGAGATACCACAAAAAATAGAAAAGAAAAGTCTTCAGAAAAAAACAGTAAAACGTATCCATGATATGGAACTTATTGAAAGAAAATTCGTAAATGTTTCATTATGATTTTCTTCTGTATTGAAAAATCATATTACCAAATTAAAAAGTGCCATAAAATGTAAACGTATTCACAGACGCTGTCTAATCAATAGTATTTTTGTGGTTTCATAAAATTGGGACTATTGGTAACAATGGTAACAATAAACCAATTGATAACGTTTAGCACATGAAGTGGTAACATTTGCACAAAAGTCTATTGATGATGATAATCCGAAATACTAATATTCAATAATACCATACAGTTCTTTCTCAGAAAGATCATAAAAAAGAAACTATATGACTACAATGAAAGTGTAGAATTGTTGAAACATTTTTTCCAGCAAGTTACTATTTCTGTTTTTATTTTCTATAACGTCGGCATACTTGTTTCTTTTGCATATTTATGACTTAGATGCGGGATATATGCCGATGCGACAACAACTTAACTACACAAATGAATGTATTGAGATCAACAATCAGGTGTCAGACCTTTATATCTATATTTTTAACACAATTTTTCAAATTTTGCCGCTTTCTTAATTTTTTACCTAAAGGTTAACTTCGAGAAACCATTTATATCTTGAATTATACATACATCAATTTTTAACAAATATCTTAATATATATAATAACATATGAAGTTCGGGAAGTCCCTCTATACTAAAAATAACATGTTGGGTTCCTGCAAATTTTCATGAGAATACTATTAAGAATATCTTATTCAGGCTGGTAAGGCGAAAGTAAAGAAAGAAGAAAGGAAAATTTGAAAATGATCAAAATATATTTCTCAATCAGAAAGAGTTACACGTAACTGCATTCGCTAGTTAGAATAAAAGCATTATGCTTTGTCAGACTATGGTTACATATTATGTTAATTGGAGTGGGTTAATAGGCTGTTAAAACCTGCCGTCTTTAATAACACATTGAGAATTCCAATCAAACGTTTTCTATTTTCTTTTTTTTCAAAGATATGATTTTAGAATTTAAAAGTAATGGGGTTTAATAGTATTCCTAGAGTGCAATATAATATTTTTCAACTTAGAAATATTAGAAAGAAATTAGTTCAAAATCTGGAGGTTTGTTGAAGAGGTTATATAACTAAATTTACGTGCAAATAAATCTTCTAATTAAGGGAAAACTTTTTATACAATTTTATACCGAATTAGCGTTTCGACTTTGTTGCATAAGTATCATTTAAGAACTCTTCCTGCAGCCATATCAATCAAAATATCTTTACGGCATTTCGTGTCTTTACATGATTTCCTTCAATGCCAGTAGTATCAGACTGTTGAATAAGATTACCCTATGGCAAATCAATCCTGTGCGACACAGAGTACAATGCATACAATAAGATACAAGGTTAACACATATCTATCTTTAATTGGTCATTAGGGTTCTAAACATTGAATATTAGTTATATACAATTATTCAATGAAAACTGCTTTGTACATGTTTTTGTAAGCATCGATTGTGACGCGCATTTTGAAGATCACATCTAAACCCATCCTAGATACCAGGATTTGAATTTTTTGAAAGAGAAGCAAAAGATAATAAAGGGACATTCCAACTCATAAGTAGAAATCAAACTGACAACATCATGGCAAAGAATGAATAGGACATATCACAGTACACAAAACACAACGTTGAATACTAAAGACTGAGCGACACGAACCCCACCAAAATCTGAGGTTGATGTCAGGTGCTCTAGAAGTGTAAGATAAATACATGTATATATATATATATATATATTTACCTTATAAAATTTCTGTCTGCATGTTAATCTCGGTTTCAATTGTGAATTGAATTAGGAACATGACATTTCTGAAGCATCAAAGATACCAGGATTTGTGTTTTGTAAAACTAGTTATTTCTGTCGAAAGATACCATCCGATATTTAAACTCATAAGCCAAAAAAAACCTGGCAGGTCCATTGCAATAATAACATTCGATGAAAAGGTATACAATTCTTTACAAAAACAAAACATACAAAACCAAAGACTGAGCAACACGAGCCCAAATAAACCCGGAGTGATATCATATGCTCCGTAAATAGTATGCAGATTTTGCTGAACATGTGACATTATTCACACAATAGGTCAATATCTGAATATAACGAGGACATGCAAAAAATATTTAAGCAACCCGAAAAAAAACTGCATTTAGAAGTATACGAAAAGGTAGTTTGCCACTGGTAAAATATGAATGTTAAACGAGTCAGCCTCATTAAGCATGGGGATGTTGGGTTCCCGAAAATATGTTTTACCTCTTCATACTCTAAATATGTATGTTCCAAGACAGGAGGTTGTAATTAAATGGTTGTAGCTTGTTGATGTATGTCACATTTGTCTTTCAATTGTTGTTATCCACATTGGTCAGACCATTGTTGATCTCGTTTGAATAGTTTAACGTTTTGTCGGGACCTTTTTTTTTTAGATTTACATCTACTATATTTTGTCAATGGTGGAAAGTTGATCAGTAATCTCATTTTCAATCATACAATTTTTATATTCATTAGAGTAATTGAAAAATGATTCCAATTTGGAAAACAATATGAAATAAGTAATTGATTCGAAGTGCAATAATTTCATCACCAATATTAGATATTACTAAAAAACTCCAAAATATCCTTCTGCCAAAATAATCGGATTAACAGTTTTTTTTATAGTTTTCACATCCGAACAAAATCTTACCACAGCGCCAAACGGAAAGAAGAATACGTAAAACGATATCAGGGAAGAGATGGGTCGGAGGTCTGCAAGGTAAATGTCTTATATGTGGGGGATCAATATGCCCTCAAAAAAAGGAGTGTAATGGAGTGTTCGTGTCTTAAATTTTCAATTGCAGCGATAAAAAAAAAAGCATTTATTTTATTCAAACGTCACTGATGAGTCTTTTGTAGACGAAACGCGCGTCTGGCGTATAATAAAATTTTAACCCTGGTTTCTATGATGAGTTTAAATAAGCTAAAAAAATATCACGGTGGGTATGGTTGTCCTGCGAGAGAACGTTCTGTGCTGGTGATTCGGTCCTGACGGGTGCTGGTGATCAATGAAAAAATGTAAACATAGACGAAAATGATGATTTTTGACGTTTTCACTCATAAAAAATGGAAGAAAACAGTTGAGATTTTTCAATTTTGTTTCTTATGGGTTCATATGTAAACCTTTAAAAAGTTGACTCTCTAAACTGTTTCAGTACGCGTAACACAAAAATGCTCATTTTCAGAAAATATAGCACTGAAATAATAAAACAAAAATGCTTATAGCGTCCGCTTTCTACACATCAATCCACACGACAAACTATTTTGTGAAAAAACATTGCAATTTATTAAAATTTAGCATTTTCTCAATTTATTCATGTCCTGATACTGTGCTGGTGGGTCCTGTCATTGTGCTGGTGGGTCCTGATACGGTGCTGGTGATTTCGGATAAGAAGTTGGTCATATTTGAAACAAATGTTACAAAATCAATAAAATTGGGCAGATAATTGTTGTCAATAGGATCTGTGACTCCTATTTTAGCTCTTAATTGTGCATCCATTTGGCTGTTTAATGTGTGTTTTCAAATGATCGTAACTTGTATTACATAATTACATAAAAGGGCAACATCTGTCGTCCAATATCAGATAACAATATATAGTATCTAAAATAAGAATAGTTTTATTAAGATATTAAATGCCCCTTACATTGATGCTTCAACAATGATCAAAGCCCATGCCGCATAGACATGTTTGTAAGCGCTGCGCATACCCCTCCCCACTTCCACCCAACCAACCCTCCTCATTTCCTCCTTCATTGTTACAGTGGTGTACCAACACAACAATTTATCACATAAAATAATAACACAAAGACACACATTATTGAACAACGAATGCTTGCAGATACTGTAAGCTAGTTCAAAGCCGCATTTTCAACTAATAGATAAACCATGTTCTCATATACAAAAATCCTAATCGTGTCGATTAAAAAAGTCTTAAAACTTAAGTTCACATTTTAATGTTTGATGAAGCAGAACTTTAAAAGTGTGCAGTGAATCTTGTGCTCACAACAGTTATTGTCATTATTATGTTTACATAAGTCTTATAAAGGAATTAAGAATGTACCAAGAAATATTTTACAGTTCAATTTAATGATCATGAATAGAAGGAAATGGTACGGAAGTTTACATAGGACAAAAAGAAATTGATAGTATTTTTTGGCGAAAGACTTAAACGCTTCTTTGCATTATATAGTACAGCTCTTCTATAAAAGCATGCAAAAAAAACTTTGATTGACTTGCTTGCTATGTTTGCTGGGATGCTTTCAAACAATAGGTAGGCGGAGTTTCAATACATACTGGGATTTGATTGGACAAATACAAACTGACAGAAATTGAAGTTAATGTTTATTGTCCAAACAAATTCTAGTATATAGTAAACAGACTACTTACCTGTCGTTTACAAACATCCAAACAATCATAGCAAGCAATTTTATCAATGGTTTGCTTTGCATATATTAATAGAAGAGCTGTAAATTCTAAAAAAAAATGTAGATGGTTAAATCCTCAACAAAATTTCAATAACTTTGATGGAACGAATAAAGGTTTTAAATCAAATTTTCGTGGACTTTTTAGCTTCCATCCTGACGAGGCATGTTAGCTGTTCGTATGCTGTTGCACCTGACGCACGGAAACTTTCACATTTCCATCTTCTTTTCTGAAATATTTTACCCAGCTCATACTTGACAGGATTGTTATCCTAGTAAAAGGTGTAACCAATGAATTGAACACAAGTTAAAAATTCTACAATACTATATAATCCATTTTATGTATCAATTTGTTCGAAAAAAAGTCGAAAAGAAGAGAGTTTTTTTAATATCATGATTATCTGTCGCTTTCTAGATCTATGCTTAGCATTTGTTTCAGATGACATGGACTCCTGACCCTGGTGATCCTGCTGCCTTTCATAACTTTATCCGTAAACATATATTAATAGATCATAAACAAAAGGCTGCAACTGGTATTTTTGTATTAAAAATGATTCGTTGTAACGAGAATATTTGTGGTGAATGGAAACTGTGAGGGTAAAAATCTTAAATTGCTTATAAATGTTGCTGGACCCAGTTTCGTTATCTGATCTGAATTTTCTGAAATGTGCAAGGTAGATAGACATTGGCCTTTTGATTTTTTTTACTCGGTAAGTTTTGCCCTAATTGCTTGAACTTTTGCAATATCAAAGCCGATTTCAATGAGTGTGTAGACAAAGGGAATATCTTTGGTTATCTTGCTTGCTGAACAGAAAAGTCATTGTTAGATTATGTTAGCTACCCTACTTTAAGAGTAGACTAGTCCGATAAATGACACATCTTTCTGTCTGTTGGACCAGGCTACTTCGAAAGGAGGGTAGTATACCTTACCTAACAATGACTTCACGGTTTAGCTAACAAGCAAGCTAACCAAAAATATCACCTTTGCCTACATACTCAATGGAATCGGCTGTAACTAAAAACTCTAATACATCTTAACAGACAGTGGTCATGTTTGTTGATGAATATTGTTGTTCCTAGATTCACTCTTGAAAAATCATTTGGTAACATTTTGTCAAGTAATTTCAGAAAAGATCTTTTTGTAATTGCGGACGCCAAGACAGTACATGAACCTCACACGACCCTTCGACACAGGTGAACTTAGATATGATCTTATAGCGATTCGGGTTGATAACCAGTTGAAACTAGGCCAGTTTTGTGTGTGTGTAGATTTGTATTGATTTAAACTGTTATGACCTTTTAAAGTTAAATGTAGGTGTTTAATCTAAGAATTTATTTTTTAAACTTATAAACTTGTTTTATACTCAATTGGTAGTATGAAGCTACGAGATATTTAAATTTTTGAAATTGACATATCTAGTCTGCCCTTTCAAAAAATAGTGAATTTTTTTTTAGTGTTCTATCGAACTTTCGAAAAAAAATACCTGATAACCGTTCAGACAAAAAAATTATGTTGCAAAAATCTTACAGATACAGCAAGTGATTCTTAATAGCTATAAGATACATTTTTCTTTTAAAATACAACTTTTAAATCTTACGGGAAACTTTCCAAGCTTACAACTTTCACTGTAACCTCGCTCTAACTTATCCCCAATCCCCCTCCCAAAAAAAAAACAAAACAAAAAAACAAAGAAACAAACCCGCAATGCTATTGTCATTCTTATAGTCAGCACTTACATTTTAATTGTTCACAAACAAATGTGTTTTAAGCTGCTAAAGACATATGATTCAAACGCTCAGAAAGTCCTTTGTTCTATATTTTTGCTCTCTATTTTTATGCAAAACCTTTTACATTTTTATTTTATAGGTTATTGTTGAAGGTCGTACGATGACGTATGATTGTTAACACATACTTCCTTTGGTTTCTTATGGAAATTTGTCCATTGACAACAAACATACCACATCATCTACTTTATATAAGTATTGTATAAATTACAACGTATTTTGGTGATCTTGCAAAATGATCGTAATCCCGAAAATCGTAAACATATTTTCTTATCTTAAAAGGGGGAAAGAAGGGTTCCATTAACAGGCCAATAAATAAGATTACAGTTAATTTAAAAAAAAATAAAAATAGGAGTATTTTTTTCTCTCATAATAACAGTAAACAGATTAACAACAATGTCAATTTCAAGAAAGCTGACAACAGTTAATTAGTCAATAACAGTACAGCATCAATGATCTTGAATATATGCCACTTTTAACTACAATATAAAGGCACAGAACCAGGACATAGGAGCACAGAACCAGGGCCGTTTTTCTTATCACCAGCACAGCGTCAGGACAATTCCGTTTAACGAACTTGCACGACTTTTGCAATATAATATTGTTGTAATATACTTTGCATGGTACTTATGACGCATCAGAGAAAAATTAATCAACAAAACAGTCGTTTTATTGCCGTTCTGATACAATGTAAACAAACCCACCAGCACAGAATCAGGACCCACCAGCACCTGACAGGACCAAATCACCAGCACAGAACGTTCTCTCGCAGGACAACCATACCCACCGTGAATATGGTCCTGCCGCCTTTTTTTTTTAACAAGTATGTATAAAAGTCCTGATATAGAAAATAAATAAATTCTCTGAGGGTCTGCGGTGTCCCAGTGGTCTAAGTAGTCAAACTACTATATCGCTAGCGAGTCATCACTGAGGTTATTAATTCATATCCCGTACGGGTCGGTTTAACTTGACTCCAATCTTAATTGAATAGGATTTTCAGTTTTCCTTCCGCAAGTCGTTAGATCTCTCCGTGTATTCTGGCTTCCTCCACCAAAAAACTGACCGCCATAGCAAAAGAGTTTAATGTAATTTGAAACACCAATCAATCAAAAAAATGTTTAAGGATAATAATTATATATCAAAGGTAAATTTTAATTTATTGATTTGTTTGCAAATATACTAAAACTTCCCTTATAATAACTTTCAAAATCGAACAATTGAAAAAAAAAACCAGTCAAGCTTGATTAATTGGAAAATACTCATAAAAGATACCAGGCTTGTTATTTGGTAGACCAGATGAAAATTTAGCAAAAACAAAGAACACAAGTGGTGCTAGAATCAAAACCGATGATCATTGATATGACAATTGGTATAATACTTTTCATAGTATTACACCAGAACCTTCAATGAAATATAATTGAAATGGGTTCCGCTTGCCATTAAATAAACTCATCATAGACACCAGGACTAAATTTTGTAAACACACCAGACGCATTTTGTTTCAAGATTTGACTTATTCGTATTTCAAATTTGTTTTCATATAAGCATAATGCAGCAGATCGAACTTATCACCAAATACAACATTTTCCTACGAAAGAACAACAATAAATTGCATCATTATAAAATTGAAAAACAGAAGAATGTTTATAAAGATCTGCATTTCGATTCGTTAATTAAATAATCATATTTAGTTCCATCAAGAATTTTATTGTACAATACTTGTTTTGGAATATTTTGAGATCCAGTTTTTTATAAACACAAAGTTTTTAATAAACTATAATCAATAAATAGGTTAAAACTAGTGTACGATATTTATTAAGTTTAACTGTGTTTAATATGTTAAATAATTAACTCAGGATTTAGTTGATGGATTGCATACTTAAACTTTTACAACCAGTGAAGGTTTTACGAGGTTAAAATCGCCTACTCATCAGACGTGTTCCCATATATTTCCGACATTTGAGTTGTTAATCATTAATCATCCGATTTTTAAAACAGATTATTCTACATTTCATTTAGGACAATTAAGTTATCACATTCTAAACCAATTCAAAATATACAAACCGCATATATGATAGATTTCCCAGATATCACAGCATTGGATTATTTTAATATATATTCAAGTAAACCTTATCCTTTAAGAAGAAGTTTCTGCATATATATCTAGGACAATTAAGTTATCATATTCTAAACTAACTCAAAATATACAAACCGCATATATGATAGATTTTCCAGATATCACAACATTGTTTTATTTTAATATATATTCAAGTAAACCTTATCCTTTAAAACGAAGCTTCTGCATAAATGTTCACTATGTAAGTTTAAATAAAGGCAGTAGTAACAGTATTATACCGGTGTTCAAAAGTCAAACATCGATTGAGAGAAAACAAATCCGGGTTACAAAAAAAAACCGGGGGAAACACATCAACTATAAAAGGAAAACAATGGACCATAATATTTGTATTTTATATTTTTTTCCCTTTCGAATTCGAAGCTTAGATTAGACTAATCACCAGGTTTTAACTAACTTGAGCAATATATTTGGTGTCAGATGTGGAGCAAAGCCTATAGGCATAAAGGTAATTAAGTTAAGATTTGTTCCGAACGGAGAATTTTTCTAAATATCCTATGATCAATAACTATTACGATTGGATATATTAGCTTAATTCATTTTTTGCATATCAGCCCTGGATTTGCTTACATTTTCAAATCACTAGAGATAATCTTCGTTTTTTTGTGGGGTTTGTGTGAAAAAAAAGTAAAATCACAAAAATACTGAACTCAGAGGAAAATCCAATCGGAAAGTCCATAATCACATGGCAAAATCAAATGACAAAACACATCAAAAACGAATGGACAAGAACTGTCATATTCCTGTGACTTAGTCAGTCAGTTTTTTTTATATTGTGTTTCGATGCTGTTCTGTGTCGTTTGTTTTTCTTCTTTCTTTATCCTTATATTGTTAACTTATGTTCATCTTCTTTAGTTTGAATGTCCTTTTGGTATATTTTGCCTCACTTTTTTTATCATAATGATTCATTCTGTCAACAAAAACAACTTTTATAACTGTGCTAAAATCCAACCTTCTTTTGTAATATCTGTAATATATCGTTATAATCGAATGGCAGAAATAGTTTGACCTTATACAAGTAACAACAATACATCTTGCATATGTTCATTATCGACTAAAATAATTTCCCCTTTCCCTTTCTTTAAAGTAATGACAAAAAAATCAGTTATATCATAGATTTATGATTGTCACTTTACCTTTTACGGAGGTTGATAGTTGTATAAACCTTAAATTACATGTTAGCTGATAATGTCAACCTTTTAAAAGATATCAATTAATGAAAAACTATCACGAATACCTCAATTATTTCTTTTTATTACACAAATTATTTCAAGCATGTATGATTAAATAGTCGCAATATCAAGAAAACATGATGCACATTTCAGCAAAAAATGTCATGAAGAAAACAAAGTTCAGATAAACGCAAGATAAAAAGATGTATAAATGTTACGAAAACTTCAAATCTGTCTTTTTATTGCACTATCTCTTCTATGCATCGATAGTTAAATGAACGCGATAAGAAGAAATAAAAAACTTAATTTCTGCAAAAAAAAGCTATGAAGAATACAGGATCAGAGGAACGCAATGAGAAATTGTGTCACATCCAATTCAGAAAAACACCTGTTTAGATAAACACAAGGAGGAACGGTTTGATGACGTAAGAAACTGACCTCATCGACGGAAAGATCTGGGTGGAAAAAGGTACGCCAACTCAATAAATGTAATAGTAGTTAATACACGACAACGAACACTCATTTTACCCTATTACTTCCATAACAACAACCATGCTTTATTTAATCACGAGGACAATTGCAGTCGCTACATACGGAATCGATTATCTGAAATAATTCGCCGTTTCAGAATGTAATGCATCCTGGGTAATATTTTCAAAACTGTATACCAAAACGTCCTGGTTGGTTAAAAATGTCATAAAGAATGGTAATTTAACCAACGACGTGATGTTATTTTCATTTTGGTGTACGAACAATCAGTTTAGCCATAGTGCTCTAGTTTCTGGCAATTCCCCAGGATGTAGAAATGAGTGCACTTTGTTTTAGATTTTATTTTCAGGATCCTAACAGCAAAATAACAACACAGTAAAATACGTCTACGTGTTATCGTAAAATATTTAAATAAAAAAACAATTGTTTTTATTTCACACTTTATTTAGACTATATATTTATTTTATTCGAGCGTCACTGATGAGTCTTTTGTAGACGAAACGCGCGTCTGGTGCAAATACAAAAGTTCAATCCTGATATCTTTGACTAGTTTATTAACTTTAACACGTGTCGTTTAGTTCTGTGAAAAGTAAAATTACAGAAATACCGAACTCCGCGGAAAGTTCAAAACAGAAAGTCCTTAATCTGACGGCAAAGTCAAATGTCCAAGAACATCAAACGAATGGAAAACAACTATTCTGAATTGTTTCACATTTGCCTTTCTTTAATGTTAACGATACAAAAAATAACAATGAGATCATTGATTTAAGCTTGTTATTATTTCTCTTCAGGAAGTTTTAAGTTACATACATCTTAAATTGCATGTAAAATGATCATATTGAATATTTAAAAGACATAACATAACAACACACATGCTTTATTTCATCACTAGGAAAATATCAGTGTCGCTACAGACGGAATCAATTGTCTAGAATAATTCCACAGGATGTAGATAAGATTTCATTTTCCCCCCTTGTTTTTCAAGGATCCTTACAAAACAATCTATACATTTATAAGGAAAAATACATCAATGCACCAACAAAAAACAATATAAAAAGGAAGTTGAAATTAACATAGTTTCGATAAACAGGGATATTTGTTTGAATTTGCATATGTTTAATACTACTTTCATCGACTTTGGCGCTATATCCAGGTTGCAATTTTTTATATGGTAGGGGAAGATAGTCAACCAAAAATAAAGCACCGAACTTCGGTAGAAAAATGGACAATCCTTGTCAATTCTAATAATCACCACGAGTAGAGTAAAATATGGTAAATGGGACAGCAACATAGAAACACAGTAAGATACGTCTTCATAATAGCGGACAGTGTTTTAATACAAAACAGTTGTTTGTAGCATGTGTCGACCTCAATTGTGTTGAACTATCGCGCTATATCTGTCACATGTTTTAGTAGCAACAAGTACTAGGTGCTTTATGAGTGGCGCAAAGGTTAAATTGATTATGACATATTTCTTCGATGTTCCTTACATTTATTCTTGCAAAGGTGAGCAATAAACATGATAACTCACAAAATATCAGTGGAATATTAGAAAGACACATATAACTTAACCATTTGACAAAATTTGTGTGCTTACTACGCATTATATTCTCTGAGTAAACACAAACCTTTAAACTGGAAAAGTTTCTAAGTTCAGCAGCACCAAGACATAAACAAATAAAAACATTTTCTGTTTCAGAAAGTAGAATGATTTTGATTGGCCTTTTGTATTTCATTTAAAAGTCATTATAGTAAATTGACTTGAGTAATATCTTTAAGATGTCCGCAAAGATAACAGTTATAGTATCAAATTATTACGTAATATTTTTCATATTTCATATGATATTTATCCTAAGCCCTATGTCATCATATCAGTCCACAATCGAACGTTGGTTAATAATACATCTGATATCACAAGTGCCATGTTGTTACTTTTTATCATATGTTTCTTCAGCAAGTCTAAAATACATGCAATTAAATATATTTAGTTATGTTTTAGTAATATTTCATAATAATCATACATTTATACTTAAACGTCCTCACATTTTAGATGAATATATAATGTTTTTGCACTGACAAAAATGAATTAAAGCATTTTATACATGACTTGTTTGCTGACATGGTTTAAAACTTGTTGCACTCTTAAAAGAATATTTCAAATTCTAAAACCCATATATATATATTGTATTCTTTGTTCTGCATTTTTTATAATTTGTTTTCTGTTTCCTTATACTTGTTTACCCCATATTGTGTTGGTGATCATTTTTCAAACAATAAGGTAACGTTGGCGTATTCCGGAATTAGCCCAGTGACGACAATTTACCCTATTGAAGTCTTAGAAAAATGATAATGATAATCACCAAATGCAGTTGGTAAATTTTTCAAACATGTATTATCCCGTTAAAGATCTAGACTATTTCGGAAATTATGGTTTTTCACGAAATTTATTTCTTTAATTATGCTTAACAGACTGTTAGTCATTTATTCTAAGTATATAATAAAGTATTTTATTGATGTGTACAAAAAATAGGTGATTCAACCTGTGCAACTTAGTGGACATCATTAAATGCATTTTAAGATTTAGTTTAGTTTACCATCGCATGCAATGATGATACAAAATGAATCTTAAAATAAAACAAAAATGTTTTATTTCAAAAAAAAAAACAATATAGATATATATATTTTTGTTGCTGTTAGGCCTAAAAACGTACAAAGTTACGAAGATTTGAATGAACCCTGAACGATTTTCGAGGTGTAAACTAATCATTTTCCCCCAATATTATAATTGACCTTAAAGTATGAACGTGTCATATTCTTAATATACTACTAAGAAAAATAACAAAAGATACTGTTAGGTACCGAATAAATCATAGGCGTAAGATAACAGAAGGATGAATTCAAAATGTTAAATTCATTTAGGAATTAAACTGATTAATTATATGCTAAAATTGAGACTGGAAACGCGGTTTGTGACAACAACCCGACAAAACAAAACCAAAACACGAAAACAGCACAACTGCTTACATAACTTTTTTTCGATAATTTTTGGATTTTCATCCTCAAAAATAGATTACTGGATCTTTTTTTTACAATAACTTCGGGAATCGGGTCCTCAATGTCATGTTTTATTTGCCCTTTTAATGTTTTATTTCTAAACGAGTGTCACAGTTAAGTCTTTTGTAGACAAACGCGTGTCTGGCGTACAAAGTTTTAATTTCGATATCTTTGTTTATTCTAAACTGGTGTTAGAAATATAAAATATAAATCCAAGTCATTTGAATAAACACTTTCTTATTAATGACTTTCTATGTAATGTCCATGAAAGTGTTTCTGTCGATAACAAATTGGGCCATGTAAGCCTTATGTTACCTTTTAGGTAATGAGTAGCAATATGGTACAAGATATGTATGATTAATTAAATGGTAAGAATACTGTTCATCAGAATATTCAAAAACGTTAAAAAAACGTGTTGTCGTATAAGTTGTAATATAGGGATAAAAGACAGTAAACTTAGGTTTCAATCACTACTTCCGGGCTATTATCCTATACAATAATAGCACCAAAGGGCATTTAAGTTTTAGAAGGAGTGATTTTGACATACATCCGTTTGATTTAATAATGTTCATATAAAAACGTCAGGTTTTTACTATACCGCAGGTTAAAAACGACGCCGGGGATATCAAAAAGAGAATAACACAGTTGTAAGTTAACGAATGTACAAAAACAAGACAATAAACAAAATATGAAAAATTTTGAAAATGTAGTCTACAAAACACTTAATTAAAAAATAAATAAAGGCAACAGTAGTATAGCGCTGTTCAATTAATCGATTTAGCCAAAACCGAGGGAAACACATTAACTATAAAAGGAAAACAACGGAACAACAGAAACAATTAACTGAAACAATAACCAACGCCAACGTACATAAAAACAGACTACAGGTATCCAATAACAACTGCTATATTCCTGACTTGGTGCAGGATATTTTAAGAAAAATTGGTACTAACGACTAATTTAAAGGTTCCTGCTACACGTGGGAAACCTGTTGTGGTGACATTTGGTTTACCTTATATTGTTTTACCGCATATTCATCTGATTGTTATATTGACATACATGTCAATGATTTAATGATTTTCAGTAAAAGCAAAAGATATAATGCTTTTACTATACCTCAAATTGGAGGTATCAAATAGAGATTAACAACCAGTAAGTTGACGAACCTAGGGAAACATGGCAAAGAAAAACGACCAAAGGCGAAACAACTTTATATTAAAAACAAAGAATGTACAACTAGAACCCAATAAAATAGGGGGTGTTCTCAGGTGTACAACAGGGTTATTGTATCGTGCTTCAAAGGTGAAGGAGGGACGAAAGATACCAAAGGGACAGTCAAACTCATAAATCTAAAACAAACTGAGCCTGTCATATAAGAATTTAGTTTACCTTTGACAGTTTAGTAAATTTGGACAGGAAGATATTTTGACTCTCACTCACTCGAAGATATTCAGAATTTGCAGTCTTTTATCATCAGCAACAGCATAAATGCATGCCTAATAGAACGTTTCATTCATTAAACAGAGTTATTGCGTTTTATTTTAATTTTAACACGAACCATTTTCAATTTATATATTGAATTGAAAAATAAGAAAAAAATTGTTGAGTTTAATAAAACTTGTTTTTTTCAATTTTATTTGATTTATATGGCAAAAAATTATTTTTGATTTTAATTTTAAAGAAACTTTACTCATTTTATGAAATAGTTTATGTATGCCTTATTGATTCGTATGGCAATAAAATATTAAGATTTAAACATCCAATTAATGACTTTTGAAACTTTGTCCTGTAATTTATAAGTAGCAGTTTAAGTGCACATTCTGTTGTGTAGATTGTGACAGTTTAAATAATTACTCTTCAATTCGCCCCAGATCTGTACACAAAGCTGTAACCTTTATCAAAGATAACACGGTTGCACATGTGTGAAACAAACTAGAGATGACCTAACTTGCATTGGAAGGATAAGGATGTCACCTGTCGTGTTGCTAATGATAGGCAAGCCAAGTGATAGGTCTAATTTCGAAGTTAATATTTGAGTCACATATGAACGACTGGTTAATTATAACAGTTGTTTTAGAAATACATTACAACCTGAAAATTTCTATAAAATACAGATAAGGAACCACCTAAACAAAGACTAATTAAATTATTTAATAAAACGTTCTAAACCCTTTTAAGAACTGCACATCTTATAATATACAATAAAAAATAAATTACATTATAGTTTGTTTTCGAACACGACTTCCGGGTTGATAACCAATCAACCAATAGCACCGAAGGGCATATCAGTCTTAGAAAAGGCGATTTTGACACACATCCGTTTGTTTTATTATTTCGTATTAACAAAACCTAATGCTTTAACTTTACCTTAAGGATAAAAATTAGGCTGAAAATACCAAATAGAAAATTAAAACTTTTAAATTGAGAGAGACCGACAAAGGCATGACAAAAAAACTCAATGTTAGGAAACTTTATTTAAGAGTCTATAAAACACTTAATTATAAACTAAAGACCGGGCAAAGTACCTGGAGGGTAAATATATCCTGCTGCACGAGTAAAACATGTCGTGTTGTCTTTGGTATACCGTAGATTAATTGCTGCATGTTCATCTATTTTTGATATAAAAAGTTGCTATCGAAAAAACATTTTGCATGGTTTATGTTATTAGCTGTATATTTTCTGTAATTTACAAAAGTAGTATTTTCTTTAACATAGTCAAACATTTAGAACAGTCAAAGTGTTACAGCAAACGAATCTATTAATATATAAATAAAGAAGTAAATATTAAAAAAGAAGTTAACGGGGCTGTAACGAAAAAAGTAACAGAGAGTAGCTGAAGCAACACTTTTATAAAATTTCCAATAAATCAGCTGCGAAAGATACAAGAGGGACAGTCATAGATCGAAAAATAAACTCACAACGCCATGGCCAAAAATAAAAAAAGACAAACAGACAGATAATAGTACACAAGACACAACATAGAAAACAAAAGACTGAGCAACACGAACCCCACCAAAAAACTGGGGGTGATCTAAGATGCTTCCGGAAGGGTAAGCAGATCGCGCTCCGTATGTGACACCCGTCGTGTTGCTCATGTTATTACAAACACGGTAAATAGTCTAATTAGGTAGTTCGCATTCATTAAATAACAAGTGAAACATTACCTTGACGACATACGTTAGAGTATTCAACCAAGTCTTCGAAAACGCCTGTTTCATCACAGGAATATTGACTGATACTTTCTATTCCTTCCGGTCATATAGAATATAGAATAGAAATGGGAAATGTTTAAAAGCGACAACAACCCGATCAAAGAGCAAAACACAAATCAATACGCACAGTTAAACTCAGTTAAAAGGAGGTCCGAGTCTGGTAACAAAAGACAACGATGAATTAATTAACAATGGACTACTAGCAGTAACTGACGTGTCAGATCCAGACCTCAATTAAACTGATTAAAAGATTATGTCCTCATCAAATGAAAATCATGCACAATCCCTCCCGTTAGTGGTTTAATATCGTACCATCGAGTCAACGGTTTAATTTTTCCATTTGTTATGGATTTCTAATGTTTGAATATACATTTGAGGGCGGAATTTCTGCTAATTCTTTTTTTACAAAAAAAAACTTTATGTAAATATGTGAAAATGTTAAACCAAAATTAAGATCAACTTCTTTGAAAGAAAATATAGTCCAAATAAAATTAGAATCAGATATATACATAATGCTATATGTTGAAAATGTTTTGTCCTGTTTCTCATTAAATTTCTCTTATCAGCTCGTTTTAATTTATGTGTCAATAAATTATTTGTATTTCAATTTTACAGAAATTACGCAGTTTCTGAAATTGTTTATATTTGTCAAAAATTAATTTGGATTCATAAAGCAATAAAGTATTCGAATCTAAACTTTCCATTAACGAAATGTGAAATTATATCTAATATATGATGACTAGGTAATATATATCAGTTACAGGACACATTCTGTTTTGTAAATTGTAAAAGTAATGAAATAACAGTCATATTTAATTCGATTTAAAGGGCTCGACCATTAAATCGCGTTATCAGAAGAAGACCAGCAATAGTTCATTAGCAGGTCAAAGCAGACGCGCATGTCTTGACACTACATATAAATTAACTGCTCTTGCACTCTCATCACAAATATTGCAAACGTTATCTTCAAGGATTTATATTGATCTAAGGTCAGACTATTGATTTAACTTATTATACACATGATTACTTGAATACATTCAATCGATTTTATTTGTTTATGTTTATTATATGTCTATGTAACGAGTTATGATGTTTAATTTAATTTAATTTTAGTTTCATTCACATTATTGTTTTGTCTTTTATTGAGGCATCTAATGTTGATGCTATCCATGCTAATTGCATTTTGTTATGCAGATTATTTTGGCAACTTCCTATGAGGTATGTAATTTATATTTAATATTCGATGCACGCCGAGAGTCATCTAATATGGCTAGACAATACAATTATACATGGTACACCTAATTGCTATTTGATGTTGCAAATTATTTAGAGAATTATACTTTACTAGGCTTCCGTTAAGAAATATTTGGTAAATGCTTTTAATTGACATTTGATTAATTGATTTATCATCAATTCGTTGCCGTCACAGATATCGCGTTGTTTATTTCATGTTTACTTTTATATTTAGTTAAACATATATTTTAGGATTGGTAACTATTTTTTATTTTACACTGTGTTTATTTATTGGAAGGTTCGTGATGCCTAGGGGAAAAAACTGTCGCTGATAATGACAGGACAGCTGCACTGTCTCAATTAAAACATGATGTAGTGCCGCCACGGACGCAAATTACAACATCTAATGCATCAGGACCATCTACCACGTTTAACAGTTCAGTGGATTTCCCGAATAATGCAGAGTCGTATTCACAAAACATCAATGAACAAGGTACATTTCAAAATTTTGAATCTAATGTTAATTCTGTACATGAAATTGCCAGCATCAGCAATGATTTGGGTAATAATGTTTCTTGCAATATCAGACAAAAAATTTTAAATGGTGTATATATTGATCTGGGTTGTCTATTGTCGAACCCAGTACCTATTGATGATAATTCTAATACTTTAATAATTAAAGATGGTGTTCTACAATCTAAACAAAAAGCATCAACAGTAAAGATTAATAGTATTAGTCAGTGAACTGATGCATTCCTGATTTTCATTGATATTTACCTGTCAAGTCGTTTGGGAGAGGCAAGAGGGCTTCTGAAATACATGAGTAACATACGACTGGGAGCTAGTAGGGTTCCCGGTTTAGGCTGGAAGAGGTATGACGAGCAATTCCGTTTAAAAAAATAAGAATGCCGTCTTGTAACTGGGAAACAGTTGATTAAGAGCTTTGGTTACTCTTCATGTATGATGATAACACACAATTTAATCCAAACCCTGTAACTAATGCGTATAAATGTTATGATTATAACAATGGATCCTGTATTAGGCCTAACTGTCATTATTCACATAGCTGTTTACGTTGTTCAGGTATTCACCCATCGGTAAACTGTACACGATTTCATGGAGCTCAGACAAATTTTAATTTTAGGCGTGGTCCTAGATTCGCTGCTGGACAACCAAATAACAGTTCGCAACGAGGCTCGAGTGCTTATCCAAGGGCAGCTGTCAGATTCCAGCGACCAGCTTTCCACGGTTCATTCAATCGCTAATACGCCAATTAAATTTGATGTTCTTTGCAAGTTTCTTGAAAATTATAGTAATAAAACAGTTGCTTCAGAATTATATTTGGGATTTTTGGAAGGTTTTCGTCTAAATTATACGGGACCTAGGATGACTACTGATTGTAGAAATCTAGTTTCTGATTTTGGCAATGAAGTTGAAGTTGCAAAAAAATTATTGAAAGAAATTAATTTGGGAAGAATAGCTGGTCCATTTAACAATATACCACTTTTTAATCTAAGATTGTCTCCCATTGGATTATGTCCTAAAAAGGATGGTTCTTGGAGGCTTATACAGCATTTATCATACCCACACGGTTTAAGCGTAAATGATTATATTGATAAGGGCTTGTGTTCTGTGACTTATACGCCGTTTGACCATGCACTAGATATGGTGGGTAGCCAAGGAAAGTTCGCCTAATTGGAAAAAAAGATATCAGATCGGCATTGAGGCTTCTACCAGTAAACCCGGATGATTTCGAGTTATTAGGTTTCAAATTTTTGGACTTTTACTTCGTGGACCGCTGTTTGCCTCAAGGTTGTAGTCTGTCTTGCGAAACGTTTGAGAAATTCTCAACATTTCTAGAATGTATCTTTAAGGACAAAACGGGATCGGAAAGTGTTATATACTACTTAGATGATTTTTTGTTTGCAGGCCGGGGGACTGATTCAACTTGCCTTAACCTGATGAGTTAATTTGATTGTTTATGTGATCGCTTAGGAGTTCCTTTGGCACATGACAAGACCGTCGGTCCAACTCATGTTTTTACTTTTTTGGGGCTTGAAATTAATACAATTGAAATGTCTGTAAAAATTCCCAAAGAGAAATTGCTGAAATTGAAAACAATAATTTCAAATTTGTTAGGCAAAAAAAGAACAACATTACGTGTTCTCCAGTCTTTTACAAGCATTTTAATTTTTGTTCGATAGTGATCCCTACGGGTAGGGCATTCAACAGACGTTTTTATGATGCAATGTCAGGAATATCAAATCCTCGGCACCATATAAGGCTCACTGCGTCAATTAAGGAAGACATAAGGCTGTGGTCGTTATTTTTAGATTGTTTTAATGGCAAATTTTACTTTACCGATTCCGATTGGATATCAAATGTTGATAAGGAGTTATTTACTGATAGTGATGGGAGTGCGTTTGGTGGATGTGCTTCATATTTACATCCTAATTGGGCTTTCTTTCCTTAGCCGTCATATTGGTTAGGTTGCGATATATTAAAGGACATTACATTTTTAGAGTTATTGCCTATTGTTTTAGCCTTTCATTTGTGGTATGCGATCTTTGCGAATAAGAAAATTATCTTACACGTTGACAATAAAGCACTTGTTCATATCTTGAATTCTAAAACGTCTAGATCAAGAAGGGTAATGCATATTCTTCGTCCTTTAGTCTTAAAAGCTATGGTTTATAATATTCATTTCAAAGCAATGCATATTTCATCAAACAAAAACTGTATTGCGGATGCAATTTCTCGTCAACAGTGGCCACGGTTTCCTCGCATGTCACCAGAGGCGCTACAAGAACCAGAAAAGGTCCCACAGTCTTTTCTTCAAGTGATCTCAAATTTGAATACAACAAGTTGTTAACGGCGTCAATCTCACCAAACACAAGTGACACTTATGAAACTGCTGTCAGGTCATTTGATCAATATAGATCTTCACACGGACATGCCATTGCTTGGCCATCCTCACTTAATGTTATCTGTAAGTTTATAGCATATTTATCCGTGCGAGGTTATGCGCCGTCTACTGTCAAGTCTTATATTTTTGGTATAGCCTTTAAATGTAAAATGTTAAATATTACTGATAACACTCACAATTTTATAATTAAGAAAATGTTAATTGGAATGGATAGGCTTGACAAACGAGTGGATTCAAGATTGCCAATGACACTACAGATTGTAGATAAATTGATTTCACTATTACCATCTGTATGTCTCTCACAGTATGAGACCTTATTATTTTCGGGGTTGTTTAGTTTGGCGTATTTTGTTTTTTTCAGGATAGGGGAATTAGTAGTCAATAAATCACTGGCACATTCTCACACTTTGTCGTTAGATGATTTTAGTTTGTAAGAAAATAACGTTTCTATCAACCTTAAATTTTCAAAAACTGATCAGTTAGGCAAAGGTTGTTTAATAATTATACCTTTAATTGATTCTCATGTATGTCCTGTTCATTTATTAAAGAAATATTTTATTGCCAGGCCCAAAACCATTGGTCCTGCATTCATACACTTCGGTGGAAACTATGTTACACGTTATCAGTTTAACGCTGTTCTTAAGAAAGCTCTGAATGTGGCGAATATTACATTGAATAATTTTCAAAGTCATAGTTTTAGGATCGGAGCTGAATCTCAGTCTTAGAAAATGGGGTTTTCTGATGATGAAATTCAGGATTTTGTTCGTTGGGAATCAAAAGCTTATAAAAGATATATCAGAATACCAACGCTAAAGTTAGCAAGTCAAATTTAATATGTGTCATCATTTATTTATTGTATATATTGTACATTATTTATTTGAAATTTGAATACTCGCCTGATCGCCACTTTAAGTCTTTCAGGTCAACAAAAGAATGTTTGGTTGGTGGGTTCTTCAATCATCAAACATGCATTTGTACATGCTAGAAAGTCTGTCGATGGTGTAAATTTAGGTTTGGAACGAATAAAATCTACAATATGGTGGCAAGGAAAAAGTGGAATGAGGATTTGTGAGATAATACCCAAAGTCAAACATTTGCTTACACTTGAAGAACCCCCGCAAGTATCAGTATTTCACTGTGGTGGAAATGATATCGGAGAAAAAGTGTCATGTGTATTAAGACACGATATTTTAAAAGTAATTGATTGTCTCGGGTCTTACTACCAAAGTCAAAATTTGTTTGGTCTCAAATTTTACCCAGAGTGAAATACAGGAATGAGATTGTACATAGATCTTTGAACAGAACTAGAGTTAGATTGAATAGTTTAGTAGCTACATATATCATCAAACATGGCGGTGCTTATATTAGATATCCAGAAATATCTGAAGACAACCCAGATTTATTTTTAGACGGTGTTCATTTATCAGATATCGGAAATAATTTGTTTTTGTACAGGTTACAGCAAGGTTTATTTGACATTATAAAATTTTCACATACAATTTGTCCACAAAACGGCGAAGTAGGTCGTTGGCTTCGGGAATCTGTTAGCTTGTAGTCACGGCGGTCAGATTCTTTAACATATAGGTTTTTTATTTTCAAATAAATCACCTTAATAGTACTGGTTGGCGGTAACAATTTTCGAAACATTCTGTTATGACAGAAAATTTCGAATTTGTTTAGTGGCGGACTTTATAGGCTGCACCAGTACCGATAAACTTGATTTATTATTATTTAATTTAGAACATTAATCCATTTCTTCATTTACACTTCAAACGTAGTTTTTCATGTTGATTTTGGACATCTCTTGCGCCAGGGTTCAATTAAGCACACTATTAATTCATAATTTCATTACATTTTAGTTTTACTTCAATTTTAATTATCTATTATATTTTGAAGATTTGATTTATAATTTTAATTTACGGTTACCCAACGACCCTTTGTTCATGGGTTGGTAACCGACGGAGGCCGTGATCTTACTTCGCCAATAAATATATATTATTTTTAACATGTGTTATCTCTTATAATTCGATTTAAAGGACTCGACCATTAAATCGCGTTATCAGAGGAAGACCAGCAATAGTTCATTAGCAGGTCAAAGCAGACGTGCATGTCTAAATTTACTACACTACACATAAATTAACTGCGCTTGCACTCTCATCACAAATGTTGCAAACGCTATCGTCAAGGATTTATATTGATCTAAGGTCAGACTATTGATTTAACTTATTATACACATGACTACTTGATACCACCCAGCTTCTCCCTTTTATTTTCGATACTGCTGTTTTTGTTCTTATTTTACAGATTTATGTGTGTTGTCTGTACATATACTTCAACTTTAAAGAAAACCTGTCACGGCTTCTGGATTTGTTTGTGTTTATGTTAACACAATTAACCGAACTACAACCTCCATATGGTGAAGTGATAATGTTTGACAATAATAATGCACTGACCAAAGATGATTTTATGACCGTCTGTTGCTAGAGGTCATGAACGGCGGACTTTATAGGCTGCACCAGTACCGATAAACTTGATTTATTATTATTTAATATAGAACATTAATCCATTTCTTCATTTACACTTCAAACGTAGTTTTGTATGTTGATTTTGGACATCTGTTGCCAGCGTTCAATTCAGCACACTAATAATTCATAATTTCATTACATTTTAGTTTTACTTCAATTTTAATTATCTATTATATTTCGAAGATTTGATTTATAATTTTAATTTATGGTTACCCAAAGACCCTTTGTTCATGGGTTGGTAACCGACAGAAGCCGTGATCTTACTTCGCCAATAAATATATATTATTTTTAACATGTGTTATCTCTTATAATATGATTCAAAACTGCCATGGTCTCAATAAATTTTTTTTGGATGCACACATGTGACGTTACTATGAAGATTGCAACGTCATTTGAAATTTTAACATCGAAAATCTGAATCAGTATTTATGTTGGAGTTGCATGCGAGTAAATTATATATAATAATTCTTAAAGCCAGCATAGATGTGTTTGTACACTTTTGTTTTTATCGGGTTGGATTTGAAAAGTTTTGGTTGTTACAATGCCTGCCAATACCTTATTTCAATTAGTTCAGAGCGTCACATGAAATAATTACATATTAACTAAATTGTAGTCTTTAAAAGAAATAACGAAATCAAATAATTGTCTAAGAATAACAAATATTAAATCGATTTTTTTCCAGTTGAAAACTAATTTCTCACAGACATAACTAGCAATTCTCTCGTTTATATTAGATAAGCGTTGTTCAAACTAAACGTTGTTAAAGTTAATACGGCATGATATCGGAATATTAGTAGCATGAAATAATTCTCCACAATCAAAAAAGCTGTCGTGAGAATAGGACAAAACTGTTAACAATTGAAAGACAATGCTGACGTTGTCAACTATTTATTCCGCCTTCTGCAATCTGTGTCTCATTCAGAGGTTATTGAAGTCCACCGTGTCTCTAAGTGTGGTTCCCATTATTAAATCGTAATTGTTCTGTTCAATTTTAGCGCAATTCTTTTCTTCACTGTCGATATTTAGTTTTCGTTGTTGCGTAACAGAAAGTCACTTGTTTTCAGTGTAAGTAATCATACATGCACTCGTTTTCAGTATTTCTTACTAAACAAGCAGTGTTTATACAGATAACACAGTCGCTCGTCTCCAGTGTCACCATTGATAATACAGCTGCTTGTTATCACTTTCTTATGATTGCATAGTCGCTCATTATTCAAAATACTCACACGGACGATATCAGTGTATTGAATTATAACAGTGTCGCTTGTTTTCCATGTTTCTAATGATTACATAGTTGATCAATATTCATAAATACACAAACTTTGGGTGGGGAGTCTACTTCAATACTTAAGTTATAGGGGGTGTCGCTGCGGTTCTGTTTCCAGACTCCTTTCATATCATTTTACATTTTGAGAGGGTGTCCATGGAAAACCAGGCAGTGGATGGCACATGACATATTTTGTTTTCAAATTTTGTTCATCTATCACAAATTCATTCTTTCTCAAAGTTAAATTTTTTTTTTTTTATTAATTGCAACAAATAAAGAGAAAAAAAAATACATAGAATGCCCTGAAAATTCATTGAAAAGGGGAGATAACTCTTCATTTTGAACAAATTTTTTTTGCTTTGTTAGTGAACTTTAAAATCGTTTACTGATTTATAAATATCTTTGACATATATATCCTTTGTATGATATAAACGTTGCATTAGAACCAAAAATTCACCCATATGGTGTAACACCACTAATTCGGGCCTGGCCAGAAAGCACATACCAGAAAGTAGTACATATTTAACGCAAAATAGTTCCTACACATGAGTGTATCTTTCAAAATATGTAGGATATTTAGATATTTTTGGCATCAAATGAAAGCTGAAGGACTGGTGATCATTGTAGAACACTTTTGGACTTTTAATTTTAAATATTAAAAAAACTGCGTCAAATTTTAAAAAGAGGGTACATTTTGTCTGTTTGTCAGATCTGAAGTACCTGTTTTGGTACATCCGGAGTTCCGGGAACCAGTTCTTTCTTATATGTTATTAAAGGCATGTTGATTTTTTCAGTAGAAGACACCATAAAGTGTTGCTTTGACATGCAATGATTGCCACTTTATTTGATCTTAAAATGAAAGAGGTGTGCCTGCCTGAAATGGAGGAAGAATTTAACATAGAAAGCAATGGGACCATGAATTAGTGGTGTACTTCCTATTACAGAAAATCATCAGAAATCCAATTTTTAGAAGTTGTACCTGTCCCAATGAAAATAAGTCAAATTTGATGTTAGTTATCATGTTCAGTCATCTTTTTGGTAAACAATTTTGTTAAAGGGAAATTTCAGCTCTTAAATTGGCATACTAAGGTAGTTTAGCCTTTTATGGTCATACAACATGCATGCAGTTAAGACTTGACTCCAAGTTCATATTTTTGCATTATTTGTGATTGAAATCAATTAATCATGTATATTATGACTTGTGTATGGTACAAAAAGGCTCTTGGTAAAATAATCCTATGATTTTTTTTAAGTTTTATAGTTTTTTTTCTTATGGTAGCCTTTTACAATCTAGGCAAATGGTATATACTCATATAAAAATTCCAAAATCTTACTGTACATGCAATTTTGAACCAGTTTAGCAAGTTATCTAGCTGATGGATATATAGATTGCTCTTAATAATCTATGTTTAACCACAGAAGTATGGTTTATACCAAAAAAATGCCCTTTTCAAATTTGAAGAAAAAGGGGGGACAATATTCTCAATTATGTCTTAAGTTTTGACTAATATATTTTTATTTAATGAAGAACTTCTGATAAAAATATGACTATTGGTAGGCACAAAGCCTTCCTAAAAGATATTAATAAATAAAACAATATTATTGAGAATAAAAAAGTATATTGGCCAAAATATAATATCCATATGCAGTTTTTTTTTAATAACCCATATATTACTACCAGTCAAATTTGAGCATAAAATTAGTAAAACAGTATTTGGACTAAAGCTTTATATGTTTTTTATTGCTTGAAATAGGTCATAGAATGTAATAAAGTAATGCTCAAGTCAATATAGCAAGTTTGGTTCTGTTATAGGTGTAACACCACTAATTCGGGCCTGGCCAGAAAGCACATACCAGAAAGTAGTACATATTTAACGCAAAATAGTTCCTACACATGAGTGTAACTTTCAAAATATGTAGGATACTTAGGTATTTTTGGCATCAAATGAAAGCTGAAGGACTGGTAATCATTGTAGAACACTTTTGGACTTTTAATTTTAAATATTAAAAAAAACTGCGTCAAATTTTAAAAAGAGGGTACATTTTGTCTGTTTGTCAGATCTGAAGTACCAAAACGGTACATCCGGAGTTCCGGGAACCAGTTCTTTCTTATATGCCATTAAAGGCATGTTAATTTTTTTCAGTAGAAGACACCATAAAGTGTTGCTTTGACATGCAATGATTGCCACTTTATTTGAACTTAAAATGAAAGAGGTGTGCCTGCCTGAAATGGAGGAATTTAACATAGAAAGCAATGGGACCATGAATTAGTGGTGTACTTCCATATCACAGGATTTGCTTGATATTTACTTGGACAGCCTCTTAAAATGTATACCTTTTTAATATGTTGCGTAGGTAAAAATGTAACCTTTTCATATATTGTTTGGGTTTCATGTGGTGTAATGTAAGAGTGGAATACTAAAGTATGAAAAGAGAAATATTGATTCACAAAAACACAACCAGGAACACCAACAAAGATGACATACGAAGAAAGTATGAAAACGTCATTGACCTGATGATATATATCTGACAGTTTTTTCAACCTATTAACATATTTTCTAGCTATAAAAGAAAATATATTAAAGCGGCATATCGTATCTCCTTGTATATAGGAAGTGCCCCCTCCTGAGACACAAACGGTCGTTAACAGTGTTTATAATGATATCATAGTCGCTCGTTTTCAGTTTTTATAATGACTACACAGTTTCTGGTTGTTAGTGGTTCTAATGATTACACAGTCGCTCGTTATTTGTTATTATAAATATCATTATCAGTGTTTCTAATGATTTACCAGTCGCTTGTTTTTAGTGTTTTCAGTGATTACACAATTTCTCGTTATCAGTGTTTGTTATGATAACACAGTAACTCCTTTTCAGTGTTTCTTATGATGAAACAGTTGCTCGTTATAAGTGTTTCTAATGAATACACACTCGCTTGTTCTCATTGTTTCTGATGATAACATTTTGTTGATGAAAAAGAGAAGCAAAAGATACCAAAGTGATATCAAACTCAAAGTCGAGATTACAGTTGACAAAGTCATGGTAAAATAAACCCGTAAAACAACCAAACGACAAACAACAGTACGTATACGTAAAAGACAACAGAGAAAACTAAATACTGAGCAACTTGAACCCCGCCCAATTAAGGTGCCCCATACGGATAAGCAGGTCCTAAACAATTTTTGTCACCCATCGCGTTACTATGTGGAGTATGTTTATTATAAACATACCGGTTATTTTCATTTACAGTGAATTGCATTAAAATTTTGGATTGAATCTATGTTGAAAAATATAAATTTTGACACTGTTTTACTCTGCTCTATTAATGAAAAATAAGAGATCGGTGAGGATAATGATAGTCAATTACCAAGATAAGAAGTTTCTTAAGGGATTATAGGGCTCTTCGTTTAATGTCTGTTTGGTCATATAACTTTCAACATTTCATGTATTATCAAATTCATGGCTTTCAATTGTTTAGGTTGACTAATTAGGATGAAAATAACTCTAGAAACAACAATTTGGAAGAACGACATTTTTGAAGTTATTTTTTATTCAAATAGTTTGATTATTCGAGTTTTAATTGTCGTCCTATGATAGCACACATATTCAACTTAACACAAAGATCTAAAACAGTTATCGTGGAAAAGGATTTTTATTTCGATGTATCATTGTGATCTGATAGTACTTGAGGGTATCATCATCCCAGTGGCAAGTACTACGGTAACGATATGAAAATACGGATTTTGTTTTATTATAATTTGCTGTTATAATTTTTTTTAAAACATTTTAAATGAAGGAATTTATGTCCCTCATGCAAAACTCTGATTCTCTACCCGTTTTGTTGGCTATGTATTTGTGTGTCCTTTTAAGTTGGATTTTCATATATTTTTGGCCTAGTGCATCGATGAAGAGACATTGTCAAAATATGCATCTGATGCAGCAAACTTGGTACCGTTAATGATATAGGTATTAATTCGTTCCGGCCAAAAGTCTAATCAGACCCGAGGTCGATCCGTTCGATGTCGTTAATATAAAATAATGAATAATTGATGTTAAAATCAGAAGATTTGGTGAATATTTGATTTAGGGGAAACTGAATTTGCACGAAGATTAGATATTTAAATATAGGTCAAAGGCACACTTGTTTTTGCCATTCACCTTCTATATAACTATTATTATAAATTCATTCAATATTGCACTTATAACTTCAGTGTAAATGATTTGCATCACAATTATATATGTATGTTTATTAATTATATTTTTTTTCAAATTGGGGCCAGATCGACATGAAAGTGTTTAATTTGGTTATTATTGGGGTCTAAATTTTAAACTGAGGACTAAAATGATAGTAGCTCGTGCATCATTGATACATCAAGGATAATCATCTTGTTAATTCCTTGATAAACGTGTCGAAATGTAAACAAGGCAACAAAAACATGAATAACAACAACAAATATGTGTCAAGAACAAATAAATATTCCTTGTCAATTTACACATAATGTCCTCCGCCAACATCTCTACAATTTGCAAACATATGTCAGATTTGATAAATGATTGATAATTCAATAATTCAATTATTGCAATAGTAAATGATTGATTATCTATTGATTGAATTAAGGAAATGGTTATTAATAAATTAAATTTTTAAATTTCAAAACCTTAATCAAATTTTACATTGATGTGACCTACAAAAACCACAACACATGGGTAAACATTAACTATGTTTACGTTCGGTCCTTGACAATTATGAGTTATGGCAATTTAATGATAGTGATGCAACATCATATGTCATTTCAACAATTTTGTGTTCATTGACATCACAACAAATGATCATTACTGCCATGATAAATATTCTTTTCAGTACTAAACTAGTTTGTTTGGAGTCTACATCCTTTTTGTAAGAGCTTAATTCATCCTGATTTTGAAGCTGTCGAAACAGAACACAGAATGATGACCTAAATGAACTGTTAACAAACGTATTTCGGTTAAATCGAAGCCAGTTACTAAAAGTCTCAGAAATGGAATTTTGTTTTTAAATTATCTGTTATAACACTTACAATGGTTCAATCTTATATTCTGAATCGCACTGTGTTTATTCCTTAAATTAGAATACCAAAATAAAACACCACCATAAGACATATTAACCTATTTACACATCATTCATTTTGTTATGGTTAATACATGTAATACTCAAAATAGGTTTCTTTAGAGTGTTATGTATTTCTGTTCTCCATTGCTGTTACAAATATTAGAAATTATTATAAATAAGGAATGTATCTCCCTCATGCAAAGCTCTGATTCCTTTCACGAATTTGACTATACTTTTTGGACCTTTTGGATTATAGCTCTTCATCTTTATATAAGCTTTGGATTTCAAATATTTTGGCCACGAGCATCACTGAAGAGACATATTTTGTCGAAATGCGCATCTGGTGCAACAAAATTGGTCCCGTTGATTTTATTACTTCCGTTTTGAGCAAATTCATAACCATTCTTTAACGCTAAAATGTACATCAGCTTATTGTAGCCGAATCTGTATCGCGCTTGCCTTTGTCCTATATAGAATTGGAAAAACCCTAATTGTGAAAAGTATATGCCTGATTAACATTTGGCATATAAGATGATGGTTAGATTGCCAAGAAGACAAATAAAAGAGACCGAATGGAACGTTATGCTAACCTATCTAAGATCGTTATGTTTTATAAATCAATACAGTAGTAATTTAAGAATAAATTATTAAAATTGTAAATTTTAGAATTAATATAATAGAAAAAAAAACTTTCCACATTTTATTTGTGGATTTGTAATAAATAAAGATATTAATACGATTATCTTATTTCATTGTCATTTGATCGAGTAGATTCTACAAATTAACGTGCTAAATAATTCTAAACATTGACTTTATTTACATTGTATCCCTAGAGAATATGAATCATGGGAACTTTATTAATACAATATACAAATCATTACAGTAATTTTTCCATTCAGTGACATCACAACACCATGACTTATATTCGCTTTAATCTCAAAGTTGTTCTTTTTGGAGTTAATAAAGGAAATTATCTTTTTCGTAGTTTTCTATCAGAATAGAAAACGAGGATGTCATGGATAAATTAAATTGCTACGCAGAAAACATGAGGTAAACTTGTGTCTAAACTTTGGCAAACAAAAGACAGACCAATGAAAAGAGGGGGATAGGAGGGGTCTTGATCCCGAAATCCCGGACTTAAAAAAACGAAATCCCGAGGTCCCGAATTTAAATAAAGCAAATCCCGACATCCCGAAATCCGAAAAAAAGGATTCCCGGATCCCGAAAGGGTCAATCCCGAAATCCCGAGCTTAAAAACACCCGATCCCGGAGTCCCGATAAAGGTCCTATCCCCCTCATGAAAATGTACATCAAAACGCAATGTGCTTCTTCTTATTCTGATTTAACAACAACAAAAAATCCTGAATATGCGTGCTGGTCTCAACCTTTTTACATGACTTTCCTTTTGTTATGCAAAACTCGTAATAAATTGTTTTAGCACGTTCTTCTTGTTTTCCTTGTTTACAATCTCAGAAAATAAACTCATCACATACACTAGTATTGCAATTTTTCGTAGTAGACACGCATTTCTTCTACAAAACACTCAACGTCCCGATCGAATCAAAAATTAATAAAAACCTCAATAATATAGTCTAGCCTCATACATATATTTTGCAGTTCACAGGCTTTTTTCCCCCATAAATTTGGGAAAAGATAGTGGTGTCATGGATGCGCCTCGTTAAAATAAATGTGTACCTTTGCTCTACTAACATATCGAGGATACAGTTAAAACTTTCAAGAACAAAAAATGAAATCAAAAAGATTTTTCTAACAATTATATAATTAGTGAAAACAGATTTAATACGAAACTGTCCACATTTAATATGTGAATATTTAAAAGATTAATATCTTATATTGCTTAAAATTTCACTATTGTTTTTATTGATTACAGAAAAACGATTTATTGTTTAAAGAATCAATGCGATTCTTAAAATGTTGAATTTTGAACGTGTTGAATTTAAACATTAATTGACTATATTTACATTCTGCCCTATGAGTTATGATAGATGAGAATTCTATGACTGTGATGCACAATCATTATCACTACTGTAATTGTTCCGTTCCGTGACATCCCAACAAATTATCATAACTATGATGACAAATGCAATGTTAAATTATCTATGATTGCCTTTTGCACCAAAGGTTATGATTGATGGGAATTGTATGACAGTAATTTTCTGTCAGTGACAACACGACTACTGATCGTAACTGCTATGGAAATAACTCGCTCTAATGTCAAACTTTTTGTTTAGGGAACAGAACTTGAAGGATTTTTACCGTATTTCATATCGTTTTCCTTTTTGATAACCAATACTCGCAATCAATTACTTATTTATCCTTATAAATTCGTTTGAAATCATTTAAACATACTACAATGTATAACTATAAAAACATCCCAACATCATCAACATATTCCATCTTATTCTGGAAAGAGCTAGCTTCGTTCCTTACATAAAAAAATAAGTGTAACAGGTTTATAACTGATTGAAATTTACATAGTCATTATCTTTTAAAAATTTTACTAATTATAAGATATCCAGCATTTTTTCTTTAAATATTATTCATGTTACAATTTCGAGCTTTTCTTTTCTTAAAAGAATGAAAATTAGAAAAAAATCAATGAGATAAGATGGAAATAAAACTTTGACCTTTTATTCGATAATATTAAACAGATAAGGAATTGATTCGTGTGCTGGTAATTAGTTTGCTGAAATCAAAAGTACAGTGTATCGTAAACAAGTTTAATCCTATTAACTTATTTTACTGTCATTTGATTATTAATAAGTAGATTCTTAAACTAGAGGCTCTTAAGAGTAAAACAGTAAAACAGATCCCATTGAAATATCTGTCCTTTGAAGAAAGTAATAAAAAAATATCATCGATGATACTATATATATAGGCATATAATTTTGTAAGCCAGATGCGCTTTTAAAAGTCTCGCCAGTGACATTCAAATAAATAAGTAAAAGCGAATGGAAAAGGAAGAAGTTGAAGAACGTTGAGCACCGAAAGTTCGAAAGTTTTTCCAAATGCAGCTAAGGTAATATAATCCTATCAAAAAGTGGTTCGATGAGACTAAAATGTCCCTTACTTCTAACTGCAATTTAAAATTAGAATTCATTGACCAATATCACCAATGATAAATTAATCTATTTTGTCGATACATCCGCTTTACGTTTTAAATGAATTAATTTGGTTTGAATCCAGACGATGTTGTCATAATACACAAACATCTCTATTCTTGGTCTATTTTCGATGTATAAGTCAACGCTTTAAAAAAAACTTGGACAAATGATGGTCTTTGTAACAAATGTAATTTCGTTATCTTAGAACATTTGTTCAGCCTTAAAAATTGAACTTGATAATAGGGGTCAATTATAGCCCTAACCAAACTTACTCCTTTCACCAAATGTTATTCTTGTAATTAAGGGTTTAGTTTGGAATACCTACCTTATTTATTCATATAGTAACATGTATAGCGCACTATTTTGATTGATGAGATTGTCAATAAAGTGAGAGGGTTAGCGCTATAAAACCAGGTTTAATCCACCATTTTCTACATTTGAAAATGCCTGTACCATAAGGAATATGACAGTTCTTGTCCATTCGTTTTTGATGCGTTTTGTTATTTGATTTTGGAATGTGATTATGGACTTTCAGAATTGATTTTCCTCTGAGTTCAGTATTTTTGTGAATTTACTTTTTGATCAACCTAACTTTCGATCTCTTAAATTGCATTATCTCTAAAGTTAGTAAGACTGTTAGTCATATTAAGGCTGTTATGTTATGTTGTAAATTAACTGAACATACAGGAGTTGGGCATTACAAATTTTTTTAAAGCACTGCTTTGAATTTGTTATGAATAAATTCTGCAAACCGACAAACTTTCGGTAGATGAATCGTTTAGTTTGTAGGGTAGAATTCGGTGTTATGTCGTTGTTCTCCTCTTATATTTAATGCGTTTCCCTCGTTTTAGTTTGTTACCCGATTTGTTTTTTGTCCATAGATTTATGAGTTTTGAACAGCGGTATACTACTGTTGCCTTTATTTATAGTAATTGAATTGACACATTGTTCAGGAATTGATTTCATAGTTCTTAAATTTGAAATTTACAAAGAGTCGTATCAATTTGTACTAAATATTTTTAATAGAATTGTTCAAATTTAAATGATTGAATGGGAACGAATCGAAACTTCCGATATTTTTATTTGTAGATAAAGTGTTTAACAGTTCTGCATTCAATATTTTAGCAGCTAGCATATCATTTGTATCCACTATGTCTTCGAAATTTATCGATGTTTAACGGAATCCTTTGTAGCTAGCCTATAAAAAATGACGTCATGAGTAAAAACATGTCCGAAGCCATTTTGGATGTTTATGATTTACTTTGGCTTTCAAAGATTATTTAGCAGCTATGCTAGCTATTCATCTTCATCGGAGTTCAATATTTTTGTAATTTTCATTTTTTCAGTAGTCAATATCTCCGTGGCTCTACATATCAGCTATACGATATTGAACGCAAACCCATATTGTGTATTACGTAAGTTGTTCAAGGTAATATTTTTCTTGATAACATAATTACGCTTTCATTCTAAAAGATTTAATGCGATTAGCTTATTTAACTGTGCTCTTATTGAGTAGATTCTAAACATGACCATGTTGGAGAACTTTAAACATTGACTATATTCACAATCTGCCCCTAAAGATAATGCTGTGTTGAATTTTATGACTGTGATATGAAATCATTATCATTGCACAATTTTGCGTTGGTATTTGTTATACAAACGATTGCTTAAATCCAAAATTGTGTCAAGTTTGTTCCTAATTGAAAACTTTAATTTCTCTAGTTCGATTTGCCTATTGAGGAATAATCTTTCTATGGCTGTGATGCAAAATCATTATCATTACAGTAAAATTCCGTTCAATGACTCCAGAACAATTGTTATCTAAAACTTTTAATTCTTAAACTTTTGACATTTTATTAGTTGATATTGATCAGATCATGCATTGGTAATTATGTTATTGAAAACAGAAGTACAATATATCATTAACAGATGTAATCCGATTAGCGTATTTTACTGTCATTTGATCGAGTAGATTGTTACAGTGAATTGATTTTTACCGTTTAAACTTTGTACATTATTGATATTTTATTAAAAAATCAAGTTTTGATTTTTGTAGAAGTGATCAAAATGAAATATCTCTCCGTTGATAGAAGTAATCAATTTCACATGTCGTGTTATGTTGTAAAAGAGGGGCAAAAAATACCAGAAGAAAAGTCCAACTCATAAATTGAAAATAAAATGACAGCACCATGGCTAAAAATGAAAAAGACAAACTGACAAATAATAGTACACAAGAAACAACACAGAAGACTAAAGACTGAGCAACACGAACCCCACCAAAAACTAGATGTGATGCCAGGTGCTCCGGAAGAATAAGCAGATCCGATTCAACATGTGTCAACCGTCTTGTTGCTAATGTTATTACAAACCCGGTTGATAGTCTAATTCGGTAGGTCACATTCATGAAAATTGTAAGTCAGTACTTTAGTTTTTAGTCGAAAATAAATTACACTAGCTGTGAGTTTTTGTAAGGATAAAAAAGTCGTTGGTTATCTTTATAACTTAACTGTTTACAAAACTATTGAATTTTTGTTATACTAAGGCTTTTCTTCCTCAGGAATAGTTGTATTTGGCAACACGTTTTGGAATTTTGGGCCACAATGCTCTTCAACTTCGTACAAATTTGACCTTTTTGACTTTTTAGGATTCGAGCGTCACTAATGAGGCTTTTGTAGACGAAACGCGCGTCTGGCGTAATACAAAACTTAATCCTGTTATTTGAGTTTATTTGAACAACTTACCTTTATGACTCGAAATTATAATAGCATAATTGGTCGTCCAACGTACAAGAGGTGGTCCTCAGCTGGACACTTAATAAAATTGTATACTAGTTAAGTGAAAATGGACGTCACATTAAACTCCAAAACATATAAATATATAAATGAACTAAAATTAAAATACATACAAGACTAACAAAGGCCAGAGGCTCCAGATTTGGAACATACGCAAAAATGCGGATTTGTTACATGCACATATTGACTGTTGAATAGAGAAAACGGTGGATGGCCAGAATCAAAAACGGATTTGAAAGCACTTAAGACAAAACATGCCAAAAAGGTTGTATTGAATCTATCTAGGCATTATTTGTAATTCATCTTGCAGTCTAAGAAAGGGGAAGGAAACCAAAGGTACATTCACTATCATAAGTCAAAAATAAAGTGACAATGTCATGGCTAAAAATAGAAAAAAACAATAGTCAACAAAACACAACATAGCAACTAAAGACCGAGCAACACGAACACACAACCAACGGGAGGAGGGTCTCATGTGCTACGGAAGGGTATGCAGATTCGGCTCCACATGTGACATAATATGACCGTATCAACGACAACGATTATATTATTATTCCTATATACCAATAAATAAATTATGTTTTTAATGGAGAAGCATGCGGCATGCGGCATGTGTTGTTGACTGTATTGTTTTCTTATATAACATTGAAAAAGAAGTTTAAAAAACCAATATATAATGTATGATGCTCCTGAGAGCTGAAGTAATGCAAAATGAAAACTGTCGTATGTGATCTCGTAATAATTGTTGTAGAATCATGGGTTATGTGGGAATATTGTCTAAAAAATAGTTAATAACGCTTTGTCACAGAAATTCACATTATCTAAAAGTCATAAGAAAAAGTTTTGTTTTGCATTAGCGTGTGAAAATACAATAAGTCAACGCGAATATAGTTTATGTAATAATAGATTATTATACAGCCGTGTATATTTGTGGTGAATAACATATAGTCACATCACGTTGAACACGTGTACAAAGTTTGAAGTTAATATATAAAACTTGGTTACATAAATGTACATTATCTTAAAGTGATGAGCACATATTTTGTATTGTATCAGTATGAGAAAATAAAATAAGTCTAGGCAAATGTAGTTTATGTTATAACAGATCAAAGAGCATTTATGGACTTTCCCAATTGATCTTCCTCTAAGTTCAGTATTTTTGTGATTTTACTTTTTATGTATAATTGGGATGCACAAAACATGAAAGTTGCATAACAATGAACACGTGTTCCTATTTGGAAGTTTATACGACACCTTCATAGTATTACCAATGTCATTCCAACTGATCGGGCGGAGCTTACGTTTTAATTTGCATAAGGACAGTCTATTTGAAGATGTGTGTGATAAGGATGATAGCCGTTATAATTATTACTGATTTCTAATCACCTATCAGTGTCATCAAAGGAATTCAAAAAAACAATGACTGGACACTTCATTGATGAGTTTATCCTACAACACCTATCTATAGATGGACTGGTTTATTGTGAGCGAATCGGTTAAACTCCGCCCAGTCAAGTGAAATAAATCAAGTAATAGTCAATAGTAAACCAAAGACTGGACATTGGAAGGATGAATTTACGGAAAAACATTCAGCTCAGAAGACATATTGCAATCTGCCATCATAGCCGGAGAAAAATCTCAAATAGCATACATTTAATACTCTGAATTTTTTACAAATAACAGTTCAATGATTAACTAAATCTCCACATTGTATGTTTGATCGTGATAAATGCCACCATCAGTTACCTTGACTTAACCATGGTAGTACAGCTGTCATTTGTAGAGGGAATCAGAGTGTCCAGAGGGAATTGCTTTGTTATCTTTGTCAATCAGAATCAGCTAATTATATTAACCCAATGTATGCAGAAAATACAATAAAATAACTTTCCACTAATTATCGGTATATATTTAATCAGCAATCGAAACCGGGGTTCAGAATTACTGTAAACTACTTAGTCAAGCAGTCGAGTAAATCAGAAGGGGATTTAAGAAACTCAAAGGATATTTTATCGTACCTATAAGTGTAGACCTTCGCCCACTGTAATAGTATACACGCCTTTGACTCTTCTATTCTTAAACTTCTATTCTCTCTAATCTAAAAGGTGTCTCGGTGTCTGCATGTCTTAATTGAAAGCATTACCAATTTACTTGTCAAAGGTCTGTTTTCTCTCGGTACTCCGTCATATTGCACAAAGTGGACACAAATATCAGATCAACACTGATAGATGAGTTTAATGAAAACTGAAACACAGATTGAAAAGTCTGTGTAAGAATATGTGGTATGATTTGTTCTTGCAACTATTACAATTTGTGAATGTTTGTTCTTAAAAAATTAACAGATATCGTAACGTCATTATAAATATGTAATATGTATAATATAACATTAAACACTGTCTATTCTATTTAACATCAGATATACATTTCTACAATGACTGTCTTACCGTTAATGAAAATCATTTTTTATGCAACGTCATATACTAGATAACTTATAAATAAATTTTAAGTTCATTTATATATTTCGGAGTTTAGAATGACGTCCATTATCACTGAACTAGTACACATTTTAGTTTAGGGGCCAGCTTATTCACATCTCCGGGGCCGGGATTTCCTATGCTGCATTGAAGACACATTGATGGCCTTCGGCTGTTTTATGCTCTTTGATCGGGTTGTTGTCTCTTTGTCATTTTCCAAATTTCCATCCTCAATTTTAATATTTAGCTTCACTTACATCTTCAACAAAGGTCACTCTCCAACATTTGAAACAAGAATGGAATTCATACTAGATACAGTTTTATTGATCTTTTATTACTGATGTTTCTGTTCTATTCGAAGTGTCTCTCTATCTTCTTGAGGGTTTGCAAAAACATAACAATGGCTAAAACTCATCATTCAAGGGCAATTGATGTCGAAGAAGTGGACTGACAATATAGGATTTGTTGACCTATATGTTGATCGTATCATCCTGAGGATTTTAAGTGTTAATTATCTTGCTTTATCTTCGTATGTTTTAAACAATATTCAAAAGAGTAAAAAGGGCATAAACCCAAAAAAGTAAAACCCTTGCAATTTCGGCTATGTTGACGTAGATTTTGCTCATCATTTCTGCTGTTTATACCAGGTAACATTTCTACCAAACTTGCAAACATATGAAAATTGTCATTTCAGGGCAATTTCTTTTATGATGAATCGACTGACAACTTTCCTTTTTTCTTTTGTTTTTGTTCATCAACATATTGCTCTTTGTGCTATTAACAATGTACTTCACTTGTTCAGCATTCCAGTGAAGAGTCCCAGTTTGTTAATACCAGAAATCTAGGATTAATTTGTAGTAAGCATCATCATATTCAATTAACCTTAGTTTTAATTTAACAGCAGTCTTTGACGGTCAATTCCATACTTATTAGATGGCATCTAGACTAAAATACGCACGTAACAATCATACATATAATCGAGGAAATGCTTGTAATTTGCTTTTTTTACACTTCTTTACAATTTCGATATACGTTTTAGTATTATAAATCAAGTATAGAATTTTTAGTTAAATTGTTGAACATTAATTTTACGGTGAATGCCCCTTCAATGTCGTTTTTATGGTTCATAAATAATATTAGACAGTTTACAGTATACGAGATTTTGAATATTTACTAAATCAAACTAGCACTGACTAGCATTCACATGTGGTAACATTGATATATTGGAATGCAAATTTGTAAGTGGCAAAAATATCAAATTGATCTCTTGATTGCAATTTTTCAAATATAATAAGCACCAACAAATGGAAATGGATCGTCTGCCCAATTTTGTATCTAATCTAAACTTAAACACGCGAAACGATAATATCTATTTTAACGTGGTATATCTAAAAGTATAAACTATATTCAATTCCCAAACGCATAACAATACAATGCAAAGATTATAAAACAAGTGACCAACCATTTATACAAATATTCCTTCTAAATGTCAATTTCCATTATTTCTAACTTACCACTTCCGGTTTTTTTCCCATTACTCTTCAGTATAGTCTGTCTCGTATACAATGAATTTAAATGTGCTATCTCTGTCACTTTTCTTACAATGAAATTGTACTAAATAATCTCATCATGTTTTTTTCATGAAAATACGCTGTCTACAAAAGACTCATAAATTACGTTTGAATAAAAAAAAAAAGGCCTTTTAGATTAATGGGACTACATTCAATATAGTAGCAGCTAGTATAACCGATACGTCTTAGATATCTTTCGATGTTTTTTGAAGCGCTTCGTAGCCAGCCTATAAAAATGACGTCATGAGTAAACACATTTCCGACGCCATTTGGATGTTCTAGATAGAATGATTTTGTTTGTCTATCAAGATTATTTAGCAGCTAGGCTATCAATTCATTTTCATCGGAGTTCGATATTTTTGTTATTTTACTTCTTCCAGTAGTTTATATCTACGTAGCTCTACATATCAGCTATACGATATTGAACGCAAACCCAAATTGTATATTACGTCACGTGTTCCAAGGTAATATCTTCTTTACAACATTATTACGCTTTCATTCTAAAAGATTTAATGCGATTAGCTTATTTCACTGTGCTTTTATTGAGTAGATTCTACAAATTAACATGTTGGAGAACGATAAACATTGACTATATTCACAATCAGCCCCTAAAGATAATGATGTATGGAATTTTATGACTGTGATATAAAATCATTATCACTGCATAATTATGCGTTGGTATTTGCTCTTCATACGATTGCTTAAATCCAAAATTGTGTCAAGTTTATCCCTCATTGAAATATTAAATTTCTTTTATGGGTCGATTTACCTAGTGAGGATTAATCTTTCTTTGGCTGTGATGCATTACAGTAAAATGTCGTGTTCGATGGCTACATATTTGTAATTTCATTCGCTTAAACGGGCAGTTGAATTGAATGAAATTAATTTATCCTTGGTGTTTTCATCATAAGTAGCATAGAGGGCGTAAGGTTTCCCGCTTCAAAATTATTTTCGCGGTATTTTGTTGCCTATGTTATCATTCAGCACGACACGGCCAATATGAGCAGTCGAATGTTCTTGGTAAATTTTTCTTCTGGTTAAAGTTTATTCAGCTTTATATTTGAAGGGTCTTTTGTTTGATACTGATGTTTGAATTATATGTCATATGTGTAGATATATGTATGAATTATGTTTATTTCTTATTGAATATAGAGCATCGGCGTTGTCGTGCGACTATCCACTTTACAACGTCTTTGGTATTTATTATAAGCTTTTATGGCGTGTATATTCAGAGTGATTATATATAATTTGATATTTTGTACAAGTGTTGGTTATACTTGGATATCTGGTATTATGTCTACATTGGTGGGATAGTTTTAACTTTATACCAGGAGAACAATTGTTATCTAAAATCTTTAAATTATCAAACTTTTGACATTTGATTAGTTGTTATTTATCAGATCATGCATTGGTAATTATTTTATTGAAAACAGAAGTACAATACATTAACAGATGTAATCCGATTAGCGTATTTTACTATCATTTGATCGAGTAGAAAGCGAAAATGTTAAAGTGAATTGATTTTTGCCGTTTAAAATTTGTACATTACTGATATTTTATCAAAGAATAACGTTTTGATTTATGTAGAAGTGATCAAAATAAAATATCTATTCGCTGAGAGAAATGATAAATTTCACATGTCATGTTCTGTTGTTAGTGATCACTTGGTTTCACGTGTGGTTCGTTATGCTCGTTTTTTAGTTCCTTTGCTGAATTTTGTTCATGTTTTATGTCAACTTGTGTTAAAAAAAAGTAGTTGAAAATCCAAGGACTCAAAGTTAGCGTCTCCTATGACGCTGATAACAGCTCAACGTGCTCAATCAGTGCAGCTTAATTTATACCGATTGTGTTTATTCTTAATTTGATAAAACAATATGAAAACGAATTATGTGACATTCAAATTTATAATTATGAACATATAAATGATAATTCATGTCAACACAAAAATACTGATTCTTATAAAATAACAGCCCGTTGACAGAACAATACATTACACTAGCTGTGAGTTTTTGTAAGGATAACAATTCTTTTGATGAACTTACCTTTCTGACTCTAAATTATAATTGAATAATTGGTCTTCTTAATCATATATGTAATATAATTTACTTGACGTTAGACACAGAAAATTAATCCACTATAAGTACTACATGTACAAGAAAAGTTGGTATGATGTTATAACAAAGTTTACTTACAAATGTCAATCAATCTTAACACGATGTGTGTATGACCAATATTGTAACAAACCTGTTTCAATTTACCAGTTATCTGTTACATAAAATTGAGAATGGAAATGGTGAATATATCAAAGAGACAACAACCCGACCAAAGAGCAGACAGCAGCCGAAGGCCACCAATGGATCTTCAACGCATCAAAAAATCCTGCTTCCGAAAGTGTTCCTCAGCTGGCCCCTAAATAAAATTGTGTTCTAGTTCAAAGAAAATGGATGTCCAAAAACTCCAAAACATATAAATATATATAAATAAACTAAATGTATAAAAAAAAAACAACACACACGAGACAAACAAAGTCCAGAGGCTCCTGACTTAGGACAGGCACAAAAATGCCGATTTGTTACATGTTTATAGAAAAGGTGGAAGGCCAGAATCAAAAAACGGAGTTGAAAGCACTAATAACAAAAGATTTCAAAAAGGTGGTATTGAATCTGGCTATGCAATGTTTGTGTTTTACTTGCATTCAAAGGACAGAGAAGAAAACCAAAGGGAAATTCACTCTCATAAGTCAAAAAGAAAAACTAAAGACTGAGCAACACCAACACACAACCAACGGGGGAGGGGTCTCATGTGCTACGGAAGGGTAGGGTGATTCGGCTCCGCATGGGACATAATATGATCGTATCAATGACAGCCATTATCTTATTTCTTTTTACCAATAAATGAATTTTGTTTTTAATGGAGACATGCAGCAAGTGTTGTTGATTTAATTGTTTTTCATTTAACAGTGATATCGAAGTTTAAAAAAATATATAATGTATGATGCTCCTGAGACCTGAAGTAATGCAAAATGAAATCTGTGTTATGTTATCTCGTAAGAAATGTGGAAGAAAGTCATGGTTTAGATGGGAATATCGTCTAAACAAAACAATTGCGGAACAGATTTCATTTGTAGAGGGAATTGGAGTTTCCGGTGGGAATCGATAGCATTGAGCAAAAACGTTTGTTATCCTTGTCAATTAGAATCGGCGAACTGACTTCGCCGTCAGCTGTATTCAAGTTCAAAACCTTAAGAGTTACAGGCTAGTTATTACTGTGAATGAACATAACCTTAACGTTTTGGATCGAACAAAAACGAATGTGAAGGTATTTTATTTCATTACATCGAAATAGTTAGGTTTAAATCAATATGTTTTGTTCTTTCTTTTTAATAGGCAATTTTGATAAAAGTGTTAAAATATTGGCAACATCTGTCAACAGCCTGATTCTACAAGAATTTCCAAACTATTTAACATGAACGTGTTTTTTGTTTTTTGTCCATGGATTTATGAGTTTTGAACAGCGGTATACTACTGTTGCCTTTATTTATTAAATTATTAATAAGTATTTTCAATTCTATTCAAAAATGCAATTAATCACAGTCAATTACATTTGTCTGCAGAAAATACAAAAAACACAATTGTCCACTAATTATCAGTATATATTCAATCAGCAATCGAATCCGGGGTTCAGTAAAACTACTAATTCAAGCAGTGGTGTAAATCAGATCTTGAATTTATTAGTTCAAAGATCTCACAAGCGTAGTCCCTTGCCCACCACAATAGTATAAACACTTTAGGTTTTTCTATTCTTACACTAGTATTCCTGTTTTAAATATAAAAAGAGTCTCGATTGCTGCGTGTCGTAATCTTAATTGACCATCATTGCCAATTTTCTTGTCAAAGGTCTGTGGTTTGTTTTCTATCGGCACTCCAGCATACCACACAAACTGAACACAAAATATTAGAATCAACAGTGAAAAATGAGTTTCACACCAATGAAAACTGAAACACAGATTGAACAATCTTTGAAAGAATATGTGGTATGATTTGCACTTGCACCTATAACAATTTGTGAATGTTTTATACCAAATTAACAGATTTGGTAACTTCTTTATAAACATATATAATTAGAAAACATTTAACACTTCCTACTCTATTTGACATCAGATGTACATTTCTACAATGAATGTCTTTTCAGTATTAATGACAATCAAAAATGTAATACATCGTTATAGAGCAGATAAGTTTACAATATTTAGCTAAATAAGATCTCCTTACATCCTAAAACAAAAAAGCATTCACTATCATTTGAAACAAGAATAGAATTCATCCTAAATACAGTTTTATAGATCTTTATTGCTGATATTTTCTTTCTGTTTGAAGTGTCACTCTATCTTCTTGAGGATTTGCAAAAACATAACAATGGCTAAAACTCATCATTCAAGGGCAATTGTGCTAAAAGAAGTGGACTGAAGATATAGGATTGTTGACCTATATGTTGATCGTGCCTTACTACAGAAATTTAAGTGTTCAATGTATTGCTTTCTCTTTATTTGTTTTTTACCAATATTCAAAAGAGGAAAAACGACGTAAACCAAATCAGTATTACCCTGACAATATTTTTCGGCTTTGTTGAATTTTTAGTAGATTTTGCTTATCATTTCTATTGGTACAAGTATATTGTTTTTCTTTCAAAAATGCAAAAATATGGTCAATAAGCTCTATTAGTATTCGACTGACAATGTTTCCTTTTTTCTACTTATGTTGACCTATAATGACAACACCGTGTAAACAAAAGTAAAGATATACTGCCTGTCTTTTTGTTATTTCATTGTATGAGAGGTTGGAGTTTTGCTTGTTAAGTTAAATAGTTATCAAAGGTACCAGGATTATAACTTAGTACGCCAGACGCGCGTTTCGTCTACATGCATAAGACTCATCAGTGACGTTATTATCAAAATATCTATAAAGTTCAAACAGTTCAAAGTTGGAGAGCATTGAGGATCCAAAATTCCCAAAAGATGTGCCAAATACGGCTTAGGTAATCTAAGGCATGGATAAGAAAATCCTTAGTTTTCGAAAAGTTCAAAGTTTTGTAAACAGAAAATTTATAAAAATGACCACATTATTGATATTCACTGAAGTGTTGACTACTGGCTGGTGATACCCTGGGGACGAAACGTCCACCAGCAGTGGCATCGACCCAGTGGTGTAAATAGTTATCAAAGGTACCAGGATTATAATTTAGTACGCCAGACGCGCGTTTCGTCAATGCTCTTCAACTTTGACATGAATATCAATAATGTGGTATTCCCAGGCATAGATTATCTTAGCCGTATTTAGCACCACTTTTTGGAATTTTTGGTCCTCACTGCTCTTCTACTTTGTACTTGTTTGGCATTATAACTATTTTGATTTTAGCGTCACTGCTGAGTCTTATGTAATCGAAACGCGCGTCTGGGGTATTAAATTATAATCCTGGTACCTTTGATAACTATAAGCAGACAGTACGCTTGAATTTTGTAACAGAAAGCTAAGAAGCATCGATGATGAATTATGCACTTGGAAGTGAATAACCCGACCTCATTGAATCCTCATTCATGTTACCTTCCATTTAAACCTTACTAGATCGATGTATTACGCATGATTATGCATGTTCAGTAATTACAAAGAAAAGAATGTCAACATTGAAACAAAGGTATTTCATTTGATAGACTGATGCGATCCACACAAACTAATTCATATATCAAAAACGAAAAATGATATTTTTTAAACCTGGATATGAAATAAATAGACCTAGAAAAATTCATTTGAACGAGTTCGCTATCTTTTTATATCCATAATTATGTTTTATATAGCTTATATGACTGTCGATAGTCTTCAATGGTCAACTCGATAATAAATTAGATGACGTCTAGACTTAAATGCACACGTAAGATCATACATATTTTCGAGCCCATGTCTTGTTAATTGCTTCTTTTAGATTTTTATAATTTGGATATAAGTTTAGTATGTTATAAATCAAAATGAGAAATTGAGTCAATTTGGTAAGCATAAATTCGACATCCAATGCCCCTTTAATGTGTTTTGTATGATTCATAAATAACATTAGACAGTTTACAGTAAATGATATTATGAATATATATTTAATCAAACCAGCACTGACTGGCAATCACATTGGGTAACATTGATATATTGGAATGCAAATTTCTTCGGCTAGTTTTGTAGACAATAAGTGGCAAACATATCAAATTGATCTCTTGGTCGTAGTGTTTCAAATATAATAAGCGCTCACAAATAGAAATGGATCGTCTGACCAATTCTGTATATGACATAAACAAAACACGGAATTGATAATATACATTTAAACGTGTTATGTTTAAAAGTATAAAGTATATTCAATTAGAAAACGAATTGACAAACGTATAACAATACAATGCAAAGATTGGAAAACAAATGACAAATCATTTATACAAATATTCCTTCTAAATGTCATTTCCATTATTTTTAAATTACCTTTTCCGGTTATTTTTTCCATTACTTTTCGATGTAGTCTGTCTCGTATACAATCAATTACATCTGGTATTTCTGTCATTACCATTTCTTATAAAATAGTACTCAATAAACTCATCAAGCTTTTTTTTAAATACGCTTGACGAGCGTTCTGTCTACTAAAGACTCATGAATGACGTTCGAATAAAAAGAGGTCTTTAATATTACAAAGACGATAACAATCAAAACCAAGGAGTAAACAAAGACTCACAAAACCAAAGGACATTTACATCAACAGTTATAAATAAGAAACAACACGAACTCCACTAAAAACCGGGAGTGAAATCAGGTGCTCCGGAAGGGAAAGCATTTCCTGCGCCGTATACGGCACCCTTCGTGTTATTTCTTTGTACAGTTCGGTAATGATGGAAGGTTAACATGACTGAGGAAGAATATCAGATATGATTTCTGACACACTTTTGTCATAATGGCCAATCAGCTCATGATGGCGACCGTAAAATTTCTTGAGTGATGACCTTACTTTGATTGATTCATAGCCCTGTCTTAGCAACTTTTGAGAAAGCAGTATTCCTCTTTCAACAAAATCAACGTACTTTGAGCTAGCTCTAGAGTAACGTATTAATTGAGACACATATACTCCATATGCTGGTGTCGCTGGGATGTTGCTACACAGAAATAGAAAGTTGACTATAGGAAAATTAAAATCATCGCGTTTGTAATAGAATTTGGTATTTAACCTACCATCAGATGTTATTTCGAGAAAAAGGTTCAAATATGAATCATATTTATCTGTGTCGGTAGTATCAAATTTGAAGAGCTAATTTCCGAAATGTTTCGAATAAAAATTGATAAATGTGGAATTTATGTGTTAATTTCTGAGTCATTTTGGTCTCTTGTGGAGAGATTTTTTCTTGTCTCATTGGCAATCATACCACATATTCTTTTTTTTTTTTTAAATATATGAAAGCCAATGTGGAAACTTTCCTTCCGAGATTAAAGGTCAAGGTTGGTTCATATTATCAATAATTTAAAGCTTTCTCACATATTTTTTGTTGCCAAAATTTTTAACTTGGTTGTAGTTAAAGAAGTTTATTCAAAACTACTATGCGCCAAAAAAGGGAAAGAATACATCACATTCAAACTTAAAAATGAAAAATCTGTTGTCAACTATAATCAGCAGTTTGTACAATGTTAAGCTCTGAAGAACTATAATCAGTACAAGATCAAAATCAACGATGTGCGCAGAATTTTTTAACAGAACGAGAGTTCTTCTATGTTTTATAACGGGCTGTTGACCTGCCTTTTGTTAAAACATAGCTACCTTTGAAACTTGTCAATAGTGATTAAACTATTATGTGTTAAAGGTTAAATGAAGACCAGTATTCACAGTATGCACAGTATGCACACACAAAACAGGAGAGTACAATATATTCTATAATATTTGAATTAATGTTCCTTGTTAGGGTTGCTGTAAACGAAAAACAACTAGTAAGAATACAGGAAAATATGGGTTAAAAAATGTAATTAAAAATTAATCGGTTTTATTATTTCTTTTTCGCACAGCTGTATTAAAATGAAAAAAAGAAGTTGAAGGAAGGATCAATTTAATTTTACAATTGGTTCAGGGACACTATATTTGGAATGGGTTGGTTCTAATCGTTAAAGTGTGTAGTTTTGACAGATTTGGTTTACAGGTTTGGACAAAGAAGAGCTGTGAGCTAAAATAAAAAGAAATCACCCTTTATAACATGAAAAAACAAAGCTTCATTGAGATTTAATGAATTTTAAATGTGAAAATCATATCAGGATAAATTTTTTAATACAGAATGTTTTTTTTTTTAAATTACAAACATTTTTTTAAATGTGTGCTAGTATGTCCGTAATATACATTAATGTAAAAAGCTTGACAATACTTACATACCCTATTTGTTACAAAAATCTGATAGAATTTAATATATTAATTATAGAATATTAAGTTGACAATCAACGTCATGATGACATTCTATACTTCATTTATTCATTATTGACATGATAATTGCTTCATTAAGAGCCCAAGCTAGTGATAAATCTGATAAAAAAAAAATGAACACATAATTCGATGACTGAAAACATAATTAGATGACTGAATAGAAATAGCTGTATCAAAAGCCCGGATCAATGTTCACGAGTCTATTATGTTTATCGTAAAAGAAATTAATCTGACCATTAAATCCAGACGTTAAATAACGATGGTCATTTGCATTAATGAACTAACATTTTTAAGCCTTAGGAAACGGTGTCTATGTGTAAATGACAGTCTAAAGGAAGAAGATCGTATTTCTCCGGAACTGGTATCATGATCAAGTTTATAAATTCTAAATGAGTTAAGAAGAGACGATGACCGGTAGACTAATTACTATGAGATATTTTTTGTAATGTGATTTCTTCGACAAAATGTTTTTGCTCGAGACGACAAAGAAGGATTAAGGATGTAAATGAGGACAAACAATATTCTCACAAGCAAAGACACCTTCAATAGGTAAAAACAACAAATGATAAATTTTACAATTCCATGATATGGCTTGTGTTCCTCTTTGTGTTCTGGTTTTCTTGCTTGTGTGTTTTTTTTCCTTCAGATTTTGATTGTTTTTGTAAGACAGACATTCAACCTGAATTGTTATTGCACAGTACTTGTTATCAAAAAGTAACAGACTTCTACAGAATTTATGGAAGAAAAATTGCCTCAATGTGTGAATGCCTCATTTCTTCTGATTCAACAGCGGAAACAATCAAGACACTTATTTTATTCAAGTTTTTATATTTGTATATATCGATGCTTCTTGATAAAGTAATAAACAAATATTTTAAAAACTATTCAAAGATATTTTATGACTTGATATGCTTGTTTATCATCGCGTGTTATGCTACTAAGATTACTGTTTTAGCTGTCTTTCCAATTTGAAAAATTATTATCGTAATTCATGAAGCTGAATATGTTAGTTTTAATGAAAATATTTTCCAAGTGAAATATAGCTGTTAGTTTTTACATAACTTTATGTATTTGAAATAAGAAAAAGAAATTGAAAACCTTATTTATTAGCATAGTTTTCTTGACCGATAGCAGCAGGTGCGTTCTGTTTTTCCAAAACATTTCCAGAATCGACGCAATTGGATTAACTATCAAAATACCTCGCATATAAAAAATCTGAAGATTGTTTAAATAAAGAATGATAAGAAAGTGATTGCAATCATGTTTCGTTAAAACTGCAATTATACAGTTATACTGCACAAATAATTATCACAAACGCCGTGGTTTCACCAACATTTTTACTTTATTACAAATGATTTTATGTTCATCCGATATACGAATGATAAAAGAAAAATTGATAACAGTAACTCTTTATTACAAAAAACTTACAATCAAAGTGAGTTATTAGTCATTTTTTTTTCTAAATTTTACTATTTCTTTTGGTGATTGCCTAATTTGATTTATCAAACATCGAAAATCAATTAACTGAATTTATTTAAGTTGTTGTTTTCCATACGCGTCACTTATGTACTAGGCTCATACGTGTATCATATAGAATTCAAATAAGTTTCGTTTCATCTGGTCCGGTTTTGCCCATCTTTGAAAATTAGAATTGTTTAATCTTCAGATACAGTCTAATGAATATAACGAATGACTGTATGGACATGGTGTCCATTATTTGCAATGTTGTGCAAATTTGATTATCAGAATATCACCAATAATGGACTTTTCATCAAACCAAAATTTTGTTCAATTATGCAAATATAGATGCTTCTTGAAAGATAAGGAAACATACATGTTAAAAACTCTTCAAAGATATTTTAAATTCGGTATAATTTGCAATGATTGAGTGTTATACAGTTCTATGGTTTCTGGTATTTTACTGTCTTTTCAATTTAAAGAATTATCATCGTAATTCATGAAGCAAACTGTGTTAGTTTTAATGAATATATTTTCCAAGTGAAATATAGCAGTTTCTTTTCATATCATTTTATATATTTAAAATGAGAAAAAGAGATTGAGCAAAATATTTTTCTTAGCTTATTAGCATAGTTTTCTTGACCTTCAGCGGATGATGCGTTCTGTTTTCCCAGAAATCTCAAGAATCGACAAAGATTAGATTGCCTATAAAAATATCCCCGCATATTAAAAAATACGATTATATGAAAATATTGGTAGATACACAAAAGATAAAAAGTGGAATACAGTCATGTTTCAGTAAATCAAAACAACAAAATTTGATGGAGTTATGATCAAAATCCGATTTCATTTATAAACTTTACATTTATGTCGATTAAAATTTTACTATCCTGCATGTTCTTATATTACAGGACATTATTTATCACAAAAAAGAGTGATTTGTTTGTGTTCTGTTGGATTGATTGGTTATCGTTTACGTATCATCCAGAGACAAATATGGCATGCGTTTTTATGGCAAGAACGAGTCTTTAATAAATCAAATTGGTTCTACTAACTTCCTTATTTGGAAGGAAGGACGAGAAATTTTTACAGTCAATCGAAGAAAAATGGAAATATATTGGAAATGCAAGAAAATTTATTCTGAAAGATGAGACCTTTTGTATCCTGTTGAAGCTGCATTAATTGGTCGCATGAATACAGATCGGACCAACGCTTTATTTTCAAAATTCAACGGTGGTTACATTATGCCTCTTAATACAATAAGTTCGTGGATGACTTAGCGTCGAAATATATACAAAAGCCTGTAATTCAGTGGTTGTCGTTTGTTTATGTGTTACATATTTGTTTTTCGTTAATTTTTTTTTATATAAATAAGGCTGTTAGTTTTCTCGTTTGAATTGTTTTACATTGTCTTATCGGGCCTTTTATAGCTGACTATGCGGTATGGGCTTTGCTCATTGTTGAAGGCCGTAAGGTGACCTATAGTTGTTAAAATCTGTGTCATTTTGGTCTGTTGTGGACAGTTGCCTCATTGGCAATCATACCACATCTTCTTTTTTTATATAACCAAAACTACCATGCTTCTACAAATGAACTTGCATTGCTGCATCAATTGAGTGTATGCAATACAAATTGTTGTGTGTTGTTGGTGTGTTTGTCTACCTTTTTAAGCCATGGCGTTGAATCTTTATTATCGATGTATTAATTTGAATGTCACTCTGGTATCTTTTGCCCCTCTTTTGATTATTTTTCAAACAATTCAATTCGGAATACAGCGTTATTTCGAGTAGCACTGTTGTTCTGTACTAAATTTCAGAGAAGATAATTCAGTTAAAAATAGTCAAATATTATAAGTAATTTTCATTCTTTTAAAGTACAGCCTGTGTGTATGAGTATGATATTCCATGGAATACGTGTTTAAGGACATCAACTTCTGTACATCCAATCCATCGTTGCAAACAATACAGGTAATACTACATACATAATCTTTTTCAGATTACACGGTACTATAAAAGTTAAAGGAAATCAATCTTCTAACAATCCTCCGTTTCATAAATGCATGGAGTACAAGACAAATAATCCTCTACAATTCAACGGTTATATCAATACAGATTATTCAAGGTAAAATATTTTGCACAATTCCATGTTTGCATCAATGTTAAATATATGTTAAAACCTGAGACCAACTGACGAAGATGTAGGCAATTTATAATTAGATTAAACAAGACATTTTGTCTTTACCACTTCCATGAGGCTAAAATGCAAGTAAAAGAAGGCAAAAAACTGTATGCAATGGGAAAATCGATCCAAAACACAACATACACAGATAAACTTAAAAATGAGAAACATGAACACCTAGAAAGTCCGATTGTGATATTATGGGATTCGGAAGGGTAAGCATTTCTCATTCAACACGTGCGTTACTAATAGTAAGAACAAATTCGTTCAATTTCTAAATAAAAAGGAGTGAAAAACGGCATCGAATATTGGAAAATATAAAGCTGCGGTTATCTGTGACACAAATATTTCATAACAGATCAAATGTTGTCATTTAAACTTTTGAAGGGGTGACATTAATAAAACATTTTGCCTAAGTGTACATCTCATACAGCTACATTGATACTGTTACTTTTATACGAACCGCTAATTCAATAGGTTACTTAAAAACAGCTATCATCTATCAAGTAAATCATAATAAGTGAAGCAATTACAGAAATATTATATCAATTGGTAGATATAAACTCCATACGCAAGTGCTACACAGGCAAAATTTGCTGACATGAATTTCACATGAAAAATTTCACGTGAGGTTCACCTGAAACGAGTTTATACATGAAATTCACGTGAAAATTTTCATGTGAATTTCATGTGAATTGAGATTCACACGAATCTGATGTGATTTTTTTCACATGAATTTCACGTGAAATTTACAAAAAAAAAATTAGATTTTTTACATGATTTTTATTCAATTTGAAAATTTAGATGTTATTTGAAATACTTTATTTTTTTACGTGATTTTCATGTGAAATTCACATGATTTTCACATAAGATTCACTTGAAACTCACAAAAACTTATTTCACGTGAGTTTCACGTATAAGCTCGTTTGAGGTGAAATTGATGTGAATCTCACGTGATCACGTGAGATTCACATGAATTTAAATTCACGTAAAATAGATGAGAGTGAAATTTGCCTGTGTAGTGGAATTTTGCTTTGAAAAAAATCACATCAGAAAATCTGAAATCATCACTAAATGACTATTCTTAGATATCTTTTTACTAGTATTGGTTTTAAAAAATTGGAGAAGTATTAGAAAGATGTTGATGTGTTATTAAGCAGCAAAAAAAATCGTTATACATTAGTACTATGACAATACATACAAGTTACATGATACCGGTAACTCCTCATTATAACAAAACAATTTACAATCAAAAGACGTTATTCGTTATTAGATATAGGTAGATGTGGTGTGAGTACCAATGAGACAACTCTCCATCCAAATATCAATTTAGAAAAAGGAGTCATAGGTCAATGTACGGCCTTCAACACGGAGCCTTGGCTCACACCGAACAACAAGCTATAAAGGGCCCCAAAATTACTAGTGTAAAACCATTCAAACTGGAAAACCAAATAAAAAAAAACGAGAAACGAGAAACACGTTTAAATAACATAAACAAACGACAACTACTGTACATCAAATTTCTGACTTAGGACAGGTGCAAACATTTACAGCGGGATCAAACGTTTTAATGGATCTAAACCTTCTCCCTTTTTCTGAAATAATAGCATAACATCACAACATAGAAAAACACAATTGACTATCATACATTTTTTTTATATATTCCCACTCAGTTATCTTTGTAAAAATCTTCATATATTAGTATCAACTAATGTTTCATAATCCGTTCAATATATCGGTGTTTAAGCAAATAATAAATGAAATTTCGGTCAAAAAACACCTTTTTCCTTATTTTCAACAAGTTTACCAAAAAGTAACAAGACATAACAATAAATATTCAGCATGAACTTGACAAGTAATATAGGATTATATTTATGAAGATGTGGTATGATTGCCAATGAGACAACTATCCACAAAAGACCAAAATGACACAGACATTAACAACTTTAGTTATAGATACTGGGTGTTGGAGCTGTGTATATTTTTTTCCAATTTAAGTATCCACGTTATTTTGATCCTCCTATTATATTTCCGTCTTTGGCCGTGTCTTGGTATTTATACATCACTCATCATATACGTTGCCTTTTTTTATTTTAATAAGGATCAATTCCGTCATAAAAGGTTTTTAAATAAAGGCAACAGTAGTATACAGCTGTTCAAAACTCATAAATCCATGGACAAAAAACAAAATCGGGGTAACAAACTAAAACCGAGGGAAACGCATTAAATATAAGAGGAGAACAACGACATAACACTAAAATGTAACACACATAAACAAAATCCCACGAGAATAACAAATATAACATATATATATAACATCAAAACCAAATACATGAATTTGGGATAGACAAGTACCGTGACACGTCTTATCGCAATGTGAATTTACACTCAAAAATAAGAGAAAACAAACGACACAACGTTATAATGTAATACACACAGAAACGAACTATAATATAACAATGGCCATATTCCTGACTTGGTACAGGGCATTTTTAAAGGAAAGAATGGTGGGTTGAACCTGGTTTTGTGGCATGCCAAACCTCGCACTTTTATGCCCATGTGAAATATAACATCAAAATGACAACACAGGACTACAATATAAATAAATTGGAGAACACAATTGACAAAGAATCACACGAACAACAGCCAACAGAATGCAACAAGTTCAAAATTTTAATACGCCAGAAGTGTATATTGTCCACACAAGACCTACGTGTGACGCCCAGATATAAAATTTTGAAAGCCGAAACGAGTACAAAGTTGAACAGCATTTTACAGTGTCGTTTCTACTTTTTTAATCCTTGTATTTGTATTTACATTAACTTTATTCTTGCTTTACCGACATGTTTTTACTTTATCTACGTTGGCTATTCTTTTTAATGAGAAAAAAAATCAAATCAAATCTATTAATCTATCTGTAACTTCTAAATGATGAATAATAATGTAAAGAGTAGATACGTCACATCTTGTATACTATTGTATGAGAAAAAAGGCTTACATTGTCTATTTTTGACATTTTTACCTATGTATTGTTCACACATTGTTCTCAATATAATTGAATTTTATGCGACTGTCATATACTAGTAAGTGAGAGATTTCGCTAGTTTTAAACCAGGTTTATTCCACCACTTTTTGCATGAAAATGCCTGTATCAAGTCAGAAATATGACAGTTATTCATTATTTTGATGTGTTTGAGCTTTTAAATTTTACATCTGATAATAGACATTACGTTTCGAATTTTCCTCAGAGTATTTGTGTTATTTTACTTTTTTTGTTTATAGTTTAAACATTTTATGTTCTCTGCCCTACATAATGTAGTTTCAAAGAAGCTAAAGGTCCGGCATTTATTGCTGATTCAAAATTTGTTATATGTGTTATCCCAGACCAATTATCTTAAGGTAGATTCATGGTATACCGCCATCTTGGATTGTACAATCACAGTACAAAATCTGTCTAGCTATTTGCCCAAATCTGCAAATTTGGAAACAGATTTGCAATTTAATGGTTAGACTGTTTATTCATATAAAAAAAATTGTTAATTTATACTATTATTCAAAATATTTTAACAAGTATCAACCTTTATGGCTTTAAAAATCTTTTTTTTTTTCAAATGAACCATTTAAGAGGAGAGAACTCTTTTAGTACAAAATTTATACTGTGCTAATAGGGATTTTTTTTATTTTCACTTGTGGCAAGAAAACAAGTTCGGTGACACCATGTTTTCTTTTTATTTTCTTAAAACATATTATGAAACATATCTTCACACAATTTATTTCAAAATTCTATCTCATAGAATTTTTTTTATGCTCTCTTATTTGTTTTTTTCATGAACAAACTAACCAAATTTAGGCAATTTTCAAGGACTCATAGCTTGCAAAATAGAACGGTGACCCATCCTTTAATTATATTTTTGAAAAAAGCATAGTAAAATCTTCATTTTGGCAAATTATAAGAAAATTCTGTCTCAAAAAACATTTACTTATGATCTACCTTAAAATATTTCAAAAGGCATCAATATAGGCTATACAAAACAATGTAATATCCATAATTCAAGGTTAGTATAATACAAACATATAATATGTTCAAAAATTCCGAGGTGATATGAAAAGATTTATACAAGACAATTCATTTTCTACAATGCTTTATAAGTCTCAATGCAGATTATATCTTCTCTTGGTCGGGTTCGTTTTGCTAAGTGTTTATTTTTTTTATTGTTGTGTCTTGTGGACTATTATTTGTCTGTTTGTCTTTCTCTTATTTTGACATGGCGTTGTCTGTTTATTTTCGATTTAGGAGTTTGAATGATCCTCTGGTATTTCTTTGCCCCTCTTTTATACAATATAAAAAAACTTCTACATTTCATAGCCCAACAATATAGATTATAATAAACAAATTAATTCCTTATATGTCATGATCGCATCCAGACTTGTAATAATGGAAACATTAAAGCGTACACTACTATAGCAGAATCAATGCAGGTTAGACAATACAAACAATTGTTAACAATTCCATTGACCTACCAGTACAGCTAATACAAGACCAATTACTTTAAAATCCCATTATCGCATTCATACTGATTATACAGAACAAATTATAGCCTGCAATACTAAGGCGGGATCAATGCAGGTTATACAATAAAAAACTATCTTAGACAAGATAAATTTTTTTTTTACCCATGACATGGTTACATTTATACGGGATATATAGGACAATCTGTAGTCCACAAATCTATAGCAGACTTTATACAGTTGATAGGAGATAACCCATCGTCAACCGTGTCATGATATCATCACTCCAAGTTATACAGAACAAACTATAGCCTACAATTCTATAGCAGTACCAATACAGTTGATACAATATAAACAATCTTCAAACATGTCATGGTCGCATCAATACTAGTTATACAGGACAAACTATAGCCCACAATTTTATAGCAGACGTTATACAGTTGATAAAAGATAAACAATCTTAAACAATGTAATGGTTGCATCAATCCAAGTTACACTAGATAAATAATCTAGAAACACACAGCTTTGTATATTGTCACGTATTTAAAGAGATCTATGGCATACCACAGAATTCCAAAGAGAAACAATCAATTAACATAAGCGTAACAGTGAAACATTGCATTTTGTCACGTTAATTTCAATTCCTTGGATAGCATCCACACTGAGAAATGAATTTATCATCGTTTTTTTCTCTCTTCTTAATTATTTCTTTTATCTATTTTTGTTTCTTTCTTGTTTTGTAACGGATCATTATTTCGAAACTCAACTGTTAAAACCATGCTTGATTTGTACTTTAGCTTTATATAATGTATACTTAGTTAACTTAATTGACAATAACTATTTTAGATAAAGACACTGTCTTAAATTGACAATAACTATATTCGATAAAACATTGTCTTAAATTGACAATAACTATATTCGATAAAACATTGTCTTAAATTGACAATAACTATTTTAAATGAAGACACTGTTTTAAATAAAATCACAGTAACTATGTTGATACAAAAATCTAAAAATGAAAAAAATTGTAATCTATTCATCATTAACATGGGCCTTAGAGGTTGTCAACCTTAATTATTTGTTAGATACAATTTCACGACTCCTTTGCTTAGCTAATCGTTTTGATTAGGTTCTCAGATTGAATTGATCAACCGGTGAAAAGTTATAACACACTCATTTGTTATAAAAATGCTATTAGTTGATCTGGATTGGTTTTCTTCTATTCGTTCTATTGTGGTTTTGAAATTGTCAAGCAGAGAGGCGAAAGATACCAAAGGAACATTCAAACTTATAAATCGAAATCAACTTGAAAACTCCATGGCTAAAAAAAAAAGACAAACAAAAGAACATTATAACTACAAAGAAAACTTAAGACTGAGAAACGCGTACAACAACTAAACTGTGGTTGTTCTAAATAATTACAACTTCAAATAGTTCATTGCTTCTTATACCTCATATTCGACAACAACACAGTAGTTATAATTATGAACTTGTATGTGCATTGAGAATTATTTGAAAATTGTGTAAACTAACTGCTATAGTTACGCCTGTCAAAGAATAAAATTAACAAGTTTAAAGAACAGAGGTGAATATTAAAACATTATGTAGGTCAATCAAATCATTTACTTCCCTTTTTTAAATAATATTTCATTCATTTTTATTGTTATATACTAAACAACTTTGTTACCAAATTTAATTTGTTAAGTATTGATAATTATCTAATTATTTGAAAGTTAACAACCAGTAAAGTAACTCAATAATTGACTGGATTAATGGTGCCCAGAAAAATGGTTTCTTTAATATATACTACTCAACAAAAGAAACGATTCAAAGCAATGTATTTACCATATAGAATGACATTGGATACACTGTATCAAGGTAAATAAAAGCCCAATCGGTCTAATTTTTACAAAGTGTATTTTGCTTATCAAAACGTTTGATTGAAAGCAAAAACGCGAACTTTTTTTTTTAATTTTCTGTTATTTCAAAAATTTTTGTTATTTCAAAAATTTTTGTGAATTAAAAAATTGCATTTTTTATCATAAATTTCCAAAATCGATATTTGAACTTAAACTTTAAAACTTAAGCATAGTCTGCTTCAAATTTTAAATGCCTTTGCAGATAAGGAAATAATTGATTCTCATCTTCGAATTAAAGTGCCGATTTTTGTCATCATTTTCTGTCAAATAAATTTTACCCCCCATGTTCAATAACTCGGTCGTCCTGAATATGCATGAAATATTTGCCACTGGACGTTAAGCAACCAACAATCAATCAATCAATCAATAACTCGGTATTTTCAAATACGATCATAACATATGAGTTTAACTGTACAACTTTGTACTTTTTTCTCTTTCGATCTTTTATATCTGGGCGTCACTTGTAAGTCCTGTGTGGGCAAGGCGCGTTTTTGGCGTAATGAATTTTAAACCTGATGTTTTTTGTTATCTATTACTCATGTTTTTCTTTGTCTAATATGTTCTCCTATTTATTTGTATTGTAGTCCTGTAATATTATGTTGTCATTTCAATGTTATATTTAACTTTGCCATTAAAGTGCGAGGTTTGGCATGCCACAAAACCAGGTTCAACCCACCACTTTTATTCCCCTTTAAAAGTGTCCTGTACCAAGTCAGGAAGATGGCCATTGTTATATTATTGTTCGTTTCTGTGTGTGTTGCATTTTAACGTTGAGTCGTTTGTGTTTTCTCTTATTTTTGAGATATTGAGATCAGACGTGGCACGGTACTTGTCTATCCCTGATTCATGTATTTGGTTTTCATGTTATATTTGTTATTCTCGTGGTGTTTTGTCTGATGCTTGGTCCGTTTCTGTGTGTGTTACGTTTCGGTGTTATGTCGTTGTTCTCCTCTTATATTTAATGCGTTTCCCTCGGTTTTAGTTTGTTACCCCGATTTTGTTTTTTGTCCCTGGATTTATGAGTTTTGAACAGCGGTATACTACTGTTGCCTTTATTTAATTATAAACTTTTATTTGAATGGGGATAGAAATAGGGTATCGTTCCACATTATTGTTATATTCATGCCCGTCAAAATTGAAATTGAAAGTTTTAAGACAGTTATGAGTTTAAAAAAAATACATTTTGTGATGCAAGACATTTCAGAATATTTATATAAATTATTTCCGAAAGTCAAAATGAAAACTTTCAGATCATCATTTGAATGATTTTTTTTACTTTAGTCAAAGAAGTTTCACAATATAAACCCACTGCCAACATTAACTGTTTAATTTTAAAAACATATATATTATATTTATTGTCGAATATTTTTCTTTTTATTTAATTAATTAAAAAATAGACGTGTAAATTTGGATGTGCGTATTTTCTGATATAAAAATATTGCCATGCAGTATGATTGCAAATGAGACAAGGGAGGGACGAAAGATACCAGAGGGTCGGTCAGTCAAACTCATAGATTGAAAATAAACTGCCAACTATCCACTAAAGTTCGAATGAAGTATATGTTAGCCTTTATAGGCAACCACACGGCCTTCAACAATGAGAAAAAAACCTACATATAAAAAATACGAAAAATTTCAAAGTTTGATAAGCAAAATGGGCGATAGAATATTGGGAACAAAGTCTTCCTACTAAACGTCAAGTCACAATTTAGTGTTAGATATTTGCTTATCTGAAAAAAAAATCTTTTTTTAAATAATACTTCATTCACCTAATATCTGTTTTATATTTTTTATACAACTTTGATTGATTGGTAAAGTTGATAATCTTTTCATTTAATCAAAAAAAGTTTCATTTAACAGAACAATTTGTTAAGTTGTGAATAAGTAATTTAAATTGTAAGCAGAAAAATTGTATCAATATATTTCGTAAATTTTCAAACGATTATTGATAAAATTAAGTGTGATTTAAGGTCCTGCCATGCATTGTCCTATTGACTTTCTATGACTTTCTGTCCGTTAACAAGACAATAGTTCCACGATTATTTTATTATACACTTTTAATATTAAACTGCAAACAAATTATTAGAATTCTCTGGATATCTATTCCTATGAGGTTATTGTTTCCCTGACTCGGACTACAAGGCTATGGAATTGATATGCTGACAATCAAAACGTTAGTTTCGAATTATATAATCTACGATTGTAGATGGGCATTATTTTATTCTGGTCGGTCGGTCCTTCCGTCTGTCTGTCCCGCTTCAGGTTAAAGTTTGTTTAGAGGTAGTTTTTGATGAAGTTGAAGTCCAATCAAATTGAAACTTAGTTCACATGTTTACTTTGATATAATCTGTCTAATATGAATGCCAAATTAGACTTTTGACACTATTTCCAGGACCAATGAACATAGAAAATGATAGGGCGAGTGTGGTATACGTGTACTTTGGACACATTCTTGTTACAGTATGTTTTAGATTCCGTAACCGTAAGTATTTCATTTTACCAGGATCTGTGACATGAACAAATCTTTAAAACAAATATTTTGTTAGCAGAAGTCTACAAATTATTTAATTATCTGATAATTCATTCTAAGCAAGAATTAGCAATGAATATCAGCCAGTGGACGTTACGCCAACAGCAATTAAATAGTTAATCAATATGTGAAAACAAAGGATTGACAACTTAGTTTTGTGAAATCACGTAAAAGGAATTTTATAGGATAACTGTTTCTAGATAAATAATAGACTGTAGGAACAGACTTTAGATCTCAATTCTCTGTATTCTATCTAATTCATATAAAATCGATTTCTGTATTAACAGTAATGATTATTCTTTTAAAATAAATGAGGTTAAGAATTGTCCTACATTGCGTAAAGCGTTTCATCGTTTTCAAAGAATTAATATTCTCAACTACTCCAGATCAAAGATCATTATTCCTTTTACAAAGCATGAGTATGAATGGTATGAAACGAAGGTGAAGAAAGTTGAACAACCAGAAATAAGCTCAATTGAAAACAATCATATGTTCCATGTTGTCAATCAGAAATTACATCACAATTTGATATCCAAGTCAGCAAAAGTATCCTGATGAGTATATTTAGAAACACAATTAAAAACAATTTATAAGATATCCCTATTTACCAAAAACTGCCTTCCACTCCGTTGTATAGGGCTCACATGTCTCAGTTAAATTGTTACTAACTAAACTGGACTAACGTTTGTAAGAGTATACTCCTAACGCAACACATGCTTAAATAGAGGTATGGGGAACTACGACTAAAAGCAACTACGTAATCAGATTTATGGTCACCATTTGAAATTGGTTGAGCGAAATGATGTGTTGTTATCACAACGCGCTAGCAACATGTTTTCCTAGTCTAAGATCTTTAGATACCAGTATAGTTGTCTGGTCTGATTGTATCCTTTTGCTAATTGTATCAATTTTATTAATTGTTGGATTTTACATCGGCCAACTATGGCCTTGATGTTTGCAAAGTCTTCTTGTTTTTCAAGATTCAAATTGTATCCATCATAATGTATTTGTTGCGATGAAAATGATTTGGTGCATTTAATCCAAGGTCTCATTTGTTTATTCTTTGCTTGACCTAGAAATAATGAACTGCAAAATCTGTTAATCCATCGGTGATAATGATTTCTCTATTGTCCTATTTTTCAAAAGATAATGTTATTCTGAACTAATCTTGTGCAAGTCTAGATCTTGTATGTACCAATCGTCTCTTTGATTCTCTATATTTTTGTTATCTGATATATATTTCTGCAAATTTGGTCTTTGCTTCTCAATGTCTTTTTGGCTGGATTTGTTTTCATCATTATATGCACAATTCCCTGCCTCAAACACCAAAAAAAATATATCACTATTTTATTAAAAATGTCTTCTGCTTTCATTGAATGTTCTTGCCTTTCATTGTCTCCTGAGGATTTTAATTTACCTCTTTTTTCTTCACTTCTTTTCCGAATCGTTGTTATCAACAACTGTGGTACCGGTCTATATAATCTCACGTTGGCTTAAGCATCGTGAATTGAAAACTGGTCAAACAAATAGTCAAATGGCTTCGGTCACCGATTCTATGAAATATTAGCTTCCTACGCAGTGAAAAAAATATATCTGTTTTTCAAACGTAGAGAAATAAAACTTACCTAGTTCACCGTTGAACGGTATATTGTAACCTTGGTACTGACGTTTAATGTCCCAAGAGTTAAACACTCACGAGAAAGGAAAATACTTTAAATTTATGAAACACAAATTATATTTGATAACAAATTTAATATTTTACCATGATTACAAAAGCAATTTTTTTTTTGATAATTGTAATAAATAAAAATATTTCATCTGTGTATAATCTGTTTATTATTTGATGAAAATATAATTCAGTATAGATACCTTTTGTATCATATGATAAGTAATTATTAGTAAGCCATATGGGAAATTGTTGCAAAGCCTACGTAATTTGAAAAAGTAGATAATGTTACATTATAGTTAATGAATTTGAAAAGAAAAGATGTAAAACCTTTTAATGATCAAAAGCCGTTGTGCTTTTGCGTCTTTCTGCAAAAGACGTGATGATTTTTTTTCACCATTTTACCATTTCATTAACACATATTTGATTTGAATTATAATAATATTGCATGTATGATTCATTGTAATCCGTAATTTCGATAAGATGGCAATAATCAAGACAAAATTGGATTTCGTTTAAAAATAGAAAATTTGTTACTGCACGTAGTGAAAAACAAACGGAAAGCTTGAAATAATACGTAATTTAAAGGTTGTAGCATAGCAAGATTTATCTTATTAAAAAAATTCTTCGTTTTATATTTAATAGGGTGGTAAAAGCGTTTTCGTGTGCTCATTATGGAATGTTCGTTCGACTTCCGTAGCTACGTCCTCTCGCATTCAAGAACCCCTCTAGCAAGTTTGTAAGGGGTTCGTAGATTGCATTATGCAAGGCAAAATGTTTGCTTCTCTAAACATACTTTCATTTTCCAGGAAAGGCTAAACGGTCCCGCCTCTCATTCGTCGACTTTCATATAGAATAATGGTTTTTATTTTTTTTAGTCGCGAATTTGTATGAAATGTTTGTCACTGTACGATAAGCAAAAGGTCTGATGTATTGTTAAATTTCACATGTCGAAGCACGAGACAAAAATTCATATTTCATCCTCAAAAAGACCTCTTGGCATCCCCTCACCTTAAATCAATAACTTATCCACTTAATATGTAAAAAGGCCGGTGGTAGATAATGAAAATCATGCCCATTTAGCACTATTGTATAATACTCAAAAACTAAAAGATATTTTTTTTCTCGATTTTAAGATAGTTCAAATGCCAAAACATATATTTTGTATAAAATCGGCAACTAAGGTCCAAGTTAGTTATCAATAATTTCCTAAGAAGCACCAATTGTTCTATACGAGATGCGTGTTTTGCCAATTATTGCCTCTCTAGAGATGCTTTAGGCCAAAATATTTGAACATCCAAAACCGAATGAACGTCAAAGAACTGATATAAGTATGAAATAGATCGGAAGTATGTTCAAATTAGAGGATACGTTGACACGTTTTAACAGGACGATTAACAAATGATCAACAAGTGATACCCACGAAGAGGTGCAATCTGATGAAAACATATGATCAAACCAGCTAGCCACACGTACTGAAAATAAAAACTGAAAAATTGGGGGATATGATAACATGTTTTGTGAGAGGGTGAATGACTACTCACAAATTATCAATATATTAAACTGACGAGGTGCAATATGATGAAAACGTATGATCGACAAATGATACAATAAAACGGTGCAATATGATAAAAACATATGATAAATATATATTATACCTTTAACTTTTACTAGAGGTGAGACATTTAAAGACGTATTGTATCCGTATCTGATACGTTGACGTATTTATAGTACATGTTTATATGTGTTTGTTTTGTTTTGTTAGATGTCTTTCGGTCATTAGCACACTTTATTTTATTACACGATAGTTTTTAATCAATTTATGTTTACTCGTTTATAACTAAACACTCGATATTTAAACCTTTAATCATCACTTTTCAGACATAAATTTAAATCAAAACCCTGAAAACGCTAATGATTGAGTAAAAAACTGTGATAAAAATTGCGTGAACATGGAAAAAAGAGGGAACAAAAAGGAAAATGGTGATGACAACTTTTGTTCTCTTTCATTTTTAATGTTTGAAAAAGACTATTGCCTGCTAATTCATAAATGTATTATTATTGGTATCAGTCATCAATCCGACTCTGCTGATGTTGAATGGTTAAGTCCCCATTTATCAGCAAAAGAGATGATTTCAGCTTTCCAATTGTGAACTTTCAATTTCTAAGTAGCAACATTCCAGCAGCACTTAAATACGGGGTATATATTTCCCAATTAATACGATATTTCCGTGCTTGCATTTTCTATCATGATTTACTTGATAGGGGGTTGCTGCTCACATTGAAGCAATTAAAGCAAGAGTTCCAAATAGTGAAGTTGAAATCATCCCTTCGAAATTTTATGGACGCCAATACGAGTTGGTTGACCGTTATGGAATATCCGTTTCACAAATGATATCGGATATGTTCCATACGTCGTAACTACAATCCCCTTCCCTTTCATGAATGTGATCTACCGAATTAGACATTTTACCGGATTTGTTATCACATAAGCAACACGACGGATGCCACATGTAGAGCAGGATCTGCTTACCCTTCCGGAGCACCTAGATCTCCCCTAGTTTTTGGTGGGGTTCGTGTTGCTTATTCTTTAGTTTTTTATGTTGTGTCATGTGTACTTTTGTTTGTTTGTCTTTTTATTTTTAGCCATGGCGTTGTCAGTTTATTTTCGATTTATGAGTTTGACAGAAATGTCCCTCTGTCATTTTCGTCCCTCTTTTGAAGTGCGCGTATAAAATGTTGTTAACGTTAAAACGAGAAAGACGAAAAGATACCAGAGGGACAGTCAAACTCATAAATCGAAAAAGAACTGACAACGCCATGGCTAAAAATGAAAAAGACAAACAGACACACAATAGTACACAGGACACAACATAGAAAACTAACGAATAAACAACGTACCCTACCAAAAAAGTAACTTTATTTGTTTTATAATTCAACATCACGTCTAGGTAATTCTACTGATTCAAATATCGGGTGTTAAAAAATATATCAAGTATATGGATTGATACGAAAAACACGTGATTTTTAAATGTGTTTAAATGTAAGCTTCTGTTTTTATAAATGTGTTACTACTGGACGTTAAGCAACTAACAATCAATCAATCAAAATTGTGGTATAGGTAATGTGAATATGTATCGTAGAAACATAACTTTTAGGGCAATAAATGTAAAAATAGATTTAAAAAATCAGGAGTTTGGTATACAAGAAGCAATAATGTAAATCCATCTAATATATCTATTAAACAATTATTTGAAAGCCAATTCAGTTATAAAAAATGAAAGAGACAACAAAATGTCATCGTCCTTTCACTATGTTTTCCAAATCTTTGACCTATTCTCTCGATTGCTATATGTATTTTAACAATAACTAATAGATACGTTCAGATACGTCAACGTATCAGATACAGATACGATACGTCTTTAAATGTCCCACTTCTAGTGAAAGCAAATGATTACTAAAGTATAACTATGAAGCGGTGCCATATAATGAAAACATGTGTTCAATAAGTGGTATTCGTGAAGCGGTACAATCTGTTAAAAAAAACATTAGATGCACAAATCATACACATGAGGCGGTGTCATCCGATTAAAACGTATGATCAATAAATGATACCAATGAAGCGGTGCAAAATGATAGAAACATATGATCAATGAATGATACTCATAAAACGGCGGTGCAATATAATGAAAACATATGAACAAACTAAGTTAGCAGCACCGCACGTTCTAACGACGAAAGCTCGGAAATTTGTGAATTAAATCACAGGTATGTCAAACTGCACAACGAAGAGCATATGTTGACACGATTTAAAAGGAGGGAAAGAGATGACTGCAAAATGATCAATAAATTATATTCATTGAGTGATGCAATATGACGAAAACATATGATCAAACCAAGTTAGCAGCACCACATATTCTACCGATGACAGATCAGAAATTTTCCAATACTAAATTGAAATGAATAATTACGTGGAAACAAATGTATTGATAGAATTCTGGTTAATACATTCCTATATCACCTGCTTAAGCATAAGCCGTACAGAATCGATTGTATAGGGATGTCCGACTATATCGCTTCCGATAAGCTGTGATAAACGGAACAACAAGTTGTCATTTGAAGTGTGACAATTAAGGATAAAAGTCATGACTTTATATTAGGAAATTAAAATTCATATAAATGCAAGTATAAATATTTGTTTTCTATTGTAATTGTTTTTGTTTGCTTTTTATTAGGCTAAAAACACGGAATTTTACATTTGACAAATGCTGAACAAGAATGATCATTGTAACGTGTATGTTTGATTTTGTTTATACAACAAATTGCTTGAAAAAAATGCTAATTTGACTGTTTGAAATTTGTTGTTAAGCAATTTTTACAAATTCGTTTATGCTGAACGAAAGGTGTCTTTTGGTACATATATGATTAAATTTATTTATACAATAAAAAGCTTACTAGATAGGAAAAATATGATTTAAAGAAGTTATGAATATTAAAATGTTACTCTTTTTTGTGTTTGAAATTAAAGAAGAAAATCATTGAATATTAAAAGAAATTTATAGTTCTTTTTCATATAGTAACCTTTGTTACTTTTATATTATAAATATAAATTTTAAAAGTGCAAGTATCAAAACAGGATTTTTTAGTACATGAATAGTTTATGTTAGCATTATTTGTGATTTTGTTTTCGGAATTGAGTTTTAAATGGTCTTTAACTTCGCACTTTATTTTGCTTATTAAACTTTTATTATTCAATGGTCACTAATGAGTCATATGTAGACGAAACGCGAATCCTGGTATCTATGATAAGTTTCATTTATAGATAATATTTGATGGAGGTTTTATTTCCCGAGGGTATCACCAGCCCCGTAGTCCATACTTCTGTGTTAACATGAATTATAATTGAGAAGGTAGTTATTATAAATTAACTGTTTAAAAAATTTTGAACTTTTGAAATACTTAGGTTTTTCTACCCTAGGAATAGATTACCTTAGCTGTATTTGGCAAAACTTTTTGGAATAGCCAGTCCTATGCTTTTCAACTTTGTACTTTATTTGGCCTTTTTACCCTTTTTTCATTCGAGTTTCACTGTTGAGTCTTTTTTAGACAAAACGCGCGTCATATAGTATAAAAGAGATTAGAATAAATTCACAACATACGGAGATATTACAAAACACAGTGGAATGCGAAAGATTATATCAACTATGTCTTCTCACCATATAATAACGAATAGTTTAAACAATTAAACCATGATACATATATATATATTTAAGATAGTCACTTGGTTATCTTGTGTGGTGTGTAATAAATAAAGAATAAAAAATCACTGCCAAAAATATAAATATCGAAAAACTACGTATAAATCTAAGGAATACATCATCGTAGGATCCCCTATCCATACCCTCCAAAATGCTTTATTAAAAAAAAAACTAGAAGCAGGAAATACTGAACTCCGAAGGAAATTCAAAATGGAAAGTCCAAGTCCCTAATAAAAAGGGCAAAATCAAAAGCTCAAACACATCAAACGAATGGATAACAACTATCATATTGAAAGGAAAGTAATAAACAATAAAAGAAATTGACAATAAAGCGTGCATACAAATATGATTCTCATCAATATTAATAGGTCTGTCGCATAAATATAATATAAAAATAACGTGATGTTCTATGATTGCTAATGAGACAACTATCCTTAAAGATGCGAACAATTACTAGCTATCAACAATGAGCAAAACTGATATCGTATAGTCAGCTATAACAGTGCTAATGAGAAATATACAGGACAGAGATATGAATAATTACAAGTTACAGATACAATCATGTGTAATATGGTAAAACATGATAACGTAAAGTCAGCTATAAAAGTTTTTATAAAGTACAAAAAAAGGTGTGAATAAGTTATAATTACGGCTTTAACAATGTAGTAAACAGATACCGTAAAGTCAGGTATCAAAGTAGTAATGAGACAACTACCTATACATGACAAATATTTGAATAATTGAAAGTTACAAATACAACAATGACTAAATCGATACCGTAAAGATAGCTATACATGTTCTTCTGAGACAACTAAATATAAAGGATAAAGAAAGGTGTGAATAATTAAAAGCCACGGCTTCAACAATAAGCAAAATTGATACCGTATTGTCAGCTATAAATGACCTAATGTGACAGTTACTAATGAAGGACAAAAACATGTGAAATGGTATAGTCAACTATAAAGTTGTATTGAGATAACCGCTAAAAAATGCTAATGATAACTAGAAAGGTGTGAATAATTAATAGTTTCGACATCAATAATGATGTAAACAGATACCGTAAAATCAGGTACCAAAATAATTATGAGACAACTACCTATAAATGACAAAGATTTGAATAATAACCAGTTACAAATACAACAATAAGCAGCATTGATACTGTAAATTAAGTTCTTATGAGACAACTATTCATAAAGAACACAAAAGGTGTGAATAATTAAAAGTTTCGGCATCAACAATTAAGTAAAAAGAATGATAAATAGACAATAATACATGGCAAAATCCGTATCATATGTCGTATCATCCCGAGACATCAATATCAGCCTTTAGGCCCGAGGGCTGATATTGGTCGAGGGTGATACGGCATGTGATACGGATTTTGCCATGTATTATACACTTTATCATATATTTCAACAGAAGAGTATTATATTATATGAACTGTTTTCTGATCCATAGCACTGGGTTGCCTTCAGTTCTACTTTTGTCTTGTTTCAAAAGCCTTAAAAGAACTGCTCAATTACTTATCCGAAGCACCTGGGTTACCTTACAATTTGCGTGCTGTTGTTTTAAAAATATTTTGTTTATTATTGTATTAATTTGTGTGTTTTGTATTTTTCATAGTTGCATTAAGTGTGCCAAAAAATATGAAAACTTGACGTTCGTGACGTCACATACAATATGAAAACTCGACGTTCGTGACGTCACATACCAAACAATGACGTGATTCAAAAAATTTACCTATTTTGAGGAAAATTTTTCTTAAGCAAAAAAAAACCAAAACTGACTTTATGTAAAAAAAAAAAAAAAAAGTAGGGGTGTGATAAAGGGTAGGGGTGTGATAAAGGGTATGCGATAAAGGATGCGCATCAAAGTTGCGCGATATGGATTAAACAGCAGGCTATTTATCACATATGCAAAACTACTGTATTTACTACTAAACATATGATAAAGTCAGATATACAAGTTGTTATGAGATAACTATCCATACAGGACAAAGAGGTGAAGAATTAAAAGTCACGGTTTTAACGATAAGCAAAAGCGATACCGTATAATCAGCTATAATAGGCCTAGACATGACGAAATATAGACAACTCAAATGAGAAAATAAACCAACGACTTGAGTTATGACAAAATAAAATGTTAATATATATGACAGGCAGCAATTAATCAAAGCCACTTAATATTGCACAACTGACTTTGGATAGGGACATACACATTGATTAAGCGTTAAACATCTTTGTGGGTGCACAACCCTTTCCTAACTCAACTGCCATTGGTGTAACATCAAAAAATAAGTAATAACTGTAAAATTCATTCGGAAATTGCTAGAGTCATAAAATTAATATTGGCCCGAAGCACAAACTAAAACATATTTCGAAGACAAAAAACGCCAATGACCGTTCAAAGAGTACTTGCAGTGACTGAGAGCCTGTTCAAAGCCAATAACCATATACAATTCAATTATGTTCTCCCAAATTAAAGTATCAATCAGTTCACAACTAAAGGATGTAGTGTTAAGACGTCATTAACCGTCAGAGGAAATATTTAAGCATGTTTTTCAATATGAAAAAACGAGGAAATATATACTAGTAGTATGTTTGCAGAGAAATACGGTATGACAAATTGATTTGTAAGCGAAATTAGAGGCTCTTGTAGATTAACGATGATTGAATATTATACATATCTTCAGATTATACAATCTAATTCAAAATTAAATCATGCGGAAATCACATAAACTCAAAACGGAACGAGACCGGAACGAGACTCAGTTAAAATGTCACAAAAGGGAATTGAACAAAATCGGTAAAGTAAGAAATCAGATGACTTTTCTGACTATTAAATAAAGATATACAAACATGTCTCTTATGAGTAAAGACAGCCTACCTGTTATATCTGTCAACAATTGTAATGATTACCGTCAAACTAGAATAGTGTCGTGTCAGCTTTTCTTCCTTATAACTCTGCTATACCGGTTTATTTGAATACACTTCCAGATTTTGAATTGTGAAGAAGAGTGCCATACTCAAAGAGGAACGCTGTTTCTGGTGTCTACCTTGGCCGCTGAAAGCTAATTCTGCTTTTAATTTTAAAGAGATTTTCTTGTTTATTAAGAAATATTTATAATACAAACGCATTGAAGAACTATACAAAAATTGAGTTTCCATGTTTATAAAAGTCTGTACTACAAATATAGAATGATAAATCTAAATACATATTATAGTGAAAATATATATTTCTTACTGAAGGTAAACCAGGATACAAAATATAATTTGAATGCAAAATGTTAAGTTTTATTTCATAGGTGTGTGTCATAACAATGTATACATGTAAAACTCTTTTAATGATGATTTATTCATACTCTGTGTTGTTCATTTATCTGAGCATTAAATTTATTTGAAGTTGAGCAGAAAAGTTATATTTATGGAAAATATTGATGTGTAAAACACGACTTTTCATTTACAAACGTAAAATATTCTTGGGCATTTTCAATTTGTGAGGTACTCACTCAAGTTTAAGCGTCAATACCTTTTTAAAATAAGCTTTACTACCTTCTTAATCTTTTCTGTGGCAGCCTCCAGTCGCGTCTTGCACCAACTTTAAAAAGGCGTGTCCGTGTTGCTGCCAGGATGTTTATAAATCCGCCTAAAAAAAAATCCTAGTCGTAATGGAAGCGTTAATTCCAATGCACGGAATGAGAATACCATGCTCTACGAGTGTTAAGAACTTATGCAACAACTCTCTAGGTGATCCATATGACCTGTTAATAGTACAATTTTACCTCTATCTAATAGAATCCTTATTTTCCTAACTCGAATAATTATGTGCCTTCTAGAGGCCAATATACTATCGCGGAATATAACGACGGGACATTATTCAGATTATTATCAAAATTCAATCTTTTGTCCCGTTCGACCATTTTTCAAAATCTACATGTACATTTAATACAAAAGGATACACACATACATTATTCTAGTCCTTAATATTCAAGATATATTTGCCACTGGATGTTGAACACAAAATAAAAACCAATCAATCAATCAATCAACAAATAATTGAAATTTCAAACGGAAAAGCAACGCCGTTACTATGGAGACTTCAATCTTAAATGGTGATGTTAAAAGGGCACAGACAGTTCATATTAATTTATTTGTATTGATGAAAAGAAAAACTGGGGAAATCCGCTATTAAAAATTACAATTCTCTTAAGTACACTCAAAAGGTATTGGTAATTCCTATTACATGGTCAAATCGGTAAACTAATAAATCCCAATGGAACTTGAATATAAAAAGATTCAAATTCTAAACTCATGTTCTTCAACATAGCTCATAAAATCAAAGTGATATTCAGCATGTTTTCTGTTTTAAAGAGTTTTTAATTTCGTACAATGAAATAACGAAACACTAAAATCAATCATTTTCTTTTATCTTAGTTTTTTATTCGTATTTTTACTTCCAATGAAATAATGGTTAAATTTTGAATGCTGTTTGCATTCTTTTTTCTAAACAAATTTCTCAAATTTTGCCAATGTCATTCATTTCGCTTTGGCATTTATAAATGGGTTACATGTTTAGAAATACGATAACATGCGAAGATAACGTGACAGTATAAGAATAACAGTACACGATTGAGCGACTATAAAAAGGGCTCTAGTTCTTTTCTTGACTTTACAATAAATATTTGTGATATATATTAGATAAAATAACAATTCAATGAATGAATGAATTGATAAATATAGAGGTTAAAAGTAAAATAAAAGTCTGTTACTGCAAAAACATATAGTATGTACTGTAAATGTTCTCATTGATTTTGACAAGTAATATTTAAACATTAATTACCGTTGAAAAAAATTATTCTTTCGTTAAAATTGTTTTGTTCTGACATATTGGTTACTGCTTTTTTTAGAAGAAAATGACATTGTTAAACTGTAAAATAAAATGTAGGATGATTACCAATGAGACAACTACCCATAAGAGTACAAAGAGCGTGAATGTAGCAATTGTATGTCAGCTATGGGCTTTCAATAATTAGCAAAACCCACACCTTCATCATGTTCATTAATATAAAGCACTGACATGATAGCACGTGAAATAATTCAAACGAAACAAAAATAATGGCCTGATTTATTTGTTATACATGTTTACATTTGGTACAATAAATTTTGATATCAACTGATTAATTCATCCAATAAACCGTGTTTACATTTCTAGAACAATAAATTCAAAATATTGTTTGATTACTTGTATAATAAACAAGTGTTTTATTTCAAATTTTGTGATAAAAATCAGATGTTTCAGAAAGAAAGTCGAGGAAGATTAGGTAATTAATTTCAAAAATCAAAAAGGATCGTTTAAACTTTTTTGTTTTGGTATGTTTTTGAAAGAAAACATGATTAAATTGAAATTTGGTTCAGAAAACGCAAATGATTTGTAAATCAAAATGTCACGTTTCAGAATGAAAATCATTTACTAGTATTAGGAGATATGTACTATTGGACATTCTGCATCCACATGAATAATCCCGTACACACTGAGTTAAACTGGATTGAAAAATAAGGCGACCTTTCTTAAATAGCAGAATGCAATAATATGACAACCACTACCAGCTCCTGACTTTGCACAGGTATATCAAATAATAAGCTGGGTTATGTTTAAACACTTACATCAATTGTGACTGGGGAATAGAAATAAGGTCTGTTCATATGAAGAACATTTGCAACTTCTCTTTAGGGGTACGCAGGTGGCTGTCCTTATCCAATATACCCTCAATTTCCACTCACAGTCTAATTTGCCTAAACTTCATCCCAGACGGCCTTCATTACAGAACGTACCTATTGGTATTATTATTAATAATATCCTTAATTTGAAGTCGTCCCTATTATGCATGAAATATTTTCCACTGGACGCAACCCGCCTAAAGATATCGCTAAACTAGACAATAGCAAAATGAACAAAATGAAAGACAAAATAAGATAAACTAATACGGAAAGGTCGTGCAAGAGAATAGATAACAGAGAATAATGAGTAACCCGTAACTGCTCCCAATCAATGAAAAATCGTTAAAAACAATTGATAATTAATTGTATATCATGATATCAATAAGTGCATCGCCAAACGGATTGTGTGTACATGATACAGTTATTACCGTGGCCATAAAAGGGAAATATAAACTTAAATTAAACTAATTGATAAATAAAAACCCATTATCTGAGTTCTGATAAAGACAAGATCGAAAACCGTGAACGAATAAGCTGAAACTGCTGTATATGAAATGAAATTATTCCTGTAAATTGTGTTAAAATTTCTTTAAATTACTAAGTTGTTGTCAACAAGTCACAGTAAATATGTTGTCAAAATGTTATAATATTAAAAGAATCATAATTCTTAATTTTAGTCAACGTGATGGGCATCCCATAAAGGAAATATGATTTTTTTTAACCATACCGATACTGAGTAAGACAGGTGAACGTGCTTGTACTCGAGGTCAACAGGAAGACATGTCAACCTTCTCGAACACATTTGTCTGAATTCGAGTCATTGTTCTTACTTCTAAATTCATAAATGTACAGCTTTGTTTGTGTGAGAAGCAGTAAAAACGTTTCCAAAGTTTTTAAACCATTAAAGTGGCGTCAGAATCAATGCTTCTAAATTTCTCGGTGAATGAATTCACAAACTTCAATTGCAGAATCGTGATATCTTTTTAACGAACTAACGCATATCCATTGTATCTACTTTAGCTACTTTTACCTGGCTTTGGATCTTAATCTTTCCAATCTAAAAAAGAAAGGTAGATTCAAACTTCTCTTTGTAGATTCTTAAAATCAGTGCTTAAAGGTTAATTGAAATAAATGATTCCGATAATTCGATAGTTATGATTGATCTCTGAAGAACATCCTTTGAACTACAACGGAAAATCCTAATTTAAATCCATTAAAACGGCATGATTAAAGAAAATTATATTCACAAGAGATCATTCTGGATAATCATACATTTTTTGTAATCTACAAAAGACAAGTTGTCACGGAAATTACGAAGGCTGTAAAGGATTCATCGGGAAAGTTTGATTATCAATGTTGACACATAGGCAGTGGATTTTGGTTAGGTTATTTTCACTCCAGTTTTACAATGCTTTTTCTCTTGCTGTTAATGTTAGGGGTGAACGCTATTTATCTTACGACTGAGGGTATGTTTCAGACGATATAGACTTGGCTAGAAATAGTTCTCAGCGTTGAGCATTTTGTTGAGATTTATACAGCAGGAATTTATTCTGTAATGTGTCATTTTAATGTTATAATTAACACTGCCATTAAAGCGGGAGGTTTGGCATGCCACAAACCCAGGTTCAACCCACCATTTTTAATCTTAAAATGCCCTGTCAGTTTTAGTTTGTAACTCTGATTTGTTTTTTCTCTATCGATTTATGAATTTCGAACAGCGGTATACTACTGTTGCCTTTATTTATAGAGGATCAAAGTATGAATTTGTGTTCGAGTACACGAACTTTTTTCCGGAAATATCTTCAAACTTCTACACTTGCGTACGAGTACTCAAACTTCCGGAATTCCTTACGAGTACTCAAGGACTCGTTGCCATTTCTAAAAAGAAATCGACATTAGTATTTGTTGGATTTTAAAATAGAAAATAATAGAAATCTTGACATTTAACTTAACCAACAACATCTTAACAGTTATACATATTAGGTTTGCATGTTTAAGGGGTGAGATGTCAAAAACATTAATTTATTTGAATATTCGAATGTGAAATTTTCACTCAAGTACTCGAACTTCAAAACTTTCGTAAGAGTACACAAGGACTCGTTGCTATCCCTAAACCAAAATACATACGTGTATTATATTGCTGGATAATAAAATGAAAAACAATGGGAAACCTGACATTTATCTTTTACCAACAATATCTAAACAAGTATAAACTTTGGGTTTGCATGTTTGACATATTATCTTTATTGCTTTCGAGTTTTAAATTTACGATGCTTTCGAACCAAAGGGATTTGTAATCCATTCTTATTGCGTGTATCAATCACTTCCCATGCTATAAAAGTACGGTAATTATTTCACATCTCAAATGCATGTTTTCAGTTAAAATTTGACATCTATTCGTTGCAAATGTTAATTTAAAAAAAAACATACATCATTCAAGGGATCTCTCAGTATCCTCTCAGTATCTGTAATAGATTTTAATTGACAGCTCGCTACAAATAATGTTATAGATTGTAATCTTTATTAGTTTAAATTAAGGTAGATGACTTTTTACGTTTTGATCTTTAAAATATTGTTTCCGTGATAATCAGTTTTACGTTGTTTTTATTTTTTTAAAATAACATCCTTGTTTTATATTTTATGTTTTATGTTTTTGTAATTGGTTATAAAACAAACATTTGTATGTTCTTTTTTCTCTTAACGTTGCTAAAATTAGTACAGAGATATGATTATACATTATCTTTATTAGGTATAAAATAAACATGGCTATCATATACCTGGTTGGAACTTTAGTGGACAGTGGTTTCATTAGCAATCGTACCACAAATCCTTATTATTATGTATGTCTCCTTTTTCAATAGATTCAATTTTGATTGATTGATGGATGCTTAATTTTTAGCCGTGCCATTTTAAAAGAGATAAGTGAATTAACGAAAGATGCTTAAACGTTTGACAAAATAAGTACTGCAACATTACTTGGCTCTTTGGTATGGGCTTTGCTTATTGTTGAAGGTCATACGGTGACTTATAGTTCTTAGTTACTGTGTCATTTTAGTCTCTTGTGAAGAGTTGTCTCATTGTCAATCATACCACATCATCTTTTTTATATCGATAATAATGATAAATTGTACGGTAAAAGTTCAAAAGAAAGGTATTCGATTCGCTCAAGGTTAAAGGTCGTACAGTGACCTATAGTTGTAAGTTTTCAAGTTCAGAAAGATACAAAATTAAAGCCATTCTCGAGATTCTTTATAAAAACTCATCATCTTGAAATCAAACTATAAATAGACAAGTTTGTGTAATCCCCAAAAATTTACCAAACACATGAGTATATTAAAAAAAAAGGAACGATGCTCCTATATTTCAAACCTAAACCAATATTCAATCAGCAGTAAATGCATTTTGTTTGATGAGTCTGAGGTTTTGATTGTGCCATTTGATTAGGGACTTTCCGTTTTGAATTTTCCTCGGAGTTCAGTATTCCTGTGATTTTACTTTTTTTAAGGTTAAAATTTCTTTCAACTGAAAACTGCATAAAACATGCAAATCTTGCTAATTGTGTTACGAAATTGTCTTCAAGACATTAAATTGTACCGAATAACCCTGATCTAGTTCTAATGAAAGTTGCATCTGTCATTAAAACAATTTACATGTAATAATAATAGAAATTGACTTTAACTGTTTAATGTAGAGAAACAATAACAACTACAGTGTAATGATCTAAGAATCGGATAAATTAAAGTTTCATGGTCTCAGATGTTTCGAGAGTAACTTATGAGGATCATGCCGTGCATACATGGTGATTTAGACCTGCAAATAACCATCTGCGCAGCTGCCATCCTGATTTACAAACGACAGTTATAATTACAATTTATTTTAATAAAGTACAATGCACTTTTGGTAAAGGTGCAAATAATTTAATGATTCATTGCAATGAGAATAGTTTGGTAGTAAATAGATCGAACGTTCATTCCCACTGGACTCCCGGTGTTTATTCCCGCTGGACTTCATGCGTTAATTCCCACTGAACTCCTTTTTTGGTAGATAACATAACGGCCTCATTTGTCTTTTTGCCCGGATAATTCTTTTAGTCAATTTATATACTTTCCGTGACCGGTTTATCTCTTTATATGATTAACACGTGACATCTTGATTTCCACATTCAATTATGGGGACAAACTGTCTTGCTTTCCTCTGAATTCGGTACTTTAACATCACGATAACAAATCATCTTGGCTGATGTTCGTCCGTGCGTACATGTACAATGTTCAGGTTTCTTAACATTGTCACACTACTTGAAAAAGTAGTAAAATTCTAACAAATCGAACTCAAAGGAAGATTCAAAATTTACTTCATGTCTTCATTATGATGTGATCTTTGAAAAAATTAAACCATACGATAGTTTTCATAAAATTTTTTTTTTCTATTCCCTGAACATGGACGTGTGAAAGTTCGAGCGGGGCATGGTGTCCTATTAGGCACACATTCTTGTAAAAATGTTTTCATTCTTAAAGTGTTAGTTTTGCTATTATTTGACGTTGTCATTTATGTTTCTGTTATAAAAATTGGAAAATAATTTAAAGATTTGTATACGAATGCCGTACAGTGATCTGTAGTTGCTTACTTTTACGTCATTTAGTCTCTGTGGAAAGTGTTATTCCATGGAAATCATCTTATTTTTATATTACAAATTGCATATAGTTTATATGGTGGTTCCATTTCAAATTTTAGCCATCTTTACTTTGAGGTCAGTTTTAAAGTTTTGTAAAGCTTGCCCTCCGGAGCAACCTAGATCGCCCAGATTATTGTCGAGTTCGTCGTTAGTCTTCGATGTTGTGTTTTGTATAGTATTGTTTGTCTGTTTGTTTTTCTTTTCTTGTTTGACATGGCTTAGTTTTCGACTTATGAGTTTGAATTTCACTTTGGAATCTTTAGCCTCTCATTTAAATGTTTCATTTGCTGAATGTAACGCATAAAAACGCACTGTAAAAGAACGGATTAGTTATATAAAATAATAGCATGTGGTATGATTGCCAATGACATAAATATCCACCAGAGAGATAAAAGTACGTAGATTTAAGACAACTATATGTAAACTAGCAAACAAGGAAGTAAAAAGATTAGGATTAGAAATATCTCGATTACATTTTAAAGTTTAAAAAACAAAATACTAATCAACAAAAAGTTAATAACTCATCTTCACAATTTATCTTTCAAGGTTGTGTTTTCTTATTTTTCAATCATTTGTGTATTAAAAAATGCAGTTATGTTGGTCAAATTTCAGATATTCAAGGTCAAATTTCAGAAAATGAAACTGTTCACAAACTTTCAAATTGTATGAATTGATCAAAATTGAAAGTTACAATAATATTTTTGCACATTGTCTTACGAGTTTGAAAAATGCACAAAACGCACACGATTGACGAAGTGTTAAAGCTGATTACTTTTGACAACAGCAACTGACTCCTTCCTCCCTCCTCCCCCAAAAAAATAATAATATATATATAATTGAAATTTGGGAATTGCAGTTTTGTAAACTTTAAGTTTTGCCATAATTATTTAGTTTTCCTCTTTAATAAATTCAACTTCTTTTAAAACAGTTGTTCTGTAAATTTAAAATAAATTATTTTACAAAGATATGATCCCTCAGGTTTGACTCCCAAAGATATCAATGGAAGTGCTGCAAAACTTTCAATGAGTATAGTATATGATTGCTACATTACCAAAATAAGCTGTGGTATGAATATAAATAAGAAAACTATCAACTAGAGACTAATGAATAAGGAAGTAAACAAATAAGGATTAGTATGATAAAGTGCGAATGAATAGTGATACGAAGTGCGTAGTTTTTACTTCTACTATGAAGTATTTAACGTCTTTGATTACCCATGAGGGTTTCGCATGGTCGTCCCAGGCTTACGCCTTGATTGGAATTTTGATAATTTAGTTTTACTTCATGTTACTTATTTTAATTTTTAGAGGCAAAAAAACATAACATAAATGTTATAAAAACATGAATAAAAAGTAAAATGAAAACAATTTTGATAACAAAAAATTAATGAATAAATTGATGTACTAGTATAATAATTGGTAGATTTAAAAAAAAACAAAAAAAAAAACCGTAGAACCTTAATAAATTATCGCCTCATTCACACGTACATCTAATTCGAATTGAATTCGCCAATCGCGTTCACACACTCTTCTTTTTTTTTTCGAATTGATTCGAATTGGCTAATTCGAATTATTCATTCACAATAGAAATATGCCTTTGTTAATACATGTACGAATTAAAAGTTAACGTCGTTAGGACAGTAAAGTTGATTTGACGCGCATTGCAATTCGAATTAGAATTGACGTTAGGACGTAAAACGTTCCGAATGTGATTTAAACTAATTCGAATTACGTGTGTACTCGGCATAAAGAAAGAACACAATTAAAAAAAGAACCAAAACTAAAAGATGCCGGGATGCAACCAAAAGGCTATTATTACACTGAAACGATGTCCGTCGGAAGACAAATTTCTTACAAATAACAATTTACTTCAAAAACGAAGAATACCTTCATAAAGTGAGAATACTAAACAAAAAAGGAATCTAAATATTAATTAATTTTAAAAACAAAATACAAATCATATGAATAGCCCAATTAAACAAACAAGTGAAAATAAAATAAGTAAAAAGAATGTGAACCTTTTACTTTATCTGTCATACAAAATAATTCAAAAGAAATAAAAAAAAACAAAAGTAACAGAAGACTCGAAACCGATACCATTGTTCCTAATTTCCTCACTTATAATAAGTTAAAAGATCCAACCTACAGAACAAATATGTTGGCAAAACGTACGTGAGAAAAAATATTCATGTCTTAAATGTGACAAGACTTATGTAATATTATCAATTTTGGCATGCTAAACATTTTGTCAGTCCGAGAGAATATCAATGACATAGAAGGAATAATGTAAATTACGTATGAATTACGTGGTTGGAGTTTTATGCATTACTGAGATAATTCAATCATTACCTTGCATAAGGAATTTTTTCCCTTCGGTTTTCAAATTATGGATAAGTTTATTAGATAGTATTCTCATTTGTGTGAAGGGGTACTCTATACATGTTGTTTTACTTATAAACGAATAAGCTATACATTTGACGTGACATTTAAACACTTCTAAAAATGTTCACCTTTTACAAAGTAATCAGTCTTTCTTTTCAAATATACATAAAGAGGGAAATGACGAGAACCATATACATATTATTTATTGTATTTTCCAATAATTGTCAGAAAAACAACGCTCGAATCACGTTTTCTCGAGTAAGGAATGTATTGTCAGTGTGAACTTTCTATTTCAATTGGCTTGCACGTAATAATGCCATTTATCAAGCCTTATAATAAGGCAACATTGTTATGGCCTCTGTCTTATTATTGCTGGCTCTATGGTCTACAAGAAGCCAACATTGGTTTCGAGTATTAAAGGTCGTATCAACTGGTTCGCCATTTCATCTAAATCTCCGCTCCGATAAGTGTAGAAAATATGGGTCCAGTTTAGAGGTCATGTGTTCGATTACAGACTCAGTTAAACTAATTATAATGAGGAAATTACTTCTGTTTTATTATTGCTGCCTTTGTGTTCTCATTGAAGCAAATATTGGTTTCGAGTCTTAAAGGTCGTGGAAACTGGTTCGCCATTTCCATCTAAATGTCCGCTCCGATAGTGTACACAATAAGGGTTGACTGTTACCATGTAATCTACAATGCAGTACGTTAAAATCCTCCTTGTAACAGGCAAGATTAACAGCAAATGTTATTAACATGTTCAGGTTCTGAGAATAGTATAAGGGTCTGGATGGAGTATTCAGTTTAGAGGTCGTGTGTTCGATCACAGACAGAGTTAAATCAAAGAATTGAAATTTTATCTTGGTCTCATAGATTTCAATATTGGATTCGAGTATGAGTAGTTGTTCGTTCGATCACAGGCTCAGTCAAAGGATAAACTTGAAAGTTTGTCTTATTATCATTGGCTTGGTGGTTTCTCATACGGACACTCGCTTCGAGATTGGGAGATTGTTGGCTCGATACCAAGTTGAGTTTAACCAAAGGCTTGAAATGTTGTTGTATTATTACTGACTTTGTGGTCTCGTTGTATTCAACTCGTTTTCCAAGTTGTTGATCATGGCTGAGTCTAATCAAAGAATTCAACATTTACATTTATTGCTGCTTTTACGATTGTCGCATGACATATATGGGTCTGAGAAAACTTTGGTTGGCTGTGAGAGTTCTATAGTTAGATCCCAGACTGAGTCAATACGAAAGCTTTTGCTGTGTGTCCTATTGTCAGATGATATTTAGGAGTTTGAGCAGACTGGTCAGAAATAGAGTACCATGTTTACATTCTGATTCTCATATATGAGGGTCTGGATGGGGTTCACAAAGTGCAAAAAGTACAGACAAAAGGGTAAAATAAAATCGTGGGGTGTTGGAACATAATTATGTTTGATTTGTTTTATGATTAACCGCTAGACATCCATATTGCATATTCATTTGTCTATTGTTACAGAATGGGTGTAGTCCGATTCATATACAAACAAGAAGATGTGGTGTGACTGCCAATAAGACAAATATCCATCAAATTTCAAAAGAAGTGGATGTAAGCAATCAAAGGCAAACATACGGCCTTCAACAATGAGAAAACCCATATGGTGGCTATTTGTGTCGTTGGATTGCTGTCTTATTTGCCTGTTTCTTCACATCCCCCTTTAAATGATTTATAAAAAGCCTTTGTAATACAAAGATTAACTACTGAAAGAAAACTTAAAAGCTTGTGTTTTCTTTTTATTAAAATCTACTAAACCTATATTTTTTCTTGGTGATCTAAGGAGATGTATATTTGTAAATGAGAAAACTATGCACAAAGGACTAAATGACGTAGATGTCAACAACTGAAAGGTCACCGTACGGCCATCAACAATTTTATTAACCAAAACATCAGTATTTACACCAGTGTGTAGGTTGAATTGATAAAATGATATTTATTTTGGAATCAAAAAAACGTTCTGGGAATAAAGCACATGAAAATATATGCATATAGATAAGGAAATCGGATTTGATACCAATAAAACATCTACTCAAAACAGTGCGAAACCTATTCCGTTCAGTAAGCTACAGATGATTGACAAAATTGCGAAACAATTTAAAAGAAAAACTTCCTTATATATGATTGCATATAAAAACAAAAGAAATGCTCTGACATATTGCTGCTCATACATATAATACAAACATTTTAAATATTTTGTTATTTCTGTTACAGAAAACTATGGATACAAATATCAGTAGTGCAACGAACGTCACGGATCCTTTTGAAGACCGACCATTGTTGGCCGTGATGGGAATGTTAGCATTCTTCAGTGTTCTTGGGACAGCTGGTAATGCTATGGTGCTGTATGTCTATGTCAGAAAACGTCACAAATTGGCGGCAACTGTATTCATAATTTCTTTAGCAGCGACAGACTTTATGACATGTCTGGTAATTGTTCCGTACACGATTGCAGTGGAATACTTAGATTATTTTATCACGTATGACATAATTTGTAAATTATACATGTTTTTCATCACGTCAAATGTACCGTTCGCTGCATTCATCATGGTCGCCATTGCGGTAGACAGATATCTTTGCATTTGCCATCCGTTTTGTCATTTGATGAATGCTCAAAGAGCTAAAAACATAACACTCAGTCTTGCTGGTGTAGCATTTTTGCTTGGAGTCGTTACATCATTAAACTATAGTGTCTATATAATTACTGATATAAACGACTGCAACCCTGACAAGACTCCATTAGTGCAAAATTTATCGGAATCAATACTTCTTAATGCATCTTCATTAACGTCATCAAAAAGTACTAAAAAAATATTTCAAATGGAACAAATGTCTCATGTTTTGAAATCCGAAGCTTCGTATCCGTACAAAAAATGTCTTTATTCAAAAGTGGAGTATTCCGGAAAGTGTCAACCAAGCGAAACGATATTTTCTTCCAGTTTTGTAAACACGTACCAGAATCTATATGCTGCATTATTTCTCTTAGCTTTTATAGCAGTATTTATATTATACGGACTTGTATACAGGTCTGTTTTAATTCGGCGCGCAAAACGCAGACGACAACGACGCTCAACACAAACAGTATCAGTTCGAAAAGAATCATGGTTTTCAGAACATCATCGACCATCTCTCACAAATATTTTTTCAAAAAAATGTTCAGATGCTCACGAAAGGCATCCGGATGTAGAGATAGCAAGGCAATTAACAATACGAGAAAAAGGATTAGTGGCGAACATTAGGACGGCCGCCATGTTGTTTGTAGTAACTGCAGTATTTATAGTTGCATTTTTACCTGCGTGGCTCATGGCTCATACTGTTATACAATATCATATGGTTGTATTTTACACGTACTTTTCTTACAATGTTGCTAATCCGATTATTTATGCTTTTATGAACAAAGCTTTCAGACGTGATCTGAGAGAGGTATTTGATTGTAAGTCAGTATTGAGAGAATTGAACTAAAGTATTATAAATTATGTTAATTTATATATTGATTATATATTCCAATTAAATTTTGATAACATTATATGTTGACATATTTACCATATGCATCGAAAAAGAAACTGTTTGCCGATTCGCGCCTTTCTAAATGGTGAATGGAAAGTTTAAAGATCATTGCCGAATACATAACATCTCTCAAAATACATGAGCATTTAGATGTGGTCCTTCATGTTTTATTCTTGAATTTTGTATGGTATATTTCTTGTTATTATTCTTTTATTTTGCCAATTACAATCTTTTCTTTACAATTTAGCACCTACTATTTTCTGCTCTGTACATTTTAGCACTTCATCATTATCTTTTCTTTACATTAAAGCGCGTAACCCTTTATTTTCTATTCTTTAAAATTTAACACCCTATTATTCTCTATTCTTTACAATTTAAAACCTCATTATTCTCTTTTACTTCATTTTAACACCAACTTATTCTTAATTCTTTTATTTTGGTCTGTTTTCTAAGGCTTATTATTCTCTATTCTGTTAATCCCATCTTAAATTTCCTAAATATTCGATTAAAATACTGTACATGCAATTCTGAAAGGGGGGTATTGTTTTCAAAACTGTGTATCAATTACGACAGTGAGTAGTTTATACAAATTTCTCTCAAATACTTAATATCGTACTTGTTTGAATAATATAGTTATGGAACCTGCTGTAAAAAGAAAATTTGACATTAGGGTAGTATTTTGGTCTTAACAAAGAAAAATAATGTTAAAATGTGTTTATACTTTACCAAAATTAGTTTATATCTTGCTATACCCCCCCCCCCCCCTTTCCCCCCAAACAAAATGTATTGTTAACCGAGCTTATTTTAAAGCTACATGTTCTGGAACAGATACACACTGTGCAACATGTGTAAGGAGTATACAAGGGGAATACAGTACAAATTTAATGTCTTCGTAAACATCAAAATCGTAAAAGTAAATTACATTCCTATCATATTAATATTGTTTATTTCATTAAAAACCTTGACCGATTGATTTCTGCTATTTAACGATCCAAGATGGCGGAATAACAACAAACAACCTTTCTGAAAAAAATATGTCCAACTGACTCGTCACGAAAACAAAGTCTGGATAAGGAAAACCAATGATTTGCATGTCACTATTATGTCCTTGCTGGATATAATGCTCTTCAAATGTTTTGTTTCTTAAACATTTTTGGCTTTCAAATATTTGACTTTTAACATTCCTGATTAAGGTAAGTCGGGCAAAGTGCTTCGGAAGTATTGTTTTCATTTTTTAAGATGCAAAACTTTTTGATTCTTAAAATTACACGAAATAAAAACCGTTAAATGGAGATCTTGTATATGAATATTAAAATATCACAAACAAACAGACAATAAATATAAATGATGTAGTTATCATGCATGGAATCCATCTACAATGAATAAAAAATACCATTATGTATTTGTTATCTCTGTAATGATGTCAATCAGATCAGATAATATAAACATCACATCATTAGTGAATTTCATATTTGTCATTAACCCATAAAAATCAATGATAATTGTTAAAAAGGAATGTAAATAGAGAAGTATTTTGTTTTTGTTTTTTTCCCGATGAAAAATAATATTGAATTAAATAAACCCATCATAGACACCAGGACTGAAATTTTATATTTACGACAGACGCGCATTTCAGCTACGCGCGAATAAAAAAATGTTAAAAGGCCAAATAAGGTACGAAGTTGAAGAATCTCATCAATGGGTTTTCTGTAATAAGAGACGAAAGCAGTTAATCGATGATTAATCTCATTTACCTATTTTGAATACACAAATTGAGAAGAAGAAAAAAAACCCTGAGAGAATTCATATGAACTACAAACAGATCGAAACCAGATGCTACAAAGGGGTACACGTTTTCTTGCTACATATACATCACCCGTCATGCAAATCCAGACTCGCTCAAAATGTCATTATACGGAATTGAAACAGTAAAAGATTGGTAAATAAGAGTAATGGCTTCTATGGCTAAGGAATTTAATACTTTCAACTACTATGTCATTAGCTTGTCAGCATTATGGTGGTGAGTTCGAACCCCCTACCGTGGCAGATTCGTTGCAATTCAATCTAAATTGACTAGCAGTGTCAGTCTTCTTGCCGAAGCTTCTCCCATAAATTAAAAAGGGACCACGACAAAATAGCCTAACCAGTGATGGAAGTGGCGTTAAACACAAATTTTCAATACATTTATAGATCTGATTAAACACATTTTCTTATACCAACATCATAACAAAACATGTTTTAATCGTAAATCAAGACACAAACAAATCATTGTAAACACAGGGCCCCTTGTGTAGACTTCCCTGGGTTATACAAGGTAAATTATATTCAGGTGATTTTCAATAAATGTATTTCAAGTCTTAATAAAAAAAAGAAGACACAAACAAATCGTTTCGGTTAAGGCAGTCATAATTCTGGCTGAACAATTTTGTGTAATCAAAATCAGCTGTGTTAATGAATTCCGTAAATTGAGAACATGCTCATACATCGTATAGTGTCGAGTTGAGGTAGATGAGGTGCATCTAAATCAAAATTCATAGATTTGTATGTGAGAGGTTTAGCTAGCTTTTAAGACAGGTGTTATCCACAATTTTCTACATCAGAAAATGCCTGTACCCAGTCAGTAATATGACAGTTGTTATCCATTCGTTTGATGTGTTTGAGCTTTTTGACTTTGCCATTTCATTAGGGACTTTCCGTGTTGAATTTCCCTCGGAGTTCAGTATTTTGTAATTTTACTTTATAAGACGTATAGTGTCGACTTATGTTTTTCCTCGTAACCTGGTGGAGGTTTTTTTCCCGTAATTACGGCTATGTTAAGGACAACATGCGCATGCGTACCCTAAAATTTGAGATATCTAAATACCATAAATTCTGGTAAATACTATGTATCAAAATAACACATTTGATGAAAGTGCAAACATCAAAGAGATACTTATACCATCTTTTAAAGCAATTTACCAGAAACATTACGTCATTAATCATTTCAACCTGATAAACAATTTTCAAATGAAGTTATTTACGTATTATTTTCGATGTTGCAGTCATTTTTAACTTTGAATCACATCAAGTTTGATGCCAGGCTTATCATTAGGTCTTCAAGTGTACGCTATAAAATAATTTACACAACTGCACCATAAAAGAGGGACGAAAGATACCAAAGGGACAGTCAAACTCATAAATCTAAAACAAACTGACAACGCCATGGCTAAAAATTAAAAAGACAAACAGAAAAACAATAGTACACACGACACAACATAGAAAACTAAAGAATAAACAACACGAACCCCACCAAAAACTAGGGTGATCTCAGGTGCTCCGGAAGGGTAAGCAGATCCTGCTCCACATGTGGCACCCGTCGTGTTGCTTAAGTGATTACAAATCCGGTAAATAGTCTAATTCGGTAGGTCATATTCATGAAAGGGAAGGGGATTGTAGTTACGACGTAAGGAACATATCCGATATCATTTGTGAAACGGTTATTCCATAACGGTCAACCAACTCGTGATGGCGTCCGTAAAATTTACGAAGGGATGATTTCAACTTCACCATTTGGAACTCTTGGTTTAATAGCTTCCCTGTGAGCAGCAAACCTCTATCAAGAAAATCATGATAGGAAATGCAAGCACGGGAATATCGTATAAATTGGGAGATATATACCCCGTATGCAGGTGCTGCTGGAATGTTGCTACTTAGAAATGGAAAGTTCACAATTGGAAAGCTGAAATCATCTCTTTTGTCGTAAAGTTTTGTTTTCAACCGACCCTCATTGTCAATTTCTAGATGTAAGTCAAGATATGAAGCCGACTTAACTGTATCTGTAGTATCCTTTATCTCTAGTTCGATTGGATAGATGCGTTCAACATAGTCACCAAATTTTGAATTGTTTAGTGAAAGAACATCATCTATATAGCGGAAAGTAGAGTTAAAGGATATTGCTAACTTCTTATCTTTCTTCCTAAGAAGTTCCTGCATGAAGTCAGCCTCATAATAATAAAGAAACAAGTCGGCGAGTAGAGGGGCACAGTTTGTTCCCATTGGAATGCCGACAGTCTGTTGAAAAACACGTCCTCCGAACGTAACAAATATGTTGTCAATCAAGAAATCAAGCATCTTGAAGGTGCTTTGTAGATTGTAGCGGGGAATCTCTACAGTTTTTGCTATTCAAAATCAATGTCGGCCAAAGCTGTTAACCCAATGTTACAAAACAATATAAATCGGTGAAGAATATTTTTGGGATCATATGTCTACATGTAGTTACATGTCAAGAAGCTGTAAACATGCATACGCAAACTTTGGAAAGGTCAGTTTGGGGTCATTTTTTTATCGGACTATCGGAGGAAAACAATTAATCCTTCATTAAAGAATACTATTCATTTTATAATGATTTGGTACGCAAAATCATATGAAGTATTGAAAGAGAGTGCAGTTGATCTATTGTTTCCAAACTCAACTTCATAAAATGCACACGGGTCTCTTTTCCAGCAACCAACTTCTGATCAAGCCTCTACGTTGTTCATTTATTTCTTTTTCTGCTAGTTATATTCCTAATTTTTACCGTATCTGAATCTGTAAACATCAAGGGATATTAAAACATCCTGTATAATTCACCAATTTGCTCTGATGAGAGATATCGATATAGTAGTGATAAACTGTTGATGTCTTTTGTCGTTTAAATCTGTTTTCATTAATCATTTGTTTTTGTTATTTAGATATAAAAATAAGAGGATGGGGTATGGTTGCCTATCTGACGTAGATGTTATAGCTTGAATCCCTAAATAACTGCGTTTTTGTTTAATAGATACATATTATATAACACTCACAATCAGATATTTTCGACACTAATAGAAAATTATTTACCAAAATTTGTACCTTGATACTAATACGAGAATGGGGATGGGGGTTTACAGAATAGAGAAAAATGGGCAAAAATATAAAGAAAAGAGAAAAGTGGGACGAAAATTAAATAATCGAGAATATTGAGGTGTTGTTATATAGAGAATAAAGAATCATGGGTAACAAATAGAAAGATTAGAGGAAAATGGCCTAAAAATTCAAGAATTCAAAAATGAAGGAACTCCCATCTTGTTCTATATTTGCAACAACAAATACAACAAGAGAATCTTTATATTAAATAAGACTAAAATTTTCTTTCATATAAATCACTTTATAATACTGTCTTAAAGTTTGAAAGTGCAAATGTCTAAAATAGAATAATATAATATTATTAATTTATGTATTTCTGTGTTCTGAGTGAGCTTGCATTTATTTGTACTGTATTCCTGTCACTAAATGTTGTCATTTTAGCGGTATCTTTAATGTTTCCATATAAGCGGGAGGTTTGCCTAGCCATAAAACCATGTTCAACCAACTTTTTTTATTCTTTAAACGTCCTGTACCAAGTCAAGAATATGGCAGTTGTTATCGAATAGTTCGTTTCTATGTATGTTGCCTCGGCGTTTGTTTATTATTCACTTCAGTATCTATTGTAACGTTGTGTTCTCTTATAGTTTGTGTGTGTCCCTCGTTTTAATTTGTGACTCGGATTTGTTTTCTCTCAAGCGATCCTGTTGCTTTTATGTAACTTATGCAAATATTCAGTATGATTCAACTTATTGTTCGTTGAGTATGGTAGATATCTCATTATCACCAATGTACAATTGAAAAATATATTTTTTCTCAAACATCTTTTCAGCTTCCATTACGATTCAGCAACCTGCTTTATCTAGTGAATACGAGAGACGATAAATTGGTTTTGCCATCAGGAAATGAATGTTCCTCACTGTAGAATCTGACAAACGAAGGTCTGGATGGGTGTACGCAAACAAAAACCTCATCTTGGACAAAACAAGACAAATGTTACAGAAAAATGGCATATAACTTTAAAAAAAAAGAGAGTTAAGGGATGTATATATTTATATAAAGAATAGAGTAAATGCCTTCTAAAACGAGCGCAAAAATGAAGACTACTTATCGACACCATCATGCAATTTTTTTTAAACAAATCTTCATTCTGACAATTTTTACACTGGACTTAATCGGTCAACAGAAAATCAATTAGTCAATCTCATCTATCAAAGATAATTAACTAATTTACAAAATACAAAATAGCAACTATTAAGAAATCATCAATAAAATTTCCAACTTGAGACTTGTAATTGATATAGCATTGAGGCGGTATCTTCTCACTTAACAGCTACAAAAGGTATTTTCGTGGGTAACAGAAAGTAAACAAAAGGATGGTGTTAAATGTATATTGCTCAAGGTCTATGTTGATAGCTAGATGTCTTTTCTTTTGTTATGATGTGTTTTGAGTTGCCATCTTATTGACGCGAGTACATACATTCTTCTCATTTAATTCATGTATAACATTATAACTTACATCTATACAAGATATTTAAGTTGGTTGCAAAATAAGTAGATCTATTGACAGATATCAGTTAGCCCGGTATGATTTTTCAGGCTAATGTTGACTGCTACATGTCTTTTTTATGTCATTTCATTATACGCTACTGTCTCACTAAGATGTTTCATAAATCTCATTTAGTTTAGATATGCATATAAACACGTTTTGTTTTAAATTTATTTATCATGAATCGATTACGTTATTACTAAATCCATATACAAAACAAACAAACAAACAGGATTGCATTAACTGCATATTGCTTAAAGTCCATGTTTCGTCCCCGAGGGTATCACCAGCTCAGTAGTAAGCTTTTTGGTGTTGACATGAATATCAATTCCTATCGTTAATTATCCATTTTTAGATGGTGACGTTCCCTTGTCACCATCTTACGGTGTTTATATATCTCAACTTGTACGATTCGCTCGTGTATGTAACAATGTTTTAGATTTTAACGAGAGAAATTTATGTATTACTGAAAAATTATTACACCAGGGTTTTCGATATCACAAACTAGTAAACACATTTACTAAATTTTATCATCGGTATAAGGACATCATTCGTAAATATAGCTCAACATGCAGTTTTCTTATACGTTCAGGTATTTCACATCCAATTTTTTATTTCTTTATAAGGCACAAAGGTGTCAGTATTCACCTCAAAAACTAACAAAACCTTTGAATAGACTTATTAAGAAGGGATATAGTAACGATACTGTTGTCAGGTCATTAAAGATTGCATATTTTGGCGTTAATATTGATTCACTTATAGGGTCTTTGCATCGGAACTAAACACATTTATTCAAAAACCAGTTGTTGGCATGACACGGGTTATGTTCTTCTCATATATGTTATGATGGTATGATACTAAACCCCTAACGGGAAGGATTGTGCCTGATGTTCATATAATAAAATCATAATCTTTCAGTCAGTTTAATTGAAGTCTGGAGCTGGCATGTCAGTTAACTGCTAGTAGTCTGTTTTTATTTATGTATTATTGTCATTTTGTTTATTTTCTTTGGTTACATCTTCTGACATCAGACTCGGACTTCTCTTGAACTGAATTTTAATGTGCGTATTGTTATGCGTTTACTTTTCTACATTGGCTAGAGGTATATGGGGAGGGTCGAGATCTCACAAACATGTTTAACTCCGCCGCATTTTTGCGCCTGTCCAAAGTCAGGAGCCTCTGGCCTTTGTTAGTCTTGTATTATTTTAATTTTTGTTTCTTGTGTACAATTTGGAAATTAGTATGGCGCTCATTATCACTGAACTAGTATATATTTGTTTAGGGGCCAGTTGAAGGACGCCTCCGGGTGCGGGAATTTCTCGCTACATTGAAGACCTGTTGGTGACCTTCTGCTGTTGTTTTTTCCTATGGTCGGGTTGTTGTCTCTTTGGCACATTCCCCATTTCCATTCTCAATTTTTGTTTTCATAAATTTACTGTTTGCAAAAGTATGAATTATCTAAAATAGTAAGGAATTCCTTATCCCAAGCATAAATTATCTTAGCTGCATTTAGGACATTTTTTTTGAATTTTGGATCCTCAATGCCCTTCAACTTTATACTTGTTAGGCTTATTAACTATGCTGACCTGCGCGTCACTGATGAGTCTTATATAGACGAAACGCACGTCTGGCGTATCAAATCATAAGCCTGGTACCTCGATGACTATTAACAGCTAGCTGTCTTTTCTATTGTTAAACTGTGTTTAAGAGTTGACATGGACGCGGAAACATGCATACTTATTCATTCATGTGTTATATATATATTCCCACTAACATTCTATAAAAGACATTTATATGGATTACAAATTTAAAAAATCAGAGATTAAACATATAAATAAACTATTTACCGGATTTTTAATAACATAAGCAACACAACGGGTGACAATGTAGAGCAGAATCTGCTAACCCTGCCGGAGCACCTGAAATCATCCCCAGTTTTGTTCGTGTTGCTTTGTATTAGTTTTCTATGTTGTGTTTTGTCTACTATTATTTGTCTGTGTGTCTTTTTCTGTTCTAGACATGGCGTTGTCAGTTTATTTTCGATCTATGAGTTTGACTGTCCCTTTGGTATCTTTCGCCCCTCCTTTAACGTTTACCGTCTATCCTTTAGAGTTGATGTTGACAACTGGATGACTTTTCTAGTGTCATTGTTTTAATAAGCTACAGTGTCATTGAGGTTTCCCATGCATCTTATTCAATAGCTTGGTATGTATGCCTATTTGTAATTCATAGTTACATTGTTGTTTGTGGTGATTGAGATTATATGACAATGTTGACTGCTGTAGCACTGTTTTGACATTTTTTCTTATTGTGCCAGTTTGTTTTGTTCACACATCGTTGTCAATAATGGCAGTTAATGCGATTGTCCTGCAAATTAGAGGTTTATATATGACAGTTGTTATTAATTCGTTTGATATATTTTAGATTTTTACAAAACACATCAAAAACGAATGGACAACAACTGCGATATTCCTGACTTAGTACAGGCATTTTCAAATGTAGAAAATGTTTATGAGTTACCGTCTTATGCACGAGGGTACAAACATACATCTCATTTAATGCATGTTTTTTATTCTTACTAAACAGCTATAAAAAATATCTTCGTGTTTTACATATTTATAAAAACTAGTCACAAAAATTAAACCAATAACGAATACTGTCTGCGGCTTTATGTCGACAGCTAAATATAGTTTCTAGTGTCAATAAGTTACCGTTTCATTTAGGTGTTCCATATATACATTGCATTTTGTTTATATAGGCATAAACATATGTTTTATTCTTAATGTCATTTATTAAAGATAGTTCCACCATCTTCTACACAAGAAAATACCTGTACCAAGTCAGGAATATGACAATAACTGTTGTGTTCAATTTGTTTAATGTGTTTTGATATTTTGATTTTTCAATTTGATCATGGACGTTCCGTTTCGTGTTTTCCTCGAAGTTCGGAATTTTTGTTTGTTTACTTTTTTCATAGGTTACTAAATTACAAAAAATATGAGCGAAATTTCAACAAACAGTTTAACGTTTACAGTTCATTCTTCAAGGTTAATATTGACAGCTAGATGACTTTACTAGTGCAATTGGTTAATAAGCTGCCGTCACACACATCTCATTTAGTTTATCATTTATATATATGCATAGTTCCGTAGGTTACAAAATCACAAAATCATTTAACAGGGAAGCATTAACTGTGAATAGTTCAAGGTTAATGTAGATGTTAATAAATGTCTTTTCTAATGTTTTGGTGATCATTTAGTTCAATTAAGATATTAATGCCTTCTATTCTCACTTGAAATCCTTAAAAGATATTTCTGCAGATCACACAACTTTAAAAACTTTTCACAGAAAATAAACGAAGTAGAGGTTATTTTTATTGTTCAAGGTTTGTTTTAACAGCAGGATATCTTTAGTGATGTTATTAATTGTGTTAATGAGGTACCGTATCATGGATGCAGGTACAATACATCTTATTTTGTTCTTTTTTCTTAATTGAAAGCTGTACAAGATAGTTATCATTTAAGCTTTATTGTGTGTTTTAAAAGAAAGGTCAAAACGACTATTTAATTCAGCTTATCAAATTGATAGCGTTTTACAACAATTCGAAGGATTTTTTTGGGTTACAAAATTACAAAATATAAACACAAAAGAAGAAGAAAACGGAAACAGCTAAATGTCTGTTCTAGTTTTACTTTAAACATATTTTATTTCAAAAAATCATGTACATGACATACACATATAAATACAGTGATACAATATTACAAAGGGATTCGGAAACAAGGTTTCCCTTATATTAATCCGTCTCCCTGAAGAAAAAAGATAAAGGGAAATAACTGCAAATAAAAAAAAGTTGATTTTTCTTTCGTCAGATCTTTCCTATATATATATATGTACATTGTTCTAGTTTTATTATCTTGTTGTTTTGACATATCATTTGTATTTACCATACTAGTATACAACAGTCTGGATAATGTTTCTTTACATTTTCATTATTTATTTTAAATCATTATTATTATTTTATTTTATTTATGGACTTTTGTTCTCTATTCTTTATTTTTCAGTCCCCAAATTTTCTCTTTGTTCAATGTGTTTCGCCCAATATTCTCTATCTATTATCTTAATCCAGACCCTCGGTTATCTCAGTTTCCTCGTACATCATATATACATATTAAGCTTTATTGTGTGCTTTAAACATTTTGTTAAAAGAAAGGTCGAAACGACTATTTAATTCAGTTTATCAAATTGATTGCGTTTTACTACAATTCGAAGGATTTTTTTTTTATATTTTGCATAATCTGCCATTTACGGATACAGATAAACCTGACGTGATTGCAAGTGTCACTTTAACTAAATCTTAAATCCTGTTTTAGCTTTTTATATCAATGCTTAAATTTGATAAACATGTATATGTTATTGACCCAACATAGTAACTTTTAAGTATGAGACACATGATCCTCATCCAAAAAAAACCCAGTGATGATATCAGGTGCTCCGGAAGGATAAGCAAATTCAACTCTATATATGTGTGTTGCTTATGTAATACAAAATTTGATGATGCCACTATGACGGGACGAAAAGCATGCTAATTATTTGGACTATCATTTTTCTGACTTTAATTACTATATCTTTCAATTGTCATTTTTAGCTCAAATATTCCCACAATGGACAACAATTGCATAATCCGTTGTTACATGTATTTTTTAAATTATTCTGTTTTATATACTTCTTAAAAATAATTTATACTCAGTTTTTGATAGGTTCTTAAACCGTAAACACCGGACTCAATATTGTAACATCGTTTGTCATCAAAATGAGAGGGTTAGCGCTATAAAACCAGGTTTAATCCACCATTTTCTACATTTGAAAATGCCTGTACCAAGTCAGGAATATGACAGTTCTTGTCCATTCGTTTTTGGTGCGTTTTGTTATTTGATTTTGCCATGTGATTATGGATTTTCCGAATTGATTTTCCTCTAAGTTCAGTATTTTTGTGATTTTACTTTTTATATTCTTGTTGGATCGTTTATTAAATTGTTAAACTTTATATCGACTTGAATCTTCATTTTAATACCCAGCAAATAGTCTGGCTATCCATGGTGTTTAGAGACTCGTGAGTGTTATCTCTTATAGATCAGCACAAGATTCCATTACCTCTGCAGGCAAAGGACAAGTTACATACAAGTGACTAGTTTACCCCAGGATTATTATATTTCGGACGAACTATATTTGGAAAGTACTATTAATACAATGGATTATTACGGATATTCCTTAAGATCAGAATGGATGTGGAATTATACGCCGTATCGCTTTAATCCAGAAAGAAGAGAGTTTATCAGAATGTGTGGAAATGTGGAAAGCAACATACCAACAAGAGTTGAAATTCAAAATGCTTCAAATGTCAAAAAACCATTTTGCTCGACAGTGCTTCACTCGTGTTGGCCGAGTTAAAATTCATAAGAATGAACTTAAAACTGTTCAATTTCGACACAAACGGAAAATTGTAACAATAAGAAATCAATTAAGAAAAAGGAGAAATTCTAAAAGACTTCAAGATTATTTTGATCGAAAACGGACACTTCAGGAACTTCCATTTAACAAAACCGGAAATACTGTCTTCATTTCATATATCAATAGTGATTGGTTTTTAAGGGACCAAATTGAAACTTTAAGAACGCAATTGGAAGACGAAATTTTCATCCATACGTCTACATTAATGGAATTGCAAAGAGAACTAGAAAATACTCGGAAGCTTCGAGAAACTATTAAAATTAGAGACGCTAAATTTTTCGAGCTGGAGAACACCGTACAAAGATATGAAAAAGGACACGACAAAATAACAGACTATATCACTGAGATAAAAGAAGAAAAAGAAAATGGGAAATTACATTGTAGTGATGTTTCAGAAATGAACACTGTAGTTAGAAAAAGTTAACTTGATTTAAAGGCAATTTGCAAAAAATTACGAACATGAACTAGAACAATTAAAAAACAACACTCGAACAAATTCAGGAAATTATCATCAAAACCGTGGAAGAAAATATTAGTTATGAAAATTCAAATCCCGTGGACGTGATTCTGGACGAGAGGGGCAAATATGACCGGACGAAAAGCATGCTAATTATTTGGACTAGCATCTTTCTGACTTTAATAATTATATCTTTCAATTGTCATTTTTAGCTCAAATATTCCCACACAATTATCTTTGGTTTAAAATGTATGTTTCTACTAATCCGACAATGGACTTCGTATCTACGTGTCAAAGATAGTTTTTAGCAGATTATGTGAACAATGGACAATAATTGCCTAATCCGTTGTTACATGTATTTTTAAATTATTCTGTTTTATATACTTCTTAAAAATAATTTATATTCAGTTTTGGATGGGTTCTTAAACCGTAAACACCGGACTTAATATTGTAACATCGTTTATATTCTTTTTGGATCGTTTATTAAATTGTTAAACTTTATACCGACTTGAATCTTCATTTTAATACACAGCAAATAGTCTGGCTATACCACGTTGGCGGAAAAAAGGTCGGGTTTGCTGTATCGAAAATGGGAAAATGTTCTTCGTCATCTATAAAATAATAGATATTCTAAGGATCTCATGATAACGTAGGTAAAATTTTCGAAGGGTGTTTTCAACTTCCTCTTTGGTTTTAAAACGTTTTAATACTTATAATCGACTCAAATGATATATTTATGCTTGAGTCACACAGAATAGAAAGTATTTGCCTAAGCTACATTTAGTTGCAATATAGATATAAAATTAAGTGTCTTTCCTCTTTATCAAGGGAGGGTACATGTTTTAATCCAGACACATTCAGTATGTGCCTGTCCCAAGTTAGGAGCATGTAGTTCATTGGTTGTCCTTTGTTCATGTCTGCGATATTTGTGTTTTTGTATATTGTTTTTGGTATACATTAAATTGTTTGTTTTATCAATAAGATTATGAAAAAAATTGTATGTCGGGTCTTCCATAGACGAGTATACTGTTTGGATTGATCTCATTATTGAAGGCCTTATAGTTGCCTGTAGTTGCTGACATTAAATTCATTTGACCTTCATTGACCGATAATTGCTTATATATTTCTCAGTTGAACTCTTGTGGATAGTTGTCTCATTGACAATCATACCACATCTCCTTTTTTTGTTATTAAAGAAATATGACGGACAGTATCGAAAGACAACCACTGAACTACATGTTCCTGAGACTTGAGACAGCCACATAAATAATGTGTTGTTGTTAAACTTCTTATATTTTTGTATTGTTGCTTACATCTACGTTATTTGAGCTATGGTGGATAAGTGTTTCATGGGCAATGTTGATATTCATGTTCTAAGGTCTCAATCCGCCTCTTACCTAGGTAAATGGTGTAACAGTATAACATACGAAAACACTGTAAAACAGTTTGGAATGGTTTGCATTTTCATATTGGCACAAAGCATAAAAACAAGACAATAACAATCAAAACCAAGGAGTAAACAAAGACTCAAAAAACCAAAGACATTTACATCAACAGTTATAAATAATAAATAAGAAACAACACTAACTCCACTAAAAACCGGGAGTGAATCAGAAGCCCCGGAAGGGTAAGCATTTCCTGCACCATATACGGCACCCGTCTTGTTATTTCTTTGTTCAATTCGTAATGATGGAAGGTTATGTGACTGAGGAAGAATATCAGATATGATTTCTGACACACTTTGTCATAATGGCCAACTATATAAAGGCAAAGGTGCGAAGATTAAATGTACCTATCTAAGAGTACTGGATATACTTAAGATAGTTTGATATGTAAGTAATAAAATAAAATGTCGTAATTATCTAGTCTCTATAGTTCACAGCCATATGTAAACTAGATTTAACTATATTATCGACGAATCGAATTTTTGGTATCATAAACAGGTAATACGAGCTATCGTTTACGACAAAAGAATGATTATTTTCGGGGATAGTCGTGATAATTTCCATATAAATACAATAAGCATCGACAATAAATGATTTTAATGCTCGGTTTGTCAACGCAGGTTTGTATAAATCACAAAATCCATAATCAAAAATAATTTGTCGGAAATTTCTATTTTGTTGCCGCTATATATTATGACCGTTTTATTTTTTGTTAGTTAAGTTCTACGTTATTGAAAATCCATGTAGATTTGGTCTTGCACTTTAAACACTTGACCAATATCAGTATATATTGTTTAAACTCTGTCTCCATTCATATATTTTGCAACAGTCAACCAATTAGATTTCACCCTAAAAACACAAAACAAATGAAAAATCAAATAATTCTCACAATAACATATAACCTTAGGTTTAAAATCTACTTGTCACCTAATTTACCATCTCCATTCAGATGGGCATGACTTGGGAGATTACTGTGTTGTACTTTAACTAAGCATTCGTAAAACGTATATTGTTGCTGTTGCAAATTTATCAGTAGCAACGTATAATATCAAGGAAATTACCTTAACGGTGGTTTATAGAAAGAGAACAAATACTGAACATTATAAATCTCTAATCTTAAAACTCAGTTGGATGCTAAAGTTTACTTATAACAAATCATTTAGTATTTTTTTGTACAACATAGAAAATATACAAAAAATCTATCTTCACACCGAATGATAATATATAAATGTTTTACCCTTAAAATCCATCTTATTGACCATGAGAAACAAGTAATTTTTTGTATAAACCTTTGCCTCAATATCTTAAAATTTCTTTGGAATGAGCAACAAAATATTGCACCACCTATCAAAAAGGTTTCAATATATTCTTGGTTAACATTAATAAGACTCCATCTTTTGATGTGTTGCTCCATAAGTATTGATCGTTTCGATTTAATTGAAGTGAGGGTGGTTTTAATTTGCACATTTTATACAATTTGGCAATTTCGACACTTTTTATGAAGTGACCCATATATTGATTATGTCGAACTGTATTTTTTTTTAAAGATTCAAAATATTTACATGATTGGAGGACGTACTGTTATTGCTAAAACCGTTCTTACGTTTGTTTTTTATTTCTTGTTAAAGTGACCGTGGACTAATGACCCCAATACCAATGAGCTTCTGGTCTTTCCTTTATCTTAGATCTGTAGAAAATGTGTTCTTATCAGGCAAAATATACTCAATTCATCATTTACTCCCCCTTGCAATAGATTATGCAAGAAAACCCCTATGGTGTGTGATACATGAAATCAACACCATAGAAATGTAAGATAAAATATGAAAATATAGCTCTAATAATATGCTTTCAGATATGAAAAACAAAAAAATGGGAAAATTGGACTCATTCTCTTGCTACATAATAAAAGAGGTAAATTCAAAACATATTCTATGATCAAATGATCTTGTCTGAGAAAGAGGGCGAAAATATTCTATCAGTTTTTTTTTTAATAAAATATAGCCGTAAATATCATAAAATAACTATATTAACACGAGAAGTATTACACATGAATTACATACAACTGTCGAAATATGCACATTTCATTATCTGCTATTTCAAAATCCAAGATGGAGGAAGACACTTCAGCTACTTTAAGTCGTTTTTTCCTCATAACCGAGGTGGAACATTTGTTACGGAATAAAGAACTGTTATGTTAATGAAGTGAGTATAATAGGAACATTCACATACGTCGTGTAGTGTCGATTTATGTCGGTCAACCTCATACCCTGGTGGAACATTTCTTTACGGAATTACGTGTTAATGAAAACTGGCGCATTGGTACACTAACATTTGTGATGTCTAAATACCATTAATGCTGGTAAATGATATGTACCAAAATAAAACATTTTATGACAGTACAAACATCAAAGTGATACTATTAACATCTTTTAAAGTAATTTACCCTTCCGGAGCACCTGAGATCACCCCTAGTTTTTGGTGGGGTTCGTGTTGTTTATTCTTTAGTTTTCTATGTTGTGTCATGTGTGCTATTGTTTTCTGTTTGTCTTTTTCATTTTTAGCCATGGCGTTGTCAGTTTGTTTTAGATTTATGAGTTTGACTGTCCCTTTGGTATCTTTCGTTCCTCTTCTTTTACCATAGACATTACGTCATAAATCTTTTCAACTTGATAAACAATTTTCAAATGAAGTTATTTACGTATTATGTTCGATGTTGCAGTCATCTTTTAACTCAGAATCACATCAAATTTGATGCAAAGCTTATCATTAACTCTTCAAGTTTACGCTATAACATAATTTACCCAACCGCACTATAAAAGTGCTTAGTGGATTGTAGCGGGAAATCTGTGCAGTTTTTACTAATCAAAATCAATTTTCGATGGTAGTCGACTTAGTCATTTTAGAATTGTTACCAAAAATGATAAATCCATGAGAAGTTTAATTTCGTGAAGCTATTTGTATACGCAATTTTTTGATAAGGTCAGATGAAATGCACATTGATATACTGAGAATTTGTTAATAAAACAATTGGTTATCTTAATGTTTTGGGTCTTACTACTATGCATCTGAAGTAAACAGTTAATCCTTCATTAAAGAATACTATTAATTTTATATTGACATTTGGTAAGCAAAAACCACATAAAGTATTGAAAGAACGTCAGTTTTGCAGTTGAATTGTTATGTTTCTTTCCAACCGAAACTACATAAAAAGTGCAAAGGGTCTCTTATTCCGGCAAACAACTACTGATCAAGCCTCTGCAAACACCAAGGGATATTAAAACAGTTTCCTCCTTTATAATTCAGCAATTCGCTCTGATGAGAGATATCGATATAGTAGTGATAAACTGTTGATGTCTTTTGTCGTTTATATCTGTTTTCATTAATCATTTTTTTTATATTTAGATATAAAAATAAGATGTGGTATGATTGCCTATGAAACAGCTCGAAGCCAAAGACAATATGACGTAGATGTTATAGCTTATATCCCTATAAATGGCTTCGTTTTTGTTTTAATGAATACTTATTATATAACACTCACAATTCTTTACCAAGATTCATAAATTGATACTAATATGAGGATGTGGATGGCGAAAATGGTCTAAAAAATTAAAGAATTCAGAAATGAAGGACCTTTAATCCAGACCCGCTCAGATGAGATAAATAAACACTTTTTGCTACATTTGCTTAAACATACAACTTGGGAATCTTTATTTGATGTCATACTAAACTTGTTTTTCTTATCAACAACACGCTGATTATGATTTCACGTTAAGTCTAGTCGTAGATTTTATTAAAAATAACAAAGGAATCAGACTACCTGATTACTGCATTTTTTTTTTAAATTTATGTACTATCGACAGATTTTCAGAGTTTGGCTACCCCTAAGAGCAGGTTAAACCAACAATTTGTTTTTCTTAAAATGTCCTGTACTAGTCAGGAATGTGGCAGTTGTTATCAAATAGTTCGGTTCTATGTATGTTGCATTGGGGTAACGTTTTGTTGTACTGCAGTGTATCTGTTGTTCCGTTGTTTCTGTTACAGTTTGTGTGATTCCCTTGTTTTAATTTGTTACTGAGATTTGTTTTCTCTCAAGCAATGGTTGTCTTTTGAACAGCGGTATATTCTACTGTTGCTTTTATTTAAATTATTTAAATATTCAGTATGATTCAACGTATTGTTCGTTGAGTCCTGTGGATATCTCATTATCAACAGTGTACAATTATAGAATATTTTTCTCAAACATCTTTTCAACGTCCATTATGATTTAGCAAACCGCTTTATCTAGTGAATACGAGAGCCCATAAATTGGTTTTGCTATCAGCAAATGAATGTCCCGCAGTGTAGAACCTGACAAACGAAGATCTGGATGGTTATACGCAAAAAAAACCCAACATCTTGGACAAAACAACAGAATACTGTTACAGAAAAAAGGCACAAAATAGAGAATTAAAGGGTGTATATATTTATATATAGAATAGAGTAAATGCCTTCTAAAACGAGCGCAAAAATTAAGACTACCTATGATCGACACTATCATGGAATATATTTTGAAACAAATCTTCATTCTGACACTACATGAAATATTTTACACTGGACTTAATCCGTCAACAGAAAACCAATGAGTCAATTTCACCGATCAAAGATAATTACCTAATTTACTAAATACAAAAATAGTAACTATTGAGAAATCATCAATGAAATTTCCAACTTGAGACTTGTACTTGATATGAGATTGAGGCGATATATTCCCACTTAACAGCTATAAAAGGTATTTTCGTGGGTAACAAAATTACTTAATCTATATACAGAAAGTAAACAAACAGGATGGTGTTAACTGTATATTGCTCAAGGTCTATGTTGATAGATAGATGTCTCAGTCGGAAACCAGGTTGAAATAGAACAAAAGAATCGAGGCTCTTTGTTAGAGAAGGCGATAAATGTTTACTGTATTGTTTACTATAGTGACAAATTTTTTAAAAGTTAATAGAAACAAACAAAATTGCAATTTTCTGCTCAATTACGAGGTGTTTTATTTTAAAAACACCATTTGCATAAGTTTTCAATTTATCTAGTACATAGTTAAGCAGAACAATTAGATATCAAGTCGACGACATGGGTATCTTTCAAGTTGGATGAAGAAAATGCATAACCTCTGATTTTTATGAAAAAATTACCACAGACGGAAAACATATCAATCTATTAGTTCAGTAATATTCGTGTCTGCCCTTCCATTATGTGACTGAAGAAAAAATTCCAAAAAATGCGTAACAATTGTATCGAAAAGAGAAAATCGAGTGCACCTTTTTATGTAAGGGCGTGTTTTAGTTGAGTATTTTGTCTTGATATCGTACAAAGTAAGAATATTTTATACATCGTCCCGTTTCAGATTCTATCATTTTTATATATTAAAGGTACAGGTTGACTTTATAACACAAAAAAATCACAGTACTAAAAGATGAAATATATGGGTCAAGTGAAATACCTATCTAATGAGTCACAAAAACAGAGAAGGTGTGTTCGAATAGCTATTTTTTTACTGAAACTACTTGACGACAGTCTTTCAAGTTGGAGGATGAAAATGCATATCTTTGAAAAATTCTAATTGTTGTGTGTGATTACTAGGGTTTATAGTCTTCATACACTAAAAAAATCTAGTCTGCCCTTCCACGAAATATTTAATTAGAATTTTTTTAAATGTTTATGATTCCACCTGACAACCGATCAGACAATAATTTTAAGTTAAATCAATGCAGACAAGATTATTAACTGATGCGCATTAGCTAGTTGATACATTTGTCTTTTAAAATACAACTGACATATAAGGATCGTAATGGTGCAATGTGGATAAATTTATCGGTTTCCAAGAGCAATATTGGTAGCGCGTCATCCCTACAATGGCTTCCATTTCTACGATTGTGAAAATGAACTGGCGTAATGGGGAAATAATTTTGACGAAGTAGACTCCTGACTGGTCTTTTCTTTTGTAATGATGTGCTGATGATTTGACGTCTTATTGACGCGGGTACATGCATACATCTAATTTAATTCATTTATTATATTCTTACTTACACCTATACAAGATTTTTTCGTGGGTTGCAAAATTATTAAATCTATTGACAGATATCAAACAGCCCCATATTATCTTCCAGACTTATGTTGACTGCTCTATTTCGTTTTTATGTCATTTTGTTAATACGCTACTGTCTCACTAAGATGAATCTCATTTAGTTAAGATATGCATACAAATACGTTTTATTTTAAATCTATTTATCATGAATTGATTACATCATTACTAAATATATATATAGAAAGCAAACAAACAGGATTGCATTAACTGTATATTGCTTAATGTCTATGTTTCGTCCCCGAGGGTATCGCCAGCCCAGTAGTCAGCATTTCGGTGTTGACATGAATATCAGCTATTTTGATAAATTATTTGTTTGCAAAAGTATGAATTATTCGAAACACTAAGAATTTTGTTATCTCAAGCTAGTTTACCTTACTCGTATTTGGCACAACTTTTGAGAATTTTGGGTCCTCAATGCCCTTCAACCCTATAATTGTTAGGCTTTGTAACTATGCTGGTCTGAGCGTCACTGATGAGTCTTATGCAGAGGAAAAGCGCGTCTAGCGTATTAAATTATAAGCCTGGTAACTTGATAACTATTAACAGCTAGATGTCTTTTCTATTGTTAAAATTTGTTTATGAGTTGACGTCTTATTGACGCGGGAACATGCATACATCTCTTTTAATCCAGGTGTTATGTTCTCATTGATATCTTTACAAGAAATTTTCGTAGGTAACAAAATTACTAAATATTTAAACAAAAATATACAAACATAGTTCAATTGTATGATGACAGCTAGATATATTTTCTATTGTTAAAATGTGTTTAAGAGTGGACGTAGACGCGGGAACATTCATACTTATCAATTCATGTGTCATATATATTCTTACTTACATCTATGAAAGACATTTCTGTGGATAACTAATTGTAAAAATCAGAAATTAAACATATATGTAAACTATTAACCGGATTTGTAATAACATAAGCAACACGACAGGTGCTATATGTGAAACAGTATCTGCTTATCCTTCCGGAGCACTTGAGATCGCCCTCTGTTTTTGGTTCGGTTCGAGTTACAAATTATAAAATTATCAAACAGGTTAACGTTAATTGTTCATTCTTCAAGGTCTTTATTGGCCACTAGAGGTAGTTTTTTATTGTTATAATGTGTTTATGAGTTACCGTCTTATGGACGAGAGTATATGAATACATCTCATTTAATTCATGTGTTATATTCTTACTTAACAGCTATATCTAAGTGGTTTACATATTTACAAAATCTAATCACAAAAAAAACCCAAAGAGGGTATCGAATACTGTCATTTCTGCGGATTTCTGTCGACAGCTGAATATCTTTCCTAGTTTCAATAAGTTACCGTCTCATTTAGGTGTTCCATAAATGCATTGCATTTGTTTATATAGGCATAAAAAGATCTTTTACTTTCAATTGTCATTTATGAAAGATAGTTCCATCACGTTCTACACAAGAAAATGTCTGTACCAATTCAGGAATATGACAATAACTAATGTGTTCAATTCGTTTAATGTGTTTTGTATTTGGTATTTTCGTTTGTTTTCTTTTTTCATTGGTTAGTAAATTACAAAAAAATATGAGCGAAACTAAAACAAACAGTTTAACGTTTACAGTTCATTCTTCAAGGTTAATATTGACAGCTAGATGACTTTACTAGTGCGATTGCGTTAATAAGCTACCGTCACACACATCTCATTTAGATTACATATATGCATATATAAACATTTTTTTATTCTAAAAATAATAGTTTCGTAGGTAACAAAATAACAAAATCATTGAACATAAAAAAAAACAATCAGGGAAGCATTAACTGTCCATAGTTCAAGGTGTATGTAAACGTTAATAAATGTCTTTTCTGATGTTTTGGTGATTATTTAGTTCATATAAGTCATTAATGCATTCTATTCTCACTTTATGTACCTATATGGAGTTATTTCCTTCTTTTAAACGATAGGTCATTCGTTCGAAGAATCAACTCGAACGATACCATGTTTCAAAGAAATAGGCTCCAAGGCATACAATAATCACCTGTTTGAGGTCATTATTTTCGTTGATAAAAATAACTATAATTTACTTCAACTTCGTCTGGTATAGTTTTATGTTGCCGATATTGGAATTTATTTTTTAAAGTTCAATCTTTGATTGGTGTAAAAAAAATCGTCATTGCCCGCATTTTAATTTCAGAAACAAATACTGTGAAGTTTTATCGCTACAATACAGAGACATTATCATATGTGTGAGATGCATTTTAATGTTAAACTTTCATAACACTTTAAAATAAAGCCAGATTTAACATATTTGTGTGTAAGAATTTGAAAATATTATTGATTGATTGTCGATATCTTAACGTCCAGTGGCAAAATTTTCATGCATGTTCAGGACGATACATACTGAATAGGAAATCATACTGTATCATACATGTTCTGATATTCATTTTGGTGTTACATGTACATGTATCACGAGTTTGTGCTCCCTTCCTATTAGTTTTTAACTTTTTAACATTCATGTATACCCTTTACTCTATCAAATGATCAACTAATAAAATATTCTTCTATTTTATAGAATAACATTCACGTACCTCACAATAGGATCGGATAGGGGGAGGATCATGCTAAACATGCTAAAGTTTCTGAAAAAGCAAATCAGACATAGTGTTTAACTGAAATTGAAAAAAAAGGATCATGATAGTCTATAATATGTAAACATTTATTTCAGAAAGCCAACAACAAAATGAAAGGAAACTATGTATTGCTTAAAAACATTGACCAGGGCCGTAACAGCCTCATGTTTGAAATTTTAAAACAAAGTAACAGTACAAAGGCTTGTCTTCATATCAAATTGTTTTCACGGCGAATGTCTTGCAAGAAGCAAACTCCCATTACTCCGATGTCGCCCCTGCTTAATTTTGCGTGATCCATGCATTCCCTATTTCCATTCTCAATTTTATGTTTCTGAATTACTTGTCTTTTGTTCATTTACTTCCCTACTAAATGTCTATAGTCTAAGTGTTAATTTTCATTTGTAAATGTCTGGTTTCGCAATAATGCATGTCCACCAATATCCAGACATTGTGCGAAAAAAATATAGTTTAGAAGATATTATTCTATGCTGAATACAGAAAACATATAGTCGTTTCTTCATGAAGATTTGAACTCTAACATTAAAGAGAACCAAACTGGCTGTCCTTTTTGAGTATTTCCATCTGGTGTCTTACATTTAAGGGTTTAACTAGTATTAACATGATTAAGTCGTGTCAACTTACTGTCAAGACAGACGCCTTTATAGAAAATAAAGGAATATGGGGTAAACATACACGGGACCTAATCGAACACAAAGTCAGAGCTTAACAAAAATACAAATTATCAATGGTCAGCGTTTTTATTCCTGTTCATCTTTATAGTCGCTAGAGGGTCTTCAACGATGAAAGAATCTGAGAGTACTTAAGTTTCTGACAGCTAGTTCACACTGTTACGTTTGGAGTCTTCCTGTCCGTCATCCCGCAATCTGATAATTTGATTATCTGTCTCAGGACCTGCGCATATATAAAATACTTGCCACTGAACATTGAACCAAGTAAAATCAATACACATTGTTTCATATATAAAAATCAATCTACAGATGATTATGCATTTCTTAGTTGGTTAGATTCCCTTTTGTGGGAGTTGAACACTTTGCGGGACAATTTTCTTCTCATGGGAAGATATATTTTTCCCATGGGAATATTAGTTTTTTTTTTTTTTTTTTTTTTCAGAATTTGTAAAAGTGCTATGAAATATCGAAATGGACTGACAATCATGCACTAGTAACCAATGACTGGAACAATATAACAGGCATTTCAATAAATTAAAAGTATTTCTATCATACTTTTACACTCAAAAGTCTTTTTATATCGTTGAATGATTGATAGAAATTCTACCGTTCAGCGAATGATTTTACAATTTGAATCTTTCACCTTTGTTTTCGGTCAATATCATCGTGCATTTCATGTAATAGTGTTCGCTGAACTGTCACGTATCAGAAACATGCCTTTTGAATTTCAGAATTAAAATTATAATTTTGTTTTAATCTATAATTATACATGGGGAATGACGAATCGTGTTTTAGATTGTTTTCTAATTATAACCTTTTAATTTCGTGAATTTACATCATAATTATTATGAATGTAATTATTCTTTTTCGTCTACGTAACTCGATATGCGTGTTTTACGCCACTACAAAGATGAGCACGAACTTTTTTTGTTCAAATTTCCTAATCATGCTTATGCAATGTTGTAACTCGTCTACACAAAAATCTTTTATTTCAATTCATTTTTGGTCTTTTCTAGATCTTTTATAACCTCTCAGGTAATTTTCAAAGAAAATCCAGAGTTTTCGGCATTTACAAGGACGCGTACGGATGAGGATTAAATATAATCTTTTTGTGATATATTCACTTGTACTTTACCCGTAGGCTGTCTTCGTGTACTGCAATTTATGGTTTACATGTTTAAAGGAATACGAATACTTTATTTCTCATAAAACTTCAATTATTAGTTATCAAGAACATACATACACATAACTATAAGGTAAAATTAGTACATGCATGTGTAAACGATACAATTAAATTAGCTTGGAGGACTGACTTTCACATTTATAACTTTTACATAGTTTTTCTAATATTACAATATTTGATGAGTTTAACTGTTGATCAGCTTTAAAGATATAAGGGTTTGACTAACAGTAGTTCCTTAAACATTTCCTTCTTTTTCTATAGTTTATATGTTCTACAATTCATAATGTAATGGTACTCATCATCAATGTTGTTTGTGTCACAGAGACGACATATTCTGTCTTCTCTGTGTAAATCCTGAAACCTTCTGGACTCAATCGGCAACTACCACATCTATATCTGCGTAATATATGAATTTAGAAATGTAAAAAGGAGTTTTCTAATTGATAATTCTTTTTGAAAATATGACAGCATTATGTTTTATGCGATTCTGCATAAAAGCAAATAATTCTTCTTGAAACTGGTCTTTGGGTTTCTGTTTAATACATGTTGACACCCATTTATCACAAACTGTGCACAAGGACGGAAAACAAATATACGTCCTTGCTGTGCACTATAATTCGAAATAGTTGTAAATTGCAATTTTTTTTAATTTCTATTTTTTCCTCACTAGATAGGTGAAAGTATGTATAACATTTATTGTAAATTGCGAAAATGCATTACGAGCATAAAGGAGTAGGTTCAGTAAGACCCCTTTTTGGCCCCAAAATATAGCAGTTTTACAAAGTTGTTAAAATGTAAACTTTTAGTTATTTATTGGACAGTAGAATGCTTCTGCTACATAAATATGGGCTGTTTTTGACATAACAATGCACATTTATCGGGTACTAGCACCATAAAGTCATGCTAATTTACTGAAATCTTCACAATTCTAGCATTTTAGTTAAATTTTAGACAGTTTTCAGGTAAAACGAAAGTGGCCGCATTCGTGTTCATCCTTAATATTGAAATGTAAGTTGTATTTTATGATAATACATAATATATATAAAGGTTGAGGATGAACACGGATGCGGCCACTTTCGTTTTTGACAAAAAAACATCTGAAAAGTGACATTTTTCGGCATATTTGGTAGATTTTTCATATTTGAGCTTGAATCGGATCGTTTTTAATGACTAAATCAGTAAAAATCTTCCACATAAACTAATTGATTCAAATGAAATAGACACTTAAGTGTTTAAAAAGTGGTCAAAATCTTTCGTCAGATGAACCTGAAATTTGAGGCCAAAATCGGTCCTTACCGGACCTACTCCTTTATAATTTTAAGTTAGAATTTAGAGTCTCAACTTTTTTCAAAATCTCTGTAATATTACTCATGTATTATTTATGTTTATGTCAAAGGCGTTTGATTGGATAATAGGTAAAGGTAGGCGTGGTTTTTGGTAACTTTCCTCCAATCAACTGCCCCATTCGAGAAACCTGTGTGCGCTGATGCGTGTAAACTGGGTATTGTAACGGTACGTGTCTTACATCAGAACCTATCGTGCGTGACCAATGTTTATTGTATAATTTCTTGTCACGTGGTCAAATTATCTGAAATACAAGTTCTAAAGGTGCACTACAGCAGAATTACAGTTTCAGTTGTTATAATTCAGACACAAATTAATATGGTTATTTTGAAATCTGCTGCATGGTTTATTCCATTGGCAATCATATTCACGAAAAGTTGTAAATCTTGAATATTCTGTAATATCTTTATGAAGCGTGATTGAGAAGTAGATTCACACAGATACTGCAATCATTGTCATCTTTAAAATTTACTTTGCATGCACTAAATTTCTAATCCATTTGTTTAGAACAATAAAATATGTTTAAACTACTAAATATCTAAATGAGATTACATAGGAATAACTTGTGGTGTATTCATGTATATACTAGTATGTAATAATAATAAAAAGAAACCAACAGCACTATTTGACGAAGACGAAGACGAAATAAAGGATTGAATTTTAACGTTCAGTGACATATATTACAATGATGTCGAAACAGAACTTGAACTTGACAATAGGTTTTCATAGAACCGTCGCTTTTCCAAAGTACGCTTAGTTGCGATTTCACAACTTCGGGTTCGCATTATAGTTATACATGTACAGAATAACTTACAATAAACAAATTCTGATGATTTCTTCAACTGTTCGAGGACTTTCTAGTTGTAATATAAATCTGTGATTTTTCTATATTCGTACTTTCGACGAAGCAAAGCAGTTCGATCTAGATCTGGACATGTATCATCATTAAACATTTACAATATTCAATAGTTGTACATTTTTTTTGGTACATGTAGAACATGTAGAAAAATCCGTCTTTTCGAATAAAATCTTAATTTACGTACCATTGTAAAATTGAGAATGGAAAATGAGGAATGTGTCAAAGAGACAACAACCCGACCAAAGAAAAAAACCAACACTGAGCAGAAGGTCACCAACAGGTCTTCAATGTAGCGAGAAATTCCCGCACCCGGAGGCGTCCTTCAGTTGGCCCCTTAACAAATATATACTATATATATATATATATATATATATAGTCCAGTGATAATGAACGCCATACTAATTTCCAAATTGTACACAAGAAACCAAAATTAAAATAATACAAGACTAACAAAGGCCAGAGACTCCTGACTTGGAACAGGCGCAAACATGTTTATGATCTCAACCTCCCCCTATACCTCTAGCCAATGTAGAAAAATAAACGCATAACAATACGCACATTAAGATTCAGTTCAAGAGAAGTCTGAGTCTAAAGTCAGAAGATGCATATACGGACCCTGGATTTAAATCAGATATGATCTGGCGGTTTTTGTCTTTTTTTCAAAATACATATTTTTAATTGTGACTATCTTTATCTAATTAATTTAGTTTAAATGAAAATAAGGAAATTGGAATTAAAACACTGTTGAAGAGAAACTACATATTCGGGTTAAATTCACCTTAGTTTGTTAATTCAAGTTTGACATCTAACATCTTAATCCGTAATCCACATTTACCCGACAACCTTAAATTGTTTATTGAATTTTATCAATCAAATATCCTCACACAGGAAACTAGACAAAATAAGTTATTTGTAATGGTATTTATCAAAACTAAAATGATTGAAAATATCTTTGTAGAATATGAATTTGCCTAATAAGCGAATAATTATAATACATATATTTCAACATCTTCAATAGAGAGATTACTGATAAGATGCCCAAAATATATGTACATGTATACATATTGCGATTAGTGCTATATAGTATGTCAATGATATCGAATGCCCGCTGAGTGTTAAACATGTTTGACACTGCTGGTTTTAATTTTCTGACTCCAGTATAAATATTTTTAGATTCAATATTTTATCATTATTATTATTTTTTAAAGTCTCACCACATACAAACATAAAATGAGAATCACAGAACTAAACAAAACATTTAAACATTTGCATTGTATGCATCAATCTTTAGAAGATAAATGAGAGACGTATAAGACACAATATATAAATATAAACAAATTTAAGAAAATGCTAAACATTATCTGGTAACAGAATTTTCTCTTCTTAAAATTTAAAGAAAATTATCAAAGTTATCATTGTAAAAATATGATAAAAGTGAAAACAAACTTGGTAAACCTTTTTTGGTTTCGTGGTAACAGACTATAGGATTCAGTCAATATGAACTGGTTTCCGATACTTCTACTCGGGCTTTAAATTCAGTGGCGGACCCAGAGGGGGCGTAGAGGGCGTACACCTCCCCTTTTGCTTGGACTTTTTTTAAAATGATTAATCAGACTAGACTTCGTGAATTAATAGGGAGATGCAGCATCTAAAATGTCCAACCCTTACACCTTACCAGCAACTACAAAATATGCATGCCCCACGCCAGGAACCGTTTAAAAAGTGCATATTTCACTTATTTTATGTTTTAAGTCCTAAAAAGGGGCAAAAAAAAATTTCGCCTCGCTCCCCTCGTTACAAAACTACAGCCCGTCTTTCAAAAAGCCTGAATCCGCCCCTGTTTATATCTGACTATGCGGTTGGCTTTAGCTCATTGTTGCATGCCGTACAGTGACCTATAGTTGTTAATTTCTGTGTCATTTGGTCTCTTCGAAGAGTTGTCTCATTGGCATCTTCTTATGTGTAGTCAAAATCACTGGAAAGAACTGATGAAAACTTGGACTTGTTACTTCATAGAACTAGCACTTAAATCATGCAGAACAATACACACCAACACGTCATTGTTGAGTAACAAATGAAAGCCTTGCTGTTGTTTGGAAATCACCGTTCTCATTCATTTAAAAGAATGATTTTTACTCTTTTTTTTAAAGATTAAAGAAAACTGGGGAAAAATTAGAGAATAATGCGTAAAAAATTACTTTTAAAGAATAGACTTATTTTTTGAAGATTAGAAAAAAAGGGGTGAAAATTAAATGTTTACAGAAAAACAGCCCCCCCCCCCCCCAACTCAGACCCTCCTATAAGAATCATTTTAAATAGGATGGACAAAAAGATGGAGGGGTAGAGTGTAATATTTGTAACTGGGCGTTAAGCAATCATGAATCATTTAATCTATTCTTTATATTTTCATCTCTTTATTTTGTAATATAAAGTGCTTATTCCACTATCATCTTTATTTCTGTAAACTTACTTTCATAGCCTCATATATGTACATGTACATGGTATTTGATACAGGAACAATATACCGTCGTATATTACAAAAATTGAAAATGAAAATGAGGAATGTGTAAAAGAGACAAAAACCCGACTATAGAGCAGACAAAAGAGGAAGGCCTAAATTACGGGTCTTTAATGTAGCGAGAAACTTATGTGTATACATACATGCATTATTGTATGCACATGCTTGTTCCAGAGACATATAATACAATTATATGTCTCTGGATAAACATAATTATTTAGAATTAAAAAGTGTATAGTTATCAATAAGTTCATTTTCAAAATCATTTATTTAAAGTGAAAAATCGCGAATTATCCCTTTAAGGCTTGTTGAAGATCTTCATCAAATAACGAATGAATATAAGAAGATGTGGTATGCTTGTCAATAATTTAATTCACCGTACATGTGGAATACCGTATGATAGTTTTTTTGGTCTAAAAAAAATACATCTACTACATGTCTTTGATATAACAAATGATAAAAGATCTGGCATAAAAACGTGATTCTGAATATAATCTAAAAATTGAAGAGAAAGCCAGACTAAGACGTTATACAATTTAAAGAATACAAATCTTAAAGTTTTATTACTTAGAGGTATACTGTCCCCTTCTTTTAACCTACAAGAAAACTTCACGAGAGCCGATGATTAAATATCCACCTTGTTTTTCCGTATATATACTGAGCCAAAAAGGTTTAGCAACACTTTTTTTTTATAATTTTTTTTTTGTTGTTTTTGGAAAAAAATATTTAAACACCATTGATATAATCCTTAGTTTTACCTGTAACAGTCGTACTTTTTTCCTGCTGATTGATTTCGCGCCATTTCAGCTTTGCACGTGTCAATGATATGTTTTACCTTCTGTACCTGTAATTTTAAAACGATATTAAAAAATTCTTTTTCACTAACGTTCAGAAACACACCATTGGTAAGAAAAACACAAACACCGTTGAAAAATTTGCTTGGGGCGTCAACCAGGCCACCCCGAAAATGACAGTCAGAAAGGTCTTGAAACGGTTGATGCCGGAATGAGGGTTGTTGACATCATGGCTCGATTTAATGTGCACTAGGCAACAGTTCAGAGACTAACAAACAGATATCGACAAATTACAACTGCATAGGATAGGTCGATATCTCGTAGACAAGAAAAAACTATCGTCAAGGGAGGAGCGCTTCCTTCGCTTTACGTCAACACGTGACAAGTTTTTTTCGGCTAAAAAAGTACTGCATTGACTAAGGGAAGTTGCTGGTGTTCCTGTCAATCCTTCATTGGTGCACTAAGGGCATGGCTGAGAAATTGATTTTGAGAAACACTATACTCATTTAAGCATTTTGACCCTCCCGCGCTCCATACAAAGAAAATCCTAATTAATGTGAGTGATAAAAGTTCATGTTGCTTCTGACATATCATAATTCCATTTTTGTGTTATTAAAATTATATGTTTAAATTTTATGATTTTGTAATAAAACAAAATTTCACAATTTTGTTGCTAAACTTTTTTGGCTCAGTATATATATTAAAATAACTTAAGAAGCAATTCAAAGGATATTCAATTTGTTTCAATATTGCCGAAAACTGAGGCTACTATAAATTTTATACATGTAGTCGTCTCAGCCAAAAACAATACATAATATTGATAATATAAGCAAGTGTGACAAACCAAATTGGATCACAAATTTGTTGTTTGGGATTATTCATGGTTCACTAGTATTCCTTTCACGAATTTGGCTATACTTTTGGACCTTTTGGATTATAGCTCTTCGTCTTTTATATTAAATTTGCTTTTGATTTCATATATTTTGGCCTCGAGCATCACTGAAGAGACATGTATTTTCGAAATGCGCATCTAGTACAAGAAAATTGGTACCGTTAATTGTATTCTATATTAACCAGTGACACGTGTCCTAATTTTTAAGAAAAGGGATAGAAAAAGTATGAATCAAAAATATCCGGTTTTTCAAAACTATATTTTCAAAATGCATTGCATAATTTAAACCGATTTAAAGTGTTTCATTTTATTGTATGTTTGTGCGTATACGAAAAAATGATAGAAAGTTAAACTTCAGTGTTCATGACTTACAAGTATTATAATATTTCTTGTAAAATTGATAAATGAGCGGTTTTCACAAATACTGAACATTAGAATATATCGTAAACGTCAATTAATGAACAAGCAACCCAACGAGAAAAATATAATTTCAGTGGCATCTACATGTACATGTATAACTAGTTTTGAGTTAGAGAAATCATTCAACATGTTCATTGCCATATGATTCTATTCAGATTTGTGAGTTTTTTCGATTTACGAATAAGTCTATAAGATACAAAAAATTAATTGAAGCAAAAAAAAAAAAAAGAGACATGAAATAACGAATTAACATAAGTTTACAAATACATACCTAGGTGCATTTACCAAAACAACATTTGAACTTATTAATACATTTTTTCATATTATTGTAATTTTATGTTTATGTACCCGATATGGAGTTCTTCTGAAATTAAAAATCACTTGAATGGGTATTTCTGGTGTATATACATGTATCACACTTGCTATCTACATGTACAATATACGGAAATGACACGGCTGGGTATTTTAAAGTTACTGAAGGTAGATTACTGGCAGGTGTATATCCCCGGGCGAAGAATTTACTGATTTGTCAAAACGGTTAGGTGTAACTTGTCATATTGTAAAGTTTTGAATCGCGCTCATCTCTTTTTTTATTATATGAATTGCGCCAATAAATGAAACTTGACACATTCCCCATTTCCATTCTCAATTTTATTAATTGTATCATATCTATCTCGAAACTATTAACCTATTTACACGTACATGTAACATTAGAATACCTACTTCAACTGTTGAATAACTTTATGATTACTAAAATTCAAAATTATGTACTTCTCCTTCCGTATGCTATGTTTTTTTGTGTCAATTCTATCTTTCCATCAGGTCCATAGTGAACTTTTTTTGTCAGTCTAAGTGCACTAAGGAGGCCCTTTCAGTTTGCGATTTCTGTACCTACATGAAAATACCTAAAAGGACCTCCTCAGTGCACTAAGAAGAAACATTTGAAAAGAAGTCTATAATATTTGCGCAATTAAATGATTGTTTTATTGGCGCTAATGAATGTTGCAGTTTTTATGATAAAGTTATGCAAAAAAAGAATTCGCGTAATTAACTTGTGGTGCAAATTAATTCTTTTTTAGCCAAACTGGATATCGGCTTTCAAAACATTGTGTATACACAAACAAAGCAAGATTTATCTTTTGCGCAGTCTAGCCGGAGAATACAAGTTTTTGCAATTTGTGAAGGATTTTAATTTTAGAATGTAATGAACAAGTAAGAAGATCGTTAAATCGGAAAATGAGCTATGCACGATGAAAGTTTGGTGCGTCGATAAAAATTTCATGGATTCACTTGATAATTGTAAAGTTTCAAGTCTTTAAAAATAACACCCATTTGTAGAACTGATTATTTCGATCCTTCAAATATGCATGTGTAGAATAATAATAAAAAAAATATATTATTAAGTCTCTTTCATATAGATACTGTAGATTTGTATTTGAACATCGATTGCAAACATAACGTTCAGTGAGAAATATTTCATGTATTCGTACAGAAAACAAATCAACTTCTTTCAGAATACAATTGATTGGTTATTGAAGTAAATGATTTGCGACAGAATCAGTGACACTTGGCCAGAAGCTTGCCTCTAAAATAAAGAAATATAAAACTAGAGGCTCTAAAGAGCCTGTGTCGCTCACCTTGGTCTATGTGCATATTAAACAAAGGACACAAATGGATTCATGACAAAATTGTATTTTGGTGATGGTGATGTGTTTGAAGTTCTTACTTTACTGAACTTTCTTGCTTCTTACAATTAAATCTATAATGAACTTTGCCCATTAGTAACAGAGAAAAATATTTGGTAAAAATTTACATAAATTTACCAAATTAATGAAAATTGTTAAAAATTGACTATAAAGGGCAATAACTCCTTAAGGGGTCAATTGACCATTTAGGTCATGTTGACTTATTTGTAGATCTTACTTTGATGAACATTATCGCTGTTTACAGTTTATCGCTATCTATAATAGTATTCAAGATAATAACCAAAAACAGCAAAATTTCTTTAAAACAGCAAAATTTCTTTAAAAATTACCAATTGGAGGGCAGCAACCCAACAACCGGTTGTCCAATTCATTTGAATATTTCAGGGCAGATATATATTGACTTGATTAACAATTTAACTCCTTGTCAGATTTCCTCTAAATGATTTGGTTTCCGAGTTATAAGCAAAAAACTACACTTTACCCCTGTTCTATTTTTAGCCGTGGTGGCCATCTTGGTTGGATGGCCAGGTCATCGGACACATTTTTCAAACAAGGTACCTCAAAGATGATTGTGGCCAAGTTTGAATTAATTTGGCCCAGTAGTTTCAGAGGAGAAGATTTTTGTAAAAGATAACTAAGATTTACGAAAAATGGTTAAAAATTTACTATAAAGGGCAATAACTCCTAAAGGGGTCAACTGACCATTTCGGTCATGTTGACTTATTTGTAAATCTTACTTTGATGAACATTATTGCTCTTTACAGTTTATCTCTATCTATAATAATATTCAAGATAATAACCAAAAACAGCAAAATTTCCTCAAAATTACCAATTCAGGGACAGCAACCCAATAACGGATTGACCGATTCATCTGAAAATTTCAGGGCAGATAGATCTTGACCTGATAAACATTTTTACCCCATGTCAGATTTCCTCTAAATGCTTTAGTTTTTGAGTTATAAGCCAAAAACTGCATTTTACCCCTATGTTCTATTTTTAGCCGTGGTGGCCATCTTGGTTAGTTGGCCGGGTCACCGGACACATTTTTTAAACTAGATACCCCAATGATGATTGTGGCGAAGTTTGGTTTAATTTGGCCCAGTAGTTTCAGAGGAGAAGATTTTTCTAAAAGATAACTAAGATTTACGAAAAATGGTTAAAAATTGACTATAAAGGGCAATAACTCCTAAAGGGGTCAACTGACCATTTGGGTCAGGTTGACTTATTTGTAAATCTTACTTTGCTGAACATTATTGCTGTTTACAGTTTATCTCTATCTATAATAATATTCAAGATAATAACCAAAAACAGTAAAATTTCCTTAAAATTACCAATTCAGGGGCAGCAACCCAACAACGGGTCGTCCGATTCATCTGAAAATTTCAGGGCAGATAGATCTTGACCTGATGAACAATTTTACCCCATGTCAGATTTGCTCTAAATGCTTTGGTTTTTGAGTTATAAGCCAAAAACTGCATTTTACCCCTATGTTCTATTTTTAGCCATGGCGGCCATCTTGGTTGGTTGACCGGGTCACCAGACACATTTTTTAAACTAGATACCCCAATGATGATTGTGGCCAAGTTTGGTTAAATTTGGCCAAGTAGTTTCAGAGGAGAAGATTTTTGTAAAAGTTAACGACGCCAGACGACGGACGACAGACGACGGACGACGGACGCCGGACGCCAAGTGCTGAGAAAAGCTCACTTGGCCCTTTGGGCCAGGTGAGCTAAAAAGGTAGAGTTATTTTTAATTCTGTATTTTACTCATAAAGGACTTAAGCACTTTTTACAGTCAATGCCGAAAATATGAAATACATCGATTTAAATTATGTACACAATAAATAATTTTTGTGTACATAGTTTTCCGTGTCTACATTTGAATACGAGTACAATATAGAAAACCATCATGTTATATATTTAACTATTTTTTTTCAACAGATTCACAAGTTTTGCATTTTTAAACCGCGTGTGCATATATATTTTAATGTTTTTATTTTAATTCCTTACATATGAACATGATACGTGTATTATTCATTCGTTTCAACCAAATCCTTGTTTCAACGTTTTAAATTGTGAAGCATGTGACTTTAATAAGACTATACGCATTTAAAGTTTGAAACAAAAAACGATAGATACATCGAGGTCGTTTTGCTTGGGTGATTTACCTGTAAAAAGCTCGGGTCTCATCCATGTTTAAAACGAATAGATTTTTAATGCATGTTTGAAATAGTTTAACGGGGGCGTGGCCTACTAGTTTAACGCAACTAATCAGCAACTTGATTTCAATTGATTCACCGCAGAGAAATCTATTTGACTGGCGTTAAAATGAATTGATATGAATTGATATGAATTAAATATAATTTTTAATTTTTATCAATCTTTATCAAATAACGATCAATCTCATTTAAATAGCGTTAACACGTTTTTGTCCGTTCAAGTTAAATTCGGGTTACTAGTGATATATATATGTTTTTACCCTTGAAATCCATCTTATTGGCCAAGAAAAACAAGCTTATCAAAATATTGCACCACCTATCAAAAAGATTTCAATATACTCTTGTTTAACATTATTAAGATATCATCTTTTGATGTGTTGCTACATACGTATTGATCGTTTTGATTTACTTGAAGCGAGTGTGGTGTTAATTTGCACCTTTTATACAATTTGGCAATTTCGACATTTTTTATGAAGTGACCCATGATATATTGGTCCTGTCGAACTGTATTCTTTTTTTTTAAATTTCAAAATATTTGTATGATTGGAAGGATAAATACAAATGTACTGTTATTGTTAAACTGTTCTTCCATTTTTTTTATTTTTAATTTCTTGTTAAAGTGACTGTGGCCAGATGACACCGATACCAATCAGCTTCTGGTCTTTCCTTTATCTTAGATCTGTAGAAAATGTGTTCTTATCAGTCAAAATATACTCGATTCATCATTTACAACCCCCCCCCCCCCCCCAACCAAATGCATGGAAAACCCTATGTTGTGTGATACATAGACATCAACATAATAGAAATGTAAGATAAAATATGAAAATATAGCTCTAATAATATGCTTTCGGATAAAAAAAAAAAAAAAAAAAAAAAAGAGATAATATGGGGTCATTGGACTCATTTTCTTGCTACATAATAAAAGAGGTAAATTTAAAACATATTCTATGATCAGATGATCTTGTCTGAAAAAGAGAAGCGAAAAATATTCTGCCAGGTTTTTTTTTATGATAAAGTACAACCGTAAATATGATAAAATAACTAATTAACTATATTAACATGAGAAGTCTAACACACGAATAACATACAACTGTCAAAAAATTCACATTTCATCATCTGCTATTTCAAAATCCAAGATGGAGGGATACACTACTTATTAAGTTGTTTCAACTCTTAACCCAGGTATAATATTTGTTACGTAATTAACAACTGTTATGTTAATGAAGTGATTATAATGCGAACATTCACATACGTCGTATAGTGTCGATTTATGTCGGTCAACCTCATACCCTGGTGGAACATTTCTTTACGGAATTACATAGCAGCAATGTTAATGAAAACATGCGCATATCTACCTTAACATTAGAGATGTCTAAATACCATTAATGCTAGTAAATAATATGTACCAAAATAACACATTTGATGAAAGTGCAAACATCAAAGTGGTACTAATAACATCTTTTAAAGTAATTTACCAGAAACATAACGTCATAAATCATTTCAATTTGATAAACAATTTTCAATTTAAATTATGTTCGACGTTGCAGTCATCTTTAAACTCAGAATCACATCAAGTTTGATGCAAAGCTTATCATTAGGTCTTCAAGTTAACGCTATAAAAGTGCTTTGTGGATTGTAGCTGGAAATCTTTGCATGTTTTGCTAATCCAAATCAATTTTTGACAGTAGCTGTCTGACTCATTTACCAAATATGATAAATCCGGGAATAATAATATTGGGATCATATGTCTACATGTAGTTTAATTTCGTGAAGCTATTTACATGTTTTGATAAGGTCTGTGAAATGCACATTGATATACTGAGTATTTGTTACAATTTGTTACATGTTTTGGTGGTTTTTTCCGGAGTATCGGAAGGAAACAGTTAATCCTTCATTCAAGAATACTTATAATTTCGTATTGATTTGGTAAGCAAAAACACACCAATAAAATTAAGAATGGAAATGGGGAATTTGTCAAAGAGACAATAACCCGACCAAGAGCAGATAACAACCGAAAGGCCACCAATGAAGTATTGAAAGAGAGTCAGTTTTGCAGTTAATCTATTTTTTTTAATTTCCAAACAGACTACTTGAAAAGTGCAAAGGGTCTCGTATTCCAGCAAACAACTTTGGATCAAGCCTCTACGTTGTTCATTTCATATTTTTTCTGCTGGTTATATTCCTAATTTTACCGTATCTGAATCTGTAAACAACAAGGGATATTAAAACAGTTTCATCCTTTATAATTCAGCAATTCACTCTGATGAGCGATAGACGAAACGCGCGTCTGGCGTGCTAAATTATAATCCTGGTACCTTTGATAACTATTGTAATGAAAAACTGTTTATGTCTTTTTTCGTTTATATCTGTTTTCATTAATCATTTTTTATGTTATTTAGATATAGATATAAGAAGATGTGGTATAATTGCCACCACCACCAAAGACAACATGACGAATATGTTATATGTATTTATCCCTAACTGGCTTCTTTTTTTGTTTAAAAAAATACTTATTAATAATATAACATAAAAAATCAGATATGTTCTTTTCGAAACTAATAGTAAAATTTAACCAAGATTCATACATGTACCATGATACTTATATGAGGATGTGGATGGGGGGTTACAGAATAGAGAATGATGGGCAAATTATATAAAGAATAGAGAAAAGTGGGACTAAAATTAAATAATCGAGAATACTGTTGTGTTGATATATAAAGGATAGAGAATCATGGGTAATAAGAAGAAAGATTAGAGGAAAATGGCCTAAAAATTAAGGAATTCAGAATGAAGAAATACTACTTGAGAATCTTTATATTTAATAAGACTAAACATTGGTTTCTTATAAATCACTTTATAATGTTTGAAAGTGCAAATGTCCAAAATAGTATAATAATATCATTAATTTATGTATTTCTCTGTCCTGAGTGAGCTTGCATTTATTTGTACTGTATTCCTGTCACGAAATTTTCATTTTAGCGATATTTTTAATGTTTCTGTATAAGCGGGAGGTTTGGCTAGCCATAAAACCATGTTCAACCAACTTTCTTTTTCTTTAAAGGTCCTGTACCAAGTCAGGAATGTGGCAGATGTTATCAAATAGTTCGTTTCTATGTATGTTGCATTGGCGTTTGTTTATTTTGCACTTCAGTATCTGTTGTAACGTTGTTTTCTCTTATAGTTTGTGTGTGTCCCTCGTTTCAATTTGTGACTCGGATTTGTTTTCTCTCAAGAGATCCTGTTGCTTTTATTCAAATTATGCAAGTATTTAGTATGATTCAACTTATTGTTCGTTCAGGCTGGTGGATATCTCATTATCAATAGTGCACAATTGTAGAATATATTTTTTCTAAAAAATGTTTTCAACTTCAAATATGATTCAGCAACCAGGTTTATCTAGTGAATACGAGGGCCATAAATTGGTATTGCCATCAGCCAATTAATGTCTCTCAGTCTAGAATCTGACAAATAAGTCAGTTTTGCAGTTGATCTATTATTTTTCATTTCTAAACGAAACTACATGAAAAGTGCAAGGGGTCTCTTATTCCGTCAAATAACTCCGGATCATGTATCCTCATTCTAATCATTCATGAAATATTTTACACTGGACTTGAAAGAGTCAACAGGAAATCAATTAGTGACTCTCATTGATCAAAGATAATTACTTAATTTACAAAATACAAAAATAGTAACTATTAAGAATTCATCAATGACATTTCCAACTTAAGACTCGTAATTGATATGGTATTGAAGCGTTATATTATCACTAAACAGCTATCAAAGGTATTTTCGTGGGTATCAGCTGAATTGCTTAATCTATATACAGAAAGTAAACAAACAAGATAGAATTAACTACATATTGCTCAAGGTCCTTTTTGACAGCTATACGTCTTTTCTAATGTAATGATGTGCTAATGAGTTGACGTCTTATTGATGCGAGAATATGGGTAACACAAACACAATTACTTAATACATAAATAAAAATTAAACAAAAAGTTTAACGTTTACTGTCAATTGTTCAAGGTTAATGTTGACGGTTATATATGCTTTTTCTAGTGTTATTGTGTGTTAATAAGTTAACGTGTTATTGACGCGGGTATACATGCAAACATTTCATTAATTCATGTATTATTTCCCGAGGTTATCACCAGCCCAGTAGTCATCACTGATGTGCTGACATGAATAATCATTGATATGGTAATATTTATAAATTAACTGTTAGAATTCGAGCGATACTGATGAGTTTTTGTAACGGTAAATTTTGTCTCTTTTTCTGATATGTTTAATAACGATACATGAATTGAAAAATATTGCACCACTTCTCAAAAAATGTTTCAATATAGTATTGTTATATAGGTTGCATTTCTGTAAATATTGACAATGCAATTACCCATAGGAACTCCCTTTACGACTAAAACTGTACCACTTTTACCATGAAGTTTTGAAAAAAATCTTATCCTAGAATTGAAAGTTCATATGCACTACAATTTTTTTCAACAGGTCAAAATATAGGGCTGTGCGGCATATTTTCAACGTTTATATACCCTGAACTTCTCAGAGTTTAAACTTACACTAATTTTCTTAACTACCCCTACCTCGAATGAAGGGTTACCACATATTTCAATGTAAACAATGTGCACATGTATATTTACATATTCACAAAAAGCACAACTAGGAACCAGTATATAAACAAAATTAATTTTCTATGCATATTCAAGATCTCCCCAAAAGAGGCGTGGTTTGAGAATCAGCTGTATTTACAAAGCGCAACCTATAACGATTGCATTTTTTTCATATGTTGTTCCATAAATATTAATTGTTTTGATTTGGTTACAGCGAGTGTGTGTTAAATTTGAAACTTTTATTCAATTTGGCAATTTTTACTTTTCCTTTCACTTTTACTGAGAAAAAATCTTTTTCAAGAGTTTTAAATACTTGTATGTTTAGAGAGACGAACAAACACATGCTATCATTGCTAAATCGTTATTTCATTATGTTTCATATGTCTTGCTAAAGTGAAATTAGTCTTTGGCCTGGTCACCCTCAAACCAATAGGCTGCTGTCCTTCCCTTTATTTAAGATCTGCAGAGGTTGCATACTATTCAAGCAAGGGGTACTCAATTAACAATCACAAAACCATCCCATTCACCCTGAAAAACACGTTCTGAACTCAACGATTATTCTATAAACCATAAAATCAATCAATAATTTACTTCCCCTCCCTATTTATTCTATCAGTTAAAGCTAAATTCCAATCAAACAATTCCAGGTATACAAGTTCTATTGCTTGTTAAATATTGTGTTACTTTAGATAAGACAGTTTTTTTAGACAAGGATAAACTGTCTTTTTATGATATAAGTTAACTGTTCGATTATGGCGTACTCTGTCATTATATATGAGGACATTGTCTTTAAAATCACAATAGATGTCGTCTTTGAATAGTTTATCGTGCCTGTTATATCCTATTGGTTACTGCCAATTAGCTTTTAGGGAACTATGTCTTTTAAATAACAAAGAAACACTCTATTTGGGTTAATAGCCTGCTAAATCCTCAACAAAGCTTGTTAAATCACATAACATAATGGATTTACTTTATAAAAAATGATTGATCGGTTCACTATTGCGTGTTTTTTAGCTCATTCAATTCATGCTCTCAATAAAGATTCATTAAAAACATTTTCGTTGGTTACAACTTTACCTTGTCTATAAACATAATACATAAAACAAGAGGCTGTCAAGTGACATTAAACCGTATTATCCTGCAGATGTCGAGCCAGTATGGACACAACATTTAAGCTTAAAACCTCTCTGAATTCGGATTGTGATTATATATCAAAAATGGATTATTATCTAAATAATAATGAATATGATATTTGCAAATCTAAATCCCTAACAGGATTATGAAAAAAATATTTATACAACCAACAAAAATAGAAAACCACATAACAGCTGTGACATCTACTTTCATAACTCACATGACTTAAAAAATAGTATGTAATCATTACTGGTTAATTGAATAAGTTTGAGTTATTTCACTTTGAACAGAAATGTGATTAAACATGATTTAACAAAGCACTCTTACATAAAATATGATGTAATGACTAAAAATAGTTCTATAAAATTAGATATGATGTACATGTAACACAATGTATATATATTTTCAAATTATAATCAAATATAAATAAAAGTTCCAAATAGTTTTTCTTTCATTTGTCACAAACTAATATAGATCTGCAACCTATCTATCAATATCAACAACTTTAAATGTAATGAAATATATCTTTATATAAAAATATATTATTATCCAATTAAAAATGTTCACCTCAGAATAACAAATTATATATATAGCATTTAGAAAACTAATTTGTAAATATGATGTAATTCAAAAATTTAGTTTGTACAGAATATCAAAGAAAGAAACCGACCACAAAATTCTTCAAACATTTACCAAAAAAATCCAATTAAAAAAAAATGTTATTTATCATTAAAACAATGTCTAATTAAAATCTTTTGAAACTGAGTTATTTCCCTTTGTACAGAAATGGATTTATTCATCGAACATTGATTTTTTTCAGCTAAAACAGAACAACGACAAAAGCTAAAATCGTGAAAATTGAATTTGACCTTTGTCACTGAAAACAACATTTCTAAATTTGAAAAAAGTCTTAATAGCGTTTACATGTGAATGAACGGACAATGTTTGGCAGACGCCCGCCCGCCCGCCCGCCGTACAGCCCCAAATTATTAATCGATTTTTACCTCTAAAATCCGGCTAATAATAGGGTAGAGGTGTTAGCTGTTCTTTGTTGACAGGTAGATGTCTTTTCTAAAGTTATTGTGGTAATGAGTTACCAGAACAATCTAATTAACGCGGGTAACATATATCTTATTTTGTTCTTGTCTTACTTGAAAGCCGTAAAAGATAGTTTCGTTAGTAACAAGATACAGTATTTATTAACATAAAATTAACAGTTAGAATACGATAACAGCTAGATTCTTTTCCAGTTTTATTTAAATGATAAGTTGTCATTTCATTGATTTTTGCCATAGGCGAACGTCTGTATTTTGGTTCCTCATTTCGTTATTCTATAATTTTGTTTTGTCATTTTGTAATTATTTTTTTTGTTTTTGGCTTTACTTCTCGATCTTTTTCAGTCCCCATTATTCTTTCCTAAATGAGTGTGGCTCCTATTTTTCTTTTCTATAATTGTTTTGCCCAATATTCTCTATTTTGAATCCCTATCAAGACCCTTATTATATCTTAGTTTCCTCTTGCAAATTACTACATTAAGTTAAATGACGTGCTTTGAAAGAAAGGAGAAGACCCGCTAGCATATAGTCAGCTATTAATGGCCCTAGCATATTAATAAATGAGTACAATTCCTACGAATAACTAATGGCTTAATTTATGAAAAAGCAATAAATTGTTCTTATCATTTTTACTGGCCTTGAACAAGCTTAAGCCTTTTAGTGACTGTCAAATTTGTGTCTTTGTCGTTGGGATTTCAACATGTATAAATGCCCTACCACGTCCGGGCAATGTTTTGTTGATTTTTTTCTGCTTTTTTATCGATCTGATGAGTTAAGCCATTCCAACTGATATTTGTAGCTTGATTTATGTTTTACCGTTACACCATTGTCACAGGTCAGATGGATGGTCGGCGCTTTCAAACATGTGTAATCCTCTGTATTATTTATGTGTGTATCTGAACTAGAAGACTGCAGTTAAAGTCATATGAAACCTCAAATTAAAAAAAAAAGTGCATGTTTTTATAACTAAATGGATAGTTTTCATTATACAACTTATGTTCTTTAATTCGTCCACATTTAGAAGTACTTTACTTTTTTTGAATTGCTTCCTTCCAGGAAACAATTCGCCCGACATATTTTCCGTATGCATAGTGACCTGAGCGTGACACTCCTCGTAAAACTGCGGTGATCGCAATACGCATGAATCTGTCATTGAAATAAACAATTATCTGATTATACATGTTTAACACGTGCGCAATACCCATGCTTTTTGTTATTTGTTTACTATAAGGTGACAATCGGTAAACGTCGGCTTCAAAACACGGCATTCAATGAGCAGCCATATTTGTTAAATCATAACAGACAGAGAAAAAACAAAATGACGATTATACGATATATTTGCGTATAAAAATGATAAAAATCTTGCACAGAGGACTAAGTTTATGATAAATACATGCATTGGTTCAAGAATTGGATAAACATTATTTTTCACCACTCACTTATGACTGTAAGTGGTTGTATTTGGTTCATATGTCTGTTATATTTGTAATTCATAAATTGATTTGTTATAAATTAGATCGTTAGATTTCTCGATTGAATTGATTTACATTTTTCCTGTCGGGATCTTTTATAACCGACTATACGGTATTGGTTTGTTAAAAGCCGTACAATTGCCTATAATTTCTTAAACCCCGATATTTGAACGTTGGTGGAAAGAGGTCTCATTGTCAATCCTAATGCATCTACCTATTTTTATAATGAAAAAAAACATGACTGCGGAAACTACTTTACACCCTCTTGGCTCTAGAAAGCCACATACAGAATTTTTGTATAGTTGCTTTCAGATTGTTAATTTGATATGCGGTGAATAATAGTTATCAAAGGTACCAGGGTTATAATGCGATACGCCAGACGCGCGTTTCTTCTACACAAGACTCATCAGTGACGATCAGATCAAAAAAGTTATAAAGCCAAACAGGTACAAATTTAAGCGGAAGAGAACTGAGGACCGAAAATTCAAAAAAAAGTTGTGCCAAGTACGGCTAAGGTAATCCATTCCTGGGATAAGAAAATACTTAGTTTTTCGAAAATTTTAAGTTTTTTCAACAGGAAATGTATTAAAATAACAATATAATGGATATTCATGTCAACACAAAAGTGCTGACTATTGGGGTGGTGATACCCTCGGGGACGAAACGTCCACCAGCAGTGTCATCGACCCAGAGGTGTAAATAGATATTATTAAGTGTCTCATTGGCAATGTTTATTTTCATGGTGTGAGTGCTCAATTCTCGCCTAACTTGGAACAGTGGTATAACAGCACTGCACACACAATTTGGGTTCAGATTGGCACTAAGCACAGAAACAACTAATATAGACAGAAGATGCAAAGTACAAATCTAAGAGTACTGCCAGTTACTGAAAGATAGTTTTGGTATGTAAGTTGAGTGTGGCGTTATTATTAAATCCCTATAGTTCACAGTCGTATAACTGTTTAACTGTATTATCCAATAAATCGAGTAGACTGTTAATCGACGAATCGAGTTTTGGTTTATCAAAAACAGGAAATACGATCTATGTGACGACAGACGAATGATTTTCGGAGGAAAAGGCGTGATAATTTCTATATAAATAAAATAAGCATCGACATTAAATGATTTTAATGCTCGGTTTGTCAATGCAGTATTTGTGCAAAATCACATAATCCATAAGCAAAGGTTATTTGTCGGAAAATTTCCATTTTATTGCGTTGTATTTGTGACCGAGTTTTTGCTTAGTTCTTCGTCTTGAACTTATATATTTATGGAAGGCTTTGTCTCCTTTGATATGCTTTGCACAGGTACAGAAAGTCCCTGGTCTTGCAACAATTTAACATTTCAAAACCTACCAATTAAACCCCTACATAAAAAATATAGTAATGATTAAGAACAAACAAATTTGTTAAGGTCCAATACTACAAGAGCCATCAAATCTACCATCTGTATTCCGATAGGACATGTCTTGAAGATACACTGTATTTTAAACTTAGCCTTCGTAAAACTAAGATTTTTATGTCGCAATCCTAGTTTACCTATTGACGCGTAATATCGCGGGATTATTTGTTGGTGGGTTTATAAAACTAGAGGCTCTAAAGAGCCTGTGTCGCTCACCTTGGTCTTGTGCATATTAAATAATGGACACGGATAAATTCATGACATAATTGTGTTTTGGTGATAGTGATGTGTTTGTAGATCTTACTTTACTGAACATTCTTGTTGCTACAAATATCTCTGTCTATAATGAACTTGGCCCAGTAATTACAGTGGAAAATATTTTCTACAAATTTACAAAAATTTATGAAAAATGTTAAAAATTAGCTATAAAGGGCAATAACTCCTTAAGGGGTCAATTGACTATTTTGGTCATGCAAACTTATTTGTAGAGCTTATTTTGCTGAACATTATTGCTGTATACAGTTTATCTCTATCTATAATAATATTCAAGATAATAACAAAAAACGGCAAAATTTCCTTAAAATTACCAATTCAGGACAGTAACCTAACAACGGGTTGTCCGATCCATGTGAAAACATCAGGGCAGATAGATCTTGACCTGATAAACAATTAAACCCTGTCAGATTTTCTCTTAATGCTTCGGTTTTTGAGTTATAAGCCAAAAACTGCATTTTACCCCTATGTTCTATTATTAGCCGTGGCAGCCATTTTGGTTGATTGGCCAGGTCATGCCACATATTTTTTAAACAAATTACCCCAATGATGATTGTGGCAAAGCTTAATTTAATTTGGCCCAGTAGTTTCAGAGAAGAAGATTTTGTAAAAGATAACTAAGATTTACGAAAAAATGGTTAAAAATTGACTATAAAGGGCAATAACTCCTTCAGGGGTCAACTGACCATTTTGGTCATGCTGACTTATTTGTAAATCTTACTTTGCTGAACATTATTGCTGTTTACCGTTTATCTCTATCTATAATAATATTCAAGATAATAACCAAAAACAGCAAAATTTCCTTAAAATTACCAATTCAGGGGCAGCAACCCAACAACAGGTTGTCCGATTCATCTGAAAATTTCAGGACAGGTAGATCTTGACCTGATAAACACTTTTACCGCTGTCAGTTTTGCTCTAAATGCTTTGGTTTTTGAGTTATAAGCCAAAAACTGCATTTTACCCCTATGTTCTATTTTTAGCCATGGCGGCCATCTTGGTTGGTTGGCCGGGTCACGCCACACATTTTTTAAACTAGATATCCCAAAGATGATTGTGGCTAAGTTTGGATTCATTTGGCCCAGTAGTTTCAGAGGAGAAGATTTTTGTAAAAGATTACTAAGATTTACGAAAAATGGTTAAAAATTGACTATAAAGGTCAATAACTAACTCCTAAAGGGGTCAACTGACCATTTTGGTCATGTTGACTTATTTGTAAATCTGACTTAGTTGAACATTATTGCTGTTTACCGTTTATCTCTATCTATAATAATATTCAAGATAATAGCCAAAAACAGCAAAAATTCCCTAAAATTACCAGTTCAGGGGCAGCAACCCAATAACGGGTTGTCGGATTCATCTGAAAATTTGAGGGCAGATAGATCTTGACCTGATAAAACAATTTTACCCCATGTCAGATTTGCTCTAAATGCTTTGGTTTTTGAGTTATAAGCCAAAAACTGCATTTTACCCCTATGTTCTATTTTTAGCCATGGCGGCCATCTTGGTTGGTTGGCCGGGTCACGCCACACATTTTCAAAACTAGATACCCCAATGATGATTGTGGCCAAGTTTGATTTAATTTGGCCCAGTAGTTTCAGAGGAGAAGATTTTTGTAAAAGTTAACGACGACGGACGACGACGGACGACAGACGACGGACGACGACGACGACGACGACGACCGCCGGACGCCAAGTGATGGGAAAAGCTCACTTGGCCCTTCGGGCCAGGTGAGCTAAAAAAAAGAACATTACGAAGTTTTACCTTAAATTTACGTTGCTAATGGTAACTGTTATAATCTTTGAAAAACAGTTTGTATTTTTCAGTACAACATTGAAAATTGACAAATAATCTATCATCACACCGAATGAAAATATATAGCAGTTTTTACCCTTAATTGCCATGAAAACAAGCTTAAAGCTTTGTCTACACCTTTGTCAAATATCTTTAAATGTCTTATGAACATGGCGACAAAATATTGTACCACCAATCAAAAATGTTCCAATATTTTCTTGTTTTGCATTATCAAGATTTCATCTTTTTATATGGTGTTTCATAAGTACGGTTTGTTTTGATTTGCTTATTTACAGGCTGGTTTTATTTATAACTTTAATTCAATTTTGCGATCTCGAAATTTGACTTTATATTTTAAATAACCCATGTATTGGTCTTGTTGAACTGCACTTTAATTTCAAGTGTCCAAAATAGTATTATACTAGCTATGGTCTGATTGGAATGGCAAATACAACGGTACTATAATTAATGTAAATCCCTCATTCCTTTAGTTTTCTATTTCTTTCTAAGTGACCTTGGCCTTTGGCAGTAAGACCCTAACGCCAATAAGCTTCTGTCTTTCACAGTATCTGAAATCTGTAGAAGAGTTGTTCTAATCAAGCAAGGGTTGTACAAGTAATACAATCTGGAAACATTTTTTTTTTCGGATTCAGAGACGTAATGATTACATGTACCATGTGCACTATTTGCTAAAAAAACCTCACCTCATTAACATAATACCATTTTGATATTTATTTTTACCTTTATTGCAATCAGTTATATTAGTTAATCGTAATTAGTGACATCCTTGTTTATCTTGCATTGATAATCATATTTACTGTTTTTGGGCATGTTGACTTATTTGTTAATATAATTGTGCTGATTTGTTTTGGCTTTTTAATATTTCTCACGACCTATATTTCCGCAAAAAATACGCGAATTTGGCACAAATCACCTTTCAAGAGAAATAACTCTTCTGAGGGTCAATTGTCAATTTAAACAGATTGACTTATTGTTGATCGTATCTTGCTTTACATTTAAATATGTATTGTTGCTCACTATCTCCAAACTACATAAATTGGTTATTCAGGGGCAATTTCTTCAGTATAAGACGTCAGTTGACAATTTCGGCCATTGACAATTATTTGTAGATCTTTTATTGTTCTAGTCATTAAATTTATCAAAATTTTCTAATACTGTTATAAGGACTTCGAAATTTGGAAAACAAAATTATGAAAAATTTCAGCAGATTAAAGAATTTACTTCGTCACAATGTGTATCTTAAAAGAATATATTGTTTGTCAAATATCTGTGTACCTGTAGGTACATGTAACATAGCCTTTTAAATAAAGATAAACTGTCTTTTTATTTGGTGTCAATTAGCTTTTTGATAATAGCGTACTCTGCCAGAATATGTTTCAGGACACCGACTTGTAAACACAATAAAATGTTGTCTTGAACAGCCTTTTGTGCCTTTATATAAGTGTTTACTGCCAATTAGCTTTTAAGGAATGAGGCCTTTTGAGTGACAAAGACACAATCTCATTAAGTAAATAGCCTGCTAAATATTCAACACAGCTTATTAAATCACATAGAATAATGTATTTAATAGCGTATAGTCTTTATAAAACAAGAGTGCACACGCTGAAATGTCTCGCCTTCTTTACTGACCATTGATTTTATGTTGATAGTCATAAGTATAAAGCTTTGCTACAACTATCACATAAACAAAACATGATTCAAGAAAATGTGGTCATTCTCAAATAAACCCAACATGAAACAAGAAAATGTGGTCATTCTCAAATAAACCAAACTGACAATACATGTACACATTACAATCATACCATTCACCAAATATGCTTTAAATAAAGTTGACCTACATTTTGTATTACACAAAGTATGTTATAAACAAACTAAGGTAATCAGGTAAATTTATCATTCATCAATGAACTATAAAAATGAGATCAGGGTCACATGAGCCCTGCCAGACAGACAGATCTATTGTATATAGTATCTTAGAAACAAATTTAAGCAGGAAAACTTTAGATCGACTAATGAACCATGAAAAGGAGGTCTTTGTCTGGTGATAATTGCCAGACAGACATATCACCTTAAAATCATTCCATTCACAAAATAAAGTTGATCTATTTTCCTATAGTATTAGAAAAACAGACCAGAAAAAACTTAATATTGAGCAGTGAACTGTAAAAATTAGTTCAGTCAAATAATACATGCCAAACTGACAAGTATATCTTAATATATTTTCATTCACCAAATATAGTTGACCTATTAATTGCATTTAGTACTAGAAAAACAGACCAAAAAGACAAAAAAAACTTAACTTCAACCACTTAACCATGAATATGAGGTCACCTTACAATCGTTCTTTAGACCAAATATAGTAGACCAACTGTTTGTAGTATCTGAGATATAATCTTTACCACTGTGAATTAAAGACGTTATATATATTTTATCAATATGAATGTTACAAATATAGTTCCATAGGAATACTAATTTTCTGTTTCAAAATCTTAAGTTATAGTTCAGTTTTAATCCAAAATAAAAATAATGGCATATCATTGTTTGAATTTATTTTGTTCTGGATGCTTTTGACTTAATCATAAATTTTGGTGTACAGTTTTGAAGAATATTACCCACAATGCATTTAAGAAAATCTGCTGATTAAAATATAACCATTTTCATTAAGGTCAAGTTACAGTAAATGGGCTATGTCACAGATTTCAGTAAAATTTGGCATACAACTCTGGCTCGTTGAACTTCAACTGAAAATCGAAAAAATAATGCATTTATCTCAATTATCATTTGAAATATTACTGATTGAATTCTTACAAAATGGGTGAACATTTGTATAGAAAGCACATAAAATCGGCGAAAACCCTTCTAAAATTTGTCTTAAAATCGCCAAATCTCTAATTCTACTCCATAGATTTTTCTTAAAAAACTGTTGTTGATACATAAATTTTCGTTATAATGATGCAAAATAAAGATAGGGTCACCGACTTCGTTTTTACGGTATACTTCATTTTAAGTTGCGTTCTTTGTGAAAAAATCCAACAAAACGTCGAAATAATCGTAACGTTATCGCGTTGCAGGCCGCAAAACGTTGATTTTTGACGTTTTTCACTACCAACAAGGTAACAAATTGATTCTTACACAAAAAACGAAGTCGGTGACCCTATGATTATTTCATATCATTAAAACAGAAATTTATGTGTCAACAATATATAGTTTTTTAAGAAAAATCTATGGAGTGGAATAAGAGATTTGGCGATTTTAAGACAAATTTTAGAAGATTTTTCTCCGATTTTATGTGCTTTCTATACAAATATTCACCCATAATAAAAGAAATCAATCTGCAATTTTTCTGATAATAAAAGAGATAAATGTATTATTTTTTCGATTTTCAGTTGTAGTTCAACGAGCCAAGGTTGTATGCAAATTTTTAGCAAAATCTGCGACATAGCCAATTTACTGTTCCTTGACCTTAAATGAAGTTTTCAACAGATAATTTTATCAAAACTGTTGTCTATAACGATAAGTGGTGGGTCCTTAATAAATATACAAGCATCTAAAATATAGAATTTGTGGTGGAAAATTTAAAGGATGCCTCTGAACTTTTCATATAATAATAATTAAGGATGGCCATTTCTAGACTATATATATAATGACCATGAACGACTGTCAATGTAAGTGGCAAGTTGTAAATTTAACGCATATTCAGGATAAGAACATGTAAATGTGAGACGATAATGGCTTGCTGGCCTGACAATTTAACTTGCTAGTTCAAAAGGTAACAGTTTGTAGGTAGACAGATCATAGCTCCTGGACAGGTTATTAACAGACTCTGTGCTGTTAGTATTTGCTCTTTCTCCTATAAAAATATTGTGTGCGAAAAGCAACAAATACCAATTGGCAAATCTTTGATATACTTCAGTCAATGATTGATTTTTTAAGATATAATATTTGGTAAGAAGAGATTGATTAATTAATTGATATATTAGTGTATTATCATGGCTGTCCATTTTTCATTGGTGGAGAAAGTAGGAGTAAGAAGAGAACGACCTTTTCATTGGTGGAGAAAGTAGGAGTAAGAAGAGAACGACCTTTTCATTGGTAGAGAAAGTAGGAGCAAGAAGAGAACCACCACCTATGCAGAAAAACTGACTGGAGAAGAATGCACCTGCCAGTTGCAGGTTTAAACTCACAACCCCCAAAGTTGACAGGATATTAATAAAGTAATTGAAATACTCAAACCACTCTGCCACTGAGGTCCCTGGGAAAAAATAAATGTTAATATGTTAGAAAAAGATAATGCAAATAACAAGGATTTTATCAAGAGTCTATTTGACAGATCACCTAAAAGAATTGAAGAAATTCAGGGGTTTCTGAGCAAAACTGTCTGATTCATTGCATACTGTAATCCAACTTATTTTCGCCAATACTTCTTTTCACCTATAGCCTTTTCTGTCACAATTTGAGGAGATTTCATTTCCGCATTTTCAATTAATTTGATGTATATAGTTAGCATATATATATATGTAGACAAGGAAAGATCCAGGTTTTCAGTATTTGCAACAATGTATATTCATGTTTTACTACCACCCACGAATTTTCCGAAAATAATTTGCTCACCAAAATTAGTTGGTTTACAGTACTTATAAGGTAGAGACAATGGAGTAACACAAGTCATCTGTTTAGTTGGAAATGTAAGAAGTCAACAATCTTAATGTGTTTATTGAGACAATTTCTAGTCCAAAAAGAGACTGCTTCTTATCAACAAAAACATTCAATAAGTCAACAGTTTTACTAAACAAGTAACAGTAAATTTGTTCTGTAATTGTCAACCCTGGTGTTGCTAGAATAGTACAGCAGAAAGATCATGTGAAAACTAAATATTTCTATTTTTTTTAGCATGTACTGGTAACACTGCTCTTATGTTTGTGAATATTGAGGATTCTTTGAAGTTCATGGGTACCAATGTTTTGTGGATCCAGAAAAATTAAAATTTGCATGGATATTATCATAGTTTTGCCAAAGTCTATGTGATAGCCTTTAAAAATTTGTACTGAACATTTAAATAAGTGGTTCACCTATGCACACAAAATGCATAAAAATTGGTTACCTATGAATAATAATGAATCCACAGTGCTTATAATTTCAGTTTCTGAGATGCACTGGTAACACTCTCTTATGTTTACGAGTAATGAATTTATGAGTGATGAATTAACAACCAAACTGGTTTTTACAATATGTAGCACTTAAAATAGATACAATTGTATCGTGAAGCATCTAGACAGTCTTTTGATCTGCCTTTCTCAATTGATTTCAGACAAAGGTCAGTTTTAGCAATGACAATTTTGGCAAATGTTCTTATTCCCATTCTGTAGTACCAGGAGGCTTGGATGTCAGATCATACATAACTCTTGATAATCCTGGCACTGTTAAAATCTCTGTGACCATTCTATCTAGCACCTGGAAATATAAAACATTATGATTGAATGATATTTGTTGTTTAAATGCCACTTTTAGCACTAATAGCTTTATAATGGGGGTCATAAATAATAATTGACCAAAATGACCAAATCATAAACTAGTAAATTGCTTACGACATTACCGCCATGGAAACAGGACAGTAGAGTCTTGTTTTCTAGAATTCATAAAGGTGAGACATTAAAAAAAAAACCACCTTTATTTTGAAAGGGATAACTAATTGTACAGGTTTTTCAAGCCCAATAATGGCTCTTATTGAACCTCCTCCTTTGCCCTTTCCTTGAAAGAATACTGTCATTTCAATATCACTATACAAGTAAGGTTAAATCAAATTACCTTTGTGTCTATATGCTGTCCAGGTGTCGCTGGTATACCTGTCATGAAATCATTTGTAATGAATGTGCGTATAGCTATTGACCTTTGACACGACGGAAGATTCAGAGCAGGATCCCGATCAAAATGTAATGGCGTTATAATCACTGGCATTTGACTCAGTTTATGAACACATTTTTCTTCTATTAATACTTTTGTACACAAATAGTCAGCTTGTCTCAAGGTACTTAGCACTCCGCTGGTGAGGTATGTTGGTGTTATATCCTCCAATGGGTATTTAACACTACCACCGAAGATATAGACAACCCTGAAAATCAAGAAGACAATGTTAAACAACATAAAAATTAATTCTGTAAATTCAGAAATTTTGTCAATGTTGTGATTATTGCTTAAAATTGCAAGGGAGTACATATATCAACTACATGTTCATGTCCAATTTAAACTGTTGACATCTTAACTCAAGTATGCATATAGGATGTATAAAAATTATTTTAATATCAGAAGCAACTTAATCACAAAACACATAATAGAAAAAAAACATACATTGTTTCAATTTATGACACAAAATCAATACATTTACTTTAAAAAATATCATGCTATGTAATTAAATTAAATTCTTATAATTACTCATCAGCACTGCTGTCATTAGAGAATTGTGTTGAAGAACCTACAGAACAAACATTATTTCTAGTTTATCCTGAATAATGATGATTACAAAGAGGTTTCATGAACTCTAATAATATGCAGGGATAAAGGTGATCCCCTAAATTCGGTAAATGATATCATAAAGATTTGCAAAATTGACGAATTTATTTGTAGAAGGACATAACTCAAAAGTGGTATATTGGATTCCATTTACCTGTTTATATTGTGACAGATACGTGGTATAAGCTTGGCAAGATACATAAGACTTGTCCACGGTGGTTTCTCATCTGTTGATAAACCAACAACATAACTGTAGGTTCTACAATCACCCTAAAAAAATACATGTAGGTGTAAAGATTTAACATCTTAAACTTGATTATGCACAACCATGTTTTCTTTTCATTCATGATTTCTAGGTTATCTCCCATTAGTTAGAGTTGTCATTCTTGAACAAATAATTCATTTGAAATATAAAACAATATTTTTGCGGTTTCGATAGAAAAATATGTTCTATTCAAAAGACTGAAGTTGATCAACAATTTGAATATCATTAGCTATGATTGTGAAAACTTTATGAAAATGCCTACAGCACACAGAAGTTAAATCAGTAAAATCAGAGAATCTGTGTGATTGCTGGTGATTGAATGGTGAAAACATATTGATTTCTGTGACCTTATGCAAAATAATCATAGAATATACCACAGCCCATAGTGGGCAAGTTGAAATGACAAAGTACATGTGATCTATTGTTTATAGAGTTGTGTATCTGTACTTGATGATAAAAGGTAAGTAAAGGATCATCATGCAGCATAATACTGTAAACAGGGAAATTTTTGCAGTAGTTTTATTTTCGATATTTTCGCAGTAAGAATTGAAACGCGAAAATAAAACGACCACGAAAGTATCAAGGAAAAACTCTTTTAATTACATTTACTTTTACAAATTGTGACTTGGATAGAGAGTTGCCTCATTGGCACTCATACCTCATCTTCGTATATCTACGTATATGAAAAGAATATCTATAGGACTACTGTATAACACTGATTTTATAAACGACACATATATAACTGAAATCATAATTGTATATCTCTTAATGAAAAGCTTTGTTAGAAGTCATGTCTTTAACTCAAAGCAGTAATCTCAAAAACACGGTAGCGAACATAAGAATATTGTTATGTAAACAACACACATTACAATAATGTAAATGACACCTGTCAATCAGTAATAAAAGTAACTCCTCGTTGATCTACTACAAAGATTAATCAGATCAACATATCGACTAATTAGCATTAATCCTGACAGCATTTTATTTTAATTCATTCCTAATTAGGTCTACTTTTCTATTATTGTGTTTGTGTTTTTACAAGCATTGAAACACGACAAATTTTTAATCTACTTAAACATTAATGAATCAAAAACAAAAGATTGATTCCATCACTTGATTTAAGATATGTATAAAGCTGTTCACTTTCCAAATTATTTATGAAAATATTTATATAGGCCACTGGGAAATCGCTAATTCAAAACGGCAGGAATTTGGATTGTGTTAGTAAATCATGAAATAAAGATGGCGCGAAAATTTCCCAGTTTACAGTATCCAGTTCTCTTCTCTTTTTTATTTAAAATATATAATACCTGTACACCAACAGTCTTTATGGGTAGTAACGTGGATGTCAAGTTACACTCAGAACTTATTCTTTTTAACTCTTCTCTTTCTTCTTCTGTTGTACTATCTTTTATTCTTGTAATTAGTAAATGAGGCTAAAAATAAAATAAAGTCAAATACATCAAGGAAAATTATGCATGAAGTTAAATGCTATACATTGTACATGTGTGACAAGATACTCATTTCAAGTCTTTCAGATGTAACGTACTATTTAGTTATTTCAAAATAAATATTATCTTCTAACCAATGCTTCAACTAATTAAGATTGCACGCAAGTTTTGTATCAGAAATGCAATACAAGTCATTCAATTGAAAACAATTCACTATATTGTAACAAAATTGTCCAGCTGCCATTGTTAAATCTACATATGCAGATCAATAAAAAAATTCTCTTCATCTATTCTAAAAATTATAAGGACAATAGACTCCATCCCCTAAGTTGCACAATATAATATTTATTCACTGTTGACAGTGGAATTTTTAATATCTTAAAAGTTAAGAAAGCCTCATGTTTAAAGTTCAGAATTCAAATATCTCATTGCAGTGGTAGAATCTAAATATATATTCCACTTACCGTTTTTAATGCATTTTCATAATCCACTATAAATCTGAGTAGTACACTGGTTTCTCCAAAGTCTTTACACATGTATGGATGATCACCACAAATCACACGAATAGCTAAACCAGGACCTAGTAACAAAAAGTAGATTCATGCTTATAATTCTAGCTTTGAAACTTTTTAGGTTGTATAAAAAAATGGTATTTGTACATTGAAAATAAATATCATTCGCTTCTCATGATCAAGATCCCCTTTATTTATGTTCCATTGTTCCATAGTCCTATTCAAACTTTTTTCAAAATCAGCATAACTGGAAATTTTTAATTACATTTTCTGGTACTATTTCGTTTTTACAATTCATGATCTTTTTCAAATAACTGTTTAAAAGACCTAAAAATTCAAAGTTAAGTGTACATATACATGTATACAATTCAGCAGTTTCTTTTTAATTTATCTCTTTCCTATAATTTAAAATAGACTTAATACATGGATACAAAATCTGACTTCATAGAAAACAACTAAGAAATTTGGTGTTCTTGTAATACCTGGGAAAGGATGCCTTTGGACCATCTCATCTGGCAGTCCTAAGTCTTTTCCAATCTGTCGGACCTCATCTTTATGAAAATCTTTCAAAGGTTCAATAACTCTGCCTTGTTTTCTCAATTCCCGTACTAATTCTGTGTCGTTATGATGTGTTTTAATGGCGTCTGCTTTACCACTGGCTAATTCTGATGCACTTTCTATCAAGTCAGGTCGTAATGTACCTAAATATTTGTCATTAAATGTTAATATAAGATATTGGCACCTATTCCTTGATAACTATGAATCATTAGGGAATTTGTGTTTTTTTATACAATATTTGCTCAGTGTAGGAAAATGTCAAATTTATTTTGTACCAGTTAAGCTTTTCTCCTATTTCTTAGTGAGTTATCTGTACACCTTTGAAAGTATGGAAGAAAGTTACTTTTGGGAATGAAGTGTTGACAGCAGATAGAACTTTCATAATTCCTGTTCAATTTATTATCTACCTTTTAGATTTGGGGGTGATTTAATGCTAATGGTTTACTTTTTTAAAATTGTTATTTGGATAAAGAGTTGTCTCATTGGCACACACACCACATCTTCCTATATCTATTGGCTTAAACTCTAACATATGTCTATCAATGAAAACTGCATGTAGACCTTTAGGTGCCTTTTTGTTATTTTTGTTGAGTTGCTGAAACTAAAAGGCTTGCATACAAAATTCAAAATCCTTTGAAAAAGTTTCATAGAAAGCAAATTTTACCTTGACCTAAATATACATCCTCTGTCTTGAGGTTTAGCTCTTCAACAAAGTCATTGGCTACCTACAAATATAACAATCTTTAACTTATTTTACCAAAATACAGTGGATTTATTATTCTTCATGGGATGCAAATTTTCACAAACTTCATGGGTGAAGCTAAACCATAAATTTAAATGTTAAACAAAGAAGAAACAAGAATGTGTCCAAAGTACACGGATGCCCCACTCGCACTATCATTTTATGTGTTCAATGGACTGTGAAATTGGGTAAAAATATAATTTGGCATTTAAATTAGAAAGATCCTACCATAGGGAACATGTGTACTAAGTTCCAAGTTGATTGGACTTCAGCTTCATCAAAAACCACCTTGACCAAAAACTTTAATCTGCAGCGGGACAGATGGACGAACGGATGCACAGACCAGGAAAAAAAAATGCCCCTCTACTATCGTAGGTGGGACATAAAAATGTATATATGCTTGTTTGCAGACTTTAAAACTTTTCATCAATCTAAGAACATAAATGAATCCACAGTAGCTATTAAAGTAACTTGTAATAAATGTCAACAAAAAATCGTATGTTAAGTTTGTGGCAGCAGTTATTTATTTTAAGAAGACAAATCAAGTTAACAAACATAAATGAGTGAATCCTAACTGACCTTCATAAAGGTATCCCCAATGATATTTCTTTTTTCCTCAGGATTTTCTGTTGTGTTGAGAGTACTTGTTTTTCGTTTCCGTGAGGTACCATCTGACTGTGTAACAGGCACTGCTGTACTCCCAGTATAAAACGTGTGAGCTGAACGGATCACTGAAATGATAATAAAGTTTAATCATATTGTAACCATAGAAAATTACAAGAAAAACATTCTCATTTACTTGCTACAACCATTCAATTACAAATTTAATCAAGCGTTTCATTATTTTCTTTGCATTCTTACTGAGAACACCTGCATAGTATTTTATACATATATTAAAACTTGATCATGTGTCTGTCCTAACTCAGTAATTAGTGTGATAATATATCTTTCACAATACATTCTCTGTTCAATTTATTCTCTCCTCCAACTTTCCAAGCTGGAATTTTAAGGAACAGTCCAACAAGTCACCCTACCTTACTTAAAGTCTGAGCTCAAAAAAAAATGGTCCCTTAATTATTTGGTATGAAGTGACACTTGAGGTCAGGGCTAATCAATTAAATCAGATGTGCTTTTATAAAGGACTTTAAAAATCTGTGACGTCTTATTAATTCATAATGGAAATTGGTGCTGGGTTGGGAGTTACGGTATGGTTTTTATACCTTTGACATCAAGACCTATTTCTCTCAAGGACACTTCTACATGGTTACTCTCATTTTTCCTCATAAAACCATTGTCTATGTGTACTGCTATCACTTGGTCATCTTTCAGAGCTTTATGAAGTAATGCTGCACAAACTGTGGAATCAACACCACCACTCAGTAACATCTGAAAGACACAAAATATAAAATCAATTGTTAAATCATTCAGTTATCATGGTTATATTTGAAGTTACAGAAAAGAAAAACAAATTTTTAGTAATTTTTTTACCAACAAAACAAGACTCGTTTATACTTTGAAAACATAATCTAATTTCAAAAAGTACAAATATTGAGTGAAAATTGTATCCTTTAAAAATTTTTTTTTTACCAAATTTCAAAACTTTGAACAATCATGACAATACCAAAATTGGGTGCATATTATGTAAGTTTTCCGTAAACAAATGCTAATAAGTGAAAACACATCTGACACACAGAAAAGCATACTCGCAAGCTTGATTCCAAACTTCAGAAAGCCTTCAAAAAATGTGTAGACTCTAAGAAAATTGCAACAAGAATTTCTAAATGGTCAGACTCTTAAAAAGGTTTCTCGCCCACAATGTGTTTAATTCTGTAACAGCACATAGACGAACATACTGTAAACACTTACTAAAACTTTATGATCCCCAGCAGTTTCTCTGATGTATTTGACACAAGTTTCCTCCCTAGATTCCATGGTATACTTCCCTTCAATCTTGGCTATGTTATGTAAGAAGTTTTTAATCATCTGTCTACCATTGTCTGTTAGATCTACCTCTGGATGAAACTGTACACCATATAAATTCATCCTCTCATTGGCTATACCTATTGAGAAAAAAAATCAGGATAATTATAAAACCTGGATTGACTACAATAACATCTTAAACATTCAATTTTAGGGAAAAACTTGCACTCCTCCACTAAAAATAAAGCTGTTGAATTTTTGTTTTTACTATCATGTCTGTTGTCATAGAAACTCTTATATTCTACAATATCATTTTAATCCTTAAGCAACTCCAATTTTAAGGAAACATCACATCAAATAGTCAAGAATACATAAATGATTACAACACCCATGTCCAAGAATAAAACACTCCTTTCTAAACACCCCGTCACACATTCACTCAAAATTGAAAATCCTCACTGACTTACATATCTTGTGAAAACACTGCATTATTTTCAAAACATGTGCATTTTAGAAACATTACCTATTCTATTTCCACAGAAACCTAAATTACAAATGACATTATTTTTATTTTGGAGTATACCATACTCCATTAGATTCTGAAACAGCAAACAGCTAGAATAAAATTTATTTGACAATTCAAATTTCTTAAAATTTTGACAAAAATATTAACTTTGACCCTTTGACAAATATATAAAAAAAAAAATTGGAACTAAGGCCACACCAATTTAATTCCTTGTTCGACGGACCCGCCCGCACCTATTTTTTTCAAAACATTAATTTTTATTTTTTTCATATTCCCGCTTAACGCATCCAGAAATCATGTCCATTTCCTGCACCGTTTTTTTTTGTAAATATTATAAAAAGATATCAACATTTGTTTTTAAAATCACAGTCTAACCTGTATATAACGATTTTAAACATAAAAGCACCCCACCACACTGTAAATATCTGTGAGAATATTTGTTTCAGCATGAAACATATTTATCCAAAGTGGGAGTGCACCGATATAAATTTTTAACAGCGGAAATACCTGTAAAGAACAAAAACTTGGTTTCTTTCCCCCTAATACTTATATTCCCTATCAAAAAATGTTCGTTGTTAGAATAAAGTACAAAGAACTTCTGAAGGATTTGCCTTCAACTGCAGTTATATTGTATGCTGGCGAAACAAAACTATCCATAGTTTATGCACCTGTCCTGATTGATTCAGGGCCCTGTCGCTCAGCAGTTATCGTTTGTTGATGTTGTTCATTGGTATTTTCCTGTTTGGATATATAAATTATATCGTTGGTTTTCCTGTTCGAATTGTGTATGCTAATAATTTTGGGGTCCTTTATAGCTTGCTGTTTGGTCTGTATCAAAGCCCTGTGTAAAAGGCCATACTTTGACCTGTGTTTGTTATTATCAGGTTGAGAACAACCCTCCCTCAGACAAGGGGTAATTTTACTGATGTAGAAAAGAAAATAGAAATACCAAGGATTTGTATAGTTCTTCTATACAAAACCTTCGAAAACTTAGAATTTTGTACTCAAAAAGAGGAGAGTTACATCATATTTTAAACAACTTTTTCTAAAAGAGGGGTCCACTTATTTTCAATAATATTAAACTGTTAAAGTAAATGTGTTAATTTAACAAAATTCTTGGACATGTTTTGACCATTTAATACCAGATAGATATGTAGTTCTTTGAGAAAATATGAGCCCTTTTGTACAAACAAATATATTATAACTTACAGTGATTCCTCATAAAAGATGTACATGTAAAAGGGATATTTATAACATTAAGGGGTTGCCCCCAAACTGATTATGACTTGGATGGAGAATTGTCTCATTGTCATTCACACATACATAGACCAGATTTAATCATTTCTTGGTGAACAGGGAAAAAATACTTCAGAAATTAAAGAAATGTCAAAGTACAAGTGATAAATCAAGTTTTAATATTGTCAAAACCTACTATTTTATGTTTTCAAAAAAAAATTATAATCGCTTGCCTTTACTTTTCAAGCTTCGCCTCAAAAATTTGCAAATTAAATATTTTTTTATTGAAATTTTCAAATCGCTCGCTCGCCCCAAATTTTGGAGTCCAAAAATCCGTAGAACAAGAAATTAAATTGGTGTGGCCTAAACACTTTTTAGGAAACTTTCATTAGATAGATAGCAGTTTGATGAACACTAATTTTGATTAATGAGAAACTTTAATATTTCCTTCACAATAAAAGGTAAATAAAACATTTACCTGATTTTTTAAAGAGTCATCTCCCTGTACATAGTGTTATGTACAACTTTAATACTATAGACACCTACCTGCTACAATATCCCCAGAACTAGCAATTGATTTAAATCCTTTAGCTACTTGGTCTATACTGTCACCATGTGTTAGTAAGACTGACTGCTGCTTGTTTAGACCCCTGAAAACAAATAAAGTATATAAATATTTATAGGAAAACAGAGTTCTCAGAGTTATATCTGGTGGTCCCTGAAGAAAAAGTGCTGGTCCTCACTACCATATCTTTTACAAAGTACCAAAATCATGTCGGTCCTTTGCAAATTTTGGTGGTCAAATCCCTCGAACCACCAATTTTCGAGAACTCTGGAATTAAGGAATTGTGGTTATCAATTTCATTGGTCATACAGCAAAATATAATTAATATTGCACAATCGCTTTGATATTCTAATACCATATCAGAGGCGGATTAAGAGGGGTTTATTTAGGGGCCCGGGTCCCTCCCATCTTTTGTGGGAAAAATTTGGTTGATTATATAGGGAACCACTGCAGCATGACTGAAGCGGGCTCCCTCTTAGGCAGTCATTGGGCCCCCTCTTACCAAAATTTCTGGATCCGCCACTGCATATATCAGATTGTTTTTGCACCAGTAGTGTTTTGGGTTAAGATGGCTGTTCAATATTCATGTTTTGGATCTTGTATATAATACCAGAAAAATGGTCATGTAAGATAATTTTGCCTTATTATCTAATAATGAATCCACATTATAGGCAAAGGGAAACCACTCAATATTTCAAAGAAGCTTAGATTCTTTGATTGTTTACTATGCTAGAATTAATCAGATGATGAAACCTTAATTACTAGAAGTGACTTTTTCTTGGCTTATTATCAATGATCCCTTATCGTCTCTATTGAGTCAAGTTCAAAATCATTAACCAACAAATTTTCATAAAATCATGTTTAAGGATGTTTGCTACTCTGTTTAAAAATAACAATCTTTTTAAAAGACTGTTATGAATTGATAATATATATATAAAGAAACAATAAAAGGAGAAAAATGGAGGGTCCATATGCTTGTTTTCGAGATATAAGCCAAAGAAAATTTAGCGGGAAATAATTCTCTCTAGATTTTTCATATACATGTATTTAACATTGGCACCTTTTTGGTTTCAAAAACTATGAAAATAACAAGAATTTTATAAGATTTTGAAATATGGCCTTTTGAACTTAATGTAATAAAATTAGGAAAAGAAAGTAGGGGTTAGTGGGCAAATATTTTTACTGGCAATACATGGATAAAACAAGAGGCTGTCACAACGACAGCAAACCGGATTTATTAACATTTATTTGTGTCCTGGCAATATCACAAGAACCATTACTGATGAATGGTGAAAGTGAAAATTGTCAATATCAAATTTGACCTCCATTTTGTCATCAGTATCAACATATTAAAATTTGAAAAGCTTAGATTAAATGGTTCATGAGTAAATGCAACAACATGAATGGAAACACCATTTTACGATCTTTCAAGAACCATAACTCCTGAACGGTAAAAGTCAAAATCGTCATTATTAAACTTGACCTCTATTTTGTCATCAGTAACAACATATTAAAATTTCAAAAGCTTTGGTTGAATGGTTCATGAGAAAATGCACGGACACAACGGGAAACACCATTTTTCAATCTTTCAAGAACCATAACTCCTGAACGGTAAAAGTCAAAATCGTCATTATTGAACTTGACCTCCATTTTGTCATCAGTAACAACATATTAAAATTTCGGAAGCTTTGGTAGAACAGTTCATGCATAAATGCACGGACACGACTGGAAACTCCATTTTTCAATCTTTCAAGAACCATAACTCCTGAACAGTAAGGGTCAAATTCGTCATTATTGAACTTGACCTCCATTCTGTCATTAGTAACAACATATTAAAATTTGGGAAGCTTTGGTAGAACAGTTCATGCGTAAATGCACGGACACGACTGGAAACTCCATTTTTCAATCTTTCAAGAACCATAACTCCTGAACGGTAAAAGTCAAAATGGCCATTATTGAACTTGACCTTCGTATAGTTGTCAGTAATAACATATTAAAATTTTAAAAGCTTTGGTTGAATGGTTCATGAGTTAATGCACGGACAACATTTGATTGAAGCCCGCCCGCCCGCCCCCCGCCGTACATCCCCAAATCAATAACCGACATTTTTGTCACAAAAATCCGGTTAACCAGAGAATTCCAAAAATCTGGCAAAAATTCCAAAAAAGAGGAGCAAACATCCTTAAGGGCTATTTTCCTGACCATGATTGTGTTCTCAGGACAAAGGCCTTTATTGTATAGTTCTTGGCTACAACTTGACAAGTATTATTAAATGAAGTTCAAATAATAATAAGAATGCAGAAATATAATTATTGGAATTTCTATACATGTTGAAAAGAGGTCTCTTTAAAGGGATAATATGCAGATATTAAAATTAATTACAAAATATTTATACTCCTCTGATTTTTTTATAGAATTACAAAATATGTAAATATGATTCAAGTGGAAAGAAACAATACACTGAGAATGACAACTTTAAGTATTATTTAGTATTATGAAAACAGATCTTTTTTATAGCTAACTATGCAGTATTGGGTTTGTTCATCGTTGACCGTAGTATAGTGATCTATCGCTGTTAATTTTTGTGTCATTTGGTCTCTTGAAGAAAGTTGTCTCATTGGCAATCATACCAGATCTTCTCTTTTTGTACTTATATAACTTTTTCGTGTTTATCTTTTTCTATTTCAGTATCAATGTAATAATTGTCGCTGGTAATTTAGACAATCAGTAACAAAATATCTTACTTAAATAAACTACATTTGGTATCCACGGTGATTGTGAATTGGCCATCTTCCCTGGCCTCTTTCTTTTTCACAGTACCATTAAATTCTTTGTTTAACATCTGAAAAATTTCAATATTGTTAAGATAACATATATGTATATAAAAAAAAAACATGCCTCTTTCTGTAGATTAAAAATCTCTCATATTTAACAATTTCATACCAGACATTTCTGTAAGAAATGCGAGTAAACTTTGTTTGATGTAATTTGAGTAGTGAGTTATTTTCCCTTGGCTACTGATGTGTATAAATAAAATCAGTGTTTACCTGCTTTCTATAACAAATTTCCTAAATAGGAACACCAAGCTTTTGAGATGACAATGGATCACACATCTATAGTTACCCGCATCCCATAACAAATACCCAGGACTAGAAGTCCACATCTGAATATGTCCTTAATAGGAGAACCACACTTGGATCACAATAATGTTTTTACCATTTACCTACATCCCATTATAAATACCCAGGATTTGACGTCCACACGTCAACATGTCTGGATCATATTTGCATTTACCTGCTTTACACAACAACTATCCTTAATAGGAACACTTTACATGTCTATGAATCACATATCTTTATTTACCTGCATTCCATAACAAATCCCCAGGACTGGAAGTCCACATCTAAATATATCTGGATCATATCTTGGCGCATCTTCAGCATAAACAGAACTAGGCCCACCTGATATCATAATAGCTCTGGAAGTAGAAATTGATGAAATTCTAATTTAATAGAAGAGGAAAACAGAGTTTCTTACCCTTTAGAAGCACCTGAGGTCATCTCTGTTTTTTTATTGGGTTTTTGGTGCTTAGTCTTTTTAAATACCTAATATGTTTTTTTTCAGTAATTTGTTTGTCTTTTGGTCTTTTGGTCATTTTCATTTTTTGCAATTTTATAATATAACATCATTTAAGTTATCAAATATGCACTGCTAAAATGAAACCATAGTGTTTCCATACATGTAGCTTCACCCTGTACTTCAAGACCTCTCTTCTTTGTACCCGGTGCTTTGCTTTTGCGACAATTGGCATTTCAATTGCGCCAAAAAAATCTTTCATTTGCGCCACAAACAATATTCCATTTGCACCAAAATAAAACCTTTTAATTGCGCAAATATTACAGGTAAATGCAGGTAAATAGCATAAAAATTATATATTTAAAAAAAAGACTTTTGATAATAAAAGTTTTTGTTTGCAAAATTTAATATATTCCTCAGAAATCAGTCGACATTAAACTACACAAGTAATGTTAAAACCTTAATGAAACACAGTTCTGTTATATAAATAAACGTAATCATATACCTAATATAAAACATGAAAGAAAACAGTTTACACTGGAGTTATTCTAAGCACGATACAACTATTGTAAAGTTATACGTCTACCCTGGCACCAAACTTGTAAGCGACGGCCATGATGTATTCATGTCTGGAAAATTCCTCCTCTCAAGTGCATACTATACTGATAAAAAAGACAGTCCGTTTTTTCATGAACTGCTGTCCATTTCAGTTGATATACTGGCTTTGCAAGGTTTTAAATATTTGGGGTACCAATAAATGACTTGGTCTCCATTTTTCAGAATGTATGATCTGACAATAAACTAAAAGTGTGGTCATCAAATATTACACACTTAATTCTCCTGTTTTATGTCTAAATTGTTAATGTCCATCTTGACACCTTGATCATGTGAACACTATATAATTATAAACCTTAGTGACTCTCAGCTTCAGAAATGAGTGTGGCATTGAACTCACCCCATTATCCAGAGAAATACTGTAAAGACAAACCTTTTAGTGCAATGAATATTTTAACGCTTCCGTTATTGCTTGCCTGAATTACCTGTAAAATGGCGCAAATGAAGTTTTTATTTTTTGGCGCAAATGAAATATAACCTTGTGGCGCAAATGAAAGATTGTAATTTTCCAAAATTGGCGCAAATGCAATGCGCCCCTTTGTACCTTGTCCTGAAAACACAGATATTTTCCATGAAACCTGGGAATTTAGTCAGAACACTTTACTCAAAATTTGGAGAACAATATTTGTGCTAGAAACACTGAACCCAGTTTTTTGATTGGTTGATTTCCGAGTCTTAGAAAAATAATTGTACACCAATTTTTTTACCACAAGGTCTGATGCTCAAAAATTTGCAGTCTTTTTTTAAGTATTGTTAAACATGTTAAATAAATGGATTTTTTTTCTCAAAAATAACACCCCTGTATCATAATGGTTTCCACTTAACCAACTTGTTGATTTTTGAAAGAATAAACAAACATAACTCCTCGAGTCATCAAAGTTCTCGAAGTTGTGAGTTGTTGTAGTACAAATGTTCTATAGCCTTTTTTGCCAACTTTGACAAAAAATAGAAATCCAATATCTACGAAAATACATTTTTCTTCCTCAAAAACACAAAAATAAATGAATCCTCAGTAACCATGGTAACCAAGTGATTTTAAAGAGGCATTAAACACCAACAAATAATGTCTGTAAATTCATAAATTTGTTAAAATTTTATAATGTTTTAAAGAGAATTATACTGTAGGCGGATAGATTTCATAAATATAAATTATAATGCATTATTTGTACGCAGCAATTCCTGGAATAGCAATAATGAAATCATAATAGGCTTAAATTAAAATATTGTTTGTTTGCAGTTTACCGATGGACCCTTTAAAATCCTCCCGACTGTGAAAATTTTATTGCTTTAAATTTGAAGAATTTTTTTTTAATACTTCTATTGACGCGATCCGGAACTTTGGGTCCTTTCCGGAAATGATTTAAAGTCTGGGTCAATTACGCATTTCAAGTTGGGTTTTTCTTAGCTTCCCGTCAAGTGTTCATGTGACCATTTACCATAATGATAAAGCACATGGAAATTGTTTACAGGTATCCATGAAGTCACGGAGGAGTACTTAACGCTGTCGTCTCGTGTCAATTTTAAGACAAATTTATAACAAACAAAAAAGTTTATTAGTAAACTGTTTATACAGATTCAGGCACATGTAATGATGTGTGATGATATCATTGACGATGATGCAGGGGATATTCATAACTGACATGATAACTATTCTGTCTCAAACAAATCGGGTACAGAATCTGTGGAGCCTGACTTAATGGAACCAATTTCAGTGGTTAAATAATTCGACAGCAGCTTGAAGTATGGCATATTTTCTACAAATCGTTGTGAAGACGACAAAGATGAAACCACTCCTCCGTGACTTAAATCTTCATGGATATCTGTAAACACGCCTGTACGGAGGAAGGGCTCATTTGAAATGTTAATGGATATAGATCATGCCAAATCAATAAGAAGCAACCCTAACTACACAAAGATGTAGAGATACACAAAGATGTAGAGAAAATGAATGGTTAGCTTGAAAAATAAATATACTCTCTCTATATCAAATCTATCTTCGATTGCAATGAATATGCTCCTTTAGGATAAGGGGGGCTGCCCAACTCATTGCAGTTATCGTCTTTTTCTTACAATATTAAATATACCCAAACTGTGTGGCCTGTGTGAATTCAATTAAAACATGTACTTAGGAGCTATGCTGCCAATTTTTTTTATGCATTAAAAACATTTCAGTACAGACCATTTACTTTTAATGGGGTGCTATGGATTTCACCCCAAACTTTAGATTTCTTTGGTTTTCATTAAAGCCTGGCAAAAACATAACCTTATCACATATAATTAAATATTGTTAGAAATATGAAAACAGTCGAATGTCTTAATACTTTTTTTTCAAGTTGCCTTTTTTTCAATTGAGGAAGATTTAATGGTTATTTTTTTTTTATTAAAAATACACTCTTTAATACATTGTCTTATAAATCTTTAATATCTACATTTTTCTGATGAAAATACTCTACTCATGAAAACATTCTAGTCAAGAAGCATACATGTCTGAATATATTTCTTTAAAACAGTTCTAGTCATAATGACATTCCTTGTTTATAAGTGTTCCAGTATTTAATAATTATACCATATTTTATGTCATAAATTGGATAATGACACAATGTTAAAGTTTCAGTTTTGGTTAAAAAGTTTTTTATCTGAAAATGCCTGTTCATTTGATGTTGGTTTTCAGCATGTCCAGTGTTTGTTGTTTTAAAATGTTTTTTTTTCTTCACAAGAAACTTGGTTTAGTGTAACTGCTTGTTTAAACTGTATTTTGGCTGATAAAATAAAATATTTACCGACCCTTCAGTCTGAAGGTACAGTCGGAAAACTGCAAACAAACATATTTTTAAGGTTGGCCATATTGTCAATTTTTCAACATACACAAACAATTAATGCATGCAAAATTACTGAATTTGCAGAAAACATAATAAACATACCTGTATCCTTTTTCCTTGATTGTAAAAGCAGGAGTATCTAAAGGAAGGACATCTGATTCTATATTCTGTTCTCTCACTCGTCTGTCTATAACCTATAAACAAACAAATAATGTAAACCAGGGTAGGATATAGTGGGCTAAGAGGACTATGTTTCTCATGGTTTATATGATAACTTTAGCATGAAATCTTCCAAAAAAATTGTCTATATATATATATATACCACATTACTTTTTTTTTAATTACACATTTGCCAGTTTTTAAAAAAATCTTGGACCTGCCCATGTACAAAATGTATATCTAACTGTATTTATATATATGTACATGAAGTAAAATGATAAGTTAAACATGTTAAAACTTTTAAACCATTGTTATTTTTTAAATACATACATGCTTTTGGGTTGCTGTCTTATTGAGGTACAGGTTTTGAAGATAAGGCAGTTTACGATATTCAAATATTCGATCTATCCAGTCTTGTGGAAATTAAGTATAAAGGGCATCATACATTACTGTTCTTACCTTTCCATACTGTGCTCCTGCATCTAGAATAACAACTTTGTCTCGGTTTTCTGTCTCTCCATTAACACTGGCAGATCCATTCATTGCACTCTAACAAAAAAAGTAAATTATAGAAATTAACATCTTTAATTCATGTAATTCTAGTATACATAGTATAGTAAATCATATGTTCATGTAAATTGAGAATTCTTTGTTGTTTTATTGTATTGTTGCTTGACTGTTTCATTGTTGTTCTTATTAATCTTTTATCTATACATGTTATATTGATATGTCATGTGTGTAAACATGGTAAAGTATGATTGTTTCATTGTTGTTTTTATACATCTTTAATCTATACATGTTATATTAATATGTCATGTATTTTAAGTATGAGGTTTTATCATATTTATCTAATTTTATAGATTAATTATGTATGCACAACTAATTTTCTGACCTACCATCTTCCATGTACATAGCATACCTTCAGGAAGTGTTGAATGATCATGCCAAATTTTTGAACTTATGCATAGCAGTGGCTAAGCTGAAGCAAGTTTTGACCTGTGTGTCAATTACCTTTTAGTAGTGGTGAATGATTATGCTATTAGTTTCATCCTTGAACTCCAAGTGGTTTTGAAGTTAAAGAGAAGAAATAATTTGTAAACTGCATGAGGATAGTAATGCCCATTACTGTCAGGGTCAAACAGCCTTTTTTGGCTACCGTTAGCTTCAAATTGATTAAAATTTTACCATGATTTGTCAAAATATCCTTATCTTATAATTCTTCAGAGGTCTCAAATAATTATTTTTGGTGTCTAAAAAAAGTGCATATTTTATCACTGTGCATCAAAAATTACTATTAACGTCATTTGGCCAGAATTTTTACTGTTATTCGTCATGAAGGTATCCCATTACCTCCCTCCTGCATGAACATACAATTCAATTACTATAGGAATTCTGCTGATTCAACATTTATGGATTATGGTCATCATGGTCAAAGCTATAGTCAGCCTGTATCTGATGTGCAAGTTAGTTTGTCAAATTTAAATACCTACATGTATGAACTGTGTCAGATAGAAGTCAACCTTGTGAAATTACACATATTCTATATACATGATATACAGTACATGTACAATACTTAAATTGATTTATATACATGTAGAAAATTCATATATAAATGTATCATGTATATACATGTATTATTATTATTATACAGGGCTCACGCTACCAGGCGACTTGGGCGAAGAAGTCGCCTTCCCGATCGTCACTTCGCTTTCCCCGACCCCCAAAAGCGAAAACAAGTCGCCCTGTTCTTGACGACAGTCGCTTTCAGTCGCTTCCGTCATCGGGCATTTTCAATTTTTACCAAGTTGATGAAACATCAAATTTTTATTGATAATTAAAGAAATTCAGACATAAACGATTCATTATCTTTTGAAAAGAGGTTGAAGCATTGTCTTCGCAGTGTGTAGCAGGTTATTTGATAAAAATACAACTTTTTATCACTTCGTGCATTTCCGCAAGTACCGGTGCTTGTTACTCGAAAACGTACATCAACCTCAATTTCGGCGGCAAAATAAGTTTGTTACTTCATTTTAACGTGATAAAAGTTGCCTCCAGTAAATTTTAATCCATTTTTTTGCAGTAAAAACGTCATGTTCCTTTCCAAATAACTTGTCAAACATCGTTTATTTTTGTAAATTTTCTTGCATTCGTCCGCCATTGACCGATTTCTAATCTCCGGATTTGAACCGGACCAGCTATGACCGAAATCCGTACTTTTACAATAAGTACTACGGACGCACGGATGGAACAGCTGACAGAAGAATATTGATCCCAAAGGGAAAAATTACGCATTCCACACGCATTAAGAGACTTTTGGTTACATCTAATTGATTGGTGTATATAATTCCTTATATTTTTTATGGATTGTTTCAAACTATTGATTAAAGTTGCTTAACTCTGAGACTATTATACTAATATCAATATATTATGGCCCAGCTTAATAACTTTTATATTTTTGTATGAGAAACACTGAATGTCATACACAAGATAATTTTTAATTAAATTGTAATTGATATATTATAATTTCTTTACATTTTTTTAAATATTTTTTATTTTTTTAGTGCTAGATATTTAGTTGGTAGTTTCTCACAAGCTTAAACAACTTTTAATTTCAAATGTTACTTTAATTGTAATCTTTTTACTCAGATATGAATTGAACAGTATAAAAAGAACATTATTTACATATGGCCCTTTATACTATTGTAAAATCCAAACATTGTATCGCACCGCGCGAATGAGCACTTCTCTTTCAAATCTCACCACTTCTCCCTATCAGTTTCAAAAAGAGAAGTCACTTCTCCCTATAATTCTGAAGTAGTGTGAGCCCGGTGTATATGAATCATGTGAAATGAAAGATACATTTTGGTCTGTTTTGAAGGGTTCTTATCTCAATTTCCAGTTACAGACTTTGCATATAGCTTTTTCTACTCAAATTTTAAGTTAACAGATGTACTAATACATATTTGCAAAAAATTGATTTCTATCGGACGCAGCTTATTTGTAAGACAACAGCAAAGTTAAGAATCATGGGGTTCGTGTTGTTTATTCTTTAGTTTGCTGTGTTGTTTCATGTGTACTATTGTCTGTTTGTCCTTTTCATTTTTAGCCATGGCGTTGTCGGTTTATTTTCAATTTATGAGTTTGACTGTCCCTCTGGTATCTTTCATTCCTCTTTTAAGACATGCAACTTAGAATAGAATGTGATATTCAAACGTGAGTTTATTTGTCTGATCACTGCTGATTGGTAATTAAAGATCATTTGACATGCATGAAAAATTATATCTTATAGCATGTTGAATGAATTTTTCATTTCTATGATTACAATACACCTTATCCCTATCTGTCCTCCATTACTAGACATCACAAAGGTTCCCTAAAAATTTGGTGTCATAATGCAAAATATCTGACGCCACAATGGAAAATTTATTGTTTTATGAATTCAATAGTTCAACCGACACAAATTTCAAAATAGCAATAAGGTGTATATGGATCATACAGTCATGACAGTCAAGTAAAGGGATACATGTCAACTCGTACCTTCGCCAACTCGTAACCTACCAACTCGTACCCATTTTTTACCAACTCGTACTCTCACCAACTCGTAATTTCGCTAACTCGTACCCTTTTTTTTATTATAATTTAATAAATATAATAAAATGAAATAAATATGAATATATGCTGAAACTGGGCGATGGACATTTGCGCTTTTTTACCTGTAACATGAAAGGACGTTTGCGCTTTTTAAAGTGGACTATTGCGCTTCTTGAAAGTGGACATTTGCGCTTCTTGAAAATGGACGTTTGCGCTTCTAGAATATAACCTGGTTTTTAAAGAATTCCATTGTACTCTTGGATATGAATTTGTCCAATATGAAATATTTAATAAAAGTTTAACCAAAATTAAGAAGAAAAAATAAGGAAATCATAGCAACATCAAAAAGATAAAGCATAGGAATCCGAATTAAAACAATTCTAAGTTAAGTATTGTTTGTAATAGGTTGATGTGTAATAAGGTCTTTCCACTTATTTTGTTTTAATTGGCCATATGCACATTTCTTTAGTTAGATTTAAATTTATATTTGACTATCACTTTAACCTTTAACTCTTTCAGTTTTTTTTCTTGAGGGGTGTTTAAATGGACACGAGAGATGGAATTGAAAATTTCTCATGAATTTAAAATCATAGACGAGAAAGCAAGTAAAGTAAAGGGGAAAATGTATATATGTTGATGGATATTTATTTCGACATGATACCCAATTTAAAATGATAAGATTTCATGAAGATGTACAAACAAGAATTGTCATCATTTTAAAAAGCGCAAAAGTCCACTTTGTTGAAGCGCAAACGTCCATTTAAATGACTAATACTGCAACCCCCTTAATGCAATAAATAGATGAAAATCACTACAAATCCGAGTTTGTTTCGTTTTAAGAATTTTTGAATTATTTTTTGGGGCATTTTTCTGTCCAATAAAAATTAAAAAATAGGATTAAATATTTAAAAATGTTAATAAATATTGGGTACGAGTTAGCAGAAGTACGAGTTGGTGAGAGTACGAGTTGGTAGAGTTACAAGTTGGTAGGTTACGAGTTGGCAAAGGTACGAGTTGACCTGTACCCAAGTAAAGGATTATTGATTGTTGGTTCATTAACGTCCAGCATCAATTTTTCAAACATTTTCAGGACAATCAAGTAAAGGAAATTTGCTTGTCCATTAAGTCAATTCATATGGTCTACACACCTTTAATTGAAAGGACCTTCAAGATAAATGAAGCCAGCAGGAAAATGTAGAGCATCTTTGACATTATTTGTCAAATTGAAATTGATTTGCACAAAAGAATGTTTACAATCACCTGATTGCAGTGTGATTGATGGAGTATAAGATGTATCCTCTATGTAAAATGCATGCAATGTCAGTTACTTAAACATGCTACACCACTGCGCTGTGATGAGGCCAGCATGAGTGTTCTAAAATCGTCCTATGATCTTGAACAACGTGATATGAGTGTGATTTAGTCATGGTAGAAGTGTGGTTGGGTCACGGTGAGAACTTGATGGTCGTAGTGAGATTGTAGTAATGTCGCTGTTAGATTGTAATGCAGTCTCTACAACTAAAATTACGCTTTCGCTACACTCTCGTTATAATTGAACAGCCACCTTTGCAATGTTATCCAACGTTATTGCGCTCTACGCTATACTTTAACCTGATTTTGGATTGACCGCAACACGATTATTTTCATCGTTTGGAACATGTTCAAAGTTGGTCCTCTCTCATCACAATCATGAAGACCTTGCCACGACCGTAACATGTTCTTAATGCTTGGGCAAGCTGGATCGTCAATAGTGAACGGGGGTATGAGCTGCCAACAAATTATTATGTGTAGTGACTGGTGTGTGTAAAGGTTTTGATTCAGGTCTCTTTTTTCATAAGGCGCATATTCAATATTGCGTCAAACATCTTTAAAAATATGTTTTTAAGACAGTGTTCCTGTTTCTACTGATTATGCTTTTTAGTCACATGGACCCTAAATACCTTGTGATCGACCAATGTGTCTAGCAGAACGAAATTAGGTGCAGTCAATGTGTTTTGTAAATTCGCGGAAAAATAGAACATGCTAAAAGTCTGATTGCATAACCGTACTCGCACCCAAACTTACCTTCCTTATAAAAAAGATGATGTTCAAAGCGAAAGATCTTTTTGGGCGACTAAATAATATACCTATTTTTAAAACAGATTTGATTCAGATTTGAATATTTCGCCTAATATAAAAACATACATACATATGCAGTATACAGATGATGTTTTCCAAGCCCAAAATAGATACGTGTACGATCCGCGTAAAATTGTTTAAAAAAATATGTTAATCATCGTTTTTACCTGTACATGGGCTATCAAATTATCAATCAAATGGTGTTTGACTTTCCGACAATGTTGACATTCTTTTTCTTTTTCTTATATAACTGAGCACGCCTAATTCATAAGTAACCGGCCATCTCTAGCCAAGGAATTAAATTGAAAGTCACATGAACACGGCTTTAATGGGGTCTAATGATTCTCTTGCATGTGAATAATTCATCAGCGATGTTTCTTAGATACTTTTGATATGATTGAACCAAACTGGTTGCTGAAAGCCTATTATTATTTCACTATTTCACTTTTAAATAAAAAAAAATCAAATCTCGTAGCGAATGCCTATCAATCAAATGACAGAAAAAAATAGACACAATTAAGATTTCATTCCAATTCAACAACTACAAAACAATCTGCTGAAAGAACCACTGCATCTGGAAACTTCGAGATAATGACACTTTTTCTGTTTCCGTCAGTTTTATATCAAAACTTATTGGCTTTTTTAGGACAAAGTTTTTTTATTTATTAATTCTGTTTAAATCAGATGTTATCTATCCATATCGTCGGGGTTGACACCCATCAGATATAACTGAGAGGCTTACATTTAATACAAAAAGCAAAGCAACATAATATACATATATTCAACACACCAAAGCATTAAATTAAGCAAAGCAAAATAATATATATACATATATTCAACATACCAAAGCATTAAATTAAGAACATAAGATATGAAATAACATGAAATAATAGTAGTATATACTTGCCTGTACATGTGTTTACTAAACTAACCACGACGATGTCTTCAATTCCTTGTTCTGTTCATGAAGTCAAATATATTTGTGTATTAAATGCACTTTTATTTCAAATCTAAGTCAGTGCGCAGACACGAAAGTTGAAGGCGTCAACCTTTCATTTCCTTTATTAAAGTGATGAGATTATTCCTTGATCTTGATACAATGGAGACGAGAGAGGAAATATGCATTTTAATACAGAAACAAGGAAATAATGGTAGATGTCTATGTATATATATATATAAGTGTAAACATATTTTATTAAATGAATGATATTCACGATTTTGCACATTATACAATTGTAATAAATATCATTTAGATTTTCAATGGCTGCAGGAATGTGTATTTGAGCTGAGTTGATATTGAGTGTATATATAATGTTGATAAAAATAGAATCACTGGCATTCCGGCTCACCAATCCCAAAACGACCATTTTGAGCTTTCCCTGTACGTCGTCGTCAGTAAGTTCTTAAAAAAATCGTTTCTTATGAAACTTTTTTGACAAAAAAAATCAAACTTCGCGATACTCATTATTTTGATTTTTTTTTTTATGTCCGATGACTCTACCTTCGAACCAACATAGCCGAAATAGCAAAAAATAGAACACTTTAAGAAGTAAAATGCAATTTTTGGATATTCTCTTGAAAACCGTTAAAGCCATGATATACAGAAGCAGAAACGTGCAGAATGATCGATGAGATCTACCTTATGTCCATTTACACCAAAAACTGTTAGACGACTGCTTGGTTGTAAAAGTTATATATGTTACAGAAGTTTCGTTTAGGCAATTTGTAGAAGAGGAATATCATTGAGATGCATATGACAATGTGGTAAGATCAATCTATCTATTAGATAGATTGATCTTAACACATAAATCAGTCAATTAGGAACAATCTTTTTTTTGTCTGCTTCATATGTTTCATTTTACTGTTTTAAATCAAGATTTTCTCGAAATCTGATTGTAAATTTTGATCTAATGACAGAACAATTTTGCCATTTTGTCAAAATAATCATAAATTCGCTACTCGTATCTGAAATATCTGAGTGTAGAGCATTGCAAAGAACATGATATCATATGATATTCACACCTTCTCAGTTGGTTTTGGAGGATAAATTATTTCTACCGAACCATTAGTTATGTTCTTTGTCCACTTCTAACCAGGATTTAAAACTTATCAATCTAATTAAAATATAGATCTCTGATTACTCCGACGTTATACTACATCGGAGATTATATAAAAATATTCTATTCTATATTTTGATTAGATTGGAAATTTTATATTTACGCCAGACGCGCGTTTCGTCTTAAAAACGTTCTCTCTAAAGACTTTATAGCTATATATATACAATTAAATTATAGATAATCGATATAAGAACTTAAAATTGAAAATTAACTTAAACATGTTAAACATGGTCTGCTTCAAAATTTTGAAGCCTTTGCCGATATATTTGAATACATTATTCTCAGCTTCGGAATAAAGTGCCGACTTTCGTCATATCCCTTTCGCATAATAAATTTGACCCCTGTGTTCAATAACTCGGTATTTTCTTATTTTACAATTTGGTCCGATTCTTTTAATCATATGCAAACCCGACTTGATATATTGCATACTTATTGTATTGACTGGTGTCTAGATGTAAACTTGTCCAAAACAAAAGTTTTAATTTTTAAAAAGCCTGGAAAATTTTAGAAGGAATCATTTTATTTAGATAAAGAGGCTATAGAATGTGTTAATAAATGTAAATATTTAGGGATAGTCTTTACTTCTAGTGGTCTTTTTCAACAGGGGAAAGAAGAGCTATTCAAAAAATCCTTAAAGGCAAAATTTTAATTACAGAAATCCATGTCAGCTTGTAATCCAAGTATTGATACTGCAATTCATTCATATGATCACACAATAAAACCAATTTCATTATATTGTAGTGAAATTTGGGGTTCATTTAAAATTAACTCTGCTGCTTGCAAGAAAAAAAGTGATTATCTATTTGAATTAATCTACATAAATGATTATTTGGAAAAATCACATTTCAGATATTTAAAGTTTATTCTTGGTGTATATAAGAAAGCCTCACATTTAGCAGTGTTATCAGAGGTTGCAAGATTTCCTCTTTATTTTTCTGTCATTATATTTATGGTAAAATGTGTACACAGACTTAACAGATTGGACAAAGGGTTACTTTATGATGCTTATGTTTGTAATAAATTTTTAGATGCAGAAAACATTAATTGTTGGTATCCATCTATGAAATATGTACTTCAATCACTTGATATACAAAATTTAGATACAAAGCTCAATAAATTAATTAAATTTGTAAAAGGTAAACTTTGTAATAGTTTTAAAACATTTTGGTTGGTTAAAAGATCTGAAACTTTATCACAAGGTAATAGTGAATTAGAAAATTATTTCAACCTCAAGACTGACTTTGTAAAGGAGGCTTATTTATCAATTAAAGATTTTAGTATAAGAAGAGCTATATGTAAAATGAGAATAAGTGCTCATGATCTTAGAATTGAGAAAGATAGATATAGTAAAAAATACATAGAGAGAACTCAACGTCTATGTCATCACTGCTTATCACATGGATCAAATTCTATTGAAGATGAGACCCATTTTACAGTAAATTGTCCATTATATGATGAACAGAGGAAATTATTATTTGATAAAGTTATCACTTTTTGAACTAATTTTAAAGAACTACCTAATGATAAGAAATATCACAGTCTGGCTGTTCACAAATGAGCATTTACCAACTCTCATGTGCCTAGGAATTTCAAATTACATTATTAAAGTTTTAGAAATAAGATCCAAATGTAAACAAAATATATGAAATAATATAATATTTTATTGTTATAAGATTTAATATAATAGTTATATAAAACACATGTTGTGTTAGGCTCTGATCCTGTCCATAACGTTATAGTATGGTATTAGTTTTCTGTTTTGCCTTTTCCAATCATATTGTGTTGTAAAATGATGCCCTTTATGGGTTCTTGATTAGATTAATAAAATTCTTATCTTATCTTATCTTATCTTATGCATTTGCTTTGTTTATGAATGTTTTTCATTGGATAATATAATAGTTTCTCCTACATTTTGTCCTATTATATTTTATGATAAATAGGAGTTTAAACTTGTGTATCGTTTCTTTTGTTGACTAATATTTCATTCAAAATTATGATACAACACATCATTCATAGGTTCTGTTGGACAGGACAATATTTCAAGCCCTCCACAGTGGCGGATCAAGATTTTTTTTGCAAGTGGGAGCCAACTTACTGCAAGATGGGACCTCTAGTAACGGATTTCCTAGATAATCAATCAAATTTCCCCCACAAAATGGGGAGAGGGGAGCCTCTTGTGCCCCGTCTAAATCCGAATCTGCTCCTTTTTTCAAAAACTATTTTTGTTGTTGTTGTTCTGATATATATGCATGAGAGAGAAGATATCTCATCTTGTACCGGCCTATCGCATAGTATGTCATATATAGTCGGCGACTTTATAAAAAGAGGAATAATAGCGCAAACGAGTCACGCCAACTGACATGCACAAAGGAAATTTAATGAATTCGACATGTTAATTAGAATTAGGATTCCTCCTGGAATTCACGTAGGAAAATAGGTGGTATTAAAAGAGGGACGAAAGATACCAAAGGGACAGTCAAACTCATAAATCTAAAAGAAACTGACAACGCCATGGCTAAAAATGAAAAAGACAAACAGAAAAACAATAGTACACATGACACAACATAGAAAACTAAAGAATAAACAACACGAACCCCACCAAAAACTAGGGGTGATCTCAGGTGCTCCGGAAGGGTAAGCAGATCCTGCTCCACATGTGGCACCCGTCGTGTTGCTTATGTGATTAAAAATCCGGTAAATAGCCTAATTCGGTAGGTCACATTCATGAAAGGCAAGGGGATTGTAGTTACGACGTAAGGAACATATCCGATATCATTTGTGAAACGGTTATTCCATAACGGTCAACCAACTCGTGATGGCGTCCGTAAAATTTACGAAGGGATGATTTCAACTTCACCATTTGGAACTCTTGGTTTAATAGCTTCCTTGTGAGCAGTAACCCTCTATCAAGAAAATCATGATAGGAAATGCAAGCACGGGAATATCGTATCAATTGGGAGATATATACCCCGTATGCAGGTGCTGCTGGAATGTTGCTACTTAGAAACGGAAAGTTCACAATTGGAAAGCTGAAATCATCTGTTTTGTCGTAAAGTTTTGTTTTCAACCGACCCTCATTGTCAATTTCTAGATGTAAGTCAAGATATGAAGCCGACTTAACTGTATCTGTAGTATCCTTTATCTCCAATTCGATGGGATAGATGCGTTCCACATGGTCACCAAATTTTGAATTGTTTAGTGAAAGAACGTCATCTATATAGCGGAAAGTAGAGTTAAAGGATATTGCTAACTTCTTATCTTTCTTCCTAAGAAGTTCCTGCATGAAGTCAGCCTCATAATAATAAAGAAACAAGTCGGCAAGTAGAGGGGCACAGTTTGTTCCCATTGGGATGCCGACAGTCTGTTGAAAAACACGTCCTCCGAACGTTACAAATATGTTGTCAATCAAGAAATCAAGCATCTTGATAATATCGGTTTCAGAGAATTTTTTGCTTGAATCAGAGTGATTCTTTACAAAGTATGATTTATCCCTCCCTAAGACAAGATACTTGTATCTACGTTGGCCATTCTTTTTTTATGAAGCAAAGTAATACCAACTCTTTCAATTTGTCTTTCAGTTTGGAATGTGGAATACTTGTGTAAAAAGTAGAAAAGTCAAATGTTTTAATACTGTTACAAGATGAAAGAGAGTTAGATTGTATGTACCCTAAAAGATCTTTGGAATTTTTAAGTATCACATCTGCTTCACGTCACCTCTAGAATAGTCAGTTTCACAATAACTTTGAAGCCCGTTTTTGATTGCTGATAAAATAGATGTTAATAATTTAGAAAGAGGTTTCGTGGAGCACTTGGAAGACCCAGCAATATACCGTTGTTTGTAAGGACACTTATGTAGTTTAGGTATCCAATACAGTGATGGAAGATCCAGTTCTTCATCTTTGGTTGAAATACCAAAGGAACAAAGAACAGACCTATGATTATCCAGGATTTCCTCTTTGGTAAGTGTCGTGAGGGTATATGTTGAGTTTCCAAGTGAATTGTCTATACCTAATTCGTTTATCAAGCAATTAATGTAGTGACTTTTACAGACAAAAACGATGTTATTTGGGGCTTTGTCTGCTTTGTCTAAGATACGAAGCCGGTGGAACTGAAAGTCAATCGCACTGAAATACGAGTTATTTCTAATATATTTATGTTCGTATTATACAGTATATAGCAAATATAAATCAGAGACATGTAATACATAGACATCATGTATTATACTATCCGGCAAGTGATTAATAGGAGAAAAACGGATTTTGGAAAAAAAAGGGGGAGGGCGAAAAAAAAATCTTTCCCGAAATATCGATTTTTTTTTAATTCCAATTTGTGCAATTTTGAAACATCAAATATTGTTTAACCAGAATATTTTATATGTCTCAGTTTAAACTAATGTTTTGGTCTTTATAAAATCGAGTTACATGAAAAATTAATAACACTGAGGTCTGCCTTGGGTTACTTCCCCCTGATTATCTATGTAACAATGTATTAATTATTTCTTCTTTGAATAAATTTTTCTTTACTTTTTCATACAATTATCCCTATAAAATAGTATATTACGCAAGATTATATATCAATTTAGAAAATATAGTATAAATTGAAAATGTTTTTGCAATTAAACGTTTTGTTATAGACCGATTTCGTAAGAAAAGCAAACTAAATCCTGGTATCATTTGAAACCTTTTACGCTGTCTCATTGGCGATTATACCACAAGATATGTATAATATCGCTCTATATTTGACAAGCTCCTCGGTATTACACCGAGGTCACAATAATATAAACTAACATGAAGAGAAGGGAACTAAGAAGAAGCATGTACAATTATCCCTTACATGCTACATTAATGTTTTAATTCTCGCTTTGTGTGGCTTAATTGGTCTGTTTACTATGGAAGCGCATGTGGCACACCCCTTGTAAAGTTGTTTTGTTGCTTATAAGTCGGAATTATTAGTTATGTTGTGTGTTATAAGCTGGAATCTAATCAACATGTGGAGTCAACTTGTCGGAATGATGAAGAAATAATTGCATTACAATGTCGACTTGCTTATATAACTGAAATGACACAATAATAAGAAGTCGACATGATGAATTCAACTTGTTAATTGATTAAGTCGACAACTTGTTTATTTGAAGATGATGTAAAACAACGTGACTATTTTGGAAAAACCATGAGTTCTAAAGGTCTATTTTTAAATTGATTTCCATATTTCGTTTGTTTAATGTGCTTCGGTTGTGTGATTTATTTTGTATGAAAAGAGGGAACGGCAGTCAAATATCAGAAAAAAGTACTAAAAACATAACAATATTTCAGACATAAGGGGGATATACTTCCACCATTTAGTCAGGCCGTTTATTTTTCTTAGTTCTCAAATGAATCAGTACTATACTAAATTCTTGAAAGATTCCACGGACCCTCTCTCTTTGCCTGAGATTGTTGTTGACTCTAAAAAGTTCATTTTTAGCTCACCTGGTCCGAAGGGCCAAGTGAGCTTTTCTTATCTCTTGGCGTCCGTCGTCCGTCGTTGTCGTTAACATTTTACATTTTGAACTTCTTCTAGAGAACCACTGAATGGAATGAAATCAAACATGACATGAATGTTTCTTATGAGGTGCTGACCATGTGTTGTTACTTTGTAGCCGATCCATCATCCAAGATGGCCGCCAACGGGGGACTTAGTTTAACATAGGACCCTAAGGGAAATGCATACACGTGACTTCTTTTAGAGAACAACTGAATAGAATGAAACCAAACATGGCATGAATGTTCCTTATGAGGTGCTGACCAAGTGTTGTTACTTTGTAGCTAAATTTTATCTTTTTTTATATGATTTCAAAAACCCAAGTAGAGTCAGGTGAGCGATACAGGCTCTTGAGAGCCTCTTTTCTGAAACACACAAGATTTAAAAAATATTTTTTCTCTGTAGATGCTTTATCTTGATCTAAAAGATAACTCCTATACAACGATACACGGTTTATAACATAAATGGAGATTTACAAATATATCAGGACAAAAAAGTCTTTTGTTACTGCAAAACAAAACTCTCACAGAATTGTACTTCGTGTCATTTTGTTGTTGGGATATACAAGTTCCCGGTCATGTCCACTCTGTGTATTATTTCTATTTGTATCAATCTGATGATTGATTTTTATAGTTCATTCTTATGTTGTAATGTTACACCACTGTCATAAGTTAAAAGAGGGTTAGGATCCCGCTCAAATGTTTAACCCCGCCACATTCTATATGTATGTGTCTGCCCACTGTCAGGAGCCTGTTATTTAGTGGTTGTCGTTTGTTGATGTCTTATAATTACATATTTGTTTTTCGTTCACTTTTTGTTCATTAATAAGTTCGTTAGTTTTCTCGTTTGAAATGTTTTACATTTATCACGTCGGGGTCTTTTACAGTGGACTAGTCAGTATGGGCGTTGCTCATTGTTGAAGGCCGTACGGTAACCTATAATTGTAAATTTCTGTGTCATTTGGTCTCTTATGGAGAGTTGTCACATTGGCAATTATACCACGTCTTCTTTCTTTATACTTATATAAAAATAAGAAGATGTGGTATGAAAGCCAATATGACATATCTCCAAACATACCAAATCACTGAGAAGTATACAGCTATATGTCACTACATGGTCTTTAGAAATGAGCAAAACCGCTACCGCATAGTAAGTTATGAAAGATCCCGAAATGATAAATGTGAACAAAAAAATGAGAACTATAACAATCTAAAAGACGCCGACGCCATTAATACCGACGACTGAATAAAGATTTGCTTTGTCTCACTTCCGCGACATTAATGTCGCAGGCTCGACACAAATCAAATGACTAGTACTTTATTGTCAACAAATGGAACACTTTTAATCATCTCACACTCAATTACAGAGAAACAACGGATAAGATATGGTCCAATTGTCGTAACCATAATTCCTTCCGCTTTTCCTCAAGGATGACTTTGTTGTGCTGTGACACGGAGGTCCCAGGTTTGGGTTAGAGTTGCGTGCTCACAGACATGTTTAACTCCGCCACATTCTTCATATGCCTGTCACAAGTCAAGATCCTGTAGTTCAATGGTTGCCGTTGGTTCATGTGTTTAATAATTTGTTTTTGTAAATTGTTTTGTTATAAATAAGGCCGATACATTTTTCGTTTGAATTGTTTCACATTTCCACGCCAGTGGTGGTCTTTTATAGCCGATTATTCGATTTGTTAAAGGCCGTACGACTGCCTATGATTGCTGACATCCTCTTCATTTAAACTCTAGTAACTAGTTGTCTCATTGGCAATCACACCACATCTCACAACTTTATTGAGTAGTGGCGTCGGCGTTTTCGTCATTTAGATTGGTAGGTTTCCCGCCGATGTAGTTTTACATGTCATTTCGGATTCTTTCATAGCTTACTATGCGGTAAAGGTTTTACTGATCTCCTTATTTTATTTAGCTAGCGGATCCATCCCTGTGCTCTTCCTTCGATATAATTCACTGTGATTCTACATATATACTAGGGAACAGGAAAAATTTGTTGTTTGCAGTAAGTAAAACTGTTTTGTAAATCTCCATGAATTGTTATAGGAGTTTGAAAATATAAAGAATGTTTTTTTTGTAGATGCTTTGATTTAATAGATCAAAATGAAGCATCTACAGAAAAAAACCACTATGTTTTAAATATTGTATGTTACAGAAAAATTGACTTTTTATAGTCAACATTACAATTTTACACTGACAACAGCAATCTCATACAACAGAAGGTTCCGTTGAATCCTTCACGAATTTATCATTATACTGATTCCATTTAAGAACTAAAGAAAATAAACGGCCTGACTAAATGGTGGGGGTATATCCCCCTTTTGTCCGACATATTGTTATTGTTTTAGTACTTTTTTCTGATATTTGACTGCCGTCTCTTTTTATACAAAACAACTCACACAACCGAAGCACATTAAACAAATGAAATATGGAAATCGATTTAAAAACAGATCTATGTTTTTCCAAAGTAGTCACGTGGTTTTATCTCATCAAGTTGTCGACTTTTAAAATCAATTAAAAAGTTGAATTCATCATGTCGACTTCTTATTACTATGTCATTACATTTATATTAGCAAGTCGACATTGTAATGCAATTATTTCTTCATCATTCCGACAAGTTGACTCCACATGATGATTAGATTCCAGCTTACAACACACAACATAACTAATAATTCCGACTTATAAGAAACAAAATAACTTCACAAGGGGTGTACCATATGCGCTTCCATACATATGCGCTTCCATAAATTACAGTATTTAACCTCTTAACCATTTATTTGAAACTTAATTATTGTTTATCATGAATTTACAATTTAAGGAGAGGAGACAGATACGAGTTTAAACTCATAAGACGAAAATAAACTGACAACGCCATGGCTAAAAAACAGGAAAAACACAAACAGACAAACGATAGTGCAAAAAACTAAACAAAACAGAAAAACTTAAGATCTCAAGCAACACGAACAAGCACAAGTAATTTGAAGTCCAACATTGTTGTTGACAAAATTAATGGACAAGTCGTAATATAAATAATACCAACTCAACAGGAACAGATGATACATATTGTCTACTTTGTCGGACTTTTATATGCAATTGTATTTATGGTTTTATTGGCATGATTCTAATTTGGTAATAAACACGTACACAAACAATAATTGCTATTATGATAGGTTATTAGTAGAAACGGCGGTCGGTAATTCATTGTTTAATTGACACAAGCAAGGAGGACCGATACACATAATAGAGGATCAAGTTATATTTGTAGTACGTTTGTCTTTCGTTATATATCACACGCTCAGCTTTGTGTTATTCATATAATACGGTGCGACATATAAGGTTTTATGTCATCGTTGTCCTATATAGCTATATCTCCTTATTGGATAAGAAAGATAACGAATAATTCAGTCAATATATTATGTCCATCGCAAATTTATTAATTCATTGATTGTATATAATAGAAATGTATGATCCGAGTTCAGAATTGTAGTAAGACTTTTAGGTGGTTTCATTTTACAGAAACGGGGTGAATTTTCTTGGCTATTTAAGAATCATCTGAGAATAAAATAAGAAAATACTTTACTTTGATAACTAGATTAACAATAAATATCTAAATATTATCAGTGGCTTGATATTCTTAAAATAACTTCAGTGAGTGTTGTCAAGAGACCGCAGAGAATGGTTGTAGCAACGGTTTACTTCCGGTCTCTCGTTTTTTCTTAGCTTTCCTATTGACTGTCAACAAACAGGTAAAACTTCGCCAAAACCCTGTTCAATGCTCCATCAATCTTCACATATGAAATTATACCATTCTCAGTTATTTTAAAGAACTTCACAGAGAAGACATACCCAGCATACCTCTCTTTCAAACCCTTAACAGGTGCCCGCGTATAAACGTATTTACATTATTGGTATTTAGCTGACTTTTGCTTCCGAATAAACTTTAATAGATCTTCTCAAAATAACTTGAAGATCATGTGAAAGTCGGCTTATCATCACCATCGATCGTATGGATTTTGAAAAGGCATTTGACAAGGTTCCTCATTCAAGACTGCTGTACAAACTCCAATTTTATGGAGTAAGGGGCCGGACAAATTCCTGGATCAGTTCATTCCTATCAAACAGGAAACAACAGGTAGTATTGGAAGGGGCTAGATCTCAACAAGACGATGTTCTGTCAGGAGTGCCACAGGGCACAGTACTAGGTCCTTTATTGTTCCTAACATACATCAATGACATGCCCGGATATACTCAATCAGACGTCCGCCTCTTTGCTGATGACAGTCTATTGTACAGGGAAATTAGTAACGCCAAAGATACAGAACAACTTCAGAAAGACCTTGAAGCGTTAGAAAATTGGGAAAAAACATGGATGATGAGATTCAATCCAACAAAATGCAATATTATCCGCATACCACCAAAGAACAAAGAACCTATACAATACCCATACACTCTGCATGGACACATACTCGAACCAGTAGATAGTGCCAAGTACTTGGGAGTGTCAATATCAAACAATCTCTCATGGAACAAACATATCCAGAGTGTAACAGCAAAGGGTAACCGAACACTTGGGTTTGTTAAACGAAACCTAAAAGAATGTACAAGGAAAGTAAAGGCTGCTGGCTATACAACACTCGTGCGACCTGTCATAGAGTATGCTTCTACTATATGGGATCCAACCAACCAAGCAAGCATCAACACACTAGAACTCATACAGAGGAGAGCTGCTAGATTCGTCTATAATGACTACACATCACGCACACCAGGGTGCGTCACTACCATGTTAGAAGATCTAAAATGGGACACATTACAGACGAGACGCCGTGACAACAGGCTATGCATGCTCTATCGTATCCAGAATGAGCTGATAGACATCAACAAGAGTACTTACCTCAAAGGTGGCGACAGTAGAACTCGTGGAGGACACAAGTTTTACCAACAAAGGGTCACCAGTGATGTCTACAGGAACTCCTTCTTTCCAAGAACAATCATGGAATGGAATACATTACCTGCCAGGGTTGCTGAAGCGGGATCAGTTGAAGATTTCCGCTCAGGGCTACAGACAACACATTAATACCAGACTGGACGATTGTACATAATTTTAAACGTAACAACCTGATTTTATTGTAAATACTGTATATAGCCTTAGGGGACTAGATATGTAATGTCACCATGTGTAGTCCCGCAGAGTTTAAACGTTTCATTCAAGGAACCCAACTCTTATATGGAAGAAGAAGAAGAACTTTCTGATGTCAAACAACAATCACTTTAAAATTGTGATGTCAAACGTTTTGAATTGTGATGTCAAAGTTTACGGGAACCTGTGTACATGATGGCGGACAAATACACCTAATCGCTATTTATTCCATTCCGGATAAGTTCTAAAATTACACAATTACACAACTTTTTCATTCAGTTGAAGCTATCTGGGACCCTGTTTAAACAATTCACCATGCATGATATTTTTTAATGAGACCTGTTTAAACTACCGTAAATACTTCAAACAAAATATTTTTTTACTTCAATTTTAATTTCGAAAAAAGTGGATCATACTATATCAAAGTTTCTTGATGATTACTTTCTAAATTTTTTTCTCCCTCAGCTCACTACTGATGACCTCCATTTTTTGGCCGGTGACCTAAACAGGAAGTTGTATAAATGACTGTTTTTCCCGGAATGGACTAAATAGCGATAAGGTGTATTTTCCTTAAAGTGTAAATACAAAAATGTACGTCTATGCAAATGACTTTGAAAAGTTCACTACGTTGTTCCCAACATAGCCTTTGAAACCCCTTGAGAACAGTTACTGGAAGAATCTTTAAGAAATTAATTCAAGAATTGTTATATTAATGGAATCTTTTGTATAATATTGTTTTTTTTGTTTCGGAAATTTAAACATAAAACATATGGCCAACTTGTTTGGTCGCCTAATATGTTCAGGTAACCCCCTTTACCACTCTCTAATAGTTACATGTATAGTAATAATTCACCAAGCAAATTTGAGATGTCTAACACCTGTCTGCCCTTTTATCCTGCAGAAGTACATTCATGCCAACCCTACCAATGAAGACATTAGAATACTGATTACTAATTGAATTTGCTGCCATAAAAGTGTATCAGCATCCAGTCGAAATGGCATCTATTTAAAGTCATTTCGTCAACTTTTTCTATTTCTTCCTTTTTCATTCTTTAGTTTGTTTGTGGTCACTACATGGACAAAATTTTGGATAGCTCCATACAATTCATTGGTATTTGGAACATATTTTTGTTTTTATATTATATATAGTTTTTTCAAAATGTACAAATTCTGATTTTAATGAAATAAAATGTACAATGATGTATGTACATTTTCTACATCTTTAAAAAATCATATGTAGATATAAAAGGCAGTAAGAAAGTTAGAATACACAATAGGAAATATAAAATTGGACTATCAATTATAGAAAGTATTATAATCAATAGATGATTGAGCAAAACATCATATAAACCATGGGTGCCGATATATAACTACCTCAGGTGCGGAATTAAACAGGTCCAGATTTTACTACATGTAGGTGCAGAAATTGACTAAACTTGTTGCTGATATGACCAGGTGTCGATTTAACCACATGCTAAACATGCAAAAAAGACTAGAATTAAAAAATATCTCTTTAGTGAAACCACGAAAACATGTATTATTCAGCTGCAACCTTGTAAATTTGTTTCTTATTTCACTGACAAGTCACAAGATAAAAAAGATTTCTATATCTACATGTATTATAAAATGCCTTTTAATTTTACAATAAGCTTTTGTTTAGCTGCAGAATCGTAGTCCTTCTGTGATATTTTTTACAATTTGCAGTTCACAAATGTAAAAAAAATGTAAGGATCACAAGATCTACATGTATCATGTTCCATGGCTATCTGTTATTGTGCTTTTGAGTTGCTATTATTTAAGTCATTGATAGACATCCAACATTTTATTTTATTCTTCTAGATACAATTTACATTTTTGTTGTGTAATTTGGATAAAAGAAGAAATACATAATTGATGTACATTGTAATCAAATGTTCGTGTTTTCAGGTTTAACCATGGCAACAGAAATCGATATGATTACTAAAAAGCCTAGGACAGCAAGAGATCCTTACACAACACTAACAGATACACAGATTGGTAATCTAAAAAAGGTATAACCATTATATTGAATATGATATATATACTGTATATGTTACAATAGTTATCAAAGGTACCAGGATTATAAACGACTACCGGGTACCAAAAAAAATTTAAACAATATTATTACTCTCAAATTTATGGATTAACAACATTTTGTAATTCCCAGTAAAAAGATTTGTAAGGTATTTCAAAAATAGAGACAACTGATGCAAAAGGGACATTCAAACTAAAAATAGAAATAAACTGACAATGCCTTGGCAAAAAAAAAACAAAAAAAAAAACCACCCAAAAGATAAAAGGTAAACATGACGGCAACAATAATTGTTTGAGAGAATTATGATAAGGATATTTTGACGAAAGACGGTAAAATTTTAACCAATTTGACACTAACGGTAGCCGAAATGCCTGTTTGACGCGTTACTACCCTCTTTATTCTTTGACTATTGCTGATATCTTTTTGTATGAATCAAAATTGACCAGAAGTTTTAAAGTAATATTTTTTCTTTGTAGGATCCATCAGCATTTTTCATGACCAGTAAACCTGAGAAGGCATATCCAGATAAAGGATGGACTTTGGACCGGTATGCCACATGTACCAATGAACATTTGTTTAGAGGTCACCTGTCACAACCTCATTGCTGGATTGACACACAGTGGCAAAGAGATCCAGCTAAAGACCACAATAATAGTATATTAGGGGCATCACAAAGATGGGGACCTGATAAAGTTGGTTAGTGATCAATCTATAAAAGCAGTACTTTTGCTGGCGGTCACCATTTTGCATTATGCCAAAAAAAATATGCTTTATTAATGGCGATTAAAGATTTTGATTGGCAAAATAAAAACAACATTTAACATTGTCCATCTTTTTAATTTTGTTAGGTTGATGAGACAATATTCAGATTTCACCTTGAACTCGTATCGATTTTGTCAGATCATAATCAAATGGAAAGAAAGAAATTAACCCTGGGGTAACAGTGTATAGATCGAAGTATCAAGAATGATACTATACAAAGTTTGTGAACCCCCTTGTAAAACACTATTGATAAAATGTTTTGTGGGAATAAAGAAAATTCATAGAATCCTAAAAGATAAAATGACTACCCATGCAGCAAATCAGACTGTTCACATCAATGCAATACATATCCAGACCAAATATAAAATCATTCTTTGATAAAGAATTAAAATCAAAAAAACACATTTACAGACAGACAGATAAAAGACATTGCTATTTGTGACTATCCTGTGTTTAAAAATGTTTCAAAAAGTAAATTAGTGTCGTTCATTTGTTTTTCAGGAGTGAGGACAGTTCAACATTTTAACAGACCAGAAGATCCTAATAGATTTGTCAATACAGAGTTATACAGACGACAGAATACCAACAGACCAGGAACAGTTCACATGAAACATGGTCGACCAGGGGAGGGGTACTATTTAATGAGGAATCCAAGTAATTATTGTTATCCTGAAGTCATTTGAAAGGGCAAACATTTTTTTTGGGGGTCATGTATAACAGTTTTCGTTATTATTATTTGGTCTAGATTGTATCTCTATTCAGGCTTAGAAAATCTTTTAAAATAATTAAGTAAAAGAAAAATAAGATTATTAATAATTCTCAACTACATATTCAAATTTTGTAACTTTTTTTTACCCTAAACAGACATTTATTTTTACTGTATGTATTTTTCATTTTGTATTATTAATTCTTTTACGTTTAAAAATGATAATTTATAAAATTTAAGTTGATTAAAAAGGCAGGTACATTTTACCTTCATGTACTAAAATTTAAGATTACTGTTGATGTCATTTGGATAGATTTTTTACCTCCATCACAACTCTCTTATGTATTGTTCGATTATAATTGATGATGCAGCTGACCTGCTGTTATAAAGATTAGAACAAAGTGGTGAAAATTATCTAAGATTGATCAAATAAGGCATTTTTTACACCTGGTAGTGTCCTTAACCATAAATAATAACCTTTTCATTTAAAACTGAAAATGAGACAGGTTGGGGGAGGTAAGTAGTTTACAGAGAATACGTTAGGAAAAGTTAATATGTAAAGCTCACTAAGATGTTTTGGGGTTATTTGTTGGCTGGTTCACACTAACGTGGAAGTATTCATTTATTTATTTGTGAAACATTTTGATGAAATATATCTTTATACACAGTTTATAGATCGTTGCATAAATGAAAATTTAAACAGGTATGATTAGAAACAATATTTAAGCTAAAAATTTAATATCTCAATATATTTGAATGCATGATTACATTTAAATAAAATCACAATATTAAGGTGCATGATATGGTCACTGCTTTTCAGACAGATGCTTTTTAAAATCACTGAAGTATTATACTATTGCATAATATTAAGTAATGTATTTCAAACTGATTAATTTCATATATTTAATAGTTATATCTGCTCAATCTTTATAGGAAAGATCTTTCAGAGAAGGTATTTTAAATCACAATAAAAATGCTTCAAAGCTTTAATTTACGGTTATGCATTTGTTAGTTTTGATATCGAATGAAGAAATAATGCTTTTAAGTTTACACTTCATAAAACCACCATGCCAACATTTATATCAGTACTTAGAAAAAGATTTATGAAATCACTACACAAATTAATGATTATATTCATTTTGCATGTTTTATATTATTTAAATTCATTATGATTTGAATATTTGAATTTAATGACTTTTGATTGAACAGCAGTAAACTGTAAACTTCTGACATACAGATTTCACACATAAAATACAGGATTTACCACCATTCTTGGTTAAATTTACCAAAAGACTGTCATGGGGAGTTGCTGCGGCATGCCTCTTTTCTTATTACATTCCCATTATTATTCATGTCTATAAAGTTCACTTCATCTTTGAATTTACTACCTTGAAAAATACACAATTTGAATTAATTCAATGAATAAACCATAAATAAGAGTCTGGATTGAGTGGGACATCTTCATATCTGTAACTAAATTAATAACTCTTGATGAAATTTAGACTGAGCAAGTGTAAGAAAAATTTTAATAAATACATGAATGACTTATACAGTACCTATTTTGTTGCAACCATAGAATTCTTACGTATGTGAATCATAATTACCATTGAATCACAAATGCCATGATTCATGAATTCCATTGGATCACAAATAACATTTAATCACAAATAACATTGAATCACAAATGTCATTGAATCACAAATTCCATTGGATCACAAATATCATTTGATCACAAATACCATTGAATCACAAATTTCATGGATCACAAATTCCATTGAATCTCATATTCCATTGGATCACAAATACCGTTGAATCACCAATACCATTAAATCACAAATACCATTGAATCTCATATTCCATTGGATCACAAATATCATTGAATCACAAATGCCATTTAATCACAAAGGCCATTGAATCACAAATACCTTTAATTATTTTTTACAGATTCCCAGACATGGTTTGGTTCCACAGTTCCACTAAACAGAACGGGTATATTACAAGACATTAGACCTAAAACAATTGGTGAATATGAGGCATTACGGAACCAACATAAATCTGAAGTGTTAGAAAGGAAAGGAAAATATCCAGCGTATTCAGAATATACTGATAGAATTGGTTTGAAAACTAAATTAGTGCCAATAATGACAACGTAAGTATAAAAGTCACAGATTGAGGATGAATTTCATTTTATTTTAAAATGTCCAAATTACATGAATAGAAGAAAATGAAATGTTAAAAGGTATTATTATAGAAATGCATCTGTTTTTAAATTAGTTTAGTTATTATTAATTACCAAAAATGTATCAGAAATGTCTAATGGTCAAATGATAATTTTACTTATATGAATGGTCAAAATTAGTTAGTTATAGTTATACATTAATGAGGTTATTTGAAACAAGCTGCAGCATAAAAATTCCATTCAAATTTTTATTATCAAGTATTAACCTTTTAACCTTCAAAGTAGGAAATTTCTCTCTGAGGAAAATTTTGAAGCAGGATATATGACATAGAATATATTTCTGGTAGTTAAATCTTTGTTTTTGCAGATAAATTATTTTAAATGTTAACAATAATTAGTCAGTATTTAGTATTAACAAGAATATTCAGGAAAAATACTAATTTAAAATTAGATAATGATGAAAGAGAGAGATCTTTTCTGGGACATGTGATATTGACCTCCTTTTTAGGAGAGTTACTCAGAGGAGATACTGAATGAAAAACATGTTTTTAATTGGTGCAGACTAGAGTAAAATGATCAGAACAACATGATTTTATAGATATATACTAGTTTTATCTCATGGAAAGTAAAGTTATCTCCCTTTAACAATCTTACATCAGCTCATCTTGAGTCAAACATCGGTTAAGTAGACATTTTATCAATTTCCTCTTAGTTTGAAGATGATGAGAGTTGACTGTATTGAAAATTTATAACAATGTATTATACAAAACATTTTATGAAATGAAAAATTAAAAGATGTAAATTTGTTTTTCAAATTTGAATTACATCATTTTACAGATCATATACTATTTATTAAGTGTGACAAATATCTTTTAAGTATTTTTATCAAGTAAAAATATATGGATTTTTTTTTATCTCAAAAAGTACATTAATATTCACTCAAAGCCATTAAAACAAGGAAGATGATATACAAAACGTGCTACTTTTCATATATTTTCGATATTTATGATTTTGTTAAAAATGTAAAATCTTACATAGGTGATAGGTTTTATAAATTTGTATCAGTACATGTGTCTCCTAATAGATTTTTAAAATAATATTTTTATAATCATGTCATACAGGGACCCTTTTACACCAGAATTGTTTGTCAGGTAAAGTCAGCACAATAGCAAGCTTTGTGTGTATTTTATTTTGAGCAATGCAATACATGTATATGATTACCTTAGAACCGAATTTTGAAATTCCAGCTAGAATATTATTGAATTTGGAAATAAAGAACTGCTGTTCTTTCAAATGATTTATAATAGCCGTACCTATCTTAAATTCTCCGTTGATGAATTAGAAATGATCAAGGTTGAAACTTACCCTTTTTGGATTTGACTATCATTTTTAGAGCTGTTTACTTCAAATAATTACTCATGTATTCAGGTTAATATATGCGTCCATGTTTTTATATTATTTGGTTGAAGGTTAGCGGAAAAGATTATTCAAGAAAGGTCACTTTGGACACATCAATTTAAAAAAAATTGGGATTTAAGACCATATCTTAACAAGTTTATCCCTTGTCTTTAAAAAATTTTCAGAAAATTGTGGTCTTTATACATGGTATATGTGACCTCATTAGGCATGGTCACCTTTAATCACAAGGTCACATGAGGAAGTCAGAAGAAACCAAAAAAATTGGATGTCATAAATGAAATTTCAACCAATTATTTGCTCCCCAGAGTTCCTCTATAGATGAGAAATATTTTTCACACCAATTGAGGCGTGTGAAAATAGCATGAAAAATAAAAAAATGATCTAATGAATGTACGAATAGCCACTGGTAATGGCACAAGGTTCACTTTATCTTTTTGCTTTAATTGCACTTTGTTTTGAATATTTGCATTTATTTCCACAAAACTGCTTGTTATATTCATATTATTATATTTCCATGTGTACCACTTAAAAAACACATGTACTTTGTCTTCAATGCTTCCTTTTAAAAATGTGCATATTGTTCAATAATATTGTTACAACTATAACAAAATTTCAAAAATGAGGCATTATTTTCTGTGTAATTTTATAGTTAAAATTTAAAAATCAAAAGATGCATGGTATGATAGCCAATGAGACAACTCTCCACAAGAGACCAAATGACAGAAATTCACATATTAAGGTCACTGTACGGCCTTCAACAATAAGTCAAATCTGTACTGCATAGTCAGCTTGAGTTAAGTAAGGCTTGAAATAAGAAATTAGGTCTTGCAGTAATATGAATAAAGCTTTTTTTTCTTTTGTATTAAATTAAGTGGTTCCTAACACCTTCACTAAAATTTAATTTGGCTTGTTTAATTTTCATAAAATTTTGACTAAGTATTTACTTTGACCTTTTAGCAAAAATATAAAAATTTCAAAAATTTGAACCAAATTTGAATTTTTTTATCAGAAAAATTACACTGGTTATATAGCGGTTTGACAAACACAAATTTTGATAATTGAGTTCCCTTAACAATACAACATGATTAAAACGTTTAGCTGATTTTACAGAGTTATCTCCCTGTAGTGTTAGGTACCAACTTAAATATGTCAGATGGAACACATGTAGCCATAGACCTTGCTATGTATTGTGAAATGAACATTCAAACACCATGTGATTGATATTTCTGTCAATCAATATAATTGAATTTTATGAAACATCAATGAAAGTTTATTATTGAATAATGGAGATCTTTCTTGTTGCAACTGACGCAGTAAAGCGAAATATTGTTTGCAGTAAATAAATTGGTGATTTAAATTACACAACAATTTTAATTGTATGATTTTGTAAAAGCATATGTTTCACAGGGCATTAATTATCAAATTTAAAAGGAGTACATATTCATAAATATTATTCATAAAAATATTTAAATGTTTTAGCTAGTAGATTTCAAGGTGTTTTGCATTGTAGAAATTTGAAAATTGATTATACCAAACATACTTTGAGGCATTCAGGCCTCTTTTATGCCTCCACCATAGTAGAGGGAGCATTAAGGTTTTATCCTTATCTGTATGTCTGTATGTTAATCCTAAATTGGTTTCCGTTCTCTAACATCTATAATAGTTTTCCTGTGTTCATTTTTTTTAAATTTAAGAAAAGATAAATCGTGGATTCAAAACTTATAGGGAATCACATGAACTCTCAAAGGTGAAAGACTGGGAGTGACAGGGTATGATATCCTGCTATGCATAGCCCCCCACCCATCATGTAAATCCATTTTAAGTCAAAATGTTATTATTGAGAATAGAACAACAAATCCTTGTTTTAGTCAAATAGAGGTTTACTCATCAAATTCTTCTTTTCAAATAAAAAGCACAAAAATTTAAATCCACATTATTCATATCAATATACATGTAATTCAATTTAGATCAATACATGTATTAGGCCAGGCCAGGTTAGTTATTTAGTTAATTTACAATACCAAATAATTAGCAATTATTAGCCAGTTGGTAGTCTAAAAAAGCATTTAGATACTTGCCACTGGACATTAAGCAATCCATGATTATCCTGTTTATTTGGACTGAAAGCTGGGTGAATATGCCCAATTACCCATTACATTGAATTACTTTAAAAAGTGTAATTTATAATAAATAATTACAGCTAATTACAATTACATTTTTAATTACCCCAAGTCTGATGATTATCTAGTTCTTGTCCTGAAAAGCTTTAAATACTTGCTGCTGGACATTTAAAGCAACCTTTAAACAAACAATGATTATCCTGTTTTATTAAACTGAAAGCAGGAATTGATATAGATGTATTACTCTCTCATAACTTTCAATTTTTGTATTTAAAACAGTTTCTTATTATTTCAGACGACAACGGAGGAAGATGTACCTAGAAGGAGAAGACTAATTAACTGAAATAAGATGATTGTATTCACTGTTAATTGTTTTAGTGCACGAGTCAGTCTTGAGACAGGATTATGTATGAGAATTCTCAAAATACTGATGATACATGTAAAGCATTATATATGTTGAGTATATGTCAAAATGTAATGAACTTGAGAATGAAAGAATGACAATTAGGAATAATTTACAGTAAAACCTGTCTAAAATGAAGCCTTGTTGGACAGGAAAATTTGGTACTATATACAGGTGTTTAATTTCATTTTTACAGGTATATTCATTATTTATTTTGATATAACAGTTAAGTTAAGACAGGTTTCCATAGAGACAGGTTTTACTGTAATTCATTGTTCCTTTTATTGTTAAAAGTAGAAATTTGATATTATACAAATATAGCCTTTGTAAGAGGTCGATACAAGGATATATTGACCGAAAGAAGTATATTGACTGAGGACGAAGTCCGAGGTCGATATACTTCTTTGGGTCGATATATCCTGTATTGACCTCATACAAAGGCTATATTTGTTATATTATTAATTTCCGACCATGTTTGTATCAAAATCGCCATTTAGGTTTGTTGAAACTTTATATATATTATATATACATTGTCTCCTTGACAATAACAACATATTAGTTGTTATTTCATTTACTTTTTTTTGGACATCTTATGTATTTGAAGATTTTTTTCGTCAAATAATCGATCACAGATATTTTATGTATTTCAAAACGTTAAACAATATCCTGAAATTCATTACATGACGTCACAAAGTATATTGGTTTTTAGATATTCTAAAAATAACCGTGCAATATGCTTTTTGCAGGTCAATATGCTTTTTGCTATCCGCCGTTTTTTCTCTACCTTCGAAAATATAGTTTAACATGTGACTATCCCTAAACGAATCAAATTTGTTAAAATATACGAATTAATAATATTAACAAATATTTTCCAGTATGTTGAAAAGTCTGTGATGTTATAATTGCTCGCTGTTAATTGTTCTCTATTAATAGATGACTTTGTAAATGTTTACGTTGTAAGCCTATAATTTTGCATAACTTATTTTTAACTTAGATAATATCTTCGAGTTGACTGTGATATTTAAAAGTTACATGTGAAATTCATCTTTTCATTTTACAATGTAACAAATAAAATAGAAATAGTGCTGTTATAGGTTTATGTAAAATACTATTGCGTTTAAAGAAATATATCCCTGTGATGTAGCTTAAAATTGTCATATTATCCGTCCATGAATGTTTGTTGGACAAATGTGTATAATGTTGCTATGTAATCGAATGAATTAGAGTCTCATTTGAGAATGAATAGCAACATGTGATTTGTTATTGTCTGTTAGCCAAATAAAAACTTATATTTTACTTTTTCTGTTTGTTTTGACAAATTTTATGTTTCTATTTTGTTTCAAAACCTTTAGACATTCAACACTTCAAATTGTCAATTTATGATCTAAGTGGTTGGCTCTTGGTAATGAAAGTACCTTGCTTGTCTTAACTGTTACTTTATACTTGTAGAAGTATACCCTTGAAAACCTCTTAAGTTGGTAAAGAGCAAGTGATACCCATTCATTTCCTAATGCATCTGTAGTGTCTAAAAAGGAAAAAGGACACTGTAGGCACTTATTAGGTCCATTTTATACAACCCTACTTTCGAAGTAGCCAAGTCCTACAGACAGTAGATTGGTTATCTGCCGGACTAGTCTACTTTTAATGCAGGGCAGCTAGCTAGTTCACCTATCCTAACAATGACTTCATGGTTCAGCTAGCAAGCAAGCTAACCAAATATATTACATTTAGCTACATACTCATTGAAATCGGCTGTAAAAGTTCAGTTTATTACGCAATTGTAATAAATATGGCATATCTTATATTTCAGAAATTATTTGGCCCTGTTCCATCAGTTACGGATAAATTGAGTATTTTGCATAATTAACACATTAAAGTATTGCTATTTTCATTTAATCATTTACATTTTACTATCAAACAATATACAGGCGACATATCTCTGTTTTGCTATTTTGATTTCAACATTTGCATTTTACTATCAAAATAATGTACAGGCGAGATATATGTCTGTGTCAACAGTTTATTATTCAATTATCTATAAATAACATTTATCCAATAGTAAGTCATGCAAGAGCAAGGTTTCAGATCAAGTATCAGTGTTCTCCCCCAGACATTTCATTTAGCATTCTGGTAAACAGGGAAATTTGAAATATCATCTTGTTTCTAAAAATTATACCATCACACCCATAACATAATCTATAAGAAAACCAATACGCATTCAAGAAACATGGCATCACATTACCATGATGCTACTTTTATGCCCTTGTGGGAATACTGCAAGCAATGTAACTTTCAAAGAAATACGTTTAGGACCAAAAAGGAAGTTTGTTGCTCCTCTGTTTCAAAAGGCTAATAAAACAAAACTAGCTAGCTAGACAAAATGACATGGATGTAAAAAACCTACAGTCCTTTATAACACCTTTAATAATGAGAAAACTCATCATGCCTTATAGTAAGCCATGGAATACTGGAAATGACAAATGTAGAAAAAATCAAAAGAGCTTACGCTAGTGACTACTCTCCACAAGAGACCAAATGACACAGAAATTAACAACTAGAGGTCACCGTACGTACGACCTTCAACAATGAACAAAGCCCATATAAATTTTAAATGTAAAAGGCCCCGAAATGACAAATGTAAAACAATTCAAACGAGAAAAATAACGGCCTAATTTACGTGCACAAAATGAACGAAAAACAAATATGTAACACACCAACAAACGACAACCACTGAATTACAAGGTCCTGACTTGGGACAGGCACATACATACATAATGTGGCGGGGTTAAACATGTAATTGGAATCCCAACCCTAACCCTAACCTGGGAACAGTGGTGTAACAGTACAACATAAGAATGAACTATACAAATCAGTTGAAAAAGGCTAAACTCATTAAATGGATACAAATAGAAATACATCTAACAAAAACACAGAGTCAGTGGACGTGGCTGGGTACTTGTATATCAGATGTTCCTATTGTCAGCTTACATCAAAACTGTCAGACAACTTCTTATTTGAGTTTTTGTCTTAAATAATAAAGTGTTCCAATTTTTTACATTCTTGCCTATCATCTTGAAAATTCGAATCGATAGAGAAAAAAACTTTTAATAACAAAAATGACCAGCAAGATAATTTCTAACGAGACCGAAACCGTTTAACAGTCCCTTTTTCAGTTTATGAATCAATTGCTCTTTAATAACGAGTTAGACCATATTTTTGTGTATTTGTTTTATTTCTTTAAAACCATATAATAAACACTTTTACTTTTTAAATTGTTATTTGTATGGAGAGTTGTCTCATTGGCACTCACACCACATCTTCCTATATCTACTTAGCTTGTTGGAGGAACACGATGGGTGCCACATGCGTTTTGAAATTCTTACTCTTCTGAGCACTGAGTTCACCACTAGATTTAGATTGGGATCTACTTGCTCAGTCTTACAGTCATATGAAATGAGTGACTGGTGAAAAATAAAGTTTATCCAATTCTTGAACCAATGCATGTATATATCATAAACTTACGACACTTACTAGTCTTCTGTGCACGGTTTTATCATTTTATACGCAAAAATATCGTATAATCGTCATTCTTTTTTCTCTCTGTCTGTTATGAAGACCTGGTGTTATGAAGTGAAAATATGGTTACTCTTGTACTCTGCAAGTTAGAGAAACCATGCAAAAACTTTCACATAGTTCATTACGTAGGTTATCATGGTTTGCATTGAATTTTTTTTGACGTAGTGTAACATGCCATTCATTTCTAGTAGTAGTCTTAATTTGACGCTTTTCCTCCCGATCAACCTCCCAATATTGCATAGATTGTTTAATTGCACTCCTCTTGTATATGCACGCTATATTTGTAACTGGATGTAAAGCAAGCCAAAAGTAATCAATAAATCGTTTCTTTCATCGCCAGAACATAAAAAAAAACTCAGTAAAACGCATGAAAAATTGTAAAAAATAGTGGTACGTACAAGATTTGATGAAAAGGCAAACAAAATAGTAGAGTACACGAGGGAACTGTGGTGTAATCCATAATTGAAAACAAAATAACAAGCTAGTACGTTTATTTGAAGAAAAATAATTGGCCAGCTGGTGCAATGGTTAAAATTCAGTCAATCGCAAAACAAAGGTATCTTTGAAGCATAGCTGATTAATTATTTAAATCTTTCATATGAAATATAATTTAACACCAATAAAAGGAACAAAACACCTCTTATAGATCGAAACAAACATTTTTTTCGTATGTTTTGTAAATGAGACAAAAATAACGCGATACTTTAGTTTATATTGTTCCGTTTAGATGTTTTTAATAGAATACTTTAAGTTAATTTCAGGTTACTAGTATATTGAATTGTAATGCGCTTCAAAGGACATATGTTCACGTCAATAGAGGTTTGAATAAAATCTATATAAATAATAAAGGCCATAATATTTTCAATTCCTAGTAAAGTTAGTAAGGTACAATTATAACAGATCATAACAGGTTGAGAATATAGTTCTTGGTGAGTAAATACGAGCCTGTTCATATACGAAGCAAAATAGACCGTTGAGGACCTAATAAGTTATACATATATTTAGTAGAAAAAGTGAGAAGAATTACTAGGTAAACTTATTTAATTGTTATTTTTAGACAGCAGTTTACGCTAGACAAGGGTTACGATCCACTCCTCTAGTAAGGGACCGTTCAATATTTACCAGATGGATGGGCCGGTGCATTCTTAATATTGTTTCATTAAAAAAGCTAACGCCCATCCTTTTAAATTCTGAAAAAAAGTCCTTGCCCATCTAAAAAAATCTATAAAAAAAGTCCTTGCCCCTCTTAAACTATAAGACAATCAAAAATGATTTAGGTTCTTTTTCTATTTTAAAGTTTTTAAAATTTTATGTCTTGAAATCAAAGAATAAACTTTGGTGTTAATACAAAATTTAAAATGTGCAAGTTAATTCCATATATATGTATACATTTAGTTCAAATATGAATATTCCGTTATCTGTTCTACTTTTGGAAAAAGAAATCATGGTCCTTTTAAGCAAATATAAGCAGGCATGTTTTTGAATTTGATGCAGCCTTTTTCGCCTATTAATTAATTCCCTTAATTTGACAACTAAACACCAAACTATCAAAAAACCTAGCATTCTGTAAGATTGATATATAAATGAGAAAGCTGTACAGTTATATGAAAATCTAAGTTGATTTGAAAAAGTTAAAAAAAAATTTAAAGGTGACCATTCACCATCCAAATTTGGTCCAAACTTAAAATTGCAGTTTTTTTTTAAGCTATTTACTAAATCCATAAAAATGACAGCAAAAAAACAAAGTACTAAATAGCCTGGCATTCAGTAAGATCAATATAAAAATGATTTAGCAGTAGAGTTTTATGAAAATGCAAGTTGATGTGAAAAAGTTATGAACAAATTTAAAGATGACTATCTTGAAATAACCTAAAACAGAAAATTTAGCTTTTTCTTAAACCTTTTTATTAAATCCATAAGAATGACAGCAGCACACCAAACTACCAAACAACTTGGCATTCTTTTAGATCAATATATAAATGAAATAGCTGTAAAGTTTTATGGAAATCCATGTTGATTTGAAAAAGTTATAAAAAAAATTAAAGATGACTATCTGGATTTAGCATAAACTGAAAATTTGAGCTTTTTCTTAAACCTTGTTATTAAATCCGTAAGAATGACAGACAAACACCAAACTACCAAACAAGGTGGCATTCTGTAAGTTCAATATATAAATGAAAAGGCTGTATAGTTTTATGAAAATCCAGGTTGATTTAAAAAAGTTATAAAAAACATTAAAGATGACTATCTAGGTTCAGCCTAAACTTAAAATTCTAGATTTTTTTACCTATTTATAAAATCCATAAAAATGACAGCAATACACCAAAGTACCAAACAAACTGGCTTTCTGTAAGATCAATATATAATTGAGATAGCTCTTGAGTTTTATGAAAATCCAAGTTGATTTGAAAAAGTTATAAAAAAAATTAAAGTTGACTATCTGAATTTAGCCTAAAATGAAAATTTGAGCTTTTTTTCTTACCTATTAATAAAATCCATAAATTTAACAGCAATACACCTAACAACCAAATAACCTGGTTTCCTATAAGATCAATATATTAATGAATAAGCTGTATAGGTTTTTTAAAATCCAAGTTGATTTGAAAAATTTGCAAAAAAAATTAAAGTTGACTATCTGAATTAATCCCTAACTAAAAATTTGAGCTTTTTTTCTTACCTATTAATTAAATCCATAAATTTAACAACAATACACCAAACTATTAAACAACTTGGTATTCCATAAGGTCAAAATAATTTATAAGATAGTCCGAACAGAAAATTTTAGCTTTTTTAATCCTTAATTAAATCCTTAAAGTTGACAGAAATGAACCAAGCTACCAGTTTTTGAGTGCCCGCAAAAGAAATTTCTTACACACCGATAAAATGGATAAAACATTTTCCTATAAAAATGTTCTGGCCATCCACTAAATATTTAAAAAAAAGTTCTTGCCCATCCAAATATTTCTACAAAAAAAGTGCTTGCCCACCCCATTTTGCACCGGCCCATCCATCTGATAAATATTGAACGGTCCCTAAGAGTGGATCGAAACCATTGGTTAGCGAAGATGTGAAATCATTTAAACTGTGTGGTTTGGCTATTAGTAGCAGCGGAACCGTAGCACTTACATGTAAGTCCATTTGTTATTTTTTTTACTATTTGCAGACCATAGAGCTACGGATTTCTTATTTCAAAACATTCAGAACTGGTACGAAAGCTGAAGACAGAAAGTGTAAGCTACATTATGTAAGAATGCAGTTGAAGACGAACTACATTTTCTTTTAAAATGTCCTGTTCTAAAAGATTATAGATCTCAACATCTGTCTAATTCAAATTCTAAATCCAAAATGTGTTCAAGGTCATCTGATGAAATGAAATTTGTTTGTATTGTTACATCTGAAGATTTGTTTGTTACTTCAAACATTATCTAATTTATTGCATTCCCTTTAAGAAGAACGAAAAAAAATCATAAAAAATATCAATGTTGTTTGAAAAAAAATAGAAGAAAACATGTAATAAAATCGATCAGGAGTTGTCTCTCATAGTCCTAGGACTATATAAAACAATGACTTTATTTCTCCAGGTCACAGTGTTATCCAAAATAACTTTTATGTATGTTTTTTCAATAACATGGTTTATAAAGAGGGGGAGGGGGGGGGGGGGGGCAATTCATTTTTGTGTTAACCTGTTTTGGCCCTTTTCAAGGTGTTGTTAACTGTTATCTAAGATCAATTTAAGCTCATGACTGTTTTCAACCCACTTGGTTAACTGTTATCAGCATTTTTGCATTTTTTGTTAACTGTTTTTGCCAAAATCGAGGTGTTGTTAACATGTTAACGAACCCCTTATTGACCCCTCTATAAACATGTTACTTGGTGTGAATGTTTATTTTTTTTTTTAAAGTTTAAATGTTCTTTAATCATGCTAATCATTTACTGTGTTTTATTTTGTAATTCATTTGATTGTATAGCTCAAATTTTGGGCACCATGATTGGTTAATAAAATTATCTTATCTTATAAATTCCTAGACTATATTTCCATTTTCTATCCACTAGAAGGTACAAACATGAATTTTATTTTCAATAAAAGAACAAAGTCCTAGTGTCCCCTCAATTGCACATATTTTATATATCCAAGGAAAAAAGGCAAGTACTAAAAAATCACTGTTTTCCTTTTCCTTTTATTTTTAATATCTTACTGAGAGATGTAAAAGCTTCACAGCAAATGCAATGGGATTTCCATTATAATTTATATTTTGAAAGGTCATCACTGGTAAAAGATATTTTCGAAAGTGTCAAAGACATTACTGATGAGATAAGTTTAATACAAATCTGACAAGAATTGTACACATGAGATTGCTAACAAGGACGAACGGACGCCAGGTATTTCCATGTTCCCTGCGACTCGTTAAGGGAGGTCACTTCAGTTTTTATATTCCGAAGTGCCGCTGTAATGAGGCCATTTTTTTTTTAGAAATTCTTGGAAAGGGGGTCACTTCAGTTCTTTTTTTCTTAGTTACTAGCATATTAATTTAAAGTCTTAGATATGTATACCTTTTGGTGATGATTCAAATCTTATTTTAGAGTTATTGAGTCTTTTGTAAACAAAAATGGGGGTTCACATGTCGCCCGTATCTCAACAAACGATTTATGATTATTGCTTAAAACTTTACACACATCTTAGTTATATTAATCTAAAGATCTGTTTACTTTTGGTCATGATTCAAAATTTTATTTTAGAGTTATTGTGGTTTTTTTTGGTAAAAAAAGGGGGTTTTCACATGTCGCGCCGTATCTCAGAAAAGATTTATGATTATTGCACACACTAGACGACGGGCGTAAATGTATCATGCACTCATGGCGCAGCTGTTTATTGTATTTTTGCCATGTTGTGAGCGGTTTTCCTGAGACGTATGAATATTCAGCTTTAAAAAAAGAAGAATGATATTAGGAATGATTAATATATGAGTTGAAGGAGATATAAATGAACAGTATCCAAAGACACAAATAACCAAAACACATCTGGCGCTAACATAGGTCAACATCAGACTGCATAGCTTGGCGTATGGGATGGATATCTTTATCATCGATGTACACGTACATGTTTTATGACTTTTCCCTTAATGTGTTGTTTGGTAAAATGGTTTCATCGACAAAGACGAATTCTTTACTCCACCAATCTAGCTACAACTACTATTTTTTTTTAATTCTATTTCAGGTCAACACAAAGGTCTTCCAATGTCGTGGGATGGTTATATTGACAACATTATAGCTCGGTCAAAAGATGTGTTTGGTGTTTGCCACGTCGACAAAGCATGTATTATACGAATAAATGGTAAACTCTGGACGACTGCTGGTAATGCAAATGCGATAAAGTTAAAACAAGACGAAGCATATCATATTGCGAACTGCTTTAAAGCAAAAGATTTTTCTCTATTCATTACTTGTGGTGTAGTTGCTGAAGGTCTTAAATACTTCTTCTTGAAGGAAGACGATGGGAAAATAGTTTACGCCAAACTTAAAAATCATGGTGCCTTGACATTTCAATGTTCTAAGACGAGTATAATTATTGCTCATACTGACGACGGATATCAGCTAGGCAGTACAAATAAAGCTGTATATGATATTGCGAAATATCTAGAGTCGAGAGTATGTAGTTAACTTGCTTTTTGTATACAAATCACCGAACACATTTGAAGATTTTTGATATACAGTCAAACCTGCTTAAGAGACCATCTGTATTAATCAAAAACCTGTGTTAAAAGACCATCAATTTGTGATCCCTGTGTAGTACATTTCATATAAATTGAGCGTGTATTAAAAGACCACCTTCTTAAGAGACCACCTTTTTTTGCTCTCCTTTAAGTGGTCTCTAAAAACAGGTTTGACTGTAGTTGAAATAGTTACTTCAGAAAACAGGTAGCACATACTCGTTTTACTCGACTAGATATTTATAACGACATTTGCATGTTTGTTTTTCATTATATTTAATGCTAACTTTGTAAATGTATGCAAAATATATATTGTAGTTGTTTAAAGTATTATTCAAAACTTTAAAGAATCCGAGCGAAACATACTTTCCCCACATCTGTTACAGAATACGTACAAAAGCACCACTAATAGTTATAATGTTTAGGCTTAAATATCAGAACAACACAGTGAATTTTTACTGCATTCAGCAATAAGCTGGAAAATATTTAGTTGTTCAATGCGAATATAAGAAGATCTTGATAAGGCAGCAAAATTACAAATACTTTCACCAAAATGTACTCAGTTAAAAAGGGTTTAACTTTGCTTCTTCTATCTCTTTTTTATATCATTTATCAGACATGTTTCTACCGATCTTCCATAGAAGAGGGGAATAACTGTTTATTTTTTGTAAATAACAAAATGTATTGAAAGGAATATGTTAGGATATTAACTTCACCATATGCATATGTCACAATTTTTACAATATAAAATTTTGATTTAAGACAAATTGCTACCAAACTTATAGTGATTGTCACACTATCCTAATTTCTTCCATTTGGCAAAAAACAAAAAAACAACAAAAAAAAAACAACAAAAAAAAAAAACCAAACAACCCAGAGGCAGTTGCCATTATATATGTACGTCTTTCAACTATCTATATAATATACTTAAATATACACAAAATGACCCGAACTCACAACCTCAGTGTTGACAGGCTAGTGATACAGTAGTTGGTCGCCCTATGTATTAGATAGATAGAAGTTCTGAATAAAATGGTCGGTAAGACAATTTCTGAACCCAAGCAGTTACCATTCAACAAAATATTTGTTTTTTTTCTTCAAATTTATGCCAAAATTCAACATAGTGCGTTACATTTCTTTTGTTAAATAATCTTAAATAAGGAGTAGATAGCGTGTTTGAAAAGTAAAATCACAAAAATACAGAACTTCGATGAAAATCTAAAACAGAAAGTTCGTAATCAAATGGCAAAATCAAAAGCTCAAACTCTTCAAACTAATGAACAACACCTGTCATATTCCTGAATTGGTACAGACATTTTCTTATGTAGACAATGGTGGATTAATTCAACCTGGTTTTATAGCTAAATGTGAATATATTGATTAAACTTATGAGTTATTACCATGAGAGCTTTTAATAGACCTTTTCAACAACTCTCGACATCGACTAACGACACCTACAGTTTACAGATGCATACATAAATTTTGAGAGGGGTGAGCACATATTGATTTCAAAAGTCGAAGGAAAAGATCACATCGCCATTTTTATCAACGAAAGACTACGCCGCTTCAAGATACCTAGTTAAGTTGATGTATTTCCTTCGTGAATAGGGGGAATGTAATTGACTTCTCGTTCCAATGTATCAACATTTAAGTAGTACATACGTCTACCTGCCTATTGAATTTATAATTCAACACGCTAATTAGTATAGAGCTTGTCATTGCAAATTCTTTTTGGACAGTGATAAGCAGGGATTGGGATTCCTATGACTTAGGTTATCCCTCATTTAATTAATATGGTCGTCCTCACGAACTGATTGGCCCATATAATTGCCCTTGTTCTCTTTATCGTAGAGCAATTCCCTAGCTTTCGAAAATGATCTCAGGGTTTCTTACAAGAAGCGGATATCGCATAGCAATGCATTATGGAGTTTAATGGGGTCCGTGTTGATCAAGTCTCGTTAGTTTGATAAGTTACACTGTCATTCCTATATTTTATTTTGTTGTCAACGGTCAGAAATTGTTTCTCTGTTTCTCTTTTCCTTGACAAAGCTTTGCCGGTTTTATAATCTTTTCTTTTCTAGTAAAACCCCTTCGCATTTTTTGAGCGCCTGCACCAAGTCCTGAAAATGTTTGTAATTTGTACGGCCTTCACACCGTAGAAATTTTAGTAAATGATGTGATACTTTGACATTATGCTTCGTCTTCATATTTGATTCCCTTTTAGTCGATCAGTGATCGCTGTTTTTTGTTTTTTTTCTCTTCTTTTTTTCTCCGTAAATTTTATCCTCTTCTTTATTCTAAATTAAAAAAAAAAATCCATGTCATTTGGACCATTTGGTAGAAAGTTGTATCATTGCCAATCAAATAAATTTCAAGCAATAAATACAATAGTGATCAATAGTATTATTTTATTTTTTTATTTTTGAGACGACCACTCACATCTTACCTGTCGTAGTCGTGCTCAACTGTAGGTGTAGATAATTGTTGAAAAGGTCTATTAGAAAGCCATGGATCATATCATCAGTTTTTCAGAGTTATTTTTTACTCTTTCATAAGTAATAACAGTAATAAAACTATTGAACAAATATTTACACGAATTGAATGGAAACGAATATGTTTGACAGAAAAACTGGTACCGTTAGTGTTATTTCTGATGTTCAAATATCCACAAATATCACTCATCCACGATGAAGATACAACTCAGAATAGACAAAAACCCTGAGTGATCGACTCTAAACTATAGAAACAGGACAAACGTCCTTGCATCACCCGCCATGCAAACCGACTCTCTCCAGTGAAAACATCATAATCAAAAAGGGAGAATAAATAAATTTTACAATAAGGACGATTATCCAAAGTCAATAAAATAATAACAATCTTATCTGAGGTAAGATGGTCAATCATACCTCATCTTCTTATTTTCATCTTATGTAAAACCAAAAACATATTTTAAAATACGATGTACAGTTTGTAAAATTTGAAATATATCATCAAACTTCAGTCATACCCGTGACAAACGTGCTATTACTAGTATTAGAAAGCAATGGATCGTTAAATCAACTGTCAGTTTCTTTTTCAAATTAAACTCCTTCATACGTAACATCGATGAAAGTATTGATGAAAAACATACTTAAAACATACCTTAAACATATAAAACATATATAACACACCAACTTAACCGAAACGAATACTTGATGCGTTTCAAAAGATATATACATTCCTCTCAAATGTAGACGTCAACTAATAATATACCACACTGCATAGATTATTTATAAGGTAGGTACAATTATAATTATTTTGCGAGACAGAATTGAATTCATTTTAACTGAATATAAGATTTCGGTACCCATATTATTTACGGATACTAAGTGGACAATTAAAATCATCTGTCGAAACAGCACAGATAGCACTTTGTAAAAAAAAGACAAACAGAAAGAAGCAAAATGAACGTTGTGAACTCAGGTGCTTTTTTTGAGGGAGGGGGGGTTAATTCCTACTATGTCAGTTTATTTTCGACTTATGAGTATACCGTTTGGTTTTCTTAGTTTTTTATGGATTTGAATTAACCTTGTAGCTCGGTGTTTTGTTATTATTATTGTTTCCTGTACCGATGTTCGTTGAATTATGTGATTTTTAGACTATTTTTTTGAATTACAGTTGTTCAGTTATTTGTATAATAGAAGTGAAAAAGTATGTTTTTCAGTACTTTACTCTGTTTATTTATCAATATTATATGTGCCTGTTTGTTGAAATTCATAGTTGTATTTTTTAAACTAAGGATTTAATTAATTTGAAAGCTTGTTTTTCCATTTTTAATCGGTTTACTTCATGTATTGGCTAGCGACAGTTTTTACAGCTTGATGTACGAAATGGAAGTGTGTTTATCATGACGGATGGTGGCATCAAAGTCATTCAATAACACACGTATTTTTTTATTGCAACGCCATGAAACGTTAAATAACCTGTGCGTTTTTTCCTTGATAAATTTAAAGTCTTTTATACTGTACTCAATAACATCAAAATTGTACTGGAAAGTTTATTCATTTCACGTCAACTTATATGCTGAGCATCAAAGTATAAACAGGATATTCAGGATTTGGGTCCTTCATTCTCATGATATTTATATATTAGGTGCCAATAATTCCCTATTCTTTATATATGATTCCCCCTAAATATTATCTTTTTTTTTTGTTATTTTTAAATTGTGTTGGGTTATTTATCAGTAGTATTGACCCACTATTCTCTATTCTGTAAACCCCATCCAAACCCTAATTTTAGGTGTTCTTATATAGGACAAGATACAGATCACTATGCAGAAAGTAAACTTATTTCAAAAGTAGTTTTTTTGAAGGAACTGCAATTAAACATTATATTTAATAAAACAATTCAATGGAAGCATAACTACAGATTATGTATTTATTCATATGTCATCTATCGCATATAGAAATAAGGTGATAATAACAATGAGACAACTATCTACAAGAGACCAAATGACTATAGGATATTGCGTAGTCTTCAACAATGAACAAAACCCATATCGTATAATGTGAGTTGTGGTTAAGTTTTATAAATTTTTTGTTTGATGGAGAGTTGTCCCATGAGCACCAATACCACATCTTCCTATATCTATGTTAAAGGTTCCTACATAATCACTTATGAAATAATTTAAAAGACGTAACCAACAGCCTAATAAATGCAACGGTATAACCAACCAACGACAACCACTGTATTACAAGCGCCTCACTTGGGACAGGCACATACACAATGTGGTGGGGTAACATGTTTGTTAGTGCTCAATCCTACCATGTTGTATATGATGGCGTAACAACACACAACACAAAACACATTATATGAAAGCATATCTATGGGGTCATCTATACTATTAAACGAGAAGACCTCATTTTGTGTTTTCTCTTCCTTCCTCAATTAATTAATCATTATGTGTGTCCTATAGGTACTATGCATAGTTGCATTTGTCATCCATTCTTATGATTATTCAGTTTGAGTTATGTTTGGAGAAAGACGAGAAAAAACGTGTCCGGATATTGTTTCCGTCATCAGACCGACTTTTAAAGTCATTGACAAGACTTACGGTTTTAAACTTTTAAATATATTTTTACCCGGAACAGGACAATTATTTTCGCGTTATACTGCATGTATACTAAGATTATACTCCCATACTATATAGAAACTGTCTATATAATATCAGTGATCCCCACGGAGAAGAAACTTGGAATTGATAGTTAATTGCAAATACACTTTATTTATAATATACGTATGTTCATAGTCATACAGAAACGCGAAAATCACATTGAATTTAACAGAAACAAAATAAAAAATAACATAACGGACTTTGCTTTCGATACCTTTTCTGAAATTCTCCAGACATAAAATCTTTTACAAAACTTAATCCTACAATTTTTGATACTTTCAACCGAGCTTTAAATGCCCGCTATTTCGCGGGTGTTTTCTCCTAAAAAGTAATATCACAAAAATACTGAACTTCAAAAAGGAAGGTCCATAATCAAATGGCAAAATCAAAAGCTCAAACACATCAAACAAACGAATGGATAATAACTGTCATATTCCTGACTTGGTATAGGCATTTTCTTATGTAATAAACCACCCTATCAAAAATACGAAAAACAAACAGTGCTGATGTCACAGTACTCGTAGTCCTGACAGCTATTTGAGAGCCAGTGTTAACTTGAATAAATACTGTTCTTCAAGACGAAAACACGCAGCATGGAAACCTTTTTAACTTATTTTTACAGTTTGTTCTTAAAATATGCTGTTGCAACACTGACGACCCAGGTAAGAGAAGGTTTGGAAACCTTCAAACATGTTTAACCTTTTAAGATATCATATAATGTCTGCTCCTATCAAAAACGGGAGCCTGTTATTTCAGGGTTGTTGTTTGTTGATGTATATATAAACAAAACAGGAGATGTGGTGTCAACAACTGCCAATGTGACAACCCTTCACAAGAGACCAAATGGCACAGAAATTGGTTGTCTATCGTTTGTTTTTTGTTGCACTTCAGTCTTCTGTTGTTCCGTTGTTTTCTCTTATAGTTGATGTTTTACCTCGATTTTAATTAGTAACCCGGATTTGTTTTCTCTCAATCGATTTTTTGAATTTTGAACAGCGGCCTTTATTTGAATATGAATCAGGCCGTTGGATTTTAAAATGATTTTATATTTTATCATATCGTGCCTTAATTTCAAAGCTTGGTATATGTATCAGTTTTCCTTATTGTCGAACATCTAACATCTAAGTCATTCGGTCTCTGGTGGATAATTGTCGCACTGACAATCATACCACATTTTAATAAATTCATGCTAAAATGAATAAATGACCTTAAAATGTTAACAAAATAGCAAAACGGTGACATTTATGCATTATTTACCTGCTTCCTTAGTGTTAGATGAAAAAAAATTATCTCTCAGAATTTTAAAAGTATCAAATAGAACACATCAAATGGATTTAGTGTAAACACCCCAGAAACAACCCAAGAAAAGCATAAACTTATGCAATGCTAAAAATACAAGTACAAAAGTCATGATACAGACAGAATCTATGACCATTAAGTTTCCTTACTGTATTGCAACACATGATAAATTATTTTAATTTATCAACAACAAAACCAGTATATAACCGAATAAACAATATTCAAATATTTCCCTACGGTGTTAAATTGATATCTTCTTACAATAGATACTCATTCCATATCTTCCTATGTCTATTCAAATGATACGAAACATGACGCTTACTAATTATCCTTATCATCGTCAGGCATTTGCTTCAATAAACTTTTATTATAGAGAAAGTAAACTATAATCTAACGATTTGTAGGCAACAAATACCACTGATTTTATAACTTGACGTAATGATTTATATTTTATATATTTAAGGACAATTTTGAGAGTTCACAATGTCGTGGGATAGTTATCTAGACAATTTGATTGGTCAGTCGAAAGATGAAAGCGGTACTGCCCAAACCGATCGTGCATGTATTATAGGGCTTGATGGTGGAGGAAAATGGACGACTGATGCACATGCAAGTGCATTAAAATTAGACCAACCCGAGGCAACTTCTATCGTAAATTGCTTTAAAAAATCGGATTTTTCGCAATTTATGACAAATGGTGTTTTTGCTGAAGGTCTTAAATATCAATTTTTGAGAGAAGCGGATGGTAAAATAGTTTATGCTAAATTAAAGGCAAATGGTGCATTGACATTGCAAGCTTCTAAGACTGCTATTGTCATTGCTCATACAATAGAAGGAGGTCAGCATGGCATTACGAATAAAGCTGTCAATATTATAGCGGATTATCTCGAGTCAATGGGCATGTAGAAATTGTGTGTTTTTTTTATAAACGTATTATATACATTTGTGGATTTTGTAGTGTACTTTGAATTCAAATGAACATTAATAAATTCCAAGAAAGGATTACCTTAAGCAATACATCTTATTGGAACACGTTCTATTGACTTTGTACTAAAAAATAGATATACAAATATTCCCGAAAACCTGTCAATGTTTGCCGTCATACAAGTAACTCATACAGTTTAATTCCATAAATGAAGTTGTGGGCAATAATTGAAATAAATAAAAAAAAAAGATATTTAAATAGATATCCGTGAGGATTGCAGTAATTTCACGTTTTATTTCAGTTCACATATCATTATACAAAACATATATTTTGAGCTTATGCAAGTGTGGACACAGATTCTACAAAGTGCTTAAAACTACCGTATATCGGGGTATTTTCGTGGGTGTAAAATTTCGCGATTTTCATAGAATAAGGAATACAAAATATTTTGGCGGTTATTATTTTGGCGGATTCAAAACTTTTATCAATAACTTTACATGTACACTTATAATTTGGCGGGACAAATTCCTTAGATTAAACATTGTTCAGTGTACTTATTTTGGTTATGCCGGCAAATATTCATCTGATGTTTGGTATATCAGTGTCTTATTAGTGTTATATTAAACATTCCCATAAAAGCGCGAGGTTAGGCTAGCCACAAAAACAGATTCAACCAACCACCTTTTTCTTAAAATGTCCTGTACCAAGTCTGGAAAATGGCAGTTGATATCTTAGTTCGTTTCCGTGTGTTTTGCATTGTCTTTTAGTTTTTGTTGCACTTCAGTGTTTCTGTTGTTTCGTTGTTTTCCTCTTATAGTTGATGTGTTTCCCTCGGTTTGAGTTTGTAACCCGGATTTGTTTTTTCTCAATCGATTTATAACTTTCGAACAGCGGTATACTACTGTTGCCTTTATTTGATAAATCGGGACCCATAACTTTTGCGTTTGGTTTGGTTTACAGACTTCGCAGTATAATTGTACATGTAAGAACATTCTTAATGGTGGTTATTTCAGTTTGAAAAAAGGGAGCCTTAAATAGAGACAAAACTTTGGTATTGTAACTAGCATGTTGCTCACATTTGGCTTTCTAGTAACATAAGGCATGCAGGATACCTATATGTCATGCTTACTTCTCTATACATTTCAAGCCAGAACTTTCATATTCTGTGAGGGCGCAATTATAATTTACCAATGATGTGCATATTAGCAGGATTTTGATTTAGTTAACAATTTCAAAAATGTTTTATTTAATAATTGACATGTAGTAAAATTGGTATGCCCGGATTACTCGTCGTGCAATTTTCAAGCTTGCACTTTAATATTAAACTGTTCGTGAACACGGAAAGAAGGTACTTTTCTCTAGATTTTGGGCAGATTTCTTCAAATTACAGTTGATTTTGTCCTTTTTTTAAGTAAAATTATGCATGCTAGTGGGTACAAAGTTTGTCCGACTTTATTACTCCTCATATAACTTAATGTTGAATATTATACAGCGTATGATACATTTATAATGTTCAAAAACAGTATACTAGTATTGATTTTCATCCATGATTCAACCAAAACAGAGTTTTTAACCTTAATTGGCGGATTCATCAAATGTGTCTTGTCGATACAACCTTTTCAATAGCAACATAAGCAACACGACGGGTGCCTCATGTGGAGCACCGGCGATCACCCCACGTTTTTTGGTGGGGTTCGCGTTGCTTAGTCTTTATTTTTTTAAATGTTGTGTCTTCTGTACTATTATTTGTCAGTTTGTCTTTTTATGTTTAGCCATGGCGTCGTCAGTTTATTTTGAGTTTGACTGTCTCTCTGGTATCTTACGTCCCCCCTTTTTTTATCAAAGATACCAGGCTTATAATTTAATACGCCAGACGCGCGTTTCGTTCACTTAGACTCATCAGTGACGCTCAGATCAAAACAGTGAGAAAGCCAAACATGTACAAAGTTGAAAGGTGTTAATGACCCAAAATCTCAAAAAGTTGTGCAAAGTTATACTTCAACATCACTATATACTGAATCAATTCTTGGACCATTATATGCATAACTGCAATGGTGGAATTATTTTTGTCCAAGTTTGATTGGGTAAGTTAACATGTGAATATTTATATAGACGATATGTTCAACTATTTCAAGTATATGCTAAAATGTTTGAAGTGAAACATCTTATCTCATATATTGCTTGGTTTGTAACGAAGTTGTATAAGAAAATAAATAATTTAAGTAAATCCATGTAATACAATTAATTAAACCTATCATAGATATCGAGATCGAAATTTTATATTTTCGCCATTTCGTCTACAAAATACTCATCAGTGACGCTCGAATAAAAAATGTTAAAAAGGCTAAATAAAGTACGAAGTTAGATGTGAATAATTCATTTATACTGGCTACACGTGGTCAGATTGGTAAACACTTTTTATTTTTATTTGAATAACAGATATATATATAAGTAACAACCATTTAAGTTACCACCCCTTAATATGTTTATTTAAATTTTTTCGAAATATTAAAATTAAAAGTGTTTTAAAATCAATTAAACTTATTAAATTAAAAATTATAGGGAGATGAATAATCAACATAAAATAAAAGAAAACTAGTAAAGAATTCTTGAAGAAAAAAATTAAATGCAAGAAATAAATTTTTCAAATACCACTTCGTACATATTTTCATTGAGATACAAAGTTTATGTTAAGACCTTACGTAAATTGCACCCTTACCTAATTGAAGGTAACTGAGGGTCAGGGTGCCATCCGTTCAAAGATACTGGTAGGCAGTAGTGTCCTCCTTGATTGACTCTGTTGATTCATAGCTCAGACGTAGTAGAACCAATACTGTTCTAGACTACCACTATATTTTTTTTCTTTTGGGCTTGAGGTACCTTAGAAGAATTTATTTTGGAAAGGAAAAAAAAACTTTTTTCTCTGTCTTTTTTCTTGCATTCACTCTTGCATTTAATTCTTATTCTTTTCTCTATATCTTTCTCTCTCGCTCTATATCTATCGCTTCTGAATTGATGCCATGAAAACTGGTGATGTTATCCAATCAAAATGCACGTTACAAACAATATTGCATTACAATTAGATACAGTTCTGTGTTTTGGAAATCGTCTTTGATCGTTTAACAAAAAAAATAAGAAGATGTGGTAAAATTGGACATGAGACTACTATTCACAAAAAATCAAAAGAGACTAAGTTATTCGCAATTATAGGTCAGCGTACCAACTTAATCAGTTGGCAAAATTCATACCACTTAGCAACCTATAAAATGCCCTGACAAGACAAACATGTAAAACGAATCAAAGGAGATAATCAACGGAAAAATATTTGCACAAAACGATAAACAAAATCATATACGATATTCAAAAACATATCCATATGCAATACAACAATATCCACGGGATGGAAAAGAGTAAGTATTTATACTGTGACGCAATACATAAATGTTTTAGATATGTTTTAAATCATCTATCTTATTGGAAAAGAAAGGACATCAGGCGTACCAACATTTTCATAGCAATGGTTTATATAATGTTTACATTTATTACTCGAACAGGTATATACGAATCAAGAATGCACTTGTGAAAACGAAAAGCGCCCTTTCTGAAAATAAAAAATAACCATTAGTACAAATGGATGAACTGGGGGGCGTGCATTTACTAGGACCATACCGTCTTCAATATACATATTTAATCGGAGAAAAAGCTAAATTTTTCGGAGTTAATATTACCCTTAAGACCTAACATTTTGAATAAGCAATTTTTCAAAACACTTTTCACGAATTCCCTTAACCTAATTCGACGATCCGTATACTATCTCAGATTTCCGTGTATATTTCCAATTTCTAGAAAAAAACCCACTGATTACTCTTTACAATTAGATGAAAGAGTGTCCTATGATAATCCATAGCTACAGGAATGTTTAAATATTAAGATAGATACCACATACATGGATAGGTTGTATGTCAATCGGATTACATAGTAAGTCTCGTGTTGCTATGCAACGCACTTTGTTTTAACTTTTTCAAAAGATAGTTCAGTTCTTCATATCAAAATATGTATTGGTTTAAAACCAAGTATACGTTAGTGAGAAAGATATTCTGAAGTAGGAAATGCCATATGCTTTTATTTATTTTTAGACATTAATGAAATCATTACTACTAAAGCTTTAATAAAAATTGAATAAGGCAATATTACATGGAAAGCCAATATAACTATCCTTTGTCATGTTTCAAAACATAAATTCCAATTTTTTTTAACACAATTGGGTCTTTATCAACTTTTCACTTAACATTTTCTACCCTTACATGAATTGTATCCTTGATTTCAAACTAACGTATCATGTGACTGTTCACATATTCCAGTTTAGTTGTCATCAGTTCCCTTTAGGAATGAACCAGGCAGCAACAATTATTTGATAGTTCAAGCGACCTTTACGTTGTTGATGATAAATTTGTAACACTTGGATTGCGTTATATCTTTTTTAACAGATCGTATTGTGAATTGACGTAAGAGTATGCACATATATTTGTTAGTAATCAATTCCCTACTGTACACTAAATTGTACTTGCAATAAATAAGTAATTTTTGTTGTATTGCTGTCCTAGGAAAGGACTTTTTTTTAAACAATTGAAAATCTATTTAACCTATGTTCTTTTTTCACTTGAGTGTTTATCGTTCATCTATTTAAATCTTGTTCTGGGTGTATTGTCTCATAGACATACGTGGTGTTAAGAACCTTTTCACAATCCGTTTTGGAACTCCAATGCCTCAATAATCTGCTAGGTGTGTTGAACAGTCCCTTTCAACAACTGCCATAGGTTTTTTACTCTTTAACTTTCGAAATCCTGGTTCATGTGGGTCCTGAGGTGTGATTCGGACACAACGGGTTTTCACAGTGTTGTTAGTCAACATTTCGGTGTTGACATGAATATCAATAATGTCGTCATTTTTATAAATTTCCTGTTAACAAAACTTTGAATTTTTCGTAAAACTAAGGATTTTATTATCCCAGGAAGAGATAACCTTAGCCGTGTTTGGCACAATTTTTTGGAATTTTGGATCCTCAATGCTCGTCAACTTCGTACTCGTTTGGCTGTATAAATATTTTGATATGAGCGTCACTGATGAGTCTTGTGCAGACAAAACGCGCGTCTGGCGTACTAAATTATAATCCTGGTACCTTTGATTACTATTATTTTAATTAATCGAGTTTTTTCCATTTATTTTCTTGACGCCTCATTCAAAGTTGTTAATTCTTAATTCGGAATTATTAAACTAACCCTAAGATTCTCTCATCTAACTATTGTTATAATTTTTTGACCCTTGAATTTAATTCTTATGCATCATTAAAGAATATATGGATGTGTGCTTGACGACCGAACAGTTATTTCTTCCAATAGTCAAACATTATGCCAGGCATGAGTTTGCTGCTAAAATAAGGTTAACAAATACGCCATATTTTGATTTTGTAAGCAATTACTATGTTTTTTAACAGCTGTCTGATCGTACCCCTAAATGAACTGTTACGTATAATTTTGTTATTTCTGTTACATCAAAATATAAACAGTATACCATGAGAGAACCTTTAAGTCCAAAACCTAATACAAACGTTAAAGATCATCTAATAAGCCTTGTGGGACAAACATAGATTACTTACATTCAGTGTAAGTGCATCTGCAACAACATGAGCAACATGTATTATACCAGGAATTGTAGCAAATGTATTTGTTATAATACCAAACATGATCCTAGCATTCCTGTTTACAAAACTATAATTTCCCTTAAAACCTTGATTTAAAATTATACAATATACAATCTACTTTCATATAAATATTCGAGGCCTAGGTACATGTTTATGTGCATATGGTTGTTTTCTAGTTCATGATTCATCTTGTTGGGTACACGGAAAAAACCCAATTTAAATGACAAGAGTAGAAAATAATTTCAGAAATAAAAAGTGGAATTTATAATTTAAATAACTAAACACATGCATAACTTTTATTCAAACAAGCTTAATCTGTATATATGTAGGGCTTTCTCTCTACAAATAAATACCTCTCGTAACCTAACAGTGTTAAGACCAATGTCACATTTGTTATCCGCAGATGTATATAATTATGATTTACGTGTTTCAAACTGTCCATTGCTTGGATTTCAACTGTAATAACATGACAATAGGAAATTTATATTTGTTTAAATATAGTAAATGTGATTTATAAACCTAGCAATAAAACATGAATCTACAAAATAAGCATACTGTGGTCTATTTCATAATTATTACAAAACCCTGTTGCATGTTCTTTTTTGGAATCCGGGGTTTTGCTTGATCAAAAGAGATTTACGGGAAGTCTAGGTACTCATAGTTGACACCGACTCTGACGGGCTAAATGAGTGGGGTCTTCTCAAATGATAAAATTACGGCGCATTTGATTCATAAGTTTTTTTTGTGGAAATGAAACCGGTCTATTCCTTCGATGGTCACAGCATTAAAATTTGAACTCAGAGTTCTCTTAACAGCATATTTCAATCTGAAGTATTGTCAAGCCCAAAGACATAAAATATGAAGTCAGGTAAGTGCATTTTAATAATTTTCTACAACTATAAAGGTATCGTGTACAAATAAAAACAGATAGAAATATTTACTGTGTCTTAAAAAAATAAAATAAATGGAGGTTTAATTAACCAAGGGCAGGTGGTAACACGGTTAGAGTTAATCAGTGATGAAAAAAATGTCAAACATTTGTACCAATTAATTTGTCTAAAGAGCTATGTGGCTATTCTGACAACCTTCATCGGCCATATTTAGTTATGTTTCACCATTATTTTTCAGCAATGGTTTATTTGTTGTGTACAGTTGATACCTTGACAGGTATTGACGAATCGAGACTACGCTTGGAAAAGTGAAAAGCCCCCTTTCTTGTGAATGAAAAAAAGTATAAATTAATGAACAGTACGCAGACAATACCTTCTAAAGATTTAAGTATCCACGCTTGAAACGATACTTCATCTTGAATGAGTTAAATTTTCTAAAGTTAATAATACCGTACAAGACCTAACATTTTTTAATAAGAATTTTTGGGCAAAACACTTATCACGAAATCTTTAACCCCATTTCGACGAATCGTTTACTGTATTAGGTATACTTAAAAATATCTTGTGAAAATCAATGACTACAAGCATGTTGAAATGTTATAGTTAAGACCTCATACATGGATAATTTGTATGTCCATCAGATTACATAAGACAAGTGCTTAAGTTTCAACGCAACACAATTGTTTTAAGTTTATCTTTTTCAATAGATAAACCTTTATAACAATATAGGTACTAGTATAGCTTTAAAACCAAGTAAACGTAATTAAAGAAAAAAAGATTTTATTCTACATTAAGGACAATTTATATACTATAATCATTTATTCTAAATATTTTCATATGTACATATTACCTTTACATATGTTTAAATATATATGGATCAGTTCAGAATATATGTTCTATTGTTTCGACTAAAACACACTCAAAACTGCTTTATTTTGCATCTGTTACTTTTACTTTGAAGAATAATTTGTTCGTGCCTAGCATTCGATGTTTTATTATGCTTGCATGCTATTTTAGTTCGTATGAGGAATTATATATAATGCATACGAAACGATAGACAACTGTGTTATAGACAATCATCAATTAATTACTTTAAGAACGCAAAAACGAACACAGCTAAAATAGGTTGATAGAGAGCAGAAAATGATTGTAAGAAAAAGGATTGCTTGAATAGATGGTATATATTTCAATTCTATACTATACATGGTGCACTTTGTTAACGTTGTTATCATGATAATAAGTTATTTGCCCTACTGCGTTTTTTACTTTTTAATGTTTTATATTGTCTATTATAAAGTTTTCTTTTAAATATTGTTTCATTGCTATTATTTAGGTTTTAATGATAACTTACTTTTATCAATATTGTATTAACGGTAAAATCCAAGGAAAGTTCAAATTAGAAAGTCCATTATCAATGGGAAAAATCGAAAGCTCAAACACATCAAACGAATTGGAAACAACTGTCATATTCCTAACTTGATACAGGCATTTCCTTGTGTAGAAAATGGTGTGTTAAACCTTGTTTCTAAGCTATCTAAACATCACACTTGTATCTTATCATTTTATCGACAACAATATTTGAACAAAACAAACAGACATGATAGGTAAAAATGGCAAAATGTTAAATTACTCTACGTCGTCATCTGTCAAACAGATACTGCATAAAATTCAACCAACTAGTGATTGCATATGTAAAATTCAATAACCAAGCCTCTTCCCTTAAGGTGGTACCCAACACTTTCACCAAAATTAATTTGGCTCGTTTAATTTTCATAAAATTTTGTCAAATTATTTACTTTGACCCTTTAACAAAAATATAAAAATTTAAAACATTTTGAACCAACAGTTTTGTCAGAAAAATTACACTGGTTATATAGCAGTTTGACAAACACCAATTTTGATCATTGAGAAGCTTAATATTCCTTTTACAACACAACGTTATTAAAACGTTTAGCTGACTTTACAGAGTTATCTCCCTGAAGTGTTAGGTACCACCTTAAAACTTCTATGTCAACGATTGATAAACCAACTTATTTTATTACAACAATAAATGTTTAGGTTGTATCATTCCTTATTGATGTAAATCAGAGATTCAGTAAGAACGCACCATCTTTAGAAAGTATTGTTTGCATTTACAGTCTGATAATATTGAATACTTTTTTCTTTCTAGCATCTAACTGTTCTATAGGTTTAAAAAGAATGACAACAGCGTCGTGGGATGAATATATTGATGATTTGATATCTAGGTCAAATTCAGGATGTGGAAACAGTCACATTGATAAGGCATGTATCATAGGTATCGAAAACGGAGAAAAATGGACCACAGATAGTCATTCAAAAGCGTTAAAATTAAGTCAGGCTGAGGCAACAAATATTGCAAAATGTTTTGCTTCTAAGAATTTTTCCCAACTTATTGAAAGTGGTGTGGTTGCTGAAGGTTGGAAATATGTCTTCTTAAAAGAGGACGATAAGAAAATTGTTTACGCTATAAAAAAGGACACGGACGATTGACATTAGAAAGTTATAAGACGGCTATTGTCATGGCTCATTCTTTATCCGAAGATGAACATTTGGGCATACTTGGAAGAGCAGACCAAGCTGTACATACTATCACCAGGCATATGGAGTCGTTGGACATGTAATTGCTTATGTTTCTGAAAAAAAAGTAGTCACAAAATATACCGTATTTTGAAAATATATTCAAGATGAATCGTTTAATTTAAGAATCCCAGAACATTTTTGTAAGAATAGATGCAAATGTGTTTTTAATTGAAATTCATCGCAATATATATTGGTAATTTTTATATTTATATATTTAGCTAATAAATGTAACATCAAGGAACTTATCATCGAACTTAATAATATTTAAGCACTACTTGCATCTGTGATAGTAGAATGGATAACACCATTTATGATCAAACTATGTATGCTTATACAGTAAAGCCATTGAGCGCCATTCCAAAATCGAATTATTACTCGTGTGCATGAGTTACTACGATTTATGTAAGCATACATTTTATGTCATGAGTGTACTTTATTGTAACAGTTATGGTTTTTAATGAGTATACATGTGCTTAAATGTAGTTTTGACCCTTCTGAATGCCTTTAAAAAATATTTAATCTAAATTATTTAATGTTAGACGGAGTGGCAGGTCAATAGTACTGGTTGATATACAAACTTTTAATGCAATTGATCTTGGAGAGAAACGTAAAAAATCTTTGATTAGCCTCTCGATAACCTGTCACAAGGCAAAACTTTCATCAAAACCAAAGATATTTTTCCAGGATCCGCGTACTCACCCTTTTTGTGCAATCATGACCCTTTACAGAACTTTAGAAATTGAATATGTGTCAATTTGCTATCCTCCTGAATATGTGTTTAATATTTGCAACTGAATTGTTAGCCAAAAAAAAACAAACCCAACTACCAATCAATCTTTACTTAATACTGCAAATCCAATGGATCATTTGCAACGACAACGAAAGATGTCAAAGTTAAAAGAAACGTTTCTTTTCTCCGAAGATAACATTGGAATTCAACATTTTTCACAGGAGACTTAGTCTTATGACATGGTTAACGTGGCAGCACTGTTGTTACTCAACCATTGCGCAAAGTGTTTAATTAATGAGTTGAGCTGTTTCAGAAGATTCATAAGTCTCACCTGCATTAGCGAACATCTGTAATAAGCAAACATCTGTTTTATTGGACAATTAATTAACCTCTGCAGTGCATTTCATATACTAGTAGATTGAACCTGGATATAAAAGACCACATGAACTGTGAGACAATTTCTTTGCTCTCGAAATCCTAAAGTGGTTTCTTAAAAAAATTTCAACTGTATAATCTATTTTGTATGTGTTAGTTACATGTTATATTTAAAGGTTTATTCTGGCATTGCAGTACCTGGAAAACAGGTGTACACCAAGCCATTGTATTTTGATCACATTTATTCTATGTATTGTGTTGCAAGTTTTAAGACTTAAAGATTGCTTTGTAGAATCTACATATAGCTAAATATCTTTTCCGGTAGTTGCGTTTTCTTTTCTGTTGTTTCAAAAGTGACAGATATTTAGAACACATGACTTTGTCAGATATTTTCGACTGATGAGTTTGAATGTACCTTTGGTATCGTTCGGCTCTCTTTCTTTAGGTACACCATCATATTGAAACTTTCGGTTATTAACACAATTATCGACATGTCTTCATCTTAAGCATTAACTGAATCAGTTAAATGGTCGACAATGAAATAAATTTGATCTTTCAATTTTTATACAGCCCCTTGTGAATGGAATGCTCGACAACTATTTCGTATGCGATAACAAGAAACAATTAAAATAACATGAAGACAAACGATACCAAAGGTACGTTCAAACTCATAAGTCTGGGGAAAAACATGACAACGCCATGGCAGAATAAGAAAAATACTGTATACAGTATAAAAACCCAACATAGAAAATTTAAGAATGAGCAACACACAAAAAAAACAAATAAACAGGGCGGATTTCATGTGAGCTGGAAGGGTAAGCAAATCCGTCCTCACATGTGGCACCCGATTTGTTACATAATAAGAACAAATAAGTAATAAGTCTAATCGGTAGGTCACATACGAGGAAAAGAAGACGATGTTTTCGTTACAATTGGAACATATCCATCGTCCACGGGGAAACATATATTCCATAACGGTCAACCAACTAGTGATGGTGTCTGTAAATGTTGTGAAGGGATTACTTTAAACTTCACCACTTGGAAACTTTCTGTTTGATAGCTTCTTTAAAAGCAGCAACAGTGTATCAGGGAAATTATGACTTGGAATGTTTAAATATGATTTGACAATAGGATATCGCAATAACGAATACGCATAGATCACAAAAAAAAATAATCTCCTAAATGAGTTACATATTTTGTTTTTCGTGCACTATACCTTTCGGTTAATAAATACACCGTTGATCATTTTATGTTTCAAAAGATCTCAGACCTTAAGTGAAACACTTGCATTGCAATGTTGAAGGACAATCATGTAATTTGTTGACGTCTTCAAGTCTTCTAAAGTGCAAGCTCTTTCATGACAAAGAGAAGAGCATATGAACTACTTAATCAATTTCGTGCATATGTTTTGTTGAAAGTCTTAAATCTGGTTCTTTTGGAATCCCAAAAGGAAAAAAAAATACAGATTTAAGATCGACATTTAAATCATATTTGAAAGACACTCGGTTAGCTAAAGACGCTGTATTGAAAGGTCCACTTCAATGTCATTCATTAGATAGTAAGGTCACTGAACTGAGGACAATTTTGAGCCCAATTTCCAGATTTTCCAAACCGTTTTGTATCTACTTCCGCAGTACATATGTGTATACCGTTGTGTCCTACGTTTTATATCGTTAAGGTCATATTACTCAATATTATTGCATCAGTATATAATGCTTTTTGCACTGCATGAACATTTAACACCAACAATTTATCAATCAATACTGAAGAGTTGCGTTTAAAATATTGATTAATAATAAAAAAAAATGCCATTAACTTCACAAATGCAAACAGATAAATGTATGCGAAATTCAAAATCAGATCGTCAAGTGAAGTTTTGGTAAATTTGTAATAAAAATACACCATGCCACCTTGCTGGCGAGTTCACGGCAACCATCTTCGTTATATGATTTCAATTCCTTTAGTTACATTCTAACCAAAATAGTTACAACAAGAAAGTTCCATTCACAGCGATGTAATTGACGTTCAGGAAAAGAATTGCTTATTCACAACAATGTCAGCTCGGTACTGGTACAACAAACGAAGAAGCCCTGCGCATTTGTTCTTCTTTTGGTGGGTCATCGTGATCTCTTGCCCAGTCTTGAACTTCACCACTGACGAATGTAGCGAATATGATGGCACCAAATACTGTAAAACCTGCACACACGTAAAATACGTTTCTCCATTCTTCTTGGGTATTCTGGAAAACAATGATACAGTTTAATGGCAAATGTTTCAGAGAGTTATTATCTCATTGGCGGATTACTTCTTTAATTCATACTAGAACACACCCGCGAAATCGCTGGCATATACAGCTTGTTACCTGTTGTAGGATGCATTTTTTTAAAAAGATATTATGACTGGAGAATTTCTTATAAGGTATCAAAAGCCCTCTCCCTTTTTTCCAAAGTGTGTTTCCTTTTTGTTAAATTCAATTATTTTTCGTGTTTCTGTCCTTATACCACAATTATTCTTCACCTTTGCTACAATGCATTGTTTGGTAAAAGTCAAATTAAATTAAAAATTTGCACCGCTTCAAACATAAAAATAAATGAAACTGCTTATAGACCATTATTATTCATCAGTGCTTTCCTTTTGAGAGCCCTATTAACATGCCAATGGTAGGATTTGAATCTCGTATAATAGATGACTAAGGCTCATTTGAGGGGTGGTCTGAAGCCCCTGATCCCAAAATCCCGGGCTTAAAAGTATGAAATCGAAAGGTGCGTATTTTAACGGAATTCATATCCCGACATCCCGCAATTAACAAAAAAATAATCCCGCATCCCGTAAAGATCAATCCCGAGATCCCGAGCTTAAAAACACCCGATCCCGACGTCCCGAATAAGTCCTGCCTTCCTCTAATCTCTACCCTACTTTCATTTTGGCCAAATCACTACTTTCACTTTCAACAATAAATTTGTATGCCCCATTAATTGGAATTATGTTTTCTAGTCTGTTCGTCCGTCCGTCCGTCCCTCATTCAGGTTAAAGTTTTTGTCGAGGTAGTTTTTTGATGAAGTTGAAGTCCAACCAACTCGAAACTTAGTAAATATGTTCCCTATGATATGATCATTCTAATTTTAATGCCAAATTAGAATTTTTACCCAATTTCACGATCCACTAAACATTGTAATTGATAGTGCCGATGTGGCATCCGTATACTATGGACACATTCTTGTTTCCACATATTTTACCTTTTTCAATATATATGCAACTGGTATGACCCCTTAGATAGTAAATATTTCAGAAAAAAGAAAACAGAATACAGAGAGTCTCTGTATATTATAGTAGTATAATCGTAGTTTACAGATGGATAAACGCGAAAACATAATTGTCTCTAATAGTTGTGGTTCTATTTTGTCGTTTTTATCCCAAAATAACTCAATCTGAATAATTATAAGAATGGATGACAAATGCGACTATGCATGTTTCCTGAAGAACACAGTCATGATGATTAATTTATTTTGGAAGGAAGAGAAAAACAAAATGAGGTCTTCTCGTTTAATAGTATAAATGCATAACAACATATAACAATTCAATAAACCTTACAGTCGGACATTTTTTCTTCAAAAAGAAGACCTTATTGTTGACTTAGGCATGGCATTTTAAGATTTGTTGTAAATTACGTCTTTTTTATTCTGCAATTAAAAAAAAAGTGTTATACTTAACTCTACGAGTACAGCTGTTTTTGGTTATTATAATCAGGACGCATAAAGAAAATGTACGGAAAAGTAGTTTATTGTTGTGCGTGCTAGAAAACTAAAATCAGGATACCAGTAGACAAAAATTGAAGAATTAATATACATAATTATAAACTTAATATATGTGTGCATGTATAATATAATAAAAAGGAATATGGGGTAAACATCAATGCAACAGCAGTACAAAAACAAAATCTAACATGTTATGTGCCGGATAGTTGCAGGATAAACATTTTACAGCGCTATTGCCCTGTAAACTTAAGTTTATATACTACTTACATTCGGTGTAAGAGCTCCCGCAACAATAGGCGCTATCATACCAGGAATTGTGGCAAAAGTATTTGTTATACCAAACATAATCCCAGCATACCTGTAAAATATGAAGACTCGTTCAACTAAACTTTTCATATGCAATGCATATAATAATGTTTATCGGTTTACTGATAATACAGGTTTAATAAAAGTTATAATTCTGTATTTATTCTAGAGTCCCCCCTTTTATCTTTGTATTCTGAACTTTGACCGTGTCTGTCACGTGACTTTAGCGAAATGTGACATCACTTTCAAATTTTCTAACATTTGAACGGGAAGCTTGTTAAATACCTTCCACCTAGGAAGACCGGAAACGGATCCAGCTGGAGACAATCGATTTTCGGACTAAATGGAGTATGGCAATTATTGTAGAAGATGAAAATCAGGTGGCTATCAATTCGACTCGTAAATGAGTTAATGCAGCTGTTCGTAATATATTCAAATAAGAATTAAATCATGGCCTTGTAATTTACCATCCAAATATAAAAGCTCAAGAAAGAGATTTGTTCAGAGTGCACTTGTCAGATGTAGGTAATGATGTTTTCTTAAATAATGTTCAGGGAGCTTTAGAGTCGTTTGCAAGTTCTGACCGTCGAGTATTTCCTAATTGATGAGTTAATTGTATTTTAGTACGGGTATAAACTCGTTTTGTTGGGGATGAGAGTGTATAGATCTTCTCATTTGGCGGGATCTGGCAAGATGACAGGGGGGTCATGACCCTATAATTCTACGTTAGACCATATGTTAAAATATTCTCCTGTGGTACCACAGGGAAGTTGTGTTTTTTTTTATAAATGGCTTTCTCTTGTTTACCAGAGCGGTCGGTTCATCACTGTTACCAGTTTTGCATTTTATCCTTCGAGTACCGAGGAAGCTTTATTCAAGTCATGGCCTAGCGTCAGTGTGGGGTCGTGCTCTCGTTCACTCTAATTTTCCTTAGTGGAACTTTTGTTACTTCTGTTACCAGAAGAACACCTACTTGCCAATATTAAAAATGACGGCGGTTTGTATCGTCTTGCTAGACCTCGTTTACTGTTTTTTCCCTGCGGCCGATTTGATTCCACTTAAGATTTCTTGAATTATTTAGTTTTAAGGAGTTGTGGAATGATCGCCTATAATAAGAAAAGCATGAATTTCTAAAAAGAAAAAAAACCCAGGACAGTGCCAGATCGCCCATGAACAACCGAGTTCCTCGAGAAATAAATAAATTGCAAAGACAACAATCAATGGTGCATAAGGCGTATCGTTCACTTGTTTTAACAAATTAATTCAATTATATAAACTTACTTCGGTGCAAAATCTACATGATTCACTATGTGTCCTGCTCTTACAAGACCGGAAAATCCAACCGCTAATGCTAAACACACAACTGCATACTGTCGGTCGTCACATGCTATAAATCCTGTTATAACGAGACATCCACCAGTTCCAAAAAATGCTGAAAAAAGAAGGTTTCTTTTAAACTGATTCTCTCCGTTGAAAAAATGCGGGTATCTGGGTCACCTTGACCGTCTCTGTGAGGGTTAAACAGATAAGGGATGGGGAACCATGAGAAAATACGGGTATCTGGGTCACCTTGACCGTCTCTGTGAGGGTTAAACAGATAAGGGATAGGGAACCAATCTAATATTATTTAAACTTCACACTATATGCACAACTTTTAGATACAATACAAGAAGGTAAGACATTGAATGGAATTTAATCTTTTTATTTAACCCTTTATATATTCTTCCGGTTACACCCGTAAGCTTTGAGTATGGCAATGATGAATAAAGAATACACTCAGATCGACGCAACAAATATTGCACAATATACACAAAAAAAATTCACAGCAAAATATTTTTGATATACTTTATCAAATTGAGAAATCGAAATCCGAGGGCTGATATTGATTTTGAGTTGAAACTGCATGATTTACAAAATTTGCCATGTACTGTATGTGCACTTAATCATGTACAATACTGCACATGATATGTGATACAGATAACTTATAATATTGCTGGAATCTTATTTTCAGTGTATAATGTGCACTTGCAATTTGCTTACAACTCCATTAGACAAATTGACCTCATGGGTTTGGTTTTCGTCATTGTGTTGTATGTTTGGCTTCATATGTCATTTGTTTTCAGCATACTGTATTTCTATGATTCAAGAAACTTGCACAATAAGATCAATGTTATAAGACTTTCTTACCTATTAGTTCAAACAAACGTCTAGCTGCAGTTGTAGACAATATTCCTCTGGATCTTAACATATCAGCAAGTTGTCCACCAGCAAATGCACCAAATGCCTGGCAAATATAAGGCACTGCAGACAATGCACCGTTCTACAAATACACAGACATTAAATTTTTATATTTCCATTATTAACTAAATGAAATAAATTAAGTGTGGCGGCTATCAAATTTTTTTTAACACCACATGGCTTGCAACGATAAAGACTGCTTTGGGTTTTCTTTGGCTGGAAGTGATGACTATGATTTTCATAGAAAAATTGTCCGGGAATAAAACTTTATAAATAATGAAGGAGATATAATTATTTTAAATGTTAAAAAAATACAACCATTTAATTGGGTTCAAAATTTATTCTGCATTTTTCGCCTTTTATTCTCTATTCTGTTAAATCCATTCAGACACTAATTAAAAGGAAATGAGAGATGGAAGCAAGAAATAAGAATTCAAAACATAACCTACGCTTTTTATATCAAATTTGAGCACTGCTTTCATGAAGGTTGGTAAGCTTGTCAGGAGTGTATATAGCTGCCAATTATTACACATGTGGGCAACTACACAGGCAAACAATGCACGTGACTTAATTATTTCCTTCCATGGAGTCTTCCCAGACTGGAAAAGAAATGTAAACAATACATTAAAATCAAAAGGAAATATAATTTTTTTCACAGGCGCCAACTCCAAATACACGTATAGATTTCAATTATAAAATCGTTAAATGCAAAAAGACAGTAAAAAAGTATATAGCATAATATTATTTTCAGCGAGTCTAAAAAGGTTAAATGCTATTATTTTTGTCTCAAGCAAGTCTAAAAAGGTTAAATGCTATAATTATTTTTGTCTCAAGCAAGTCTAATTAAATATGAAAGTTGGTATCTTTGTCTTATAAACAAGTCTAAAGATGTGAATTCTGTAATGGATGATATTCGTTGGTTTTAAGGACTTGGTAGTTTTATCCGCTTTTTTACCGACCGTTGTGTTGTCTGTTTTCCTTCGATTATCTATGGTTTATGGTTTTCCCTTTGATATTGTCTTCTCATATTTGAAATGATTAAGCCAAGATGTCTACAATTATTGTCATAATAAATGAATATTCAGTCCACTTTAGATTTGGATCTTTTTATTTCTGTTTTGATTATATAACAAGTATTCAGGTTTAAAATATGATTTATTTTTTTTATTTTTGGAGTTTGAGCGTACCTAATGAAATAAATCCAGAAATGCGTTTTAGGACCATCAATTAAATGTATAAAATATTTAAGTGTTATGGTTATCTTTACTAATTAGAGATAACGATAAAATTAGTATGTGTGAGATCGCAGTACTAGAATATAATAAAAAATGTTCAAAATGGTAACTGACAGTATATGGCTGCATATGGAATTAGATAATCGTATTTTTTGGAAAGGGATCACCAGCTATTTCAAAATTAACATGACAGAAACAGACATCGTTCGTATGTATACAAAAATGAGGCCAAAAGGCATTTTTATAAAAGCGATAAAACAAGCAATTAAAGGTATGAAAATCGAAATAGTAGGATATGGAATATTACTATTTGCTGTTACCCGTATGTGTGTGTCATATTCAATGGATGACTCGATATAGTTTTTCTCAGCTTCAGTTATACGTGGATGTTCTGCAGGAGTATCAGCGGTCAGAAGGAACCAAGCTATCACCCAAATAAATGTTAATCCTCCTGCAATGTAAGAAAAAGTATTGAGTAAAAATATGCACTCCAAGGTTAATTAGGAGGGGGAGGCCATAAAATTAGACCATTCAAACTCTCGACTAAATATATTAATAAAAAAAACCAGATGGGAAACAGATTGAAAAATAGAACTTCAAAGTAAGTGTGTTCACATCACGTTTAACGTCTACATGTATGAACATACAATATTTTCACCTGTAAGATAAAATATCGAACCCCATCCATTGTCGAATCCATACTGGCATAGGACACCGGAAGTAGCAAAAGTAATAGTTGTACCAAACATAGTTCCTGAAATAATATAAGAATATTCTGACAAAAAGTCATTATGTAAGTGCACAGAAAACACGTCTGATTACGTTTTTATTTTAGATCTATTGTCATATTCCAAACTTTCACATATTCACATCACGTATATGTGTTGACCACAGAGTCTGGCCAATGTCCCCACGAATATAATTTTATATACAGCTGCATGTGTAATCCTCTCAAAAAAAATGTTTGAAGAAATTTTCTTTTTATTTATGAAATCTGAAATGAGAAAAATTAACCCCCCCCCCCACCATTTGTTTTCACATCCCCCTTTCCCTTTTTTCAAAACTGATCTCAATTCAAATTTCTAATGGAGTTTGCAACAATAACTACTCATTTAAATACATCATAAAATATTAAAATGTAACAAAAAGTGCTTGTTATCACTGAATTGGAAAGAGTGTTTTAATTTATCAGTTGGTAGTAAAAGTGAATATACATTGTGCATTGTATAAAACAATGATTTAAGTTGATTCAACTACTATTCTGGACAAAGAAAGATAACTCCAATCAATTGAAAATTTCTTGCTATTGCACAATATTGTGCAATTAGATATTTCTTGCTATTGCGCAATACTGTGCAATTGAAAATATTTGCTATTGCACAATACTGTGCAATTGAAGATTTCTTGCTATTGCACAATACTGTGCAATTGAACAGTTTTTGCTATAAATAATTGCACAATACTGTGCAATTGAAGATTTCTTGCTATTGCTGAATACTGTGCAATTGAAAATTTCTTGCTATTGCACAATTCTTAATATAATAATTTTGGATCCTGATTTGAACCAACTTGAAAACTGGGCCCATAATCAAAAATCTAAGTACATGATTAAATTCAGCATATCAAAAAAGCCAAAGAATTCAATTTTTATTAAAATCAAACTTAGTTTAATTTTGGACCCTTTGGTATTTAATGTAGACCAATTTGAAAACGGGACTAAAAATTAAGAATCTACATACACAGTAAGATTTGGCATATCAAAGAACCCCAATTATTCAATTTTGATGAAATCAAACAAAGTTTAATTTTGGACCCCGATTTGGACCAACTTGAAAACTGGGCCCATAATCAAAAATCTAAATTCATTTTTAGATTCAGCATATCAAAGAACCCCAAGGATTCAATTTTTGTTAAAATCAAACTCAGTTTAATTTTGGACCCTTTGGACCTTAATGTAGACCAATTGGAAAACGGGACCAAAAATTAAGAATCTACATACACAGTTAGATCCGGCATATCAAAGAACCCCAATTATTCAATTTTTGATGAAATCAAACAAAGTTCAATTTTTGACCCTTTGGGCCCCTTATTCCTAAAAACCTGTTGGGACCAAAACTCCCAAAATCAAACCCAACCTTCCTTTTATGGTCATAAACCTTGTGTTTAAATTTCAAAGATTTCTATTTACTTATACTAAAGTTATGGTGCGAAAACCAAGAATAATGCTTACCTGGGCCCCTTCTTGGCCCCTAATTCCTAAACTGTTTGAACTAAAACTCCCAAAATCAATCCCAACCTTCCTTTTGTGGTCATAAACCTTGTGTTTAAATTTCATTGATTTCTATTTACTTATACTAAAGTTATTGTGCTAAAACCAAGAATAATGCTTATTTGGGCCCTTTTTTGGCCCCTAATTCCTAAACTGTTTGAACTAAAACTCCCAAAATCAATCCCAACCTTCCTTATGTGGTCATAAACCTTGTGTTAAAATTTCATAGATTTCTATTTACTCAAACTAACTTTAGTTACAGTGCGAAAACCAAGAAAATGCTTATTTTGGCCCTTTTTGGCCCCTAATTCCTAAAATTTTGGGACCAAAACTCCCAAAATCAATCCCAACCTTCCTTTTGTGGTTATAAACCTTGTGTTAAAATTTCATAGATTTCTATTCACTTTTACTAAAGTTAGAGTGCGAAAACGAAAAGTATTCGGACGACGACGACGACGCAAGACGCAAGACGACGCAGGACGACGACGACGCCAACGTGATAGCAATATACGACGAAAAATTAAAATTTTTGCGGTCGTATAAAAATGAGATATTTCTAACGCTTTAATTAAGGCGTCGACAATACTAGTAAACGTAATTTGAGACCACCAAATCACCAATTGATGATGTCGAAGTACAATACAGTTATTTCATAAGTAACAGAAAGATATGTAAAAAAAAAACCATACAATAAAAACCAGTTCACAAACAAAAACAGAAAAAAAAATATACTGTAATAAAAAGAATAATGTCAATAATGGAAATCAATTTTTGATATCAGAAAAAATAATAGTTTAACAAATTTTACCGTGTGTAAAAGATTGCTCGCAGTTACTAAAATCTAGCTCTAATACGTAGTCTGCTAATAAAAAATAATTTCGTCCTACTATTCATATTGGTTGCTGTACTTCATAAAGTTCTTTCCATCATGGGTTTAGTGTCTATCATGGTTAGGATGACTTAAGACAACACTGCTAATTATACTTTTAACAAATTGCCAAACATACCCATATATCCTACTGAAACCAGCTTACTGCTCTCTAAAGGTGGAGCCCATCGTCCCCACATTGACTGAAGAGCGGGAAATACAGTACCCTATATTATAAAAAATAACATTGATTGATGGTTTTCAAAACTTTTTTTTTTATAATTACCAAAATGTCATTTAAAAAAATCATTCTATGCCCTGATTATCTTACCTTCCAAAAAAGAAGAAAAAAAGTAGAAATTAAAGTAAATGCCATAATTATATAAAAAATTTCTGTTAGATTTTATAGACATGTTAGATAAATGTTCAAATGAAGCTCGTTAACAACGCGAAACTTCAAGAAAGTCTGGCGAGTCTACAGTTTTGATTCAAAACCTGTAGTTTGACTTTCTATGACTTATGATTTTTGTGTGTCATTTTCTTTTATTATCTGTGATTTGAATAAAAACAAAATTATTCAAACGAATAAAAGACATGATAGATGCTTGTTTCAAAATAAATATCAATATATCAATTTTGTTATGTTTTCTAAAACTTTGTATGGTAATTTTTTTCAATAGTACATCTAAACTTATTTGCTGGTATATATATCTTTATTCTCATAAAGCCAATGCATTACATCGGTACAGAGATAAGCATCAACATTGATATATGGTGCGAAATAAGTATTTGCCTGTAAATCAGTTGTACTTTTGTGAAAACATTTTTCATATATACTGCGAAGTTTCAAGTTTTACAAATTTTACAAGATATAACATACCGTACCGAGCCCCACTATAACTCTCATGACATAAACAAGTATTACAGACGTTCTTGCGCAGACAGGAAGTAGAACCGTCGCTAACCCTGATATTGCCATAGAAACTCCGAATACACGTTTCCCGCCAAATTTGTCTGAAAACCATCCTGCTGGAATTTGAGTTACAATATAGCCATAGAAAAAAGATGCTAGAATTGTAGATCTTAAGTTTTTATCCCAGTCAAACTCTGCTCGCTGAAAAAAAGATAAATGTGTATAAACTGTTAATATTTTATATATATTTCAACTTTAATCAATAAAAGTAATAGATGTAAGCTTCTATTAACGATCTATTCCAATCGTTTGCTTCATTTCAGCACCTGAAAGTTATTCCTTCTCAATTATAAAACAAGGAAACAAAGAATCAAATTTATATTTTGTTCTGTTCAGACTCTTTTTGAATCTCTAGTGAACTCGGCTTAATGTTTTTCCCAATGTCCCGTTTCTGAGCCAATTTTGTAAGTAGTCGTTTAACAACGTTTTGGAAAGAGACACCATATGGTGTTTGATCTGTCCAAATGATTTAAATGATAAAAAAATCAAATAAAAAATCCTATACGATGGACAAAGACAAAACGAAGGCAGTTTTTTTGTGTATCGCGAATAAGAGCATACAGTGATGTAATATAGTAAAACTAATAGTACTAATTGCACTTACATCATATTCCCTTTTAGTTGTTTCAAGTACGCATGTAAGATCTGTATTATTCTGACTACTTGACACAGATGTGTCATTTATTCTGACCATACACACTATTCCCACACTTATGTTGACACGTAAAGCATACACAAGTAAAAAACCGAAAAATGCAGTGTAAGCTAATATCCATCTTTGTGAACAACAACATGGAACATTCTCTACAAATAACAAAAGTATCATGGTATATTTTATAACATTTACAGTAGCAGCATTAAAATTGTTTATAAAAAACAGTAGCAAAGTACAGATTTTTAACAGGGAATTACATGTTGAGTTTCTTAAAATCATTTGTTATGTTTTTTTAAACAGCTAGGATTAATGGTTTTTGGGGAATAAAATCATATTTCCTTTTTTTTATATTTACAAAAGGTGTTGTACGGTAAATGAGAAAGGAACATTTTAAATGCATTTGTAAAGTACCGAAGACGTTTAAAATACGAACGTAAGAACAGGTTAACCGATTAATCGCTCGGAATATTTCCAGAATAACCGGTTAGTCAAATCTGTCCAATTTGAAAACCCTTATAAATACGTAGTTACTTCCGATCAGAATTTGGACGTTAAACTCGATGTCGTGCGTTTGGAGAAAGCCAACTTATCTTACCGTGAACGAAACTGTGTAACAACTCTATGAGGAAGACCTGAAACGCGGCATATGTCATGTCCTTATTTGCATTCTTTTATTTTTCTTATCCAAAGAAAGCATCAGTCAAGCATTCGGGCTGACTTTATCCTTGTCAACTCATACAAAAGTTGCCACTAATTTAGTAAACGTTTGGCCGCGGACGGTTAGGACAATGTCAAATAATTAACATGATTAATCGGTCAAAAAAGACATACAGTTTTCCAATGAATGACTTGCATTTGAATACAAAGCCTGATATTTTTCTGACTTTGTCATAGAATCGTTGAAATGTCGTTCTCATTTTATTATTTTTAGTTGCATGTGAATCAATTACTAAAAATAATGTATTAGTTGCATCGTAAATGTACATGTAGCTATAATTAGCGAGTGATGCTAATCTCAAAGAAAATAATTACATAATGCTTACCTCTTTCTTTTATTTGAGCATTTTCACTACTTTCAATAAACGGCGAAGACGTTTTCTCTTCTTTCTCCATTTCTAAATGTTAAGTGCATGTCGTACACAGTGCGGGTCAAAAGGTCATATGCATTGTTTCGTTGTTGAAGAAATCCACATTTTTATCAATAATACCCACAATTTGAAAATCACGACAGGTTAAGACATTCTTTATCAAGAAGTTATTATTATAGTGATAAATTAAAAGTTAGTTTATCGTATAAGTAGGGTTCCGCATTTATTCAAATATATATATATGCCAAGGCCGAGACTCTTAGATTCTGACAAATCTATTTATACTTTTTAGTTTGTTTGTTTGTATCATCACAAGACGATGTAGGTAGAGTGCTTCAATTTCCCTCTAAGTAATAATTTTATCACTTGTATTCGTATATTATGAATAAATATCTTTTTGTTAGTCTTTTGCTAATTAAAAAAACCTATATAATTAATTGTTCTATCCAGAAATGACACAATCAATGATATAAATTACTGTGAATTTATAAATTATTGCGATGTTTTTATCTATGCGTATTTGGAAATATGCAACGGATATAAATGCTTTGTGAAACATTCGAATTTGTAAAGTTTGATACTGATAGTATTATTTGTATTCAAAATTCCATGCCTTCGTAATAATTTATCAAACACTAAATTATCAATTGATAAAATCTCATAAAAATGTTCTAACAATTATCTAAAATTTATAGTAGCATGATGTTTAATTTCGACGATAGCTTGATGTATGATTAACATTCAGCGGAAAGTATTACAAGTGTAATGAAATCGAAAACATTAGATATGAAAATAAACCATACTTTGAACCAAAATGACAAAGAACAAAACTTTCTACGTAATGTGATTGATTCACAAGAAGACATGCATGCAACCTACATGAAACTTTTTTTCTGCCTACGAGAGGGCAAATCTTTACTCCTGTCTCTCGCATACTACAGAGGATTAACAGATTCTAGTTTAAAAGTATGTGGTAAAACCTGACCGAGGATCGATAATTCAGGATATCCCGAACCGATGCCTGCATGCTACCACAATATCACATGAACAATAAGCGATGCCGTACACGGCTATATGCATTAGCTAAGGTTAATCGTTAAAAGCTTTAATCCATACAATAAACATATCGCAGTTAATGTCTGTGTCATTTGGTCTCTTGTCAGTTGTCTTATTGGCATTCATACCACATCTTTTATTTTTATATTTACTTTTCTTTCCTGTTTTTGACTCTCTATTGAATGCAGTTAATACTTTTTAAAAAGAAAATACAAGGGATAGGATGCTAAATAGAAGGTCATCACATTTAATGTATTTTTATTCAAAGAAAAAACTGAAAGCAGTGTAATGTTTAAAAAAAAAAAGAAGCAGTAAATGGAAGTTAAAAGACTTTAGAAAGCAAAGAAAGTACCCCACTTAACCAGCTTAAAGCATTATAAAGGTTAGTTTAAACAATAGAACATCGACAAAGCAAGAGTCAATGTTTGAAAATATCAAGGAAGACGAAAAAGGGCGAAATGATACATTATGAGGTAAATTTTCGTTCAAAACACGTGTTATTTTGCTAAAATAAAAATGCTGAATCTTAGCTGAATTTTTAAGCCATATTGATGGAGATAAAAAAATTAGAAAGTAAGCGTTGTCGAGATTAAGACTAATCAAATTGTACAATATCATTGTTTATGATTTTTTTTTAAATTCGTGTAATCAATATTCAATTATCAGTTTCAAATAACAAAATTAAAAAGAAAAGAAAATTAAATCGACAAATTCGCACACAACGTCATTCATTGATAAATAAACGTAAAAAAAAAAAAAAAAAACAACCTTTAATTATTGTTTGTCAGGTGACCAGTTGCAAGAACAATGTTTGTCTCTGTCAAATATATGCCCCCATTTTCCAGTGAACGTTCAAATTTAGCCAACATTCATTCCAAATAGCCTCTATTATATACAGGACTTACCTATTGCATTAATTGATAATTTGATCTCGTCCTGAAAATGCATGAAATAACCAACCCACATTCAATGCAAGTGTTAAGCTTCAAAGTGCAGTGACTTCCATGTTGAAATATTCGGAACATTATAAACGCAAAACCACTATCTCCATGTAGTAATATTTGTTAAAATACAAGAAATATCCGGAGTTTATATTTCTTACATAAATAAATATGACAAAAAAATTGGAATGAAGAAACACAGCTTTAGCCCTACCTTGTAGTGTTGCTTTAACGTAATTCAGTTATCATTTCGTTTTACATATATTTAACAACTCCGCATTGTACTTTAGATCTTTTCTTTAATGGAATTTGTGTTTAGCTTTTTGAGAAAAATAATAAATGTATTCTATTTTTTCGTCATAAAATTATGCGTTTTTTATTACATCAATCATGTTTTCCTATTTTAAATATATATAAACCAAACGTTTGTCTGACTATGTTTCAGAACATATTATCATATGGTTATAGAACTTATATTTTAAATGGACAAAAACAATCTTCATTCAGAAATAATCAGTTATCTCTCTTTGACTACGTGTCTAAATCAGAAGATAACCACACAATAATCTCTCCTGGTACATTATATATGTTCTAGACCGTATGAGTATATGGACCGTACGCGTACGGTCTGGACCGTATGACGTTACGCACGGTAATGCGTTCGGATAAAAATTACTTTATTATATGATTTAAGAACGCAACCATTTGCCTATACAAAATAAAATCACCAACATCCATATATCTACAGAAAGGCCCGGACATGTTTTTCTTATTTTAAGTTAATTCTATAAATTTTTTCACCATACATTTATTTTATTGAACACACAAATCTTACTTTTACGTTAAAAATTGCATGTCCGGCGTAACATTTCAAATTGAATAAAATGCATTTTTCTATGTTCCGTTGTAATTTTGCACATAAAATCTGCGAAATTTAGTATATCAGCATCCTACTAGATTTATATTATAATATCATACCCGTTTTTGGTATTGGCTGAAATTTGAAGATACCTATAAAGTAATAAAATCATATTAAAACTATACTCAATAGAAAGTTCTGAAAAAGATAAACATTTCCAACCTTTCAAATGTAAAAAAAGTTTTCTTGAAGCAGAATTTAAAAAAATCGAATGTCTAGCCACTATGTCCAAACGTAATTTTTGTCCATTCCTTAGGTGAAACATGTTGTATAAATACTAAATGTGCATTTAAAATACAAAACTAACATATTTATAAGATACAAACTATAAGTTCATACAAATGGCTAAATGAGTCGGATGTTTTCGCAAACATAATGACCTTACAATTTTTTTTTGGAAAGCATTCCCTATGTCTAGCCATTATGTCCAAGGGCGTCATTTTGACGTTTCTGCACAGTGGCGTCTTTTATACAAATACACACTATTTACGAACTGTTTAGGCAGTTAAAATGATGCCGGGAAATGTTCAATCCAAAATGGTCTACTGAATCAAAATAACACTCAGATTAGAAAAACACACAAACATAAGGAATAAACCCTTTATAGACATAGGGGAAAAGGGGGGATGGACCGAGGGATAATTTCTTATGAACAAAAGTTTTCACGCAAATCTAAATCATCTTTATAGATTAGAAACCGATTTGAATCCGAGGAACAATGGTCTTATAATTTTTAAAGAATTAAATAAATACGTATTTGTAAAATAAAACCATCAGTGCTAAAAAGATAGAGAAATAGTCTGAAAACTCGCACAGACACATACAAATATTGGACAAAAGTGAGTTCAATCTAAAAAAAAAACCCATTTCAACTATAAAAATATTTCTAAAAAGAAATATGGCTGAATTATTATATGACCGATTTAATATGCGTACTTTTTCAAAATACTCATACTCGTACGCGTACGGTCCGACTAATATTAAAAAGTTGGTCAAGTTTATTAGATGCAAATGCATATAACAGATCAACATAACTTAACTCTTAAACTGTTGTATGAATATATAAAAGTTCAATGGTAATTAAAATAAACACTTTATATTTTAACTATTTAAAAAACTCACGCTTATTAAATATGTTAATTTCTAGTATTTAGCATGTCGATCAATAATGTATTTATTGAATAATGATCACTGAATTCGAAGTTATCGGAAGTAAATATAATGTGGGAGTCCAATTTAGCAACTTTACAAAGAAAATCCAAATGCAAGGGAACAATCATGAACTGCAAACATGTAAATGTAAAAAAATATTACGCTACTTGTGGTAGCAAGTGTCACCTTGGGCGAGAGTACCACAATAGGATTCAGATATACAATTAAAACAAACATTTAATTTCAAGTGTTCGTTTGTTCATTTTATCCATCTAATTGTAATAATAACAATTTGTAAAACTAAAAATAAATATATATAATGTTTGTTTAAATTTAACCCATATGATCTAATAACATGTATGGTCAGCTCGTACTGGACCATACGCGTATACTCATACGGTCCGACCGTACGCGTACGGTCCAAATACTCATATGGTCTGGAACATATATATACACTGTTGAATTGAATATCGTCTACACGAGGAACTTATAATTCATAGGAGCATGCATAGGTGGATGTTTCTGAATGATATCTACCGAAGCCCTCTTTAGCGTGTATGTTGTTGCTGAATGGTAAACGTATAAGAATGAGTGTTTTAACCGTATTTGTGTTCTCTATTAAAGACCATCGATAAAGGAGAAAGGACGCAAATAGTGCGCCTTATGTTTGGATAAACTTCTTATTTTAATTTTTTTTAATTTTTATGTTTGTTGCAAGTGCAAAGACTGAGAGTATCTTAATTTTAGGGTGTTTGTAAATAAAATGTTAGAAAATCTTGTATGCATATTTCTTTATATTTCTTTTTGATATTCGAACTACTTTTTAGTATTCGTTATATAACCATTGCCAGGGTAACAATCACAGAGTATTCCCCAAAACCTTGCATCACAAGGCAATATTATAAAAAGAAACTTTCAAATCGCTTTAAGCTGAACCTACAAACAATTTCAACATGCTATGGTTCTGATGTAAAAGTCTATATAATTATATACATATTTTTATCAGCCTCTTTTGAAGGACACTACCTAAATTATTAAAGAGTTACTTTGACTCTTAGACTGAATAGATATAAGAAGATTTGGTATGAGCGCCAATAAGGCAACTCTCCATCAAAGTCTCAATTTGTAAAAGGAAACCAATATAGATCAAAGTATGGTCTTCAATACCACTAATGGTAAGCGGATGTCGTAACTAAAAGTTAAAGTTACGACCATCTAAAAACTGGAGACAACTCTGGAGGTGTTTTTCTTTTCCGATTTTCGTGTAGTAAAAGGTTCATTTTAGCTAAACCGTTTGTCTCATATACACTTACATTGTATCGTTTGTGCGTTGATATTGAAACCAAATTTGATCTATAAAACCATTCCAATTTTCGTCATAGTAAAATAGTAAAATAGTTTTTCAAAAATTCAAGCATGATGGTCGTAACTTTAAATGTTAGAAGGTCGTAACTTCAAGTATAGTATTTTGGATGATGGTCGTAACCGACACAAGATTGGCGTAACTTTTAAAGATGACGGTAACTTTTTTTGTTTATCTTATTTTCATCAAAATTTCAATATGGAATCAAAACTGTATCGTATGACCTTATATTAAAGATGACTGTTACTCGAGTCTTTAATCGAACTTTTATCGAAGTATTTCAAAGTACTGTGCACGTAACCATGTTAATAAACTCACTGAACGGCCACGCTGAGTTGAAGCAAAAAGTTCTATCTTTCAATATTATCCTGGCTACACGCTACTCATACACGTATTTGATTAAGTTCAGTGTGTACAGTGGATAGCAGCGTAGATTAGATATCAACAATCTCATATACGTTCGAAGCTAACACAAGGTTCATTGCGACCCTATGGATTCAGTTTTCCAACCCGTTACCCATGCCAAGAAACCCTCGCTCAAAACTCCTGGGGACCTATGAATAAAATTATAGCAATTTAACTGTTTCTCAGGCTGACAATTAGTTTTTAATTTCCCATAAAGACAACGTTTGGATGAGGAATCCAATTTTGAAAGTTTATGTAAAGTAGTTTGTTCATATTACTCTGAAACACCCTTTTTAATATTACATTTTAACACGTTTTTTAATTGTTTAAAAGGTACATTGAAATTAGAGTAATTTCCTGGGTTTATTTTCATATCTTTAAAAATTGTATCTGCAGATAAGTACAAAGAATAAATTCCGGTGGAATATAAATTGATGTTTGTTTGTTGAGATTCTTTAACCTGGTGATTAATATATCATATACTGCTTTACAAAATTTAGAATGAACCTTCTTAAAGTGATACTTTTTCTGCTAATAAGAGTATTACAAAAAGTATTTCAGGAGCTCTATTGGATACCCTAAAAGCTGACTGAAAATTATCCATAAACCAAATTTTAGAGTTGTATGTCAAAATAGGTCACTCGAGTATCAAATAATTTACATGACAAATTAGTTAGAATAAAATTTAGATTGGACGTTTGTGTTCTCAATAAAAATACAACTTTAATACCTTTTTAACAAAGATTTTCAGTGGTTTTTGTAAAATTCCTCTATAGTTAAAAATATTCCCATGAATTTTCTTAAACTTCAGTCAATTTTTTTTTATCATTGAACAAGAGCGGTGGAGATTAATGGTGATTTATTAATATTCTGTATAGTCATATAGTCTTGTTTGTATTTACAGTTTACACTCAACTGCCATTTAATGCAATATTTATTTAGTTTGTCTAACGCGTTTTGAAGCACCTGGTGTCTCAGACAGTAACACTAAGTCATCGTCGTAACTGAGAGTTTGGATACTTGGAGTATCAAGAACTGGAGGGTTGCCAGTTTCACAAAAAAATGAATGCAGATAAGTAATATAACAATTTAAACTAAAAATTGAGGCTCTCAAGAGCCTGTGTCGCTCACCTGACACTTCTTGGTTTTTGGAAATCATATGAAAAAAAAGATAAAAATCATAACAGATAGTTATGATAATGTTTGAGACCTTGGACAAGGTATGATAAGGGCTATTTTTGGCCCCCTCTCCAAATAAGTTTATATTGATATCAATGATGGTCTTAGTGTAGACACTTGCAAAAATAATGATTTTATTGTGTTCCGGTGAAAGGAAGGTTGCCTAGCAACGGTTTTTATTAAGAATGAAAATTATCACATAATAATTGCTTTATCAGTACAAATTTAAATATTTGCAAATAATATTGTTTGTCCAAGAAGAACTTGAAGTCACAAATGAAAATACCCTTTGAATTTGTTTATTATATGTTTAAAACAACCTTGGCAACGGAAATGTTGCCTAGCAACGGTTAAAAAATTGGTGCTTGCCACTCTTAAGTATGAATTAAGCAGTTGTTTGAAGATTTTTCTTTCCATTTGGAGTTTCATTCCAATAATTTTTCATATACATCATCTTTTTTATTCTTTACAAATTTCGTATTGAGCATAGCAACACAAGTGTTGCTTAGCAACAGCAAAACATGTTTGAATTAAAGCCAACTACAAACCAATTAGTCATTATATTGAACAAATTAAATTGAATGCAATGCAGATTGTCTGTTTGTGAACATGTTTAGTTAGAAATGAACACTTAGTTCAATTGTAGGTCACTACACGCTGATCAACAACTAAGATACATAACAAGTGCATATCAACCATGCAATAATAGGTTCTTTATATTTTTTGAAGTATGAACTTAGTTATTTTTTAGGAATATACTTCCTAATACGGTGTTACACTATAATATAAACATCTAGATTATCATTATTTTTAGGACGAATTCTATATCGAGTATTGAATCCCACATCTTGCTTAGCAACAGCAAACTTTTTTTTTGAAATTGTAGACCACTACAACACCTTTGTTTGACTTTCAATGTGAAAGTTTTTTTCATGAAAACAAGAATATATAGGATTTAATAATTTGAGATGAGTTTGAACAGCTTTCAAAGACACTTAACAGTTAATGGAATCAAAGAGACGTGACTTGTACCACATACAGACAATGTCACATTGTGTGGAATAAAATGTCTAATCCAGGCAATTACGAATTAATATGATGTAGGGGTTGGAATAGGAATGTGTCCTCTGCATGGGTACAAAACCTATAGTGAATTAGAAACAACTTATCAAGGCAAAAAAGGGGGGGGGGGTAAATAATTTTTGAAGTTATTAACGAGGCATTAATTGACCTAAGAAATAGTTAATCCTATTGTGCAGTAAAAAAAATGGCATAGCCTGTAAGAATATATATATATATATGGTTTAAGGGTTGGACAATCATTTAACCATTAAAGTTAAAGGTCAATTAATTGTACCTTGAGATCAACGGTAAATGTCATAATGATATTAGACTGTTATGATATCTGAGTCATGGCTATACACTGTGTGCCAAATATCATAAGTCAATGTATAAAAACTAAATAAGTGTAGACCCGGACAAGTGTGTATGAGAATAAAATTCCAAAAAAGAAGAAGAATAGTTATGTTTAACATAATGTATCCATTCATTTCATCTTGGAAGCCAGGGAAAATTGACAAAGACAAGTGAAAACTGAGAACAGAATAAACTGATGTTTCTTTCACGATGAAATGGACTATGGTTTGAATGGTTTTACAGTAGTAATTTTAGGGCCCTTTATAGCTTGTTGTTCGGTGTGAGCCAAGGCCCCGTGTTAAAGGCCGTACATTGACCTATTATGGTTTACTTTAATAAATTGTTATTTGGATGGAGAGTTGTATCATTGGCACTCACACCACATCTTCCTATATCTATGGAACATTTTTGTTATCTGTAATTATGATGTGGATACTGGCAATGACGAAAAATGTTTTCACTTTCCTGTCAGTGTCAAATGATTTGTGAAATATCATGTAAAATGCATGTATGTGATTAAGTTGCATTTTGTATTGTTTCGTTTTGTTTTTGTGTTTTTGTAATTTGTTTATCAAAATGAACTACAGTTATAATTGGACATGCAAGTTACTAATAAAAGTATATAAGTTCGGGTAAGGGTGAAGGTTGTCGCCTGTTTAAACGTTTTCACATACTGTGTTTGTTTGCAACAAGTAAGGAACCTGTTCGGTGGTTGTTGTGGGTCATACGTGTTCCTCGTTTCTAGCAATATCCTTTAACTCTACTTTCCGCTCGCTATATAGATGACGTTCTTTCACTAAACAATTCAAAATTTGGTGACTATGTGGAACGCATCTATCCCATCGAATTGGAGATAAAGGATACTACAGATACAGTTAAGTCGGCTTCATATCTTGACTTACATCTAGAAATTGACAATGAGGGTCGGTTGAAAACAAAACTTACAACAAAAGAGATGATTTCAGCTTTCCAATTGTGAACTTTCCATTTCTAAGTAGCAACATTCCAGCAGCACCTGCATACGGGGTATATATCTCCCAATTGATACGATATTCCCGTGCTTGCATTTCCTATCATGATTTTCTTGATAGAGGGTTACTGCTCACAAGGAAGCTATTTAACCAAGAGTTCCAAATGGTGAAGTTGAAATCATCCCTTCGTAAATTTTTCGGACGCCATCACGAGTTGGTTGACCGTTATGGAATAACCGTTTCACAAATGATATCGGATATGTTCCTTACGTCGTAACTACAATCCCCTTCCCTTTCATGAATGTGACCTACCGAATTAGACTATTTACCGGATTTGTAATCACATAAGCAACACGGCGGGTGCCACATGTGGAGCAGGATCTGCTTACCCTTCCGGAGCACCTGAGATCATCCCAAGTTTTTGGTGGGGTTCGTGTTGTTTATTCTTTAGTTTTCTATGTTGTGTCGTGTGTACTATTGTTTTTCTGTTTGTCTTTTTCATTTTTAGCCATGGCGTTGTCAGTTTGTTTTAGATTTATGAGTTTGACTGTCCCTTTGGTATCTTTCGTCCCTCTTCTAGTTTTTTTTTTATATAAAGATTAAACCGTTGGTTTTCCTGTTTGAATTGCTACATTAGTCACTTGTGTGTCCTTGATAGCTTGCTGGTCGGTGTAAGCCAAAGCTCTGTGTTAAAGGTCGTACTTTGACCTATAATTGTTTACTTTTTACATGTTGTGTCCTGGAAGGAGAGTAGTATCATTTGCACTCATACCACATCTTCTTATTTCTATATATGTTGCAAAAGTTATTTCTTTTGGGTGGATGTGTATGTTTAAGCGTAGATTCATATAAGATGGATTCTTACAGTATGCACCCTTTTATTAATTCATTGTACAATTAAATAAATATAATAAATGAATTAAAACGCCTGATATCGTGGGTTCTGACACCGGCCTGGTCAAACCTAAGACTCAAAAATTGGTATTTGCTGATTTCCGTTAATCAATTGGCATTAAGGGGTAAGAACAAAGACTAGTTGGATCGGAGTGTCAAGTTAGGGTAATATGTCTTCCTTTGGACTGTAACCTTTTTAGCTATAGCACAATAAAAATTAATGAAACAAACAACCCATGCAGCAACACGATGTCCAAAAGTTAGCACTTTGTGTAAACATGAATTATTATTAAAATAGTCAATTATATGAATTAACTGTTTACAAAACTTTATATTGTTTGCAAAAACTACGGATAATATATTCAGGAATAAATAACCTTTATTAGCTGTATATCGCAAAAAAAAAATCGGAATATTGAGCCTTTTATGGTCTTTTGACATTTTTTTATTCGACCGTCACTGATGAGTCTTTTGTATGCGAAACACACGTCTTACAATCAAGATGTCTTTAATTATGATGCGTTTTATTCCTTTCATATTCAATACTTATTTTTATTCTTTTGAATATGTTTAAATTCATTCTACATGTAGTGCTGTTATTTAAGAAGACATATGATTGATTGAATGTTGTTTCCTGACCGTCCAGTGACAAATACTTTATGCATGCAAATTTTAATGAAAAGATATGTAGAGAATGATTTGCAAACAAGAAATACTAAGTAGCACGCGTTGTCGTCAAGATAGAACAACGGGAAGGCGGGTGACAATTACAAATAATAAGTCCAATAAATTCAACACCATGACCAAAACATAACTCAAGATACATAATTTAGATCATAAAAGTGTTGGATAGTTTTGTTTAATCTTGATTATTGTTATACTTACACAATTAACTAATTAAAATTGTAACATGGTGTCTTCTTATGTCATATAAATTACAATGTATGTTATTATTCACAGTTCTGTAGTTTATTTCGCCATCGCCATCTGTATTTATATTAAATGATTGTCTAAAATGTTAACTTGGCATGCCATACTTGGTAGAAATGCGGACGTGAAAGAAAGCACTTTTCACAAAAGTGTCATCGGAGATTAAAACATTCCAGGGCGACGATTTCGCCAATTATGAAACAAAATAAGTATATGCACTGTTTGAGTATGAACCAGTTATTATATTCATTCACAATTACGTTCCCAGAATTTCTCTGAAGTTTGTCACAGTTCCGTCTAATTTGGGTCAAATTTCGACGGTCTGCTAAAATGTCACTTTAAATTCAAGAATAATGAATTATACAGGAATATCCTGTTTTCCTGTCTCAAATATGTTTATTTTTCGTCCTGAAGAAACTAGCCATTATTATAGCGTACCATGAATACATTTCCGTCGGATCCAGTAAATACCGGAAATCATCTCCGGTCCGCAATTCGGTTAAAAATTTCGATGATTCAATGAAAACTACCGACGATTTTTGTCACTTTTTTGAATTTTTAACTATGAGCGTACTTACGACCCACTAAAATATTTGAACTGCATCAACATTTATGTTCAAGGAATGTCTGGTATTAATATGATCGTGGGTCGTAGGTACGCTCATAGTTTAAAATGCAGAAAAAGGTTTAGAAACTGCCATTTTTCTGGCCTTTTCGCGAATCTTGAGGTCTTTACAGCAACAGAGCATGAATAATATCAGCAGAAGTTGAAAAATCTATTGATGTTTACAAAAATATAGGTTTTAAACTTTAAAAATAATGTATTATAATTAATGGCAGGTCACTTTTAATTTGAACGAAATTAGGGGGCCGTTCTCTGATGCTTATCGTACCTTGTCCTTTGGTTTAATATTGCTATCTTTTCTTTCATTCCATTTATTGGTCAGCACCTCATAAGGAACATTCTTGCCATATTTGGTTCCATTCCATTCAGTGGTTCTCTAAAAGAAGCCATTTGTATGTATTTCCCATAGGGTCCTATGTTAAACTAACTCCACCACTGGTGGTCCTCTTGAAAGATAGATCGGCTACAAAGTAACAACACTTGGTCAGCACCTCATACGGAACATTCGTGCCATATTTGGTTCCATTCCATTCAGTGGTTCTCTAGAAGAAGTTATAAATGTAAAAAGTTAACGACGAGGACGGACAACGGACGACGGACGACAAGTGATGAGAATAGCTCACTTGTTGTTTTAGGACCAGGTCAGCTTAAAAGTAGGACTTAAAATGTCCCCTTGTCTTACACCTCAAATAATTGGAAAAAAAAAGTGTTCAGAAATAATCTTCAGTACGGACTGTGATAAGCTATACATATTTTTCAAATAGTATGGAACTTCATACTAACACCATCATTTATCAATTTATACAGCAGGCCATTATGTCAAACAGAGTCAAAAGCACCACGAAAATCTACAAAACAGGCTTTGTCTTATTTTTTTTCCAAGTATTTGGTGACAAGAGTTTTTAAGATGAATATGCTATCAGACGTTTTATGATTTGAATGAAATCCAAATTGATGACTGGAGAACTTATATTCATAATGCTTTATTAATTAGTCTTTTATTTAAATAGAGCTATATAATTTTGATAGACAGTTTAAAATAGAAATACCTTTACAATAGCATATGTCTTCTTTATCTCCTGACTTATGAATTAAAACAATAAAAGCTTTCCTCCAGCTGGTGGGATAAATACCAGCTAATAAAATAAGATTATAAAATTATCTTCCGTTTCGCACAACATGTACATGTACATGTACCCCCTCTCTTCACCCTTTTTAGGTTTTATAATTTGGTGAAAACAACTTCACATATATTCACATATGAATTCATAAGTGTTACACGGACCGAAATTCTTCATTACACGTTGTATGTAAAAAAAACCTTCATAAATATATCATATAAAATATTCATATAATAAAAAAAAAAAACACGTTTAAAACTCTTGCCTTGCTTTATTCAGTCCTATTTAATAAAAAGATACGACAATCACAATTTTACGTTACGACCATCCTCAACATTTTTGTTGATTGAGTTATCATGCTCGAATTTTTGAATGACTATTTTACGAAAAATGAAATGTTTTTATGTAACAAATTTGGGTTTCAATATCAACGCACTCACGATTAGTAAGTACGAGTCAAGCGGTTTAGCTCTGATGAACCTTTTACTGCACGAAAATCGGAAAAGATAACTGACCTCCAGAGTTGTCTCCTATTTTTGGATGGTCGTAACTTTTAGTTAGTTACTACCATCCGCTTACCACCAGTGAACACGGAGCCTTGGCTGAAAACGAATTTCAAGCTATACAGGACCCCAACAATGACTAGTTTAAAACCATTCAAACAGGAAAATAATATGAACCACCTCAACAAACGACAACCACTGAACACCAGGTTCCTGACTTAGGACAGATGCAAACAAGTTCAGTGAGTTTTAACGTTTGAATAGGTACCAACCCCCACTCTTACTTGTAACTATAGTGTTACATCACAACATATTTAGATTCAATATGAAAAAGCAATTGAAATGGATTAATTCAATCAAATGACATACTAGAACAAGCAAAGAAATGAGCATATACTGAAGAACCAACTTCTTAAACTCATAAACAGCATGTTTATTGGCATCTATTGAAAAGGTTAACAATTTTTTAAGGTACCTAATGACTTCAATTTCTGAAATGATTTATTTCTACGTCTTGTAAATCATATCGAAATATCCTTGAACAATCCTTTATTATTTAATTTGAAGGTCAATTCGTTCTGTATCTCCTTTAGCACACTTTGAAGTATTTCAAACAACATGCGGAAATGCTTCAAAGTATATATCGAAGTGCTACAAAATACAGAATAACAATAAGCGATCGAAAATGTAGTGATTCATAAAAAGAACTAAAATTAGATTTATACAATGTGTATATAGTCAGTAATATCTCATATACATTTATCTTTTGATATTACACTCGAAGAAAACTTTCCCAACAAATAGTTGGAATTAAATTTAATACCTCTCCAAATTTCACTTTAATGTTATACTTGTGACATTTTAAAGTTGTAAAAATTAGACATAATGGCCATACATTTCTGACTTTTAAATAACAAGTGAATATGTATAATGTATATAAATATAAACAAATGAATATATATTATATATATATATAACTCATCTAAACATCAGCCGAACAATGTTAGATCTGTAAATTTACTTTCGCAAATTTTTTGTTATTCCCTCGCCGGGATTCGAACTCATGATTCTGAGATATCGTGACACCAAATCGCCTGCACTGTATCCGATGCACTTTTTCTCTGGATAAATTTGTATTGCACATATATATTTATCATCTACATCAATTTACAACTTCAATATCAAAAACATCAAGTCCTTATACTATCAGGCACCTCACTCTTATCTCACATGCAGCTCACTCATTCAACTTATTTCCGAAAGAGGGACGAAAGATACCAAAGGGACAGTCAAACTCATAAATCGAAAATAAACTAACAACGCCATGGCTAAATGAAAAGGACAAAAAGACGAACTATAGTACAAATGACACGACATAGAAAACTAAAGAATAAACAACACGAACCCCACTAAAAACTAGGGGTGATCTCAGGTGCTCTGGAAGGGTAAGCAGATCCTGTTCCACATGAGGCACCCGTCGTGTTCCTTATGAGATAACAAATCCGGTAAATAGTCTTATTCGGTAGGTAACATTCATGAAAGGGAAGGGGATTGTAGTTACGACGTAAGGAACATATCCGATATCATTTTTGAAACGGTTGTTCCATAACTGTCAACCAACTCATGATGGCGTCCGTAAAATTTACGAAGTGATGATTTCAACTTCACCATTTGGAACTCTTGATTTAATAGCTTCCTTGTGAGCAACAACCCTCTATCATGAAAATCACGATAGGAAATGCAAGCACGGGAATATCGTATCAATTGGGAGATATATACCCCGTATGCAGGTGCTGCTGAAATGTTGCTACTTAGAAATGGAAAGTTCACAATTGGAAAGCTGAAATCATCTCTTTTGTCGTAAAGTTTTGTTTTCAATCGACCCTCATTGTCAATTTCTAGATGTAAGTCAAGATATGAGGCCGACTTAACTGTATCTGTTGTATTCTTTATCTCTAGTTCAATGGGATAGATGTGTTCGACATAGTCACCAAATTTTGAATTATTTAGTGAAAGAACATCATCTATATAGCGGAAAGTAGAGTTAAATGATTTGCAAACTTTTTATCGTTCATCCGAAGAAGTTTTTGTAGGAATTCAGCCTCATAATAATAAAGAAACAAGTCGGCAAGAAGAGGGCACAATTCGTTCCCATTGGAATGCCGATAGTCTGTTGAACGTAACAAATATGTTGTCAATCAAGTTTTCGAGAAACCTGCACAGTATACAGAATAAAAAATAAAAAATACTGATAAATGCCTTTTGTTTTCAACGAAAAGACGAAACGTAAAACGATTAAATCAACTGTTGGTATGGGGTTGGATTCCATCCCACCATGCTAATTCGCGATTCGACGCGCTAGAACCCTCGACCACCTTGGCTTCACAAAAATAAAGCTTTCGGTGGCTAGGTGTCACCTTTCCTCGTCAGTTTTAATCTAGCGTCGTAATGTAGTACATGATATATAAGGCATGAACATGGAATTGTTACAAATCAGCTGAAATATCTATTATAAAGGATCCTACAAATTAATGTAAGATACAGTCACTGTAATACTTTATTTATTTTAATATTACTTTAATTATTATAAGTACGTCTGAACCAGTGACAACTCTACAACAGATTTATCCATCGGTTCACCACCAGTGATGGTGATACATGGCTGTGTACATTCTGTATATACAACTCGTCTAATCATCAGCCAAACAATGTTAGATCTGTAAATGTAATTTCGCAATTTGTTTGTTCTTCCCTCGCCGGGATTCGAACTCATGCTTCTGATATATATTTCAGCTGATCTGTAACAGTTTCATCTTAATGCCTTATATGTCATTGAAAAAAACCCAACCAAAACAATTGAGAATGGAATGAATAATCATATATATAGGAATGAGAAGGCAGACCAAATAGATCATCCCCGATTTTATGGTGATGTTCGTGTTGCTCAGTCATTCTGTTTCTTTGTTGTGGTTTGTATACTGTTGTTTGTCTTTTTTGTATTCTCTTTTGACGTGGGGTTGACAGATTATATTTGACTTATGATTTTGAATACTTCTTTGTTATCTTTAGTTTTTTTCTATATTGTGTTGTTTTGTTTGTTCTGTTTCATTTTTTGCCATGCCATTGTCGTTTATTTTTGTCAACGAACGGCCATCAACATGGAGCCGTGGCTCACATCGAACAGGAAGCTGTAAAAATCCCCACAAAATGATAAGTGTAAAACCCTTCAAACAGGAAAACAACGGTTTAATCTATATGTAAAACGAGAAACACTTATGAACGATATCAACAAACGACAACCACTGAACAACAGGTTCCTGACGTAGGACAGTTGGGAAAGAATACAGCCGGTTTAAACGTCAGGGCTTTTTATACCCAACAATACAATATGTTTATTTTTCATTGTTGAAGTCCGTATGGTGCCTATATTTGGTAACAATCACTTCATTGTAACTCCTGTGGATTGTTGTCTCATTGACCGAAAGATTTATATGTATTAATGATTTGGCTTTCGATTGAGTAGTCTACTTTTTACGTGACAATGTTGGTATAACATATCTGAAAGTACATTTAGTTTTCTAGACACGTAAATACTTATGAACTTTATGTGTTACGGTCAAATACAGATACTATTTTTGTAAGTTTTATCTTTCTAACTTTTGATATTACACTCGAAAATAACTTCAGCTATATCACAAAAAGGAATATAAATAGTGGAAATAAAATTAATACCTCTCCAAATGTCACTTTTATGTTATATTAATGAAATTTTGAAGTTGTTAAAATAAGACACAATGGCTATAAGTCAATATTTTTCTGATTTTTCGATATTGAAAGTCATTTGATGGCTACACGGATTGATTAAAGAATCAGAATAACACAATTAACGACACCATTATAGATAAAATTGAATACAAATGGCGAACAAGTGCTCACTTTTGTATTTTATTTGTATCTATAATTTTTTTTGCGATTTTGTACTGAATACAGATGATGCATTTCTATGACTAATTTAATCAGACAGGACAATTCTATATTTCTTGAACTAAGGTATTCAATTTTAGTTGAATCGTGCAATTAGACGAATTCAACACTCCAACTAAGACCTATTTCTTATGATTATGACAAACAATATACACAATTTGGTTATTAAATTATAGTGAAAAATAAACAGTTTATATAGGTGAAAAGTCTCTGTAGACTGTCACATGAACTCTGATGTTATTGTTTATGTTACGTTCCTTTTCAGTTCCTTTAGGTCTTATTGCTTATAATGTTTCTGCGTATTTATAAATGCATGGCTTTCAAATTGATCGTTCCTGACGAAGGTAAATTCAGAAAAGCGCTCCAGACGCACTTAATTTGTAAAATATTATTTTTACTTATACTTCAATGCTCTGCTGCTTTTGTACCTCGCAAGTCTTCGTGTAGCAACTTGACGGATGTCATATGTAGAGCAGTATCTGTTTACCTTCTGGCACAACTGAGACCAACCCTGATTTTTAATGATGTTTGTGTTAGTCAGTCTTTAGTTTTCTATGTTGTGTTTTGTGCACTATTTTTTGTCTTCTTTTCTTTTTCCATGGCACTGAAAGCTAGTTCCAACTTATTGGTTTGATTGTCCCGTTTGCATCTGTTGGCCCTATTTCACTGATTACTACCCTGATCAGGTAAAAACTTAAATAAGTAAAATTGCTCCAGGTAGAATAAAAATGAACGATTTGTCCTACAAATTGTATGATAAATTGTGGAAGAAATCGATAAGAATTGTTCACGCGACATTAATAAGCAAGAATAGCATCGGGTGAAAATGACTATCCTAAAAAAATATGTTATGTCCCTCCTTCGGAATCACGCACACGCTCCAATAAGCATACTCTGTAACTGTTAAAAGTTATTTATTTGAATGAAAAAAATTCAGAGATTATATATCATATCATTTTGATCATTGTGTGGGAACTCAGATCCTGTCTATCGAAAATAATCAGCATTAAAACAACGGGTTTTTAAACATTTCTTGGAAGGAAACGGTTGACGGTTTTATTTATAAAGACCTATTATGTTTATTTTTTCTTGCTAACCATTATTGCTGTTTCAGTCAATGGTTATGAGTTTCGATAAAGTAAGTTAAAAACATGAAGATGGTAATTTTCTCTGATCCTTGTATAAGTTCCGGGCATTCAAGGGCAATAACTCCTGTTAGACTTTGACTTGCGATTTGGCAATGGAGACATATACGTTGATCTTGTATAGCTAATTTTGTTTACTATTGACATTTTCTTAGCCTTGTCTGAAGTTCTGTATACATGTATATGCTGTATATAATTATGCTTTCAGCTATTATAGTTTCTGCAAATAAAACTATGATGCTCGGCTAAATATTTTAATCTTTTTTCTTTTGTGTTAACTATTTTTGCGACATTATAGTTTCTCTTTATCGATAATAGTATTCAAGATACTAGCCAAATTTGAAAAACATTAACAGCGTCATTCAAGAGCAATAAGGAGTCGTTTGACAAATGTGCAAAACGTTCAATTCCGGTATCTAATGAGTATAATGAGTGAAAATGTTTGTTTATGTTTGACCTCTGCTGATGAAAAAGAAGTAAAATGCAAAACGAAAATTCTCTAATCAAATGCCAAAATCAAAGGCTCAAACAAATCAAATGAAAGGATAACAATTTTCATTATCCTGACTTGGTACAGACAAGTTATACCAGAATTTCGGATGCATGAAATATATAATGTGTTTATTTCATTGTATTATACGATGAAAAAATCAAACAGGCGAGCCATATGTCTGTGTCAATGGTGTATGTCTTAAGACCTTGATTATCTAACATGAATGCCTGATTTCTGATTTATTTCTAATAAGTGTATGTCTAGCTATAAAGAATCGGCTTATTCAATTTAACATCAACACAATCCAAGTGTCTGAAATCACAATTTCGGACAGATATATGTGTTTGGATGATAAATGGTTAGCACAAAAATAATCTTAAGTCACTATGCTTAAGGGGATCATTCTTTGTTTATCAGGCATCGATGGCTTTATCTTTAGTTTACTATTTTCGGTAGTTGTAATTTTCTAGTTTTTTGCTCTGGTCTACAACTGTTTTTATTCGAGCACCATTTAAAAGAGGGACGAAAGATACCAGAGGGACAGTCAAACTCATGGATTGAAAATAAACTGACAACGCCATGGCTAAAAATAGACAAATAATTGTACAGAAGACACAACATGGAAAACTACAGACTAAGCAACACGAACCCCACCAACAATTTGGAATAGTAATATGGATACGAATATCGCGTGTAGCGCAACAAATAATTTGTTTTGTATATTTTTTTTATTTTTGTATCAACTTTTGTCTAACAAGTCATCTTGAGTATTTTCCACTTGTCATTTGAATAACTTCGAACATATACTCTTAATGATTTATTGACTATGTTTCGTATTAGAAACTAGCAAAAAGAGCTTCTGAAAAGTGATGCACATTATTTATAAATTGTAAAAACAAATTAGTAAATGTTTTTCCTTATCGGGATGGTTTGTTTAATACAAGTGTACACAATCAGATATCAAGAGGATTAATGAATGCAACAGTAGTATACCAGTGCTCAAAAGTCATAAATCTATTGAGAGAAAACAGATCTGGGTTACAAACTAAATCCGAGAAAAAATCACATCAAACAACTATAAAAAGAAACCAAAAGAACAATAAGAACACCGACGTGCAACAAAAACAAACGTAAACATACATATAAAACAAAATATTTGATAACAACTACCATATTCCTGACTTGGTACAGGACATGTTAAAAAATATGGTTAGCCATATATCTCCCGCTTTATGACAGTGTTAAACATATTGCTGAAATAACAACATAACGTGTCAGATAAAATACAGCACAAACACACAAAAGAACACTCATCTCAGAGAAACACGGAAACAAATACTGTAAACCAACTTATTTTCGCGTGTTTCCCTTTCTAGCCAACTTCGGGACAATTTAATTTGGCAATTTTCAATGATGTCTTACATGCAGCAACAATCTACATATAAAGCATTAGAAAAATGCATGCTCTTGAGTTTCGTATTATTTAGGAGAATCATATATTGTATGTATATGCTATAAGATTATTGGTACAATAAATATGGATAACTTACTATAGGAAAATGGAAGTCATCAGTTTGACTTAAAGCGTATGTTATAGGTAGAGTTTAGTCGGATATATTCTATTTATTGAAATGCGATTATTTGATTCTGAAATAGGTTACTAACAGTATTATTACTGTTGTTTTGTTATTGTCTTTTCAATATCTATTATCGAATTGTCACTACTTACGTGCTTTATGTGAATTAATTTCTCAATGCTTTCTTTTGATCCAGTAAATATATTCTTGGCATTATCATTAAGTCGACTTATATTATTTACACACCCAATGTTCTTACTGGGTAAAAACGGATAATAACTTGTTTCGTGACAGATGTTAAAAAAGACAATAGGCACAAACAAATTATATTACAACCTTAAGGTTATGCTTGACGGTCATATTAATAAGATTTACATCAAAAAAATTTGTCGAATTTGATTTGTAGAACGGATAATGGCAAGTTTCTCTGACAAAAAGAGCTCGTAAAGTGTCATCCTTTGTAAACCCGGACGGTATTTTACTTGTATGAAGTCATGATAATATGCTTATATTGATGCTATAACTATATAAAGGGATAGCAGATGACAACATTTAACATGCCATAAACATTGTAGCCAGCAAATTTGATTCTTAAAGTACTCTTGGTTTAATTCTTGGTAAGCCGTCGAATCAACGTTTGCTTTAAGATAAGTTTACATGGTACCAATTTTACACGTGCACCTGCTTTCGATTGAAATTAAATGGTATCAACACTCAAGTCGTAAGTCGAATATCAAGTCGAAATGTCGTTTTTAATTCGGATCGCATGCTATTTCCATTCAAATGGGATCATCTGAACGTCAAATTAACCAAATTGATTATTTTTTTGAATGAAACTAAGCAAGTGACTTTAATCGACAACAGTATTCAAACTAAATAAAAGGTTTACCTTATTATCACAATTTGTAAATAAAGACAATTGTCAGTCGAAACTGAAATAAGATCTGCAACTAACTTATTTTTTTTTTATGCAGAACAAGATATGAATTAACAAGAAATTTTGTAAGGAGAAAATATTAGATAAAAAAAAATTCCGTTTGAAAACTAAATAGTTGACACTTTGTTAACGTTTTATATGGTTCGTTAGTTATTCTTTCATGCTACTCATACATGTACCGGACTCTTCAAACATACCTTAACTTATAAATAACATTCAAATTGCGACGTGTATTGCAATACGGACATACGTCCATCTTCACTTATTTTTAAGATTTGGCTGACATGATAGCAGTTGAAATTCTTGGTTTCTAGATCGATTGTAGATTAGTTCTACAACAACTTGTTGATCAGAAAGTTCTATAATTCCAAATAACTGGAAACATCATCATGTTCCTAAAGTCAACAACTCTGACTTGCTTCTAAATAACAAGAAACTGAAACACTGAACACACCAGATAAGGAAGATTCCAATGAGGTATTCAAATGGATATAAACTGGCACATCTCTTTCAGCAATGACGGGAAGCGTTTACAAATGAAAAATGAAATTTAAAATTAAGTTTGGTGAAATTCAAGTTCTACGTTAGCCAGCAGTTTCAAGGTTCATTTCAGCAGCAATTCTCTCGCAGTCAAGTCAATCAATTAACAACATACATGCAGTCATGTGCAATGATGAATACTGAACACTTACTTATGGGGGTATTTAACCACAAAGCCTCACTTGCTCGGATTAGTGGACAACAAATTTATTGCTACGCTATATACAACGATGGGAACATTTATCTTCTCATTTAAAGTATTTTAAACACATCAAACGAATGGTTAACACCTGTCATATTCCTGACTTGGTACAGGTATTTGTTTTTTTTTAGAAAAATGTGGATTAAACCTGGTTGTATAGCTATCTAAACCTCTCACTTATATGACAGTCACAAGAAATTCTATTCTATGAATACAGCGATGCGAGACAAAACAAACAGACACAATAGGTAAAAATGTCAAAAATAAGGATACAGCAGTCAACATTGTGTTATCATATCAAGCACTATACAAAACAAACAAATGTAACAAAGAAACACAATAATGCATAAATCTTTAACATCCTCATTTTGCTTTTTTATTATACGATTTTATTTATCTATGTAAAATCGAGTCAAAAAGGATTGAAAGATTTTAAGTACTGGCATAGTATCGCTCGTTTGACGTCACACAGGAAGATATAAAATAATTTTCTCGGTGAAATTAAATGTTAGTCACTACATGTCATTTCCGTATATATACACTAAACATCAGAGAAAATCAGGTAAGGCGTTTTTAACTACAATCCCATTCCCTTTCATGAATATGACCTACCGAATTATACTATTTACCGGATTTGTAATCATATAAGGTAGCACTCCACAGTTAGAAAATAAAATTAAAAATTAGCCACAAAATGTTTTATCATCTCCTATTCCTGGATTTCTTATGCATTAACCTAACTGTTTGTGTTGTACATGTGCATATGTATGTAATCAGTATATTCCATAGATTTGATTTTCAAAAGTTAAAAGAGTGAAAATAAATTCCTTTTATGTGTATCCATGGCAACATTCTGCATTTATTTACCATAAAATATTGCAAAAAGGGGGGTGGACATGTCACATATCCCCCCAAAATTTGGATCAAACTAGAATTTCAATGCCTTTGAGTAATACCTTTTCAGAAACTGTTTTCATAAATCTTCCTAATGATCAAATAAAAAATGGATGTCTTTCGCCTCATTTTTTCGTAAAATCCAATCACAAAGTTCGTGCGATAAAAAGTTGGAAAAAAACATTGCAATAATTGCCGGACCAATGTATGGTAGGGACATGCAAATACGGACTGTCATACAGAAAACAGCCTATATTACATACATTACATACTCTTGATGTTCATATAAACCCAATACAAAGGCCATTTTAATACTCAGCTATCCAAAAATGAATTTTATTGCACACTAGCTCTCATATTTGAAAAATCCACAGGGGCCAAAATGCGAAACTACACACCTAACTGTGGAGTGCTACCTAAGCAACATGACGGGTGCCACATGTGGAGCAGGATCTGCTTACCCTTCCGGAGCACCTGAGATCACCCCTAGTTTTTGGTGGGGTTCGTGTTGTTTATTCTTTAGTTTTCTATGTTGTGTCGTGTGTACTATTGTTTTTCTGTTTGTCTTTTTCATTTTTAGCCATGGCGTTGTCAGTTTGTTTTAGATTTATGAGTTTGACTGTCCCTTTGGTATCTTTCGTCCCTCTTTTATAACCAAGGTCTACGTAAAATATTACTGAACTGTTTTCTGCCGTTATCGAAGGCTTCAAACCTGTCCTATTTTATAACCGGTTGAATTATATACCAAAGGATATTAGTCTTTTTTAGCTTCTGTTTTCATTTCCACAAACAGAAAACATGAAGCCGGCTTCTTAGATTGCTTGGAAGTAATAACCATAATGAATAAATCATATTATAGGATAACAGTGTTTGTGGAACATTTAATACTATACCAGAAAATTAATAAAGCCATAAAAACAATCTTACGAGAAAAAACTTTCCTCATCGAAAGGAACTGTCATTTTATTTATGGATTCTAGAATATTGCACTCTTTTATATCTTTATGTACGGTCAATGGCAGGTTTAAGAAAATATCAGAATTATATTTATATATAAACAGAAAAAAATAATTACAGAGAAATACAACGACGAACAGGTAAAGTTTATTAATAAGAGCCAATAATTTGTAAGTAGCTATACAACTGGCTTACGACACCCAATCAAAGTCTAAATGTTATTTATTGTAAAACGTGTGATAAAATGTATACAATTGCGTATATACGAATAATTTAGAACGGTACCATAAACGTACAACAATAATGTCCTTGTGCTATACATGATAGACGTGTGTTGCTGAAGATCCAGTGGTGAACTGGAAAGGCGATGTAATATATGAATAAACTCATCATAGATACCAGGAATAAATTTTGTATATACGCCAGACGCGCGTTTCGTCTACAAAAGACTCATCAGTGACGCTCGAATCCAAAAAGGTTAAAAAGGCCAAATAAAGTATGAAGTTGAAGAGCATTGAGGACCAAAATTCCACAAAAAGTGCTGACTACTGGGCTGGTGATGACAATACTTCTACAATCGTCGGTTTTGATTTCCATGATTATAAAATTATAGAACTATTATTCTAGTACATAGCATTCTGTCTTTTTGGTATAATTTGTCTTATAATTCTGTTCATTAAACGATTCTAAACTCCATATTGGAAAGACTTAATTCTCAATAATTTAATTATTTGTTGATGCTAGCACTGCATGCATGTTATATGTTTTGAATATGTACCGAATTTTTACTCGATTTTCTTGTTTTGATTAGTTATGAAATTAATTGGAACATATCCTAAAGATAAGGATGAAAAATTGAATGAAAAGCATGATCATATTCCTTACATGATAGAACATCAGGTGTTATTGAAGCTTTAGAATGTGCCTATGGCATTACTGTTAATAAAACGCAGCTGTGACGTGTGAAAAATGAAACCATTTAATTATGTCCCTGTAATTATCTTTATATTTATGTGATTGTATAAATACACTAGTATTTATAGAGTTCTGTTTTTCTTTGTTAATGTTTAACCTATGTCCAACATTGAGAGTCTGCAGGTTTTTCTTTAATTTTAGGTAATTTTGTTACTTTTTAAATGTTGTAAGCAGCGTTCAATTTAAAACGGAAAGCTCTGACACCACATTAGACATTACCTAGCTTTGTTAGAATTTGATAATATCTTGTTCAAAGTTTTATCCTAAAAGCAAATGTTTTTACTTGAAAAAGAATTTTTTCTTCTTTGCTAAATATATAACAAGAGACAACACGAGTTTACCGATGCTCAAAACTGTCAACACTTAAACAAGGAGAAACATATGAATCGTAAAAATAACGTACAGACCTTTTCCCCACAGTTTTAGTTTGTAACCCGGATTTTTTTTATTCTCAATCGATTTATGAATTTCGAACAGTGGTATACTACTGTTGCCTTAATTTACCTGGTGAGCCAATATTATAAGCGCTCCTATCTGCACATGCATCACACATCAAACAAAAGTTCATATAAGAGTTCATACTAAAATTTGAATCTTATACTAAGATATATGAAACAATCGCTAAGTGTGAATACTCAAAGAAAGATTTGTTTTAAACTATTTGCATGTAATTCACAAGATGTATACCTAAAATGTTCGTGACCAACATTTTCTGTTAGTGTATACATTTATGTACATTGCTACTGGTTGACTGCTAGTACCTAAAGTAAGATGAGCCAATACGCCAAGGACTCGGTACTGACATGATTTTAGAAATAAAATGCTACTTGATTTTTTTTCTTTTAGGTGCATATTATGTAATACTATGCATACGTAGTAATGTAAAATTGTGATTCAATCGAACAAAAAGTGGGCAACGCCCCGACGAATAAAAAAGTTATGTAACCCTGAGGTCTAAACTATTTTTGTTCTGTTTGCTGTTTTTGCTAGGCCGCACCACTTCCAGTAAACATGATATCCTTTTACTTTCCTAGTTTGGTATCTTTAAATATCTAAATATATGTTTCAATTCAGCATTAGCTTTTAATCACATAATAAAATCACAGGAAAAAACTCTTTTTTATTTCATTCCATGTTTTGACATGCACCGGAAACTTGAGTTGTAATACAAGACTGGTACCTAAAGAACCATAGTAGTAGTTGAAATAGTACTATGCATAAATTCTTTTTAAAACCCCAGATTATAAATAACGTTTTTAGATGGGTTTCGGTTGCTCAGTCTTAAGTTCTTTCTAGGTAAGTTTCGGTTGATCAGTCTTTAGTTCTTTCTAGGTAAGTTTCGGTTGCTCAGTCTTAGTTCTTTCTAGGTAAGTTTCGGTTGATCAGTCTTTAGTTCTTTCTAGGTAAGTTTCGGTTGCTCAGTCTTAGTTCTTTCTAGGTAAGTTTCGGTTGCTCAGTCTTTAGTCTTTCTAGGTAAGTTTCGGTTGATCAGTTTTTAGTTCTTTCTAGGTAAGTTTCGGTTGCTCAGTCTTTTGTTCTTTCTAGGTAAGTTTCGGTTGACCATCTTTAGTTCTTTCTAGGTAAGTTTCGGTTGCTCAGTCTTTAGTTCTTTCTAGGTAAGTTTCGGTTGGTCAGTCTTTAGTTCTTTCTAGGCAAGTTTCGGTTGCTCAGTCTTTAGTTCTTTCTAGGTAAGTTTTGTTACTCAGTCTTTATTTCTTTCTAGGTAAGTTTCGGTTGCTCAGTCTTTAGTTCTTTCTAGGTAAGTTTGGTAGTCTTTTCGTTCATGTTTGCCATAGCGATTTCAGTCCATCTTCGTCTTATGAGCTTGAATGTTGTTTGTGGCGGCAAATGTTTTCCGAAATCTTTTCAGGCCTGAAAAAGAAGCAATCATCGTTTTAACATATCCAAAATGTAGAGCCTATACTGTTTGTAGATGTTAGTCTTTCCATTTCCTAGAATTCAGGCGTTTCGGAGTCAAATGAATCTTTTGATATATTATGATAAAGTTGAAATTGAAGCCCATATTTTGCCAAATTATCTCCAAAGACCTTTCTACGATGTAATTGATATCATATTATAATGAAATATACCTAACATGGCTCGTGTTGATATGTACATGATTTATAAACAATAGAATATTTTCAAGATAGAGTGTGATATTTCATTTATGTGTAGTCTATGTACAAGCACATCCAAAGTTAAAAACCAAATTTTTTTATCTTTGAATTATTTCAAGTTAGTAATCTCTAATCTTTTGAATTTTGAATGATCCTACTCGGCTTTCGTACGAAATACGTGCAAAATATTTATCCATTTATGGAAAGATCAGAATTGTTTCGAAGATGCTGTCCAAATTCTCATTTAATTGTACTACCATTAACGGCTTCAATACACTGCTTTCACTTAATCCAAAGATGAAGATTATGGTTATAGTAAGTTTTCATAAAATTTATCCTTGAACTAAATTATTGTTTTTGGAGATTGTTTTATGTGATAATCATAATTGGTTTATGTCAAGGATAAAGTCAGCAAAAACAAATCAAAGACTTCAATAACACGTGAAAATAAAATCAACAAAAACGTAAAATGTATTGCAAGAATTTACTTTAAGTTGTTTACAGTATTATAATTGTCAATGAAAAATAGAAAAACACCTTATCAATACCTTATTGAAATACACATGTACGTAATGCAGTTTTCGTTCTTGAGAACAACAATGATAATGATTATTGTGAATGAGTTATTTTCTATTCTGTAAAAAAGATTAAAATTGATCTATTGAATCAGAAATTAAATCAGAGCTTAAAAATTACATTGTTTGGCATTGCAAATATGTTAAAAAAATGTCGCTGTCAGAAGTATGCACACGCAAACATGTTCTTCTTTCATTTGAGTTCCAGCTATGCCAAATAATTCCTACCACCGAGACTGAGTTAAAAATGGTAGAAACGAAATAAGTGGAACTGACTGCACTAGAAAAACGACTGAATATAGTTATCAAAGGTACCAGGATTATAATTTAGTACGCCAAACGCGCTTTTCGTCTACATAAGACTCATCAGTGACGCACTTTTGAAATATTTAAAAAGCCAAACAATTACAAAGTTGACAGTGCATATTCTTTACTATTCAAGCCGTCAAAAATTAAAAAAAAGTTAATAAATATATGTACAACTGTATTTTTCTAAAATATTATAATCCATAATAACGTTTACAGATAAATATTTTTTTGAAGTCGGAAATAAAATATAGCGTGGTGTTCTAGTATCTATAAAGGTGACCATTACAATATCGCATTACAAAGTAGTTTGATTGTTAATTTTGCAATCTGCATCTATCGATTTCAAAATTTTCCCTTACCTGGAAATAATTTAAGCAACATTTTTGAACAATTGAGGCGACCAATTGAGGAGAGCACCGATGCTTTAAAAACAAAAAGGAAATATCAAGCCCTTATCAATTATACGTCTGTACACATCAGTTTGAAATAAAGAAGATATGGTTATATACTTAGTTTGTTATCCTAATCTATTCTACCAGAGAGTGCATAAAAGAAAAACAGAGCGTATTTTTGTTTCAAATGAGCAATGCAATCAGGTAAAGTTTTAAAAGTTTAATATCTTATTGTTGAAATCTTTATAAATTTTCATTTCTTTTGAACACTTTGTTTTAACTACATGTAAGACTTTTATACACAAATTTAAATCGTAAAGTATCTTGAGTCCGAAGCGCTTAGCCTTATACAGATTAACCTTCAGCAGGAACCCTTAAACATGAAGATTTAAAAGCCAGAAATCTGTTATCACGTTGTCCTATAGGCCTACATGAGAGTGACCTTTACAAAGTAGCAAAACATCTTCTAAGATGATCATTGGCTGTGGGGTTTGAACCTTATATGCGTCCATTTATAATTAAACGGCTGCCCAACATCCTTTATAACTGTCGAATTTATATCAACATCAAAAGAACATGGCTGTAGGAAAACTAGAAATACACTTTGTAACAAAACAGAACTTGTGTAATATTGTTATCGAATATAATCGAAGATCTTTACAGACACGATCTTATCACAAGATGGTCGAGACTATATAAGACATCAGATAAACTTGATTATATTAGCGAACATTGACACTTTAGTAATTGTAACGTAATTTAAAAGTTACTCACACCATCACGATCAATTTTTAAAGATCTAAAGTTATAACATACGAAAAGAAAATGAAGTCTGTTTACATTTGAGATGGAAGAAAAGAGTTTTCTCTTTTCATTTTCTTAGACAATTTATTTTCAATATGTAAGTGTGTTTTTAGTTCTCAATGCTTTTTAATCTCGTGGTTTATTTGGCCTTTTTAACATTTTTTGATTCGAGGGTCTGGCGTAAATATAAAATTTCCATTCTGGTATGTATGATGAGTTTATTTACAATGCAGAACACAAAAAATAAAAAGAAACAAAAATTCCGAATGCCCTTATTGTTGATCGACTTTCAAATCATATACCTTGGTCGTTGTTGTCAAATATGAGGAAAGCAAAATCTCTCTAAAAGAAAATATTTAATTCATAGATATAATTGATATAAAAAGGTATTTGTATGTATCCCTATGTTATGATTATCAGTTAAACGAGCCCGTGTTTTTAAAAAAAATAGTCAATAGAAAGAATCGAGCTGACTCTCGGAACTGAAAATGAACAACAAATAAACGTTATTTATAAATTCAAGTTTGTAAGCTTCAGAAAAAGGCGTAAAAAAATTATTATATATATTACTGAATAAAGTCAATAAACGGTCGTTAAGCACACGATCTGTTATTTCAGAAAACGTTCTATGTCCTAATAAAAGTTGAATTGTGCATATTGGTAAAATACACAAATGGTACCTCTATTATTTTAAAGCTATGTCTTAACGTCATATGAAACCTCAAATTAAAAAAAAAATGATGTATATGTTTTTTTATTAAGAAAATGGATAGTTGTCATTATTAAACTTACGTACATATACTTTTTTTCTGAAGAAAATTCTTCAATTTATCCACATTTAGAAGAAGTTTATTTGTTTTAATTGTTTGTTTCCAGGAAGCAATTCGCCGACATATTTTCCGTATTCAAAGTGACCTTGGCTTGAACCTCCTCGTAAAAATCCGGTGATTGCAATACGCATTGATCTGTCACTAAATTGAACTATTATTTGATTGTACATGTTATACACGTGATTAATATCCATGCTTCTGTGGTGGTTGTTTACTATAAGGTGACAATCGGTAAACTACGGCTTCAAAACACGGATTTTAATGAGTTGCCATATTTCACTTAATAACAGACAGAGAGAATAAAAAATGATGATTATATGATATTTTTGCGTAAAAAATGTTAAAATCGTGCACAGAAGACTAAGTTTAAGATATATACATGCATTGATTCAAGAATTGGATAAACATTTTTTCACCAGTCACTCGTTTCATATGACTTTAAATAAACGACTGTGGTATCTATGATGAGTTTTTTTTTAATTACCACTGGGTCGATGACACTGCTGGTGGAGTTTATATTTCCTGAGGGTATCACTGGCTCAGTAATCAGGACTTCTGTATTTGACATGAATTATCATTGATGTAGTCATAATTATAAGTTACCTGTGTACACAACTTTGATTCTTTTGAAAATCGAAGGCTTTTATCCCTCAGGAATAGATTACTTAAGCTGAATTTGAAAACCTTTTTGGAACTTTGGTCCTCAATGCTCTTCAACTTCGTAGCCTTTTAATTTGGCCTTTTTAACTTTTTTAGATTCGAGAGTCACTGACGAGTTTTTTGTAGACGAAACACGCGTTTGGCGCAAATACTAAATTGCAATCCTGGTATCTATGATGAGTTTATTTAAATATACTTTGCACCTGTCCCAAGTCAGGAGCCTCTGGCCTTTGTTAGTCTTGTATTATTTTAATTTTAGTTTCTTGTGTACAATTTGGAAATTAATATGGCGTTCATTATCACTGGACTAGTATATATTTGTTTAGGGGCCAGCTGAAGGACGCCTCCGGGTGCGGGAATTTCTCGCTACATTGAAGACCTGTTGGTGACCCTCTGCTGTTGTTGTTGCTTATTTGGTCGGGTTGTTGTCTCTTTGACACATTCCCCATTTCCATTCTCAATTTTATTTGCAATAGCCAATTGTACACTGGTATTATAAACTTTTGAAGGATGCCACTAGATGGGAAGGTCGCACTTCAATGGAACATGAAATCACATCAGTTTATATGTATGTCTAATGGTTAGCATAACAAATAATTGATTAAATATTAAGAGATTGTATACACTTACAGATGACAAGCATTACACCAAGATAAATACATTTTTCTCGCTATCTCTTCATTGGAATGTAAATACATTTCTCTCTTAAAAAACAACTCAAGCAAATGGATCTCTAATTTCATGGTTAATCATTTAACTTGCACATATAGACTACTGAACCCAGCTGTTAGCAAAATTGTCTCTTATGTTCAAGGTTTTATTTATTGGATAAACAAATGATGAGTACTACGTTGTCAAATATGTTGTCTTTTATCTAAATGTTAGTTATCTGCTGTTCAGCTTGTTAGTTACAGTTTTGTATACGGTTCTCAATGTTTACGTTTCAAGATATAGTCTAAATGAAGGGAAAATTAATGTTTGAGATTTAACTTGTTTTCAAACTATTTAATGTGGTATTGGAGTATAAATTAAAATTGACAGAATCTGTTCATACTTTGCCAAACGTAGTATATATAGTAATATGTACAAAAATATAATAAGAATGATAGGTCACCAACAAGCTACAGGTTGGGACAAAATGACACATTTTGTATGGATTATACAGGATAAAATATCATTTGTGATTAGGAGAAAAACTAAATGATATAATTGTAAAATAACATATGAGAAGATAGCTTTTAGAAAATGCTTTCAAAATATCAATAGGCAAGAAAGAAAGGGTCACCGTACGTTTTTTTAAGCTAGAATACAAAATAACAAAATTGTAAGAAGCTTTAAGAAAAATGTTCTATTTTAGAGCTACCACCTCCCCTAAAAATTCCAATAACAGAACATTAAAAATCAAGCAAAAAATAATTTAAGCTTGGAAAATATTAATATTTGTATGGTAATATTATATAAGTTTGTTCTTTTGAAAGAAAATCCACATTAGTTTATGCATTTATGCTAACTGGATTGAAAATCTGGCCTTAAGGTTCTCTTTTATGTAATATCCAAGATGGCGAAAAACACCTATATAACATTTAAGCCTCATCATACTCACAAGTATTCAAGAATAATTGAAAAAACGTTATTTTGAACTTTCTCAAAGTGAAATTAATTTGAGAAATATCGTAGTTATTTCTGTCCTTGACATAATATGGTGTTGCTGGCAGCTGTTTTGCAGTTTCCGATATTTTCATTTACAGTTTGTTAGGAATGGATACAATTAGGAGCTCAACACATGGCTAAGTCACATGTCTATTGTTACCGTGAGTTGACCTTTAGATGACCATGATACCATTCAGTTTTCATTATGTAGGTGGGTTTTATTAGGTCTTTCCACTTTTCTGTGGAAAGACCTATTGTTTTTCTTCTGATTATTTTTTTTTTTTTCTTCCGCCTAATTTTGTTCTTGCGATAAACATTTGTTTCGCAATATGTCGCTTAGATATTTGGTATATGATATCGAACAGTTTATGCGCTTTTGAAATTTACCCTGCGTAAACGAATACTTTTCTTTGTAGGAGTTATCTCCCCAAACACTGTTTTCCTTGTTAGCGCATCTCCTTCGCAACCGTAAAAGATTATGACAAATTTGTTTTACAAAATTGCTCGTTATATCCTTCGCATGATTTGTCCTATTTTGACCGAAGCGATATGACCGCTCCATATGAGAGTTATTTCCCCTTATGCATCTGATATAAGTGATATAAATTTCTATCTTATAAAGCATAAGTGAAAGAGACCTAGGATCTTTTGATTTGAGGTCCTTGGTCCCAAAAAATGAAAATTAGGTCAAGGTCAAAGGTCAAGGTCATATTCTAATATTTGAATTTGGCTTATTTTCGCTTATATCCAAAGACTGTATAAGATATCAACAAATTATTTTTACTAAATTGTTAGTTGCGACATGTCGTAAGATGTAAATTTTGATTGCAAGCGTACGTTGAATGTAAAAGGGAGTTTTCTCCCCTCTTGTATTTAAAAATACGCGTTTGGTGATATAACTCATTAACTAAATATAATAAAGACCTATGGTCTTTTGATTTGAGGTCCTTGGTTTATGACCTTGAAATTGATCTCAAGGTCATAGCTTAATTTGACGTTCTAGATTTTGACCTTTGCTTTTATTCTATATGTATACATGATAAAGATATACAACTTTTAGAAAAAGGTATCAAACCATTTAACCTTGTAAAAAACAACCGGAAGTGACCTTTTGTAAACCGGAAATAGCTATTTTTTTGTACTTTATTAATATAAAAGTATATAGAACCAGATATTTTTGGAATCAGTGTCAAGTAAATATTCAAATATAATCGGAATTAACATTTTTCAAACCGGAAGTAACAAATTATCTCCCTTATTTAAAAAAAATGTATGGAAACAATATATTTTTGGAATCAGCTTACTAGGAGCTATCATTTGACGATTGAAATGACATTTTAAACTTAGTTTCACAACTTTTCATATCAAAATACATTGTTTTGATGGAAAGACCTTCAATTGTTCTCTGAACAATTGGTTAATTGTTCTCTGAACAATTGGTTTTTAATTGTATTTATTTTTCTTTTATTTCCTTAGATCATATTATTTTCCTAAGATAATTACCTAAATGGATGCATTTGAAATTATTTTTTTCTGTAGGCTTTTGAAAAGTGTACATATATCACCTTTTAATTGATTTGCATGGTTTGTCCATTAGTCAGATATAATTGTGGTTTTAAGAGGTAGCTTGTCTAATGTATTCGTACTAGTAATAAATAAACCTGTAAACATTGACATTTTTTTCATCATTCAATCTAGCACTGTTGCAAAGATGACCAGAGGAGATTAGACATACATAATGAAGTGCTCTCTTATATTTCTTAAACGTGTTTACATAAATAAGGCCGTTAGTTTTCTCGTTTAAATTGTTTTACATTGTCTTATCGGGGCCTATTATAGCTGACTATGCGGTATGGGCTTTGCTCATTGTTGAACCTATAGTTGTTAATGTCTGTGTCATTTTGGTCTTTTGTGGATAGTTGTCTCATTGGCAATCATACCACATCTTCTTTTTTATATTAGTATGCTTTTAACTTTTTTAACAATAACATTAACAGTACCATTTGTTCTGCAATTCTGTGTTACTTTGAAAACATCATGCATTCTAGATAGTGTCGTTTCGTGTTTGGTTACTTTAAAGTGTCGTTTTATGTTTGGTTCCTAAAACATTCTTACCTCTTCATGACGGTTGCATGATGCAGAAATGCGGTTAGACTGGCAATTTATATCATTTAACACTTCTGTACCTAGTTCATACTTATTCAGTAATCCGAGCACATCGCAGACGAATGCAAATAAGAAATTACTCGCAGTTATCACAAAAAATTATCGCACGGATGGAAATGATCTAAAAAAGTTACGTGCTAACCAAAGAAAAAGAAAAGACAAGGGCAAACAATCGCATACAAATAAAGAAATTAGGGTTATTGGGGTGGTTATATTATTTGACTATTTCAGGTGGTTATATTATTTGACTATTTCAGGTGGTTATATTATTTGACTATTTCAGGTGTTTATGATTTTTGTAGTTTCCAATATAAATCACGAACTATATGACATTAAAGTTTAAATATCACACTTTCTCAAAAATATATCTGCATGCGGGCCTATTTTTTAGTGTCTTTGAAAATACAGTTTCGGCCACTCTTATCTAATTTCTAGTTCTACAGATTTTTCCACTCCGAAAATTAGGGCGATTGAGCGATTTGAAATTTTAATAAAAATAACATTTAATTTGCAAATATTTGGGGGCGTTGCTTGAAATGGAAAGCCGAGAGTTTATGATTTTGTATGATTTGTAAACATAAAGTCCTACGTTCTTACAGTATTGATCAAAACAAAAAGGAATAACACTTGATTTCGGACTTGTACATATCTTTAATATATCAACTGATGAAGTGTTGTATTTCCCCCTATTCACCAAAACATGTAATGTCCATCTTTTAATTGCAGCATATTTATGACTTCTTGTATTACTGCTAGTTTCTGAGGAGACCAGAAATTGACCGGAATAAATAAATAAATATTTCAATTGCTTTAAAAGAGGGGCGAAAGATACCAGATATATTTAAATTTGAAATGATTTAAATGATCGTTATGGAATATTCATGTATTTCCTCCCTCCTTCACAAGACATAACATATGAATAAACACACGGCAAGTGTCTTGCAAGAAGCAGGAACTGCTCGTCCTTCCGGGACACCTGTGTTCACTCTCTTTTGTTTGGAGTTCGAGCTGTTCGTTGATGTGTGTACTTTTAAGTTTTTTGTGTTATATGTTGGTTGTCTGTGTCTCCTTCGTTTAGTTTGTCGCATTATAGTGTTTGTTTTTTTGTTGTCCTTTTTGTACTTTGTATATAAATAACATGTGGTATGTCAGAGTGCCAATAAGATGATTATCCATATAATTAATAATGTATTAAAAAATAACAGTTACAGTTCAAAATACGGCTTTAAATAAGGGGCTTTGGCCCAGACCAAACAGGAAGCTACAATGACTAGTGTAAAACAATTCAAACAGGAACGCCAACGATCTAATATATTTATACAAACGGAGAAATCCTTATGAACCATACCAACAAGCGATAACTACTGAACAACAGGACAGGAGAAGAAACATGCAGTGGGTATGGATAGTTTTGTTCAACAGGTAGTTATAATTATATCATAATATATATGTAGAAATTATTAAGAATGATATTGATGGGTACAGATGTAAATGCTAACAATACATATATATTATCATTCGATATATAGTCCTTTCCAGTCATTTAAATATATAAGAAAATAAGCATTTGTTTGTCACGATTATTTTTCATAATATGCCATGTATGTAAAAGGATCATCCTAATTAATCAAATTATTCAGTACTGCACCTTATTAATTAACAGTTTGTTCAATAATCTCTATGTCTAGTTTCATTCGAACCACATGCTTTTATTTAAATCATCATACTACACTATAGAAAACAGATTGTAGAGATTTAACGACATGTCAATGAGTGATTATAAGAAAATTAGACATAAGGATCGTGTTGCCCTTGACAAGCAATGCATGATATTCTTTATATAGAAAATAAATTATTTCAATCATTAGTTTACAGTCGTGTTTTTTACATCAATTTAATTGAAATCACTGACTTGACTGTCCTTGAGCATGTTGAGTTAGTCTTTGTATTTAATATAATACAAACTGTTATCTGATTAATCTTTGAGATGTTTATAGCGACAATAGAGGTATACAGCTATTCAAAAGTCAGCGAGGGAAAAACATCAACTATGAGAGTAAAACAGAAACGCTGAAGTAAAACAAAAACAAACGCCAAAATACATTACATTTTTTATAACAACTGCTATATTCCTGACTTGGTGCAGAATATTTTAGGAAAAAATGGTGAGTTAAATCTGGTTTCATTGCTAGCCAAACCTTAAAGAAATACTACATAGAGTATTCTATACATCTGTCATACATCTGAGAGGTTCAATTAGCTATTAAACCAGGTTTCATCAACCGTTTTCTATATCAGGCAATGTCTGTACCTAGTCAGGAATATGATATGTCATTTTCCATTACTTTAAGGCGTTTGTGTATTTATTTGCCATGTGATAAAGGACTTTTCTTTTTGAATTTTACTTTGAGTTTGAAATTTCTGTTATTTAACGTTTCTAAACTGAAGTATTTATAAACTATCCAATTCAATCATTACTTTAAAAAAAACATTACTTGTGATCTGTTTGTGTTCAATCCTTCTTGAAACAAAGGCAAATATATTTACAAGAACAGCAGCAGTCTGTTGCATTCTTTAAAAAAGAAAACGCGAAACTCATTAAATTGGTCACGGATTTTTGATGATTTTCAGTATTGTTTTTAAAAGTTGTTGTAATTGGTCATGATAAGGTATAATTTTTGTCAAGTGCATGATAATGTTAAAACTTAAAAGAAGAATGTAGATTATATTTGAAAAATTATTCCCTCAATTCCCATGCCAGTGGCAGTCTCTGCCCTTTATATCGGACAATAAATACTATATGACCTACCTTTTAAAATATTTTTTTTAATTGTTCCCGTCCCCAATGTGTATTGCCACTTGACGTTTAGAAACAAAAATCAACCAATCATTATGGAAACATTAAAGTTTTTTTACCGACTGTATGGTTGGATTTATTTGTTGACTTCGAACGTGTTAGTTTTATTAAATAGTTTTAACCACAGTCTCAAAATTTGAAATATCTTTAGACAAGAATTACAATTGTTTTATATTCTTTAATGTATGGTACTGATTTTAAAGTCAGCTAGTACAGGATGAGGCATTGCTTAATAATATATGCATTGTAAAAATTGAAAAAAAACCATCAATAACTGATCATGAACTAATATTCCGAACGGACGTGCTTGCGAATGTATTAATGCAGCACAGCCAAACGGACGCCCTTTTAATTTACTGTCGGGACTGAAGAAGAATGAGCAGTCAATAACTATCAACGCCAGTCAACCCGTAGGATGGGAAACAAATTGAAACATAAAGGGTCTTATAATCGAGAAAAATTTAAAGAAGAAAAACAGTCTAACATAAAAAAAAAACTGAATTAAATTAAAACTAAAAATTGAATAGCTCCTATTTCACAAAATATGGTGTTTAATTACAAATTTGAGTTTCGGATTTTGACCAAATTTGTGTTGTATTAGAAACTTAAAACAGACTGCTGCTGTTCCTGTAAATGATTTTTCCCCAAAGATACCTCAAGGTTTAACACCAACAAAACACTTGCGCATATTACATCTTTTTATTATAATGAGTATGTGGGCTATTTATAGTTTATTCAATTAAGAACCAGTGCTATCAAAATGGCTTCATTTCGTATTTCTTTGTATGTCAAACCTTGCTCGAATATCATTTAGAATAATGTTAATTATTAAGTCTCACTATAGAACAGCTCTGTCAATGGTGTCGATGGTGTCTATTATATATGTATAACACTTATAATAATAAACTAATGACTGTTATGATATTCTTTATATAAAGAAGAGCGTGTATCGCATGTCAAGGGTAACAATTTCCATACGTTGAATTTTCACAATCATCAGTCATGGACACGTCGATATGTCTCGACCGATACTTACTGCTAGTATAAATTGAATGAAATCATATGGTATATGGATATTGTATATCAATGCATGTTTTAATCAATCTATGCTCTTTTTTGTAGATATTTTAAAGCGATGAAAGATACCACAAAAAGACATATCGCAATATTAAAAAAACCCAACAAAGATTGACCAACACGTACCAGTTTAAAACAAGCGGATTCATAATGTTATTTTGCAAGGCTATATTGATGCTTAAATGTTGGCAAAAAATTTGACATGCACAAAACATATGTTTTGCTATGATATTTGTAATAATTTTATTTTAGAAAAGAATAGTAAAAGATCAATATTGACGTTTCCCTGGTATCATAGTAAAACTGGTTCGTTCGCAATTCATTCATGAACTAATCGGAACCAATGCTTCTGTATGATCCAACTATTCAGAAGAAACAGCTTAAAAAAATGCTCTAGATTGATTTCGCTTTTTGATTTCTTGATGTCTCATTTCATTACGTGAATATATTTAATATAAATGCTCTTATGATGGAACATGACTCATTGTTCATCTATTTCGACTTGAGTGTCACATAACTTGATAAAAGAGACAACAAAAGGCTTCATACACTACGGATGCAAAATTTATTTTCATAAGATGGTGTCTGCTTAATGTCCAGCGGCAAATAATGCACAAAATGAGATGATTCGAGTCTATAGTAGATAACACTTTCCAACACATTATTCCTATCATAATGTCAAAGCAGCCTGTATGTTCTTGTTCCACAATGCAACACTAACCAATTTAAAATTCTTCGGTTTGCCTCATGATCTCTCGCGAGATCAAACATACGACGAGATCACTAAGTTGGTAATCATCTTCTACAGAAGACAACAATAAAAGCTTATCTGTATTAGATATGTTAACGTGACAAGTAATATTAATTAGATAAAATGCCTTATAGCACATTTTAAAAGAAACTTTAGCAATTATCGAAGAAAGAATAAATGTGTTTTCAAACAGACAATTATTTATTGAATGAATTCCAATCGTGCAAGACCCTCTTGGGTATTCAAGGTCGTTAAACACCTCCGTAGTAGACACATTGATTGCAAAATAATGCAATTATTAGCGCTTATATGACAGAACATCCACATCGTTTAGAGTTTTCCTTTACATTAACTTGTATAACAATCACTTTGTTATTCAGTGAAAACTTTATTTGAAAGCTTAAATTATTTATATTAAGATCCATTGGTTGCTAATGGCTTGCTACAGAGATTTAGCATCTGATTTCGAAGTTTTGATTTGAAGATACTTATATAATATATAGATTATAAAGTGTCTAAAACAATTTAATCAATATATCTCGACAGTATTAAACATGTTATATAATGGGAAGGTTAAAGTAGCTGTAAAACCAGAACTACCATGCCGTTACTTGCGAAAATAAAATTGACTTAAAGCAACATGACAGTTGTTTTTCCATTCGTTGAAATAGTCCACCTTTCGATTTTGTCAGGTAGTATAGTTTAGTGAAAGGATAAGCCTTTGAGTTTGATGACGAGTTGATAATGTTTTGCTAGTGTCGAATTAGGAAAAGTCTATAATGATGTGTTTCCTTGTCTTATGTTGGTCGGGAAACTTGCACGTTTCCGTTTATAAATTGCACAAAAATTGTATGTTTACTGCTTTTTAAAAGTTGGTAAAACCCGTACACTCGATGTTTGGCGTAATTCTGGCCCAAACATTCCAAAACATAACAGCTTTTCAAAGAAAGTTAGAATACTAATGGCAATTTACTTCACTTTTGTAAAGTTTTCAATTTTAAAGGAATACATAATGTTTTAATGACTACTTAATGCTATTTCCAATTTGAGTATAGAGCGATTTTTTTTCATATAATGATGGATTAAATATTGATCTGCATGAAAATAAACAATAGAAATAATGTACATCGCTTCTGAACAAATTTACGACAGTTTACCTTCAATACTATGTGTACATACTTAATATGGATATTTCAAGAGAGCGAGGTGAGGGAGGAGGGTTATTTTTCCTCAAATCTAGCTATCTATTAAATTGATAGGGACAACCATTTGGTCTGGCTTGACACCACCTACGGACCACAATAAGAGTGTTAGCACGGCTATATTTATGGCACCCTCTACACGAAGTTTCTTGTTTACCGTCCCTATTATGACCGGGTAACCACAAAACGGACGGAAGAATCATAAGATTAACAATTTGTCTTGTTCTCATTCTGACCGGACGTTGCGTTTTAATTATACATCCCGAAATCCAAACGAACGGAGAAAACCCAAAAATTACCATTTATGTTGTTCTCAGTCACCCTTGGCTAAAAAGCTTAGAAAATACAAATTACGATTAATAATGTTTCTTCATTTTGGTCATTGACTGGAATTGCAATAAACTAAAATATAGTTGGACAATTGTCACTTGTTTTAGAGTCAAAAGAAGAGAAGCAAAAAATGTTATAGGGACATTCAAACTCAATTAAGTCGGAATAAGCCAACAATGCCATGGCTAAAAATGAAACATACCAAAAATAATACACAATACAAAACTTAGAAATTTTAATACTGTGCATCACAACCTCCACAAAAAATCTGGAATGAACTCACCTGCTCCAGATATTGTAGCGAAAATAGCTCTCTTATAATAAAAAGGATCAATCAAATACAGAAAAGATTACTGTTCATATGTATTAAAGACCAAATGAAGACAGAAAAAAGGATACGTCACAGGAAGGTCAATTCTTATATATAGTGTTCTACAATTCAATGAACTTTCGTTCTTTAGTACTTATTTTCAAGGATATCAGTTTATAATTACAGACGTGTTGTCATATTGCAGTCCGTATCAGAATGCTAGTGTAGGAACCTAATCATCAAACATGTTGTGGTTTGAGGAATAAAAGTAGATAGCTGTCAAGGATGCGGACGTCATAGACAATTTTATTTTCCCAGGAAATAAGTAAAAGGTAGTTGATTTGCTGTTGATTAAAAGCAATTGTTATAATTTTGCAAATATCTTTTATTTTGAGAGGGTGATTATATCTTTTAAAAATTTGATTCAGGCACTCACACCACATCTTCCTATATCTACTTATATCTATAGATATCATACAATGCATGTCCATTATGCTGCTTCAAGGTATTTAATCGCGGAGGCAAATGAGTTCACATATTTAACTTGTAGACAAAAATTAAGAAACCAGGTGTACGTCTATTAATAAAGGCGACATTTATAAGAAATCGATTAAGAAGATACAAATCCCGAGGGACTTGAATAAACCTCTAAATGAACTAGATCGGAATGTTCACAGGGTAAGCGTATTCTGATATGTATGCATCACCCGGTTTACGATTTCATACTCAGTAAAAGGTGACAAATCGAGAATATTACAAAATCAGTAAAATTTCAAATCTGACTATTATATTGGTTTATTTATAGGGATCTGTGATGCTAAAATGTCACAGGTGCATTGTATAGTTCAACCATGCTATGCCGATTGTTGACTGATCGTACTAGCGTGTAGCAGTCTACTGAACTGATGCTACATTCTTAAACTAAGTGTTTTGGTACTGAGGTTAGGTATTTGGTATTTTAAAATATGAAATGTTGAATTAGGAATTACTTCGAAACTCAGGTTCTTACTTCCTCAGGCATAGCTGACCTTAAATAGATTGACTCGTATTTATATATTTTTTTGGGCTTATAGTTTTTAACTTTTTAATGTCACGTAGGTCTTCTTCCGACCGCCAATTAAATATTACCTTAGTAGGGAGTCCATTTGGCTATACCAGATGTACAAATACGTAGCCACGTCAGATCAGAATTTGAACTTTAAGTTGCAATGAATAGGTGAACGAGATAAATAGTATTGTTTTGTGTTGGACAGTATAAAACAAATTTAACTAAATTGAAATTAAATTAAATTGAAATTAAATCATTATTTTGCCCTGTGAAACTATAGCAAATAATTTTGGACTGAACATATTTTTTTTCTATAACTGCAATTTTTTTTGTCAGATTCGCTTTAAAATATGCATGGTCTCTAAGCAAGTGTTAAGTGCCTGCGTGTTTTACATTTACAAGCTAGAAACGTTCAGTATTTATCGTAAACCCTAAATATTTGTCGTTACTTTCATGTTTTGTGTTGAAGGACAGTTTGGAATTGCAATAAGTATCATAACATTTTTCAACATTATTTAACGTTGAACCAGTTGTAGAATAAATGCATATATAATTGACAAACAACTGACAGTGGTAACATTGTTAGCGTTTATGTAATATTGAATCCATTCATTTTTTATGGACGCTAGAATTATATGTTTTAACCCTTGAAGATCATGCAATGATATTAGTTCTGAAATATTGTCATATTCCTAATGTGGAAATGTCTCTGTATTGTTGATTTGTGGTTTATGAGAATACAGATATATATGGAGAGCCAAACTGTAGTTATATAATGGATATAAATAATATGGTTTTATAACTGTTATGCGCTATTTAAAGTCCATACCAAATGTGAACGTATTATTTAGTGATAAATTACACTAAACATCATATTTCTCATTATTGCCAAAAAATGAATTATTTTCTGAATTATCTCTTAGAAGCCTATAATCAACTTTTCTAATTTCCCTACTATATTTTTGTAGAAATGGTAAAGAGTTGATTGAAAAACTTTAAATGCCTAAGATCAATACTCGGAAACTATTTATAACCATTTGTATACTTTTCCGTTGGTTAAATAAGTCCTATTTACTCACTTGTTATCAAAAGTAAGTACATTTCGTCCATGAAGGTTATAATCATCATTAAGGAAATCCATTATTTTCCCTACAAAACGAATAAAGTCAAAGCAATTGCAGTAACAACTGATTAAGAATCGCATGCCTTTGAATTCAGATATTATAGAAATATTTTCGATTTCCATTATATAAGTTCACGAATTTGTGTTCCTCGATAAATCAGCAGCTTTAGAACTTCCCAATGGTGTGGTTTGATTTTCAACTAAAGACGTACACAACTATCTGTAAAGGTCACCAAGAGGTTATCAAAAATGGACAAATTTCATACCATATAGTAAGTTATAAAGGCAAGGCATGATTAACAGTGAAACCCTCAAACAACGAAAAAAACACTGATTTATGCTAAGACAATGAAAGAACATAACATGAAAGACTACAATTAACGACAATTTAACGACAATTACCGACAATGAACGACAACCACTGGATGAAGACCTCTATAGACACCTGTAAAATAGTTACTTCATAATGGACCAAACGAGAAGAGTAATCTTCACCCCATACGTTATCAAATAGAAATAGAAAAATGAGAACAATTATTTGGCCCCTAAAATTGTAATATATGCAATAATTCTTCAAACAACTAAATTGATGCTGATTTTGTTCAGATCTAGATACTTCAAGAGAACAGCGAGGTGAGGGAGAGGGGGTATCTTCCAAAAATATAGCCTGGCTGGAACACCTACGGACCACTGAAAGATGTTAGCATGGCTATATATACGGCACTCTCTACACGAAATTTCTTGTTTAACGTCCCTACTATGACCGATTGTGGCTGTTTCATTATAACAACAAAACGGACGGAAGAATCATAAGATTAACAATTTGTCTTGTTCTCATTCTGACTGGACGGGCTTTATATTTATACATCCCGAAATCCAAACGAACGGAGAAAACCCAAAAGTTACCATTTATGTTGTTCTCAGTCACCCTTGGCTAAAAAGCTTAGAAAATACAAATTACGATTAACAATGTTTCTTCATTTTGGTCATTGACTGGGAATGCTATAAAATAAAATATAGTGGACAATTGTCACTTGTTTAAGAGTCAAAAGAGGAGAAGCCAAAAATGTTATAGGGACATTCAAACTCAATTAAGTCGGAATAAGCCGACAATGCCATGGCTAAAAATGAAACACACCAACAGCAATACATAATACAAAACTTAGAAATTTTAAGACTGTGCATCACGACCTCCACAAAAAAATATAGAGTGGACTCACCTGCTCTAGATATTGTAGCGAAAATAGCTTTCTTATGATAAAAAGTATCAATCAAATATAGAAAAGATTACTGTTCATAAGTAGTAAAGACCAAATGAGACAGATTGGGAAAAAAGGATAAGTCACTTGAATGTCAATTATTATATAGAGTGTTCTACAATTCCACGAACTTTCGTTCTTAAATACTTGTTTTCAAGGATATCAGTTTAAAATTACAGACGTGTTGTCATATTGAAGTCAGTATCAGTATGCTAGTGTAGGAACCTAATCATCAAACATGTTGTTGTTTGAGGAATAAAAGTAGATAGCTGTCAAGGATGCTGACGTCATAGACGATTTTATTTCCCAAGAAAATAAGTTAAAGGTAGATGATTTGCTGTTATTTAAAGGCAATTGTTATAATTTTGCGAATATCTTTTATTTTGGGAGGGTGATAATATGTTTTAAAAATTTGATTCATACCTTATATTTATAGATATCATACAATGTATGTCCATTATGCCGCTTCAATTTATTTAATGGCGAAGGCAAATGAGTTCACATATTTTAACTTGCAGACAAAAATTTAGAAATCAGGTGTACGTCTATTAATAAAGGGGACAGTAGTTTGATGTTCATTTATAAGAAATCGATTAAGAAGAAACAAACCCGATGGTCTTGAATAAACCTGTAAATGAACTAGATCGGAATGTTCACAGGGTAAGCGTATTCTGATATGTATGCATCACCCGGTTTACGATTTCATACTCAGTAAAAGGTGACAAATCGAGAATATTACAAAATCAGTAAAATTGCAAATCTGACGATTATACTGGTTTATTTATAGGGATCTGTGAATGCTAAAAATGTCACAGGTTCATTGTATAGTTCAATCATGCTATGAAGATTGTGGACCGATCGTATTAGCGTGCAGCAGTCTACTGAACTGGTGCTACATTCTTCAACTAAGTGTTTTGGTACTGAGGTTAGGTATTTGTTATTTTAAAATATGAAATGTTGAATTAGGAATTACTTCGAAACCCAGGTTCTTACTTCCTCAGGCATAGCCGACCATAAATAGATTGACTCGTATTTATATATTTTTTGGGGTTTATAGTTTTCTAACTGTTTAATGTCACGTTTGTCTTCTTTCGACCACCAATTAAACATTGCTTTAGTAGGGCCAGCTAGATGTACAAATACGTAGCCGAGTCAGATCAGAATTGAAACGTTAAATATGAAGTAAATAGTATTATTTTGTTTTTGTCAGTATAAAACAAATTTAACTAAATTGAAATTAAATTAAATATTAAATTAAATTCAAATCATTATTTTGCCCTGTGAAACTATAGCAAATAATTTTGGACTGAACATCTTTTTTCTCTATAATTGCAATTTTTGTTTGTCAAATTCGTTTAAAATATGCATAATCTCTAAGCAAGTGTTAAGTGACTTCGAGTTTTATATTCAACAGCTAGAAACGTTTAGTGTCTGGAATTATCTTTGACCCTAAATATTTGTCATGTACATGTATCATGTTTTACGTTTAAGTACAGTTTAAAACTGCAATTAGAAAAATGACATTTTTCAACATTATTTAACGTTGAACCAGTTGTATAATCGATGCAAATATAATTGACAAACAACTGACAGTGGTAACATTGTTAGCCTTTATGTAATATTGAATCCATTCATTTTTTTATGGACGCCAGAATTATGTGTTTCGACCCGTGAAGCTCATACATTGATATTAATTCTGAAATTTTGTCATATTCCTAATGTCGAAATGTTTCTGTACCGTTGATTTGTGGTTTATGAGAACACAGATTTATATGGAGAGGCAAACTACGGTTATATAATGGATATAAATAATATGGTTCTTTATAACTGTTATGCGCTATTTAATGTCTATACCAAATTTACACGTTTTATTGAGTAAAAATTACAATAAACATCACATTCGCACTACTGCCTTAAAATGAATTATTTTCTAAATTATCCCTTTGAAGCCTAATCAACTATTCTAATTTCCCTATTATATTTTTGTAGAAATGGTAAAGAGTTGATTGAACAACTTTTTATGCCTTAGATCAATACTCGCAAACTATTTATAACCTTTTGTATACTATTCCATTGGATAAGCTTGTTATCAAGAGTAAGTACATTTCGTCCATTTAAAGGTTTTAATCATCATTAACGAAATGCATTAATTTTTTTGCTAGAGAACTAATATAGTCCGAGCAATCACAGTAACAATTGGTTGGAAATTGCAGGCTATTGAATTTCGATATTAAAGAAACATGTTAACTTAATATTAAAGTAACATAAAATAGTTGTGTTTCCTCAATAAGTCATCAGCTTTAGAACAGTACAAAAAGAAAGTGGCGTGGTTTATTTTCAATGAGACAATTGTCATAGAAAGACGTACACAACTATCTATACAGGTCACGACGAGGTTATTAACAATGAAAAAAATCCATACCATATAGTTAGTTATAAAGGCAAGACATAAAAAACTGCGAGATACTTATAAATGGGGTAAAACACTGATTTATGCTTAGAACAATAAACGAGAAAATATAAAAGACTACAACTAACGACAATTAACGAAAACCATTGGATTACGACTTTCATAGGCAACTGGAAAATAGTTACTCAATAAATGGACCAAACAAGAAAAGTAAACTTACCCATTACGCTATCATACAAAATTAGAAATAATGAAAACAATTGTTTGGCCCCTGAAATGGTAATAGATGTAATATTCTTCTTTAAAATTTATGTTCATTTTGTTTAGATTTTAAAACAAACACTTTCCTTGTGTCATCCACTCGTTTGATGTGTTAGAGCTTTTGATTTTACCATTTTGAAATTCGCTTGCAGCTCGTTTGTTTTCATTTTTGCTATTTAATTTTTCTGATCTTTCATGTCAATAATATGAAGGCTTATTCTTCATGTAACATAACTCAATAAATTATAACATGAAAGAGAGAGAGAAAAATACGACATTTGAAGTTCAAGTTATCAATATCATAGATCGTTATCGTTCGCCAATTAATAGTTGACGGGGAGTGAGAGACTGCTTGTTAAGGGAAAAAAATATGTTCTGATCATTGAAAACAAAGGTCGTGCGCTATTGATCAGTAATTACTTTTTCGATAATTCAATCTTTCATCTTCGATAATATCAGTTAGATTTCATGTTCAAGTTAATTAATTTTAGTTCTCAGCGGACGTCTATTATTGCAAATCATGTTTTAGAAACCTTTTTCTTTTCCAATCAACTAAGAAATATATACAAACATATCTATTGAAGTGATTAATCAATCCTATTATAGATTGCGATCTAGTTAAAAAAAAGGAGTAGGATGTACATGTGAGTACTGATGTTAAAATCTGATATATCCATAGATCAGATACAAATCACGATAACAAAAACCAATACAACTGAGGGCATTGCATGGAATCTACAAAAAGAAACACCGGGTGGATCGCCGACCAAGTGAATCCACATGATGTCAAAATGGCACAATCGAAGAATTTGAGATCAAACTACTATTTGTTATACATGTACAGTATTGAAACAGGGAAAACATGTCAGAGACATAACAGATCATGACCGTTAACTTTTGTAGAATCAATTTACTGATAGCTCAATTGTTTGAGTAGATTTTATGCATTATGGAACCATCCCTGTAAATGAAGTCCGAGTATTGCGACCATGCACAAGCGTTACTTATTGATTGAGATATGTATACACAATCTGATGAAGCAGACGGTATTTTACTCCTTGAAAAGGAAAGTTTAACAAGTCGGTTGCCACATGTAAATCAGGATCTGTTTACCCTCCGAAGCACCTGATATCACCCCCAGTTTTTGATGGGGTTCGTGTTGCTCAGTCTTTCGTTTTCTATGTTGTTTCTTGTGTACTATTATTTGTCTGTTTGTCTTTTCCATTTTAGCCATGGCATTGTCAGTTTATTTTCGATTTATGAGTTTGACTGTTCCTCTGATATCTTTTGCACCTTTTTTGTAATGGATTCTGCGTTGAAGTAGTTCATCTGTGTCAATATCGAAAAACATATTTGGATATGAATAAAGGCTACAGTAGTATATAATTTTGCAATAGTTATTAATTGATATACGAAAACTAATCTGTGTCCAAAACCAAAACAGAGGGAAACAGATCAACTATTAGAAGGGAACAACAGAAACACTAAAGTGCTACAAAAACAAACACCAATATATATAGAAAAGGGCTATTTGATAATAATTGCCATATATGAAGCAGCAGTCATTTTTATTTCGACTATATTCTGAATCTCAAGTTCATTTGGATATTTAAGAGATTCAAACACTCATTAAAATGTATGCTACAGACCGACATATAATCATCCATCAAAAGTGCAATTAAAGAAATCCTCAAACATTGTTTGGGGTTTAGACCGGTTTTTTTTTTATTTTGCTAAAAAAACCAAGAGTGCATAATTTTTTACCCAATGGAATATTGGCTGAGGGTCTCAAATATAAATCCATCAATTATGAAGTTTGAATCCTCTTGTTTCTTCAATATTTTCGATTTTTCATGACCTCTCTACAGACAGTCGTCTGTGTTTTTCATGTAAGTACATATCCGGTGGTAAATTTCACAAGGTAGTTAACCCTTAGAGAGAACAAGAACAGGATTATTGTTACAACGATTTTGAGAGCATAAAGAAACCTGAAATTCAAAACAATTGTAATATTTCCAGTAGACAGTCTAAACTTTGGCTTCAAGAAAACAAACAAGGAGTTAAATATTTTAACATTATGTAAGCAGGAGTTAAATATTTTAACATTATGTAAGCAGGAAATTAACAGAAAGCAAATAGATGATTTACACCTTTACCACAAAAGGGGGTTACCGACTACTGTGTTACATCATCGGGGATGAAACGTCCAACAGTAATGGAATCGACACAGTTTCTGTTTTCTGTACGAGTAGTATTTATGGGTCACATCAAACGCCTTCAAGGACTTTATTTTACATTTAACCGCATTCTAATAACTGCTTTGCAATAATAAGCAAGCAATTAATATAGAATACTAAAACTCAGTATGAGGGTTTATACTGTTTTACCTCTTTCTGTTCATCCTTCTCATAAATTTCCAACACATTTTCTATTTAGGACACGTCAAACTACAGATTAAATGTATTATGTAATATGCTTAATGAACACATGCTATTCCTTGTGACGCGATTTCAGATTCATAGATTGAACAGTTCCTTAAGAAAAGGCCTGTACCATGTCGGAAATATGACAGTTGTTGTCCATTCCTTTGATGTGTTTGAGCTTTTAAGAAACTACATATACATGATATAAGAGCTTCCTGAAATTGTTGTCAGGCTTCATGTATGCAAGTTTTATCTTGTGACACGCTTTCAGATCAATCGTTTTTAACTTTAATACCCAATGCTTATATGTTTTTAACATAATGGTGATGTATGACATTTTCGTAGCATTTTACAAGGGGAAATCATGCTATGCCATGTGATACGGTTTCAGATTTCTATTTCATTACCTTCCTGTTTACCATAAACATATAAATTATCATAACACAAACAAGCAAAGTATGACATTATTATTTCACCTTTCTAGTGAACTATATAAATGTTAAGTGCTTCATGCAATTTGTTATCAGGCTTTATGGTAAAATGAGTTTTAGAACTATTTCTCTTTATCTTCCTGTTAACATGGTTAACCGAATACTAAAAGTGGGGATATTATTAGTGAACATTAGATTACAGTTCTACCTGTTATATACTCATTCCCTTTCTAATTTTAGTGTCATTCGTTGTGATATCCCTTCTTAAGGTGGTATGGGTGTCTTCCTCCATCTGTGATTGTAAAAAACAGAGAATCAAAGGTCCAGATTTTCCATCAAGTTAGCAAAATTTGATGCAGGAATGCAGATGTTTAATGTACATTTTCATTTAAAAGTACCAATTTATAAGAATATAACTTCTAAATATTGATATTTTTGCAAATGTTAATTATTTTTGGTTGTTTTTATTTTTAGGCATTTTAACGGGAGGTAACTCTAAAAAAGTGCATTTTCTGAAGGATTCTGTATGGAATTTTCCTATTTTGTATTTTAGATGGAAAAAACGTACGGTGACCCTATCTTTTCTTTTGATATTCTCAAAGCAGTGTCTGAAAGCTATCTTTTCCTGAAGTATTTAACAATTCTATCATTTTGTTTAGTTTCTAATAACAAAATGGTGTTTTTTCCTGTATAATCCATACAAAATGTGTCATTTTGTCCCGTCCTGTAGCTTGAGAAAATGCGCGGTGACCTATCATTTTTAACATGAATCAATAGATACAACGTTTTTGCAAAGTATGAACAAATTCTTTCATTTTTATTTTAGACTCCCATACCACCTTAAAAGTAAAAATTTCAATCTCTGGCCAAATTTATAGATTATATAACAATGTAACAGTTATATAAATTTGCCAATCGAGCATATATGATGTACATTTTGTCCTTAGTACATTGCATACGTCGTGATCACTTAGACAGTTAAAATTAATACAGCCACATGTTCATGTAAAATAGAAGACTACCATCCCATAAAAAAAAATTGTATAGCACTGAAAATATACTTGTTGTAGAAGTACTTAATCGCATGTTATTCAGAACTGGTTATCTTTGCATCTATGAAATGTTTGTTGTTGGTGTGGTATATCGTATTCATTATAAACTCATCATAGATTCCAGGATTGTCATTTTATACTTGACGCTCGAATCAGAACATGTTATAAAAGTCAAATAAAGTACGAAGTTGAAGAGCATGGAGAAACCAAACATTTTAAAAAGTTTTGCCAAAGTCAACTAAGGTAATCTATTCTTGGAGTAGAAATGCTTTAGTATTTCGTTTTGTAACTTTCTTTTGTTGATCAATATTCATTGTTTCTTGATTAATCATTCAAAGAACAAAGAATGTCTTTCTTTCTCTTTTTCAATGTTCGTTTCTATCTAAAGCCAATACAACAAAGAGTGTTTATAAAATAAGAGACAAGGAGACAACTCTCCAACCAAGTCACAATGTGTAGAAAACAAACGATAAAAGGTCAAAATACAGCCTTTGACAAGGAGCATAAATTTTAACATTGCTTTTAAAAAACGGTATTGAAATGTAATTGTTTTGTTGTTTTTCCCATACAAATCAAAATGTGTTTGAATTAGTTTGAAATGAGTCGTTTTCGTCATGTATTTCCATGTTGTATAATTTGCTGTTTATTCAATGTTGATAACGATAAGTCAAGAGTACAGCAAAAATTACTGAATAATAATAGCTTCAGAAGAAGATATACACACATTTGCTTTAATGTTTGAATTGATGCTTAGGTTGTAAATACTGGTTCAAGAAATACAGAAAATGTATTTGATTAAACATGCCCATACATTAGAAAATTATTGTAGTTAATAACTTTAAGATTCACAGGAGAACAAACAATCAGCAAGCCAAACAGGTATCAAACCGCCTTTTTGCATCAAACATACGGCTTTTTGTATTCATAAAAAGTAAAATCACAAAAATACTGAACTTAGAGGAAGATCAATTGGGAAAGTCCATAATCACATGGCAAAATCAAATAACAAAACGCATCAAAAACGAATGGACAAGAACTGTCATATTCCTGACTTGGTACAGGCATTTTCAAATGTAGAAAATGGTGGATTAAACCTGGTTCTATAGCGCTAACCCTCTCACTTTAATGACAGTCTCATCAATTTCCGATATTTTTACATTGATGCGTTAAATAAACAGACACAATAAATATAATAGTCAAAATATGGGTACATCAGTCATCATCGTTTAACAACCAAGTAAAAGCCAGAAAAGCGCTTCGGTCGCTAATTTTATCAGAGATGAACCACTGAAAGAAAATATTATGATAAATTCTAAAATTGTCTGTAACCGATCAGCCACATCTACAAAAAAAATAATATTGTATATTTAAGGAAGACAAACATTGTCGACATGTACATGACCATCGTCAGTGTGTGACTTTTCAACTTTGAAAGTTAGAGTGTGAAGATACTTCAATCCAAATATTGCAATTTTATGTCGAAATCATTTAAAATCATTGTTAGGTAGTGAGAAGAACTAAAATCATAGTAATTGATTGCAACAAAAGCTATGAAACTGAATATTACATAAGAATTATATTTATTATTTTTAAGATTAATATATATTAAAAAAAAATGTAAGTGAGGAAGAAATAAAAAGAAGGGGTTGGCATTTAAGGTATTAAGAGATAAAGAGGTTGTTTGATATATATCTTAGAAAAACAAAGAAGAGCAACTGCAAAACACGTGACATTTTTCTTGTCTGAAAAGACCTGACATGTTGAATAACATGTTGCACTCACACTATATACTATTAAATGTTAATACGACAAAAAGATGAAAGATGCTGAATTCAGCCAACAAATTTCATAAGTCAAAAGAATTTCGACAATAAAGGTTATATTTCATCATCTCTTTTTGTTTGTTTATATTGACAAACTAATAAAAATGAAGGAAAGCTTTTATTTGTTTGAAGGTGATTTCTATGAAATTCAAAAGTCGAATTTAATTTCGGTAATAAAGGATACAGTTCAACACGTCTTTTTAAAAAAGTAAAATTGACTCTCCTTTAAATAAATTATCTTTGTAACTTTTTGAAGTAAATTAATATAAAACATTTAAAGCATGCATACCTTTTGATCTTTTGAATTTTACTTAAGTAATAATATCTGTTAAAAAATACAGTGGTCGATTTCAACTCAAAAGATGATATAATCTGAATGATAACAACTGCCATATATGAAACAGCAGCCATTTTAATTTTCGACTGTATCCTAAATCTCAAGTTCACTTGGATATAAATAAAGGCAACAGTAGTATACCGCTGCTCGAAATTCATAAATCGATTGAGAAAAAAAAGCCAAATCCGGGTTACAAACTAAAACAAACTAAAGGGAAACACATCAAATATAAGTTGAGAACTACGACAGAAACGCAACACTAAAATGTAACACACACAGAAACAAACTATAATATAACAATGGCCATTTGTTTTACTTAGTACAGGACATTTTAAGAAAAAAAATGATGGGTTAAAGCTGGTTTTGTGGCTAGCCAAACCTCCCGTTTTTATGGAAATGTTACACATACCATTAAAATGACAACATTACATGGCAGGACTACAATACAAATAAATAGGAGAACATATAGGACAGAGAAACACACGAATAATAGCGTTTCGTCTACACAAGACTAACCATATAAAAAGACGCAAGCACTTATTAAATGTATGATACTGACTGACATATAATCATCTATCTAAAGTGCAATTAAAGACAATTCTTAAAATTGTTTGAGTTTTAGAAAGTTTTTTTTATTTCACTTTTTACTTCATATCAGTTTAATTGCAAGTGTGCCAGTAGGAGTGCACAATTTGTACCCAATGGCATATCGCCTGGAGTCACAAATATAAATCCATCAATTATAAATTTCGACAGATATGTATTGGGTTAATCGGAATCTGTGTGGCTCTTCAATATTTTCGATTTGCATGACCTCTGAATGGCATATATATTGATATTTCCAAGTTTTCAATTTAGAAAAAAGCTCTGTTTAATGAGGTGCTATAGAAGATTGATTTTTAAATTCATTTTATACAGTTTATACACCAATACAAGTAGGTTTAATGTGCTAAAATTAGAAAATGAAATAAAATTTCGCGAATGATTTAAAATATATCCAATAGATTGCTAAAAAATGTTCAAATATTCAAAATAAGGTTCTAGTTTTACCACAATTGTAACTAGAACTCACCACAAATTTTACATGAAAAACAAGGAATCAAAAAGATATGCAAAAGATACGAAAGGAACATTGACAGTCATAAGTCGAAAATAAAGTGACAACACCAAGGCAAAAAAAGATAAGTACTAATAGCATGGACAGGAAAGCAACAGTAAAGAAAGCACAACCTCGAAAAATAAATGATGAGCAGAATAAACCCCACTAAAAACCAGACAGGCAGATCCCAGATGCTCCAGAATGGTAATCGAATGCACCCGTCTTGTTGTTCGTGTAAGTGCAAATACAATGGTAAGTTTCATTAAGTAGTTAACCTTCTAGATGAAAATGTACGGGAATATTGTTACAACGAGTTGGAGAGCATAAAAACACTTCAAATTCAAAACAATTATGCTAATTCAAGAAATCAGTCTGTACTTTGGGTAAAAGAAAATAACCAAAGGTGTGTAAAAATTTCAACATTTTATAAACTGGAAATTAACAAAAAATTTCAACATTTTATAAACTGGAAATTAACAAAAAATAAACAAATGATTAACATTTTAGCACACAAGTGTTATTGACTACTGTGCTAGTTATACCATCGAGTACGAAACGTACACTAGTAATGGAATCGACACAGTGTCTGTTTTCTGCACGAATAATATTTGTGACAAAGGGTCATACCAAACGCCTTTACGGACACTATTTTACATGTAATCGCATTTTAATAACAGCTATGCAATATTGAGCAAGCATTTAATTTTGAATACCAAAATTCAGTAGGAATGTCTTTACTGTTTTACTTCTGTCTGTCCATCCTTCATATTTCCAACACAAATTACACTGACATGATTGGCCATAATGACAAAAGTGTGTAAGAAATCATATATGATATTCTTCCTGAGACAGAATAGCCTTCCATCATTACCGAACTGAACAAAGAAATAACACGACGGGTGCCGTATACGGTGCAGGAAATGCTTACCCTTCCGGAGCACCTAATTTTGGATTGTTATTGTCCACTTGTTATATACTCATTCCCTTCTTAATTAAATTGCAATTCGTTGCTATATCTCTTCTGAAAGTAAACATTTCAATTTCTGGCCAAAATAGATTATATTACAATGTAACAGTTATATGCATTAGCCAATCGAGCATATATAATGAATATTCTGTCATAAGTACATTGCGTAAGTCTTAGAAAGTTGAAATTTAATACAGTCCATGTCCATGTCAAATAGTAGACTCTCATTCCCTGAAAAGTATAGCGCTGCAAATGCACTTGTTGTAAAAGTACTTATACAAAGTATTATTCGGAACTGGTTATCTTTGCATCTATGAAATGTTTGTGGTTGTTGTGGAATATCGCATTCATAATAAACTCATCATAGATACCAGGATTGAAATTTTATAGTTGCGCCTGACGCGCGTTTTGTCTTCCAAAAACTCATCAGTGACGCTCGAATCAGAACATGTTAAAAAGGTCAAATAAAGAACGAAGCTTAAGAGCATTGAGAATAAAAAATTCCTTTTTGCCAAATTTAACTGAGGTAATCTATTCTTGAGATAAAAATGCCTTAGTATTTCATTTTGTACCTTTCTATTGTTGATTAATATTCATTGTTTCTTGATTAGCCATTTAAAGAACAAAGAATGTCTTTCTTTCTCTTTTTCAAGGTTTGTTTCTATCTAAAGTTTTAAACAACACATGCAACAAATTGTGTTCATAAAAATAAATGAAAAGGAAACATCCCTCCATCTCAGTCACAATGTGTAGAAAGCAAACAATTAAAGGTCAAAGTACGACCTTTTACACGGAGCACATTTTTAACATTGCTTTTCAAAAACAGTATTGAAATGGTATAGTTTTGTTGTTTCCATACAAATACTGTTTATTTAATGATGATAACGACAAGTCAAGAGAACTGCACATCTTACTGATATCCACACATTTTCCTTAATGTTTGATTTGCTACTTAGCTCATGTGTAAATAATGGTTCAATAATACAGAAAAAAAAATTAGATTAAACATGCCCATATATTATATATATAGAAAATTATTGTAGTTAATAACTTTAAGATTCACAGGAGAACAAACAATCAGCAAGCCAAACAGGTATCAAACCGCCTTTTTGCATCAAACATGCAGCTTTGTGTATTCATAATAAAGTAAAAGCCAGAAAAGCGCTTCGATCGCTAATTTTATATTTTATCAGAGATGAACCACTGACAAAAAAAAATTATGATAAATTCGAAAAATGACTGTAACCGATCAGCCACATCTACAAGAAAAAAAATAATATTGTATTGTTAAGGAAGACAAATATTGTCGACATGTACATGACCATCGTCAGTGTGTGATTTTTTAACTTTGAAAGTTAAAGTGTGAAGATACGTCAATCCACATATTGCAATTTTATGTCGAAAGCATTTAAAATCATTGTTAGGTAGTGAGAAGTACTAAAATCATAGTAATTGATTGCAACAAAAGCTATGAAACTGAATATTTCATAAGAATTATATTTATTATTTTTAAGATTAATATATATTAAAAAAAATGTAAGTGCGGAAGAAATAAAAAGAAGGGTTGGCATTTAAGGTATTAAGAGATAAAGAGGTTGTTTGATATATATCTTAGAAAAACAAAGAAGAGCAACTGCAAAATACGTACAATTTTTCTTGTCTGAAAAGACCTGACATGTTGAATAACATGTTGCATCACACTATATACTATTAAATGTTAATACGACAAAAAGATGAAAGATGCTGAAATCAGCCAACAAATTTCATAAGTCAATAGAACTTCGACAATAAAGGTTATATTTCATCATCTCTTTTTGTTTGTTAATATTGCCAAACTAATAAAAATGAAGGAAAGCTTTTATCTGTTTGAAGGTGATTTCTATGAAAGTCAAAAGTCGAATTGAGTTTCGGTAATAAAGGATACATTCCAACACGTCTTTTAAAGGTAAAATTGACTCTCCTTAAAATAAATTGTCTTTGTAACTTTTTGAAGTAAATTAATATAAACATTTAAAGTATGCATACCTTTTGATCTTTTGAAATTTACTTGAGTAATATCTGTTAAAAAATACAGTGGTCGATTTCAACTCGAAAGATGATATGATCTGAATGTTATTAATTTACTGCCAACACGCTTTGTAAAGGTGTTTATTTGGTAATTATGTCTGTCATTTTTTTTTATTGCGAATCTATTAAATCGAGTTTTGTTCTTTTAAAATATTTTGGTTGATAGGTGTTTGTTCCGATAACTTTATTATAGATGGCAATAGCAGACATTTTAAAGTTGTACAGAACTGAAATTTAGGGCAATCAGTAAAAAATCACTAAGAAATACTTTTTTGAAATTGTGTTTTTTATTCAGGAAAATGGTTACAAATCGTTGTCCGTTTTTCGGTCCTTTGTGGTAAGTGCCGCAATTTTGTCGTAGTTAAAAATAACCATATTTCTTATAAAAATCTAAGTCACCGGCATATTTCTTCAATTTCAGCCATCTTTTGAAGTATTTACACCTCAAAATAGAAAAAAAGGCGAAATTGTGTCCCCGGCGAATATGCGCACCCCACTCTACCTTAATGAAGCATTGCGTTGTTTTATTCTGGAGGGCATGTGATCTAACTTGGAACAAATATGCATAAGCAATCTAAGAAGATTATTACATAATTGGAAAAGCTGTGAAACGGTTTGAAATTTTAATTAACTAACAAATAGTTGTAAATAGTGGATTTACTGTTTTAGAAAATCAAGGACAAATCAGTGAAACAAAAATGTTGCTTTCTACGTTCTCCATACTTCTTCAAGTAATATTTTGTTTTAATCGTGAAGACATAATAAATGTATTTTGACAATAATATTTTCCATTTTTTATTGCTTCCTTTGACAATCTGACCTTCTACTTTCCTACCTTGCTGAAACCTTATATTGTTTAAGTATAAGTTAGTATGATAAAATGTGGTTGTTGAAATAAAATAGAATTGTCTTTAAAATCAATTTGATTTAAGGTATAATAGTAGTAATGTTCTGAGTTAATGATTGTTTTCAATGCTTCTATGCCGCAAACATGTCAAGTGGCAACTCTCAGGAAGTACTTTGTTTGATGAACCTGTTGTATGAAGCTCTTCATGGTTGAGTACTCACAAACATGTTTGAACCCACCACATGCTGTATGTACCTATCCCAAGTAAGTAGCCTGTATTTCAGTGGTTTTAGTTGATTCATCTCTGTGGTATTTGTTTTTCATAAACTGTTTTGTAAGAATTAAGATTTTTTCTGTCGATGATATTTATAGCAAACTAAACGGATAATATACACTGTATAGGGTTTTCTCATTGTTGAAGGCTGTATGATTGCCTATAATTGCATACATCATTTTTTCTTAATGTAAACTATAATGGATGGTTGTCTAAATAGGAATGCATCAAATCTCCTAATCTTTAAATTATGTTTATTTTGCTTGTATATCGGTATTATTGAGGTCAGTGCGTTTCTTGTAGTGCTTTTTAGAAATGTTTATTTTTCATATTGTAAGTTATATGGTTCAAACTCTAAAGCACAAGGATTTGCATTGAATTCCCATTGGTTAATTTTTACAAAGATCATACATGTAGCAAAATTAATTATCTCTTTGATTTTCTCTTCATAAGACTGCATATTACGGCCTTGTGATGTAGAACATCCTTGACCTTACATGCTTCTTTTGAATGACATATCCTTGACGTTTACCCTAAATCATCTTTTACTAATATTTCAAAATTATTACATAATTTGGAAAATCATAATTTATGAGATTACTTGATTACTTCAGTACTAAATTTGAAGGATTGTTGATTTGACACATTCCTTATGATTTGCAATGCCCTTTCCTCTCTGTACTCCTTTATATAACTAGAGGGTAAACGAACTTTGTAATGAGTGTAATAATTTAGTTGTTTGAAATAAGCAACATTTTTTCGTTTATATCATAAAATTAATTTTTTTCTGGTGTTATTTACAATTTGTTTCTGAAAATTACGATTTAAGACTATCGAAGATAAACGTTGACGTTATGTACAGTGATCTATAATTCAAGATTATTTTTATACATATATGTATCTGAGGGTCAAAAATGTCATATGTCCCTAACGAAGTTATTCAATATAACCTGACACATGTTCGAAAGAAAATTGCTACTCTGACTTTAGGCTATTTTGATCAATTGTAAATATGTTTTAGAAATGTGAAATTAACGAATGAATATTTTGAAAACAGATTTATTTTGATTGATATACGAGATACAACGTCTTAGTTGAACTATTCGTCATTTTTCAATCATACAAAAATAAACAGATGTAAAAAATTAATCACGACTGAGACTGATTTCCTGTCATTTTATATTAAACTCGGACAACTAAATGATCTAGATACCCATCTGATTCATAATAGGGCTGACCAGCCTTTTTAACTAGATAATCTTAATACATACCCTTTTTATATAGACCGTTGGTTTTTCTATTTGAATTTTTTGGAGCCCTTTATAGTTTGTTGTTCGTAGTGAGCTAATGCTTATTGTTGGATAAAGTAATTTGACCTATAATGGTTTACTTTTATAAATTGTGACCTGGATAGAAATTTATATCATTGGCACTCATACCATATCTTCTAATATCCCTTTTCTCCGATTAAATTTAGATTATATAACAATACGAATCAGTCAGTTAACCTCTATTTTAATTACAAATAGAAAATATTTCCTGCTGGAGGAGGATATTCAGTCGTATTAATTTTATTTCAACAGTTTTAAACTGTTATTTCCTACCTGGAGATCTGTCAAAAATTGTGTTTATATTTTATGAAATTGGTAAATATCGTCCCTTTTTAATGAGTTTACAATGATTTCAAGATCAATGAGATAAACGTACGTTTGACATCATAATTGAAAGACAATAACTGGAGAATAAGTACACGCATATCAACGGTTACTACTTGCTTAAAAATATATTAATACACATCTCGTGACGATTGTTTATAAGTTTGTTTATGACTTGAAAATGTATTTGATATAAGATTTGCTACGTCAGTTATTGTCACGAAAAAGTCAGGGAAATGTATGCATTTTTACCTCGAAGCGTCTTTGAAATGCAAGAAACATCAGAGTTGTATCCCGTTACAAAATGATAAACAATGATACCAACGCTATCATATATTTTAACGTCAAACATTATAAAATTGTAGTTATCTTAGATAACATTGAGGCAGCAACAACCCTTACTGAAACTATACTGTTGGTAAATGACAAAGTAAATCCTCCATTTTCCTTTTCAAGTAGGTTTGACAATTTTTAGATTTTGATCGCATGAGTGAACAAATACAGTGAAATTGGTCATACGTTTTCGTTTGTCCCAAGCGCAAGCGAAACCTTATAAATAAACTTGACTAAAAAATTGATTTGACTACTCAATGATTATAACCGTAGTTTTATAAGCTTTAGATTCTTCACTTAACTCTGTGAAAACTACTTCTGTTAATTATACGTGCTTACTAGATTTCACCTCAGCTATTTTTAATTGCATGTAATCATCAGCTTTCAAAATCTGAGGTCTAAAAACAGGAAATTGATCCCGACTTATAGTTTCAGGCGTAAAAATCTGATAACACAACAGACAAAGCTAAAATATTTCTAACAAAATGCAGATGGAATGGTACAATTATCCCAAAAGATAGCAATTAATTCAGCGTTGTTTCAACGTGTCATGTTAGAATCGAAGTAGGTGTTAATTGAAGGATTTGTTTGTGATCACTGCAACGATTTTCATTACTACGGGTTATACAGAGCATGGTTTTTGGATTTAAACTATATTAATTATTCAAACCACAAAAAAATCAAAATGAATAAAATTCATTTTTGAAAAGTTTGTTTATTGTTAAAAGATTATTTGTTGCTTATCGACTTTTATCAATATCACGGAACTTTAAATGACTGTCGTACATGTTAAGCTAACAACAACTCTAGATTTTACCTACCATTGTCCTTTGTTTAATTCCTGTTCCAAGTCAGGAATATGCCAGTTTTGATCCATACGTATCATTTGTTAATGCAGTCTATCATTATGTATGTGCCTGTCTAAAGTCAGGCGCCTGCAATTTGGTGGGTGTCGTTTGATATTGTATACCATATTTGAGTTTTGTTCATTGCTTGTTTATAATCAAATCAGGTCGGAAGTGTTCTCGTTTTAATAGTTTTACATCTGTCATTTCTGTTCTTGTTTTTAACTGACTATGCGGTATTGGTTTTGCCAATAGTTGGACGTCATACGGTGATATGCTATAGTTGTCAACTTGTATGTCATTTGGTTTCTTGGAAAAGTTTTTGTCGCATTGACGATTATATCATATCTTTTTTTCATCTCGAACGCTTAATTATGTCAGTTTTCTTAAAATAAAATTCCTCTTTTGAATTTTCTGTGGAGTTTTTTTCAATACATTTATAATTGCTTCGTCTAAGGATTCTCCATCATCAAATTGTGATCGATATGTCCAAAAGGTCAAGTGTTTTGTTTTCCTCATTGATATTTTTGTCCAGACATTTTCGATATTGGTGTCAAGATCTAAAGCACAATTTTTGATGAGGTGAGCTGATTTATGATAGAAAATAACATTTTCCATAGCCATTCTTCCTGTTCATTGTATACTTGATGTATGAAGAGGATGGAATATATGATTTCATAGAGCTATATATCCTAACCAGCCATGATGCGTGGTATACATAAAACCATGATAATTCTTAATTTATTTTTGTTTTTAATTGTTTATTGACAAATCATGGTAAATAAAGGCAACAGTAGTATACCGCTGTTCAAACTCATAAATCTATGGACAAAAAAACAAAATCGGGGTAACAAACTAAAACCGAGGGAAACGCATAAAATATAAGCACTCTCATTTTTTGATAAACGTTTGAAATTTCGCATTTCTTTTAGATTTCTCAAGAGTTGGAATTTCAAATATGCTTAACATATCATTTTATGTCTTACGTCTCTTTCAGGTTACCAATATTATCGCTATTATTTTCTAATTCATAAGCATTTTAGATTTGGTACTATTTGAAAATGTTTGATACATCACAATCTTAACACTAACATTGATTGTATTGGCAATGACGTGGCAATTAAGCCAACCACGTGATCAGTGGCAGCAAACATTATGCTTAGTATTTTCAATTTTATAAAAAAGAAGATGTGGTATGATTGCCAATGAGACAACTATCCACAAAAGACCAAAATGACAGAGACATTAACAACTATAGGTCACCGTACAGCCTTCAACAATGAGCAAAGCCCATACCGCATAGTCAGCTATAATAGGACCCGATAAGAAAATGTAAAATTGTTGGAAGATCAAAATATGTATTTTAGTGGTTGAATTCAGCTGCTTACATATATGTGTCAAGACAATGCTTTTAAAAGGTTTGTCAACACCAGTGTATTATAGTCGATGTTTTTTCTCTTTTAGTTTTGTCAGCTCTCTTATTAAGGTTGTGGAGATGTTTGACTTCGGTGTATCTTTGTTTGAGATTTTAACTGACATATATTTACAAAGTGTCTAGTTGTTTACTCTGTTATAATATAGCCTTGCCGTTGAAAATTAAATATAATTGATTTATATTATAGCCTTCCAGTTTATAATCAAATATAATTGGACTCAACTATCTATCATAAATCGTTTTCACTTATTACTCTTGCAAGGTCTCGTGTTTTAATGGAATGAATACGACGACGAATTTAAAGAAGAAATACTGACTTCTGGGTTTATTGCCTTCTATTTTTAGAGTTATCACGTATGACCTACCGAATTAGACTATATACTTGATTTGTTATCTCAAAAGCAATACGACGGGTGCCACATGTGGAACAGGATCTGATTACCTTTCCGGAGCACCTGAGATCACCTCTAGGTTTTGGTGGGGTTCGTGTTGTTTATTCTTTAGTTTTCTACGTTGTGTCATGTGTACTATTGTTTGTCTGTTTGTCCTTTTCATTTTTAGCCATGGCGTTGTCAGTTTATTATCGATTTATAAGTTGGACTGTCCATCTGGTATCTTTCGTCCCTCTTTCACATATGTTATACATGATAACATTTGTTCCTTATAGCAATAATATAGGAGCATACGATTACGGTTATTTTTAATTTTCTGATTGTTTGACCTTTTGTTTGACCTTTTATTACACATTTAGATACTGATTCTGTCCTGAATTCAATCTAATAACACAATGATGTCAATGTGTTATCGTTTTCAGAACAAATACATTACATATCATCAGACGCAACGATTAATAAATGTCACGTACAATATTTATGTAAAATGTTAATAACAGGAGATGATTATTTTAGAGAGAGACAATGTTGTAGATATATTTTTATCTAGATCATCATATATAACGTATAATGTAGAAGTTGAACTTATCGTTTTAAGTATACTTGTTACTGTGTATATATGTGTACTATACATTGTCAATAAATTAGAAATTAACAAGATTAAATTATTTTGTTATAATATATTGAAAACATGTTGAATTGAAACAAAAAATTTAGAAAAAAAAGAAATATTATGATTTGTTTTAAATTCGCTGTAGCAAATGAGTATTTTACATTTTTAAGAAGAAAGCACGTAAATTGCGTAAAAAGTATGATTTCAAAGTTTGAAACATCATCTCCCCCCAAACAACACGGAGCAATGCACTTTTTTTCTATGAAATCAGTATCATCTTACTCGATATTATTCGTAAAAGTAAAAGATTATTTAATTGTCCTGAATTATTTTTAAGGTGTGTTGACAATTCAAAGCTGATCTTTGAAATACAAAATTACTGAAAAGAACATAATAAGAGCAACGATGTAACACTTTAAAACCGATTGTGAAATTTTTGGACGTTTTTTTTAAAGCAGAAAGATAAACATATTAATACATCAAAGCAAAGGCAGTGACAATTTCATAAATTCGTATCATCAAAATGTTTGTTTTGAGTGCAAAACATTATAATATATATGGCTTAATGAGGGACGAAAGATACCAAAGGGACAGTCAAACTCATAAATCTAAAACAAACTGACAACGCCATGGCAAAAAATGAAAAAGACAAACAGAAAAACAATAGTACACATGACACAACATAGAAAACGAAAGAATAAACAACACGAACCCCACCAAAAACTAGGAATGATCTCAGGTGCTCCGGAAGGGTAAGCAGATCCTGCTCCACATGTGGCACCCGTCGTGTTGCTTATGTGATTACAAATCCGGTAAATATTCTAATCCGGTAAGTCACATTCATGAAAGGGAAGGGGATTGTAGTTACGACGTAAGGAACATATCCGATATCATTTGTGAAACGGTTATTCCATAACGGTCAACCAACTCGTGATAGCGTCCGTAAAATTTACGAAGGGATGATTTCAACTTCACCATTTGGAACTCTTGGTTTAATAGCTTCCTTGTGAGCAGTAATAATTGTTTGTTGAAAGAAGACTTTTGACAATTTCGTGACATGGACAGATGAAACTATGAATTCGAACTTTCATACATGAAGTTTAAATGAATTTGAACTACTATTTATTAACATGTTTAATTCTTTTACATCGTATGTTATTCAAAAAAGTATCAAACGTTATAGGATAACACAAAACAAAAAAACGTGTAATAGACATGATATCGTTCCTCATACATATTTGGTACCAGCATGAATGTATTTGTGAAAATCTGTTTTTTTATAACTGTGCAGAAGCAAAAAAATAATTTTCATATTTAATATATTATTATCAAAATAACCATCTATATTTAACTACTTGCATATTTAATTCCAAGCTTCACTAGATGTAACTATCTATTCTAGGTTGGGACAAAATAATGATGATATACATGCGATTCTTACTTGAAGGTCTTGAAATACAGTTCTTTCCGTTTCTGAATCACACAAAGAAAATATGTTATTAAGCCATGCTATTGGAAAATCACGATTCGGTCGTTTATGATAGCGTTCGACTGCAAGCAGCAACACAATGGAGTTAGGGTAAGAATGGTAATTATTTGGCAAAAAATTAGTTCAAATTGTAAAGAAGCAATACATTTGTTACAACTCCACTACAACATAATGTGTTCAAAAAATGAAAACGCATTAAATGAGATACCATGGCAACACATCATCACAAACTTGGATTGGAAAAGTACGTCTGCAGTAAATAAACAACTATATATTTAGTGTTGCGATAGATTAAGTAAAGTTTATCGGTTGCACATAAAATTTTCCAAAAAGGAAATCACGAATCAAAACTTCGTAAATTCTGCACTTTTGTTCCCTTCTATTGAAACAGTGCGTACAGTATGATATAATACGTGTCATAACATCAAAAAATATTATGCAATTCATTTATTTTTCTTGATTTAATGAATTTCGAAACACTATGTGCAAATTGAAATAGTTACATACATCATTTTTTTTTAATTTTCCTTGGCTAAAACCTTGCCTGAATGCTCATACTCCTTTGTTAGATAGGTTAAATGAAATAAACATGTAAATATAGTTCAGTGAGTCACATATGAAAGCTATCTAAAAACAGGAAGAAATAACTAAAATTCGAAATCGATTAATTATCTCAGATAACCTGAGTCAATAATTAGGCATGGTTTACATGATTCAATTGTATAAATCATTTATTGACAAATAATTGTAAGCACTCTGATCTGCGAAATTTCTTGATTCTTTCTTATTTTTCAAGATTTAGGATATTAAATATGCTTAACTTATTTTTTTTTTATCTAAAGTCCTTTTCAGGTAATCCTAGTTCAATATTACAATTAAATTTATCATGTTATAATTCTCAAGCAGATTAAAAGATCAATAATGTCTGGTGAAATTATGATCAATCACGATGGTGTTCTTTGAAATAGAAAATATGTCAATAATTTTCTTAAAAAAAAATTAAAAATCTAAAAATCATCAAACTCATTTATACAACATATAAAATGTAATTATTACGAAAATTACTATAATTTGCAATTAAAGGTTCAGTTTAAATAATCGACCCTGTCCAATTATGCGACTATTTTCTGATCAACTTCGTTGATATAAAATTTATTGAATTAATTTATTTTTCCAGACTTGAACGATTTAAGATTGTTCTACATAAGGGATTAAGGTGGCAGCCATTTAGCGATGATCAAGTGAAGATATAGATAAAGACTTATTTTCTTTCATCATATCTTAACATCAAGTAAAAGATACCAGTTAAAATTTTAGTCAATTAACAATAATATAAAAAAAGAAAATTAAAGAAGAGTCAGAATGATTTTGACATGTATGGTATATTGGTATTGAAGGCTGGTCGTTGATATACAATCTATTGAATTTACTCAACTTTGCCAGAAATGAACGACTTGGGATTGTTCTGCAGTAAAGATTAAGGTATCAATAGTTTACCGATTTTCACATGTCGTAAGTTATATGGTAGATTCAAATCAAAGCAAAAAATATTATATCTTAACATCAACGTAAAGGTACCAGCTCATATGTAAGTTAATTAACAATAAAGATAAAAAATAAAACAAGAAAGTGATGAAAGACAAAAACAATCAAAACCAAGGAGTAAACAAAGACACGTAAATCCAAAAGACATTTACATCAACAGTTATAAATAATCAATAAGAAACAGCACGAACTCCACTAAAAACTGGGAGTGACATCAGGTGCTCCGGAAGGGTAAGCATTTCCTGCACCGTGTACGGCACCGGTCGTGTTATTTCTTTGTTCAGTCCGGTAATGATGGAAGGTTATTACAACTGAATAAGAAAATAAGATATGATTTCTGACATACCTTTTGTCATAATGGCCAATCAGCTCATACTGGTGACCGTAAAATTTTTGAGTGATGACCTTTATTTGATTAATTCATAGCCCTGTATTAGCAACTTTTGAGAAAGCAGTATTCAACGTTCAACAAAATCAACGTACGTTGAGCTAGCTCTAGAGTAACGTATCAACGAAGACACATATACTCCATATGCTGGTGCCTCTTGGATGTTGCTACACAGAAATGGAAAGTTGACTTTAGGGAAATTAAAATCATCCCGTTTGTCATAAATTTTGGTATTTAACCTACCATCAGTAGTTAATTCGAGTAAAAGGTCTAAATATAAAGCAGATTTATCTGTGTCGGTAGTATCTCTAATTTCAAGTTCACCTGGATATATTATATGTAAGTGATCACTGAATCTATTATAATTAAGCGACAGTACATTATCAATAATCCGAAAGGTGAAATTAAAAGACTGGGCTAATTTCTTTTCTCCTTTCTGTACAAGCACTTGGATAAATTCTGCTTCATATGAATACAAAAACAAATCTGCAAGTAGAGGAGCGCAATTGGTACCCTTTGGGATTCCAATAATCTGTTGGAAGACCAAACCTCCAAATTCAACAAATATGTTGTCAATTAAAAAGTTCAGCATGGCAGTGATATTCTGGTCGGTGTATTTTTTGCTCGACTTTGTATTATTTTTAACAAAGTAAGCTAAATTCCTGCCCAAAACTAGATATTTAAAACGTCTAGTGCCCTTTTTGATAACGAAACATAAGCTGACGAGTTCTTTCAGTCGAGCGTTAAGTTGAATATGTGGAATAGTGGTGTAAAAGTTGAAAAATCAAAGATTTTAATGTTGGTACAATGTTTTAGTGATTATGATTGTAATTTCACCATTAACTCTTTTGAATTTTTCAGTATCCACATCTGATTAACACCACTTCTTGAATATGCCGTTTCGGAATATTTCTGAAGAAAACGTTTAGACTTCCTGTCTTTTATTATTTCCTTAATTTTTGTCATACAGGGTTGAAAGTAAAATAGCTAAAATATCGAACTAAAAGAAAAAAAAAAGTAAGTCCTTTGTCGAATGGCAAAATCAAAAGCTCCAACACATAAATCAAATGGAAAAACAACTTTCATATTCATGCCTTGGTATAGGCATTTCATTATGAAGAAAAGATTTGGCATCTATAATACCAAGAATTCTCCAAAAGGGCTAATAGTTCCTGTCAAAATAGAGTATGGTTACTATTTTCAGTTTACTGTTTTCCTTTTTGATAACTCTGCAAACACGACTTCTTTTCGTAGTGTACGGTGATATAATGTTGACCTGAGTTTATTCATGAAACCTTGGAAAAAACATAGACTGTACGACTCTTAAATATAGTTTCTCTGAATGAAAGTCAGTCTTTCGTTGATGACAATCGATGAGAAAATGTTCATTTTATCTTTCATATAACAAACAAAAAACACATTATAAGAATTCATTCTACAATTCAAAATGCATGTATATCCTTTTTTGTTACTGTTTTCTTTATGCGCCATATTTATGGCCCGATTTACACCTTTGATGACTTTCATCTCTTGCTGATTTGATTCCGGATTGATTATTGTCATAGGTTTGTAATAAAACGAGCAACCCGACGGTTGTCACATGAGGGGCAGGATCTGCTTACACTTTTTGAACACCAAAGATCTTGATAAGTTTTTGGTGGGGTTCAGGTTGCTAAGTCTTTAGTTTTCTATGTTGTTTGTTGTGTACTATTATTTTCTGTTTGTCTTTTTCTTTTTTTTAGCCATTGCGTTGTCAGTTTCTTTTCGATCTACGAGTTTGACTGTCCCTCTGGTATATTTCGCACTTGTATTTACAAGCGTGCAACAATAAAAATGTTTAATTGCAATTTTCAAGTATCTTCATTTCTGATGGCTTCAAATTCTAAACTTTATTATTTTTCTCCAAGAAATGTAAATTCCACGACTTTGAAAACCTACGAATATGTTATTTTTTGCTTGAAGCATAAACGTTGATTCCAACGAATAACAAACTTTCACAGTATAAGATATTCAGATAACTCAATTGTACGTCATTTTTCATTTGTTTCTTCTGACGTCAAAATAACCATAGTATTACAGGTTGCATTTGTAAAATAAATCTGTAAATGAAAAGTAAATATAGCATCGATTGTTGCAATTATATCAAAAGCATTTTTACCAACTGCCTTTGACGTACGTCATAAAATTAAAGGATTGACAGTTAAATAATTTTATATTGGTTTTTTTTTCATGTATTTTCTAAGATACGTAGTTATGTGCTGGTGTAGAGATGCGATGTTTATATAACAACAAATAATTAGAAAGAAAAGGAAATTCGCCATAAATAGTTATCAAAGGTACCAGGATTATAATTTACTACGCCAGACGCGCGTTTCGTCTACATAAGACTCACCAGTGACGTTCATATCAAAATATTTATAAAGCCAAACAGGTACAAAGTTGAAGAGCATTGAGGATCCAAAAATCCAAAAAGTTATGCCAAATACGGCTACATTTGTAAGGTAATATATGCCTGGGACAAGAAAATCCTTAGTTTTTTTAATAATTCAAAATTTTATAGACAGGAAATTTATAAAAATGACCACATTATTGATCTTCATGTCAATACCGAAGTGTTGACTACTGGGCTGGTGATACCATCAGGGACGAAACGTCCACCAGCAATGGCATCGACCCAGTGGTGTAAATAGTTATCAAAGGTACCAGGATTATAATGTACTACGCCAGACGCGCGTTTCGTCTACACAAGACTCATCAGATATGACCATACAGATATGATCAATATATTTTTCAAAAATAAAAATGTATATTTTTTATTTTATTCTCAAAAAGAATAGAAGATTAACTTAACTTTCAAATCAATACATTTTCTAATGCTTTGACGACTTAAACTGTCTGGCTAAATTGTGGTCATTGATCTGTTGATAATGTTGTTCTTTTAAATGTAAAAGATATCAATAATGTTATATGAAACACAAACATCAAGGCAAAACATTGAATGAACGAATCTCAGGATTTCGCCTTTTCAGAATCTGAAGAATCATTGGTAATTTCATTGTTCGTACCTCAAAAATGAAAATAACGTCACGTTATTGGTTGAATTTCCATTGTTTAATATGACATTTTTAACCGATCACGACGTTTTGGTGTACACTTTTGAAAATATTACCCAGGATGCATTAGATTCTGAAACGGCGAATTCTAAAGGCGTCTTTATTTGCGTAATTTTTCATTTGTCACTCTTTCTTTCTGTCTTGAAAGTGATCATAGTAAAACAGGTTGCTTTTGTAAAATAATTGGGTGAATGAAAAGTAAATCTAGCACCACTGTTCGTTGCAATTTACATTCGTATTTTACCAACTGCGTTTATTTTAGTAGAACACTGACTAACGTAATAAAATTACGAATTTATTGTAAATAACAGTTATATCATTTCATATCTTTATTTGTTCATGTGGTTTTTTTTAGGTATATAATTATATATTGGTGTAGCTATGTGATTTCTATATACCAACAAAAAATTTGAAAGAAACTGAAATATGTTTTTATATTTTTAGAAAAAAAACCTAACTTACTTAACTTTTCCATCAATGAAATTAACTCATGTTCTAAACATTAAAATTGTCTGATTAAATAGGGGTCATTGATATTGTTGATCTTTGATATAGAGAAGATATCAATAATGGTACACGAAACAAAACAATCAAGGCAACACAATGCAAATGAAAATTAACAATAACTCTTAAAGAATCTAGGTTAGCATCTGTTGCTACATTTAAGCATACATCGAACATCAGGCCAGAATAGGCCATATTTATATTTTTGAATATTCTATGTGGTACAATGTTTTTAATGTCAAGAACGATCTCTAATTGAAATCTATTTCATTTACTAATTATTGACTAAAATCTAATATATATAGTAAAAAAAACTTAAAGTAGACGATTTGGCAACATACATACTAAGTATGCTCTAGAAGTTCTTGTCAAAGTTTTATTAACAAATTTCCAGTTAATTGGGTATGATTTTGATTATATACTTAAAGCTTACTAAAACAAGAATGTGTCCTCAGTACACGAATGCCCCACTCGCACTATCATTTTCCATGTTCAGTGGACCGTGAAATTGGGGTAAAAACTCTAATTTGGCATTAAAATTAGAAAGATCATATCATAGGGAACATGTGTACTAAGTTTGAAGTCGATTGGACTTCAACTTCATCAAAAACTACCTTGACCAAAAACTTTAACCTGAGCGGGACAGACGGACGAACAGACAGACAGACGGACGGACGGACGAACGGACGGACGAACGGACGCACAGACAAGAAAACATAATGCCCCTCTACTATCGTAGGTGGGGCATAAAAATAAGAAAATATTTAACAGCTTTATTATCCTGAACTCACTATTTTAAAAATTACCCACATGACATAATATTCAACTAATTTTTTGATACATAGTTAGAATTTTACTTTTAAATGTTTTTATGTTTGAATATGTGACATTCAGTTACAGTTAGCTTATTTAATTTGCGTCATTTTAATTTGTTACATATTTATTTTCGTCGTGAATGTAATCATCGTAATACAGGTTGCGTTTGTAAAATAATTGGGTCATTGCAAAGTAAATATAGCACTGCTCGTTGTAATTGACAT